>CM055097.1:38949105-39549105 GCA_029204225.1 Diphasiastrum complanatum | reverse complement strand
GTAAAAACATTATTTCAAATATTTTTTAAAAATCCAAATATAGCAACATGAGATATTTCATTCCATTTACTGTAGACGCACTCAATATTGACACAAATCGAATTCCTGCTCCCTTGGTATGCACTTCATTGGCTATGCCTAATGGTTTCACACTCAACTAATCACTAGTCGGATCGTAAAAGGAGCAATCACCATGTGAATAAGTCCCCATGTGTGATATAACTCAAAGGAGATGATGTTCATTCCGGATCCTCCATCCACTATTGCTGATTCTCGTGGAAACTCCCGATGTGTGATTGAGTAAATAATTAAATTTTTGTTCTTTGCAGCCTTTAAAGATAGCACGTCGACGTGCTATATGAAATGAGAAATTGTTTTTGCAACCTCCAAACATAGCATGTCGGAGTGCTAGGCCAAACCGCCCAAAAAAAAAAACAAATTCGGGGAGTCTCGCTTGGCACGTCGGCGTGCTATCTTTGGAGGCTGCAAAAAAAATATTAATTTGAATTTTTTTTTTACTTTGTGGAATTTTGAACTATGTACCAAACTACATTTTTTATAATAACATTGAAATAGTAGCATAAAAAAGGTCATGTGCTATCTTTCTATTGAATGATAATAAGAAACTCAGAAAAGTTGTTGTTTTCTTCCTTGAGCGTAAGTCTCGAGCATTTTAAAAGTTGAAGGAGCTCAAGAGTGATAAAGGAGCCGCATTTTTTTGGGGCTCATACAGCCCACAGAGCCATTTATTTGCAAAATTGTCTTCCTCACAAGAGAGTTTGATGGAAAACCACCCCAAGATATATTTTATGGACCCATTACGTGTGTTTGAATGTGATTATTATCTACATATTGTAGAAAGGCACATAAATCTGGATGACAATTCAAACAAATGCATTTCCCTATGTGGATAGGTAGAAAGCCTATTGTCTTTAGAACGCCTCTTGCAATAAGGAATTTAGCAATAGATTTTTTTTCCTCTCTTTGTGTTTCTTCTCTCTTATGAATGGGTGATGCTTGCTTGTAGTTTCAACATTCTTACCAACTAGTATCCCATGCGAACCTTGCTACTTTGTATCTACCAACAATGCAAGGCTTTTCTAAATACTAGAATGCCTTGCACTAGTACAATATGACACTAGTATAAGATACCCTTCTTCAAACTTGCATCCATGGGTAAAAGTACGTCTTCGAACCTCATTCTGTAGGGGTATGAATATCACAATGCTATCCATAGAATGGTGCATCCAATCTGTTACAAGTATGGCTAGGTTACGAGGCCCAAGAAAGGTAACCCTGGGGTTTTGCACGTCATGCAAAACAATCAAATTGGCGAGGTTCGAAGAAACATTTACTGCACTATCTATTAGAAACCATCACCAGGGCTGCCCCAACGAAACTTGGAAGGGGACCATTCCTACCAAGACATGGATGGAAGGTCTCATAAGCCAAGTGAACATTTGGTAGATGAGGGCCCATCACCATGGAACAACAACCAATCTCGAAAGTTTACAACATATACTTGAACTCTCTTGCCCTCACTTAATAGGCCTCATGAGAAAATCATTCTTTGAACTATGTACTTTAATGGGATAAGGCATTTTGGTGCCCTTTTAAAATCAGATCAAAGTTTCCCTCATATTTACACCAATAGTAAAGCTTGGTCTCTACTCATCACATGGATAGGCTGCTCTAATCCAATCATAAATGTCATTGTTTATCATCATAATGATATTACATACGAGATTCATGATAAAAACTTGCTACTTTGTCGTGACTAACAAGTTCAAGATTCCAAAAAATACCCTCCCTAGAATAGTGATTCCATGGGTTAAGGCCATATCAATGGCCTACATCTTATCATCACGAGTCAGTCAGATGATAATGATTTGATATTTCTCAAATTTCATCTTAAAAAAAGGTAACAAGTTGACCACCTTGGCTCAACAGTGTGCCACAATCATGCTTTTACTTTAGAATACATTCTCAAAAAAATTCGGATCCAATATTTTCAAAATAAGAAATAGCAATCTTATGCTTGAGCCTCTCAAAGGCTTCTTGATCACATCTCCTTATTCACTGTTGACAAGTTTAGTTTTAGGTCCTCCCTTGGCGACATATGTCAAAGGAGTTGCAATAAGCGAATAGCCCTTGATGAACAAATCGTATTGATGTGCCAATCCAAGGCTTGAGATATTGTTCAGTTGCAAATAGCCTCCACCTCTATGGATCCAGCCACACTCAATTTCTTGCATAAATTTACAGTTCAATTCCTTAGAATAGAACTTGTGGTCATACAATACTTGCAAATGCACAAGATATTCATTCAAGATCTTATTACAAATGTCATCCAAATACATTCACCAGATGGAGTTTTCTTCAGCATTCCAAAATTGTAGAGGAAGACTTCATTGATCATTTTCTGAACAGTTGTTGGTAAATCTGAACCAAAAGTGCAACATGTTGAATTTGCAATGCACATGCTTTGCGCAGAAAGCTGCTTCAAAGGCATCCTTTTTCCTGGAGTTGACTCTGATGGTGTCCACCTATCAAATAAGTCTTAGACAGGTGTAAAGCACCCTTCAACATTTTAACCTCATCATTTATCCTAGAAAGAGCATATGAGTCTTTTACAATTATCTTGTTAAGACCTATGATCCACAAACAAAAGCAAGGACACAATACTAAAAAAAAACGATTAGGTCCAGCTGTTCTCCACGTTTTTCGTTGGTTGCTTATAAAACAATTCCTCTTTCTACTAAAATGTACTCTGTAATCTACCATTTCTACAACTTTTAGCTACTCCAGTTAAGCTTGATTTGCACTCTCTAGGCTACTTCACTATATTTTATCCACCACTTCCATATATTGGGATAATTGTCCCTGGCACAATTCTATTGGTCTGTAGTTATAAAAGGGCAATCTTTTTAAGGATTCCTATCTTTAGTTTGTTGTTCTCCTTGAAATAAAGATTTCATATCGAAAAAGTTTTTTCAAAACCAGATTTGACAGTTCCTACCTTATATGACACTTGTTTGTGCAAACAGACATTCTAAAAGCAGCGCAGTGCAATAACAAATAAAACAAAGACCAAGTTTCAGACTACAGTGTCAAAAAGAATGTTTCCATGCAAATATAAATTCTTCTGAGAGAGCTAGCCTCACTTTCTTTAATCAATCCTTGCAATACTTTGTCACTGTATGTCTGTAGTGACTCTGTACATTTACCTTACAGTCTCTGGCCTGAAACTTGAGTTATAGAAATTCTAGGCATTAAATCAAAATTTGGACACACTGAAAAGCAGACAGGGTCATGAAGCAAGATCATGAAGGCAATTGTAAAAATGATAAACATCGATTTTTGATTTTCCTCCATAGATTTCTTCTGCTCCTTCTCCCTCTTTTCCTTGTGCTGCCATCTCTACAAGCATGAGGAGACGCTTTATGGGAATCTGCAAGAACATGAAATTCATTCAACTTCTTTACATGTAGTCAACTATACTGCATGTAGTCAACAATGTCATGAAGTTTTCTGCTCCAAAGACAAATCTGCATCTGTTGAGCAAACTTCGAACAACAATTCAAATAACAAAGACTGTTTCTGCAAGACGATCATCAAACCTCTTTATGTAGTGCAAATACCTCTTCATCTAGAGCAATTACAGCATTGTTGATATCCTCTTTAGCGAAGACATCCAGACCTTCCAGAACCTGTTACACCACAAAAGAGATGTCTCAATGGAAGAAACAGATTCAAACCTTCCAATTGAAGTCTCTCCGCTTAAACTATTAAGCTAAGAATTTTGGAGAATTAAAGAGTAAAATTGCTTGTTTTCTAGGCATCCTCGATGCATTGTGTTTGGATTCAAACAACGAAGAATAATTTTCTTCTACTGTCAACAAGCCACCGAGTAGATACTAGACAGGATGTACTACAGAATGCTCTATGACAATTCCACTGTTTTTGTTTGAATCTTGTAGGTCCTCTTCAGTGCAGTTGAGTGGAGTCAAACTCCAAACCTTATGTAGAGGAAAAGAGGCCTACACCAACATGCCAACTATGGGAGGACAACTTTTTCAGTATTTAAGTGCCAGAAACACTGTTATATTGCTAATGGAGGATGTGGCATTCTGATATGACACCTCCTTTTGAAGATATAGAGCAACTAAGCAAAAATGTTCAAGCAATTTGTATGTAAGGAAAGGTAAGACTCACCTTCGTAATAGCTGCACGATTCAAAACTGGAACATGAAGAGAGACATTGAACGCACCCACAAGATCCATAGATTCAAGTACGCTTGACATACTTGTGGTACCTAGAACCAGCAACTTTCTTCCCTACAAATTCACACAATAAAGATCTCATGAAAACAGCAACCATTATCATGCCAAAGTTGAATAAACAAGCACTGACATTGAAAAATATCAATTATTCAAAAGACAAACAATGTGTAAAGAACTTCTAAAACGTTTCTTTCTTCTTTCACTCTTTCACATGTGTGTGCGTGGGTGCATGCATGTGTACCTACAGTTTCTCATTCAAGTTACACAAAATAGGCCATGTTTCCATAGAAATGTCATCACATACCACATTCACCTATTCTCATAGTACATACATTGAAACATATTATGTACACGTGTGTACTTGCAATTTCTCCTTTGATTTACAAATTACACATTTGGACCTTTTGTATCCATAGGAATCTCAATTGAATACCACAATTATCTATACTCATGCCTTAGGATGGATGAGATGAGAGAGAGAGAGAGAGAGAGAGAGAGAGAGAGAGAGAGGGGGGGGGAGAGAGAGAGAGAGAGAGAGAGAGAGAGAGAGAGAGAGAGAGAGAGAGAGAGAGATTTGAAATGACTAGAATGAGTCTTACAACCGCGTCCTCAAAGTCAGCAATATAGTATTGAAATGTCAAGCATCATCTTGTACTAAATCTGAATATAAAAATAGTGCTCCCAAGCATACCTTTGGCGGAATTTTTTTAAGCAGGACAAGAAGTGTCTGTAGAATTAAATTTGAAAAACGAGGACCAATATTAACATACTCAAGCAACCTGCAAGATACAAGAGAGATAATAATAAATAGCAATATGCACAAGAGAAGAATTTTCTCATTAGAAAGGATCTATGGAGTATTCAAACATAAGTATTAAGAAAACACACCTATTTTACACTTTTTCTTCACTATTGATATGATAAAGATGAACCTAGGACTGAGAACTTGACTAGAATTAACCTGAAAGGACCTGTTCTTCAGGAATGCATAAGACTCTGGGAATGTTAGTAAAGGTTCTAGACTATTCTAGCACTTAACCTGAAATTTCAAAGTACCCCACAGCACAGGTGCCGTGGGGTCCAGGTGCCGTACCATGGCACACGCGACACCTGGTTTTTTTTTTTTTTGGGGTTTTTAACCAAAAAATGACTTTAAAAAAAATAAAAAAAAATAAAAAACCAGGTGCCGTGCACCCACGGCACCTACGGAACCCGTGCCGTACCAGGTGCCGTGGTGCAGCACTTGGAACTTTGACTTGAATATTTGGCATAAGAAGCAACCTCACATTCTGCAGCTGAATGCCTATAGCTAGCACACACACAGATTTGACCCTCAGCAATGCTTTTGCTTGAACAAGAATGTGTCCATTGCTTGCGTAATATAAAGCAAAACAAGGAGAGTATGCTCATCTTTGAATATTTCTTACAAACCTAAGATTTAAATAGGTCACAAACGTAATGAACACATCTATGCAATTGCAGGAAACTGTTTCTTGTATTATTTAAGGAAACAAGTACAGGCTAGAAGTTGGGGATGCTAATCAAATTAGATCCTTATTATGCTGTTATGGCCTAATTAATTACATTTTTATCCATAAAACCATACCGATTGTATTTGGCCCATTGGTATCCATAAAATCATACCAATTGTATTTGGCCCATATTGGCATTAACAGTGGACTATTACATATGGAATAGTGTATTCAAGAAATGAAGCATTGATTGCAGGTTATGCTTATTCAAAATGGGGATGGGACATGCATGACAGAAAATCTACATCACAGATCTTAGGAGCAAAGGTTGAGGCTAGCAAGAACGGCTGTAGGGACAACACCAGGAGCAGAAAAATTAGAGGACTCAAAGCAGACAGAGAAGGAGGGTAGAACAGAGCAAGATAAAGAATAGAAGAGGAGGGAGCATGAAGCAACGCACAAGAGGAGGCAATATTCCATTCACATTTCCAAGAAGAAGAACTAACATGGCTAATTGAAGACTGGAAAGCATAATTGGAAACCATAAATGCCCATGGTGGATCATCGTTTGACCTTTTTGACATGAAATTTTTGAGAGAGACTTCAGAATGATGGAGTCCCTTTCTGGGAATGTGATGTTTTATGATAATGTAACAATCCAACATGATGATAAGTCTCAAAAAGTGTTGAGACTTTTCATTTTTTAAATCAGGACAAAGTTCACAACCTCCAACCATAAACGCATGCAATTCGAAATCACCGCTTGCAATCTAATGAGTTGAATGCAAGGACAGAAGAGGCTAATTTAGGTGCATCATACATACATGACGATGGAAGACGTTTGTGCCTAAATTATCCACCAAGGGGTTCTTGGCTTGTCAAAATCTTTGGATAATTGGTTGCCAAATCTAAACAATAGTCTTATAGTTCAAAAATTAAAACCACAAACAATTTTGTAGTTTTCATAGTGATCTTGTGAGTAGATTTTGTTGATGCTTTTGTGTGGCATATTATGAACTTACACCTTTTTTTTCCTTTTTGGTACCATAACAGTGCACCCGAGGTGACGACCTCGGTACAAGGCAGAGCCTTGGTTTGTAGTTATGGACATTTTTGGTGCCACAAGTCAACATCTGCTGCTACCTCGTGTTCGAGATCTAGGCATGGATCGTGCTTGAGGTGGGACCTACTTGTACTAGCTTGGTACGATGGAGGGGAAGAAAACTGCCCTGCTGGTACCCATTCCCCTGCTGCACAGCTCAGGGAGGGAGCCTTACAATCCCCCCTTCCTCCATCTATTTGTCCTTTTATGAGAGGTGACCACTCTAGGAACAGAGAAACAATCCTTGGTTTATTCCACACGTCCAAATGTTGGCCAGCTAAATGTAAAGTCCTAATGTTTAATACAGATTAGTTCAAGTACATCATCATACATGCATGCAGTTGGTACTTCATAACCAAAACAATCTACTTAATTGATCTTAAATGACATTAAAAAAGAAACAACATATGGGGTGTTACAGTTCTCTAAGATGCTTTTCAAAAATTTTGTTTCGAAAGCTCTCAAAACTTGCTTGTCATCCTCTATGCTGTTTAGTTGACTTTCTTCAGACAAAATGCACATCATTTAATGCGTGAAGCCTGCAATTAATAACTGTCTCAAAAAAATGGATTGTATACCTTTCAATGTCATCGAGGATAATAATACTAAATGGTGATTTGTAGGCATCTTCAAAAATCTGTGTGCACAAAAATTTTGCTCACTGACTGAAAGACAACTTGAACCTGATATATTTTCTGCTTCTAAGCCTAATAAAATAAATGCATCAGTACTACATGATATCAAGAACCAAATTGTGACCATAAATTAACAGAGTCCAGACAAAAAATTAAATCTACATGATTCGAGTCATAAATGGTTGACCAAATGCTACGAGAAGAAGCTACTGGACAAGGACCTGCGGGCTGCATTGTTGAGAGCTTGCTTTACCTTAGCTATGACTGCACATTTACTACTTTCCGTTAGCCCAACCATATTCTCCGCTGAAACCTGTGATAGAAGGCACTAGCCTTAAATATGTAAGACACTTTCTTGGCAAACTGTAAAGCAAGACAAGAATTTGAATGGCAAACAAAAGGCTTTCAAACATTTCTCAGAAAGCCAGCTTGCCAGGAAAACGGTATCCTCAGGTTTAGAAATTTACCACTTTTATGAATGGAAAATCACTGTCAATGGCAATAGTAGCAGCCATTGCTGTTTTCCCACTGTGGTCAGTCACAATTGCAAATTAGTAACTATTGAACATCTATGAATCAATCTTCAACCTTCTGACTAACATGAGCTTCCATAAACCAACCACAACTTTCCTTTAAAAATTCCATCACTGGAGTCATCCCACATTAGCAATTCATTTATTTCAATGATTCCATTCTACTGATGCACCATAGGTACCCTAAAGAAGTCTACCTCAAAATTGAATTTGGAAAGTGAAATGCAAACTCACAGAATAAAGCACTCCCAACTCTAATAAAAGAACTAAAACAAACTCAAACCAATCTATCCTCTTTCACCAACAGCAATAATGCTAATAAAAATCACTTGTTAAGGAGCTAAACAGCTATTCCAATAAAGATTTAAGATGTATTTTGCCAAACAGTAATTCATCATAACATAGAGGGGTTTGACAAATGAGAAGCAAACTGAAAAGAGATGAGGACTTGATAATCAACCTGTTCTTTGTCTAAGTAGAATAAGTTCAATGGCAGATCCAAAAGTGTGAGAATTTCATCCAAAGTCGTTATCCTGTATTTAGATATAAGCTATTGCAATCTAATGCAGATGTACAAGATATTATCAAAGAAAAGAGACAGCAAATTGATTGGATAAATTCATCACATAAGACATTTAATCATGTTTCTAAAAAGATGCATTCGAGATTCAGTTTTGAGAATTAATAAGATACGGTGGAACTAGCAATTTTACCTCCCACTAGGTCCTTCAAGAAGGCAAGTGAGCAGAGGCGTTCGCTCACTTCTTCTAACCTGCTCTACAAGTGTTGTTGCCATTTGTTGTATATGTCTGTGTCTATCTCCACAATCCAACATACCATTCAACCTGACAATCATGAACCCAAAGGACATCCAAAGTGGTGTGAGCAATCTAGTAGCAAACGTACAATTCTATGAAGAGATATTTCTGAAGTTGCAACTTTTGTTAGTAGACAATTTCGACACTACCAGCAGTGTGACAGTGCCATGAGCATCACCAAGAAAAAGGCTTGATATATTTCTACATCTTCTAGCTATTCCACAGGAACAAAGTGAGAGCTAGAAACTACAAAGCTTCTCTATTTTGCCTCTCATAATAAATAGAATGTGATAAAAATTCTTTTCTCTCTGACAGGTCATTATTGCCCTTTTTTCCAAGAAGCAAGTTATCTTTTTAAATACTTGCATAAACAAACGAAGTAGAAAAACAACACCAACCTGCACATCTCAAGTGTATTAATGGCAGCTCCAAAGGCAGGCTTAACCTCATGAAAGGCACGGAGAAAGTCTTCCATGGTGACCTTTATGTTGTCTTCATCCAAAGGGTGAGAAAGGTCTGCCATGTTCACCTGCCTGTTCAATGCAAACGAAACTGCACTCTTCACAAGTCCCTCCAGCTCTGCTCCACTAAAATTTTTGGTCCGTACAGCTAAAAACAAGCAAACTTTGTCAGATAAACATGCACAGCAGTTGCAAGGTTTAGTTTTGACATATCATTTCTCTTCAAATTACAAAGCATCCAACTGGTTTCACACGAAACCTTTGCTGTTGAAATTTTATAGTTCACCTCAAAATTTCGGGTTTTATTGCCATAGTTGACTCTTCCAAAGAATGTGAAATTTGTAGCTAAAGATTAACAAATCTGAGCATGGTAGAAGGAAGCACCATAATGTTCGAATACAAGGTGCACTAAATTATTTGGCAAAGAACATGCATATGTACCAAGTTCTTCGAGGTTGACATTTGAACCAAGAAATGAATTATCTTTCATTCGGCTGGTGTGAATCTGGAGAATCTGTACTCGACCTCGCTCGTCGGGAAGACCGATTTCAATCTGAACTTCCAATCTGCCAGGCCTATAACCAGAAAAAGCAGCTGAATTGTTCATATGTAAATCTTAAGTCCAGGACATATCTACACCTGTCCACTTCTAAACTTTGCAAAGAAATTATTCTTTGTACAAAACAACTATTCAATATTATTTACATACTTGCCGTCATAGTTTTGGGAAATGTTTAATGGTTGGGAAATAGTTTTAATGAATAATTTGGAAGATAGATAGAAGTATGAAAATGTGTGGAGAAGAGGAACAAGTCCATATACATAAAAGGTTACAAATTCACAAAAAACCAAACATTTGGTAGTAAAGCTTACCTTTGGGCCTTATGGTATGGGAGAAAGCAATTTTTTCAGATGGGGAAATGTTTCTCTGTGGGAGAGAACAGAAACATTTGCTCATGTTGGGAAGTACCCTTTAGAAACATGGAGTTGGAGAAACGAGTTTCTTCATTATAACAAGTTTCACCATTAAAATAAGCCAGAAAACGAGTTCCCCATAACTATGATTGCAGTAAATAACCATAATTTGGATGCTGGCATCGAATTACACTAGTGGCAATATCAAGAAGAAAGTGGAGGTACATCGATTTTTATATAGAAAATTCCATATGTATTTTTTCGTATCGAAAAGTCTTGGAGTCTTACACCAAGGCCATCAATGGATCTAGAATTTTCCACTAAGACCTCATGCCAATTACTACTGAAATAATCATTGATCCAACAAAGATCTCAAAGAGAAAGGTACAGATTAGATTGGATCTCAACAAAGCATAACCAATTGACCTCTCCAATCTAGTTCAAGGTGTGAGTTTGAAGTACCTTTATGCTGCTTGTTGTCAAACTAAAACTCCTACATTGATTCAGACCATCTTCCACAAAATATTCCTTCTCATAAGTACAATATATGTTCCAAGCTAGCTCCTGTTGGAAAAAGGAAAGAAGGCTGATAGCAAAAGCTGCATTCAATAGATGCAACTATCGGACTCTACAGAACGATCCTTCTTCAATGCGTGACTGAGCCTATCAAATTCGAACCATATTATCATGACAAGAGTCATGTTTGATTCTAACTTTGAAATCATCAGAATCTATGAGATTGATTACGTAGATAAACATAAACAGAGTAGAATATTGATATGCGTAAGTGTTTGATAGCTCAGACAAAAATATAAGAGAACAAAATAAGATAACAATTGATCACAAAAGCATAAATTCATTTTGGCATAATATTAAATGTAACAAAACCATAGAATTGAATTTAGTAAGTAGCATGTAAAAATCAGATGAATAACACAATAGCGGATGCAACCCCGTACTCGAAACAACTTTGAATACTGATCATCTCTATTTGATACACTTCCGCTAAGAAGCAGTACAATGCTGCTAGCAATACTCTATCATAAATTGACTTTATCAGAAAGAGTAAGAGTTAGAGTTCTGGTTCTCTCTCTCTTTATCTATATTTTTAGCTTGAGAAATAATCAGCTATTTATACTAGTTAGGAATGTTGCATGGGCTTATCCAACTGACGGTTTACAATGGTCGTTTAGCCAGTTGTAATTGACACTTAGCCATATTGCGCTGTCACTTATCCAGTTAGAATTCGTGATCGTAATTCGTAAGGATCCGTAAGCAATTGTAAGAGTGAAGGTCCATAAGCAAGCGTTAAACGTAAGCCAGTAAGTAAACGTAAGAGACAATAATCTCGTAGGCAAATGTAAGAGGCCATAAGCGATCGTAAACCTGCTTTGCAATTCCCGTGTATTTCTGCAGTCTGTGCAATAATGCGAGTAAATCTATAGCAACTGGATAAATGAATGGATGTAGATTTCTGATTCCTTTATACAGGACATGGACGTAACATTCTTCCCCCCTTAAACCATTTTTGTCCTCAGAACGAGTAACTAGGGAAAATCCAATTTGTATGCTTTTAACTCTTCCCATGAATCATTATCCTCAACTTGACCAACCAACCTAAGCAAGCACACAGAGATACAACAATTTCTCAATTGCTTGTCTCTGATCCTGAGTACTCATTCAGGGTCCAAAGGTACATTGAGCGAAAAATCTTCCACATGGGCAAAATCTTCAATACATCAAACTGTCATCATCATATAAACTAAATTTACATGATACACCGGATGAGCAGTCGACCAAACTTGAAGATTAAGTTTAAAAGCTAACAAATCAATCATTTAACTTTCACAATTACCCTGAAAATCAATCTTTAGTCTGACTTCAATATCAAATAAGTATTTAGAGACGGGATAATTCTCAAATTATCTATCTCTACACTGAAATACTATATCGACCTTTTAGAAGTACATTAAAAGATAAATTTCCCTATTGGGTTTGATTCTCTCCAATCTAATAACATCACCTTCATGTACCTCAATTACATGAATCACTGGGTGAGTCCTCACCTTACACTGGAAATCAATGTTCAAAAGTTAAAGATCCAAAACAATTATAGTCCAAGACTATCCACAATTACTTGTAGACCTGTCATAAATGCTTCTTGGTACAAAACTCATCCCACCAAAATCTCTTAGGAGATCCATCAAGATAAAAATGCCTTCAACTCAGTCCTGAGTACCCCAAATACTCTCCTGAGATAAGTGCTCTATCCCTAGCATCATATGCCAAAATAATAGCAACCATTCAATCTTGATAGACTTAACTGCTCCTAATTAACTGGAGATTTTAGGCTGAAAAACAGTACACAAGCATTCCTTGACTACAATCTGTAAAGGTAAGCAAAATTCTCATAAGTAAACAATTACTTAATGAAAATGCCTGTGAGATCCAAACAATCTCAAGTTTGTACACAAATTTAGAGTTCAAATAACAAATCTAAATTTTAACTCCACCAATTGATCAAGAATTACTCATCATCTTAAGAATCATCATATTTCCATATAATCATCTAATGACCTTTAAGTATCAATTTATGATCCGTCAATCATAAACATTTAGAATCTTATGATTCGTCAATCATAATCTATCGGATTCTAAACCCATACTTAATCATTTAGAGATACTGGAGTATATGCACAACATACCACTCAGGAAATATAAAAAACATTCTGAAATCTTTTCCACAAGGAAAATTACTGGATTCCAAGAATATTCTTCCATCTCGATTCTTAACCAGATTATGAGTTCCAAATTCTACAATCAATCAAGTGATTAAAGACCATTATAACATTTTTCTTTAACAAATAATAAACTTTATACAATCACCTAGAACCACATCTAGAGATTATAAAGTTTTGCTGAATTCCAACTGAATTCAGTGGTTATCCTTGACATTAGTTAGACTCTGTCATCCAATGTATGTATATGAGCTCACTGGGATATAATCAATAACTTAGGATATTTCTACTTCAAGAAATATTCCTCTGACTAGTTTAAGTATACGATATAAACTCAGTACATAGGAAACACATAGTAGATCCACAAGATTAAGATGTACATAAGCAACTTATCCAACTATGTTCCTATACATAAACATAGGCAATAAACTGACAGATATCCACAATCTGCATATGTTAATCACATAGTTCACTGAGAATCTTGCAACTCAGCTACCAAAGAACTCTATTTCTCATGAGTAAATAACATATCTGGGAAATCTTTGAAGTGAATAACTCCACATCATAAGTTTTCCAACCATCTAACTCTTATTAAAAAAATTTCTTTTACCAATCAGCCTACAACAGATCTTAGCGTACAAACCAAGATCAGGCTAACTCATACAGACATCTTTGGACATATTTATTCCACTAATCCAATCCATAACAAAATGGTACTTTTGGTAACAATCAGTGAATCTTAATTTAATCTTTACCACTACTTCCCATATTAATGAATATCTCACAGCTCAATAACCCCAAAACTCATCTAGTTCCAGATTACTCAAAATAATCACTTAGAGAGTTTGTCTATTTCAAACTGGATAGTTCTACCATTGCACACATACAAGATTTTTTTCCAAAATCAATGCAACTGGCTGATTCCTCGAAAGACTTATTCCTATCTTTTCTTCTCCCCTTTTAAAAAAGAAATTCCATAATTTTGATTTAAAAGTTCCCAGGAGACAACGTATAAGATATCAAAGATTCGAAAAAGTCAGTAATGAGTATCCAATACTATTACAAACAGGACTTTTTCCTCAGAATCACAGAATATCTTATCCCGAATGATAGAAATATTATCTCTCAATAATCAACTATCAAATAGAGACTAACATTAGGGTTCAGGAAACCTAAGTTCCGAGCCATATTCAAAAATCTTATATGGAAGTACAATCTCATATAATTATAACAGTTCTTCAGAACAGAGTTCTACACTGGAAGGGATTATATGAATCTCAATCCAATTGTCATGTATTAAGAAAGTTCTAAAGAGTAGAGGTTTAATAAAATAGAGAAATAGATGTAAGGGCTTCCATATTTTGTAATTAATGAGATACCATTAAGGGATCAATCTATATCTCATAATTTCCCAAAATACCCTTAACAAAAACCAATGGACTCTATTAGTATTCCCATTATAGCAATCCCTAACCATCGGTCTACAGATCATTCTACCCAAGAAATCTCCTTTAGAATCACTGATGTCCCATACCACCAGCTTTTCCTCCAAGAATTCTCTGCATCCAGATCTGTTTTGCCCAAAAAGTCAAAAAAGACGATTTGGCTATCCTATACCCAGATATAGGATCAAATTCACAACCAATTCCAGGAGATAATCCTAACAATTGAAATCTCTCATGCTTCTTTAGTGTTACTCAAAGAATACCATTACATATTGTACCCATCATGGATAAACATAATGTATCATCCCAATACAATAGAATGTATCCTAACCCAAAAGAACCATAGATTTCAACAAAACCGAATATCATACTGTCCTAGATATCCAATATCTATTCCAGAATCGGTACAAAGAACTTTAATTCTTTTAACAAGTTAGAACTCTCTTGGTCGTTACTATCATTATAGAGAAATACTCTATAACTGAAAAGAATCCAAATTACTAGATTCTTGTATGGAACACCTTCTATCTGCATTACTTTGCAAGATCCAAATCCAATTGCAAAACAGAGACGGTTCCATAAATGGATTATCAGTCTTGCCACTACTTTTTCCTTAGAATCTTCAAATTCTCGAAATTCTAATTCACACTGGGGAAAAGGAATCCAAATTCCCAGAGGCAGTCTTCTTAAATAATTCCCAATTTTATTCTCACTTGCAATTAGTTATACTTCAGGAATTGAATGTAAATTAAATAATTGGATCCTTAAGACCAACAATCACCTACATCTCAGACTTCCACTCTTTTCCCCCCTTCCAAAAATGGTTCAGGTTAACAAAACCCCAAATTTGTACTAGGAAAAAGTTCAATTTGGTATCGCTAACTTTAGCACTATCCCCCTAACAGTTTTGATTTGTTCATTAAGTGTCGCACTTAAACCCTGGCAAATCCCCTTATAGATCAACATAGAACTGTTCTACTGGATTTACATTATTCTTGGTCCTTATTGATCCCCAGAACAAGAAATGGTCCTCAATTGACAGATTCACAAAATCTTCAACTAAAAGTGAAGGGTACAGTGATCTTACCAATCGACTGATTTCAACTTAGTAAGATCATTCACTTTATAAGTCATTTTTGTTTGATCGAGAACCAAAGGATGGGAACAAATCGTCCATGGTTTCTTCAAATTTTACGTAAACTGGGATTTTCATGTTCCATTCAATATGGACCTAAACTGTGAAAATCGACCAAACATCGACTTGACAGTTTCACAGTTACCATCTCATATTGAAAGGATTCTGAAACATCCAGCATGCATCCTACATGACATGAAAGTGATTTAAAAAAAAATCAATTTTTACGTAAATTGCCAAGAAACTGGGAAATTAGCACTGGGATTCACAAAATCAGTTCGAAATGGACCAACTGTGAAAATCGATTAAAATGATCGATTTATCAAATTCACAGGCACTGTCACATATCAAATTCGACATGCATTGATTTTTTCGAAAAAACGAAAAAAATCCCGTAATTAGCCTAGCCACTAGGAAATCTGCTTTTTGAACTAGAATTGCCAAAAATAGCTTCATGCAAGAAATCTTCTGATCAAACTACTGATTACGCATGCAACATGCATCCATGCATGCATACAGGTCTATCCATACATTTTCATCAGCAGACAAGCACTACACTGAGTTACAAGCATGCATGCATCAGAACATTTCGAAAATTTTGCAAATTTTAGTTCAAAAATTGCCAAACTTCCGACAGCCATAACTTTCTCTACAGGACACCAAATTGGTCGCTGTAAAGCACAATACGGAGGGAGAGTGGGTCTACAAGGCACTTGCCACGTCATCCTGCACCCCTGGATTCACACGTGCGAGCAATAAATGCATGAAAAACAGGTAGGAGGGTGCATTTTTGTGGAGAGGAATCTTCAAAAAACACATCCCAGCCCAAAAAGCCTTGGATCAGAGGTTACAAGCACTCTACTAAGGTTCATTAGAGAGGCATAGAAGCTTCTAACAAGTCCAGCAAGCAATCATAAGCTCAGATCATGCAAAAAATGCATATTTGGCCTCCTTCAACAAGCAAAACTTCAACATGATGGTGTCTAATGCTCACTTATCCAAATTGGATGCATGATGGCTCAAAACAGACGCAATCCATCATATCTTTAAGCTTGTAACAAGAACCAACAGGTTCAGACCCCCGATTGAGAGGTATTCATGCTCAAAAATCATCAAAAATACACTAATTTTTGGTGTTTTGAGCCCCCCTAATGGTGTCTAATCCCTTCCAAACTTCATGACAGCTCAGGGACAGCTTCCTTACATCTCTGAAAACATTCATACCAAGTCTTGGTTGAGAATTTTGAGATCTACCCCAAAATTAGTCCAAAAAACATCAAAAAAAACCTTGGTTTTTGACCAATTTTGACCAAAATTTGTGGGAAAAATCCACAAATTCGTGCAATCAGATCCAAATCCCTGTAAATCCATTGCATGCAAGCACCAAAAGTTCTGATTCTAGTCAAACATGGTTTCTATAGCCCATTTATGGTCCAAAAACCCCATTTTTTGGTCCAAAATCACTATCTAATCAACTTTTTGACTATTCCAACATCATGCAATCATTAGATCCAATCAATAATGACTGTAAAACAGCAAGTACAATCTGGAAAACGTACTACACCAGTACCTATGATCAATTTCAAGCAAAAAACTTCAATTCTAGGTGAAAAACCCACTACAATCATCAAAAATCCATAGATTTCCACCAAAAACTATGGAGAAACCCCATAATTATGATCTTTAGGCTAAAAGTACACCAAATTCAGAGAAGTCACCTACTTGGAGATCAATTTCAGTTCAGTGGGCTAAACTTAAGGGGCCTGCTAGTCTTTAGAGGGCCTATAGCCTATAGTCTAAATGCAGCTTCAGGAGGAAACGATCAATGGCAAGATGGATCATTGTAGGTAGTGCAGGAGCTGGACCTGTAAGCATGACTTCCGATAAACCAATTAGGCGGAAGTTGGAGAGAGTGATTAAAAAATAGTCATCTAGAGAGCAGTCTGTTGGGTTGAGGTAGATAGAAGCAAACTCATGCATGCGTTCCTATCTAAAAAAAGTATGAAGTTTCCCTTCAGCTCCAGGTCCCTTCAAGATTTCATGAAGTGGCTAAGACTTCAGAACCTTAAATTTCAAAAGTCTTCATTATGTTTTGGCCTGGAATATTTGCCTATCTGAGCAGGTATAAATGTACGTTAGCACACCATCATCCCACCACATCTCATCCTTTTGGTTTTCCGTGCATCATTAGCACACTCAATTCAAACCATAGTTGCACCGCGGTTCGCGAATCGCGATTCAAAATCGCGATCAGAATCGCGATCCCGATTCGCGATTCGGGATTTTCCCAGAATCGTGTAGAATCGAATTTTTTTTTTTTTTGAAATTTTTTTGTGCAATATGGGTTTCAATTGAAAGCTCTGATCGAGGGGAGTATGATTGTGTAGTTTGCCGACTGTTTCAGGTGCAGGATGGTCCCTTTACGCTAAAGCTGCATCCCATATAAAAAAAAGTGAACACATTGGGGCATTCCTAGTGAACATAGCAGGAATCTCCCTTTCTCTGATTCTCCCTCTCTCTATCTCTCTCTGATCACGATTCACAACAAACGGAACTAAAACCATGCTGAACAAAAACCTAGCTGAATCATTCTGAACTTTAGCCTTAAATGAAACAATTTTTGACAAAACAACCATATACTCTCTCTCTCTCTCTCTCTCTCTCTCTCTCTCTCTCTCTCTCTCTCTCTCTCTCTCTCTCTCTCTCTCTCTCTCTCTCTCTCTCTCTCTCTCTCTCTCTCTCTCTCTCTCTCTCTCTCTCTCTCTCTCTCTCTCTCTCTCTCTCTCTCTCTCTCTCTCTCTCTCTCTCTCTCTCTCTCTCTCTCTCTCTCTCTCTCTCTCTCTCTCTCTCTCTCTCTCTCTCTCTCTCTCTCTCTCTCTCTCTCTCTCTCTCTCTCTCTCTCTCTCTCTCTCTCTCTCTCTCTCTCTCACCATAAATCATAAACCATAAAACCGAAGTTACTGAACTAAAACCACAAAGAACAATACTGAATCACGACAATGCTGTGAATAGGATCATCATAATATATAATATCGGGCCACATGGCACCAAAAAGGGGTACAATGATGTTCCATGAACGTAATGAAAACTATATAACTAAGGCTCGTCAGAGTCATGGTAGGATAAATCATCCGAATCTGTGGACTGCAGATCCCATGGGTCCGCAGATGAATCGGAACTGGAGGGAGCCATATGTCGTGGTGTGGCCCTGGCTCTGCTGCGTGCTCTGGATCCCTGCTGCGTGCCCTGGCTCTGGACCACCCCCCTCTCCCTGCCTCTACCTCTGCCTCTGCCTCTGCCTCTGCCTCTCTCCCCTCCTCTGGCCCCCATCTGGCTGCCCCCAGCCCTGTGTCTACTCCGTCGTGCCTGTGTGTCAGGTGGCCGTAACCCTACGCCCTGGGATGGCCCTACCCACTGTGATGATGCCTGGCCGACGACTGCCTGTGATGCTCCACTCTTGTCTACAAAAAGAGTACTCAGCCCCCCCCTCCTAGAACCTCTAGGTCTCCCCCTAGGCCTACGTGCAGGAATGGCTGGCTCCTCCTCTGTCTCTGCATCAGGGTCCACTAGCAGGTCAGCCAGGTCATCCCCCTGTGCCTCCGCCCACATCTCCTCGTCCTCCTCTGTATCTCCCTCAACCCACTCCTCCTCCTCCACATAGTGTGCCCCGAGCATCTCTCCACCCTCCGAGACCTCGTCATCTCCCTCCTCAGCCCTCTCCCTCTGCCTCTCTGTCCTCCTCTGCCGCCGTAAAGCCCGTGCGTCAGCCTGTGCCTGTCTGTAGAGCTCTCTATGGATCTCATCATCCATCTCCTCCTGTGTGGGTGGTGCCCGAGGAGCAGCAGCTATCGAATCCACCAAGCAAGTGTCGGGGTCCACCTGCAACCAAAAACAATACATTGTTGTTAGGCAGGTATTGTACAACTCACTGCATATTTTGAAAGCAAATCAATTCACCAAAGCATACCAAGAAAAAAGGGGTGATGATGTGACTCACCTCGAGCATCTGACCCTCTCCTCGTGTGCGCCTCAGCATACGGCCGTTGGTGTTCACAAACACCAACCGCCTACACTGCTCGATGGACAACCTGTTCCTCTTCTGCGTGTGATACAAGGCCCAGGTGCTCCAATTCCGCTCACAAGCTCCTGCAGAACAGTCCTGTGCAAGGACTCTCTCAGCCAATCGCCTCAGGTCACCTGTGCTGCGCCCGTGGATGCACCACCATGTAACGGGCCTCAGCTGATCCTCCCTCCGCCGACTCTGCTCTCCATCGAAAGGAAACTGGAAGCGCTCAAATGCGAGCAGCTGGCTTGCAATGTTGGCCAGCATCGGACCTATTGGCAAAAGGAAAAACATGGCACATGTAAGACCCCTCAAATTCAGACACTACCAATGAGTACAATACTGCAGTAACATTGCTACCAAATGATTTCTCACACGTACCTGGTCCGGGCCATACACGCTCCGTGTACTCCACCCATCCCCGGTGCAGCTCCGGATCGTCCCTCTCTCGTGTAGAGCGCCACAAGGGGTGTAACATGTGGGCTACGACGTGGATGGGTCAGTGGAAGTAGTCCCATCTGGCCTCCCAAATGCGTGAGATCTCGCGCCTCCTGCAGCAGACAAATTACAACAATCACTAAACCATAGCATAAAAGAAACGCATCAGACTCGAGTGAGAAACAACAAACTAGACACTGAAGAGTCATACCTATGCTCGTCCAAGGCTGACAACAGAATCCCCTCGCCGATGCGCTCCATGAACTCGTAAATGAGACCGAGGGTGCACCCCTCACGGTCTACCAGACGCAGCACTCTGTAAATGGGTAGTAGGATCCCACTAATCTCCTCAGCAGCTCTCCAGAACTCGTCGCCGTACACAGTGGACTGGAAAAATGCCGAATGGGGGAGGTCTGTAAAGTCCCGGAAGGCCACGCTGGAAACCATCCGCCGCAATGCATCCTTCACCACCACCAATCGCTCTAGCACCAAGAAGTAAAACGCAAAGCGTGTGGGTCCGGGCTTCTTCAGGTTTAGGGTGGAGAAGGTGCGGAACAGGGCCAACACACGCCTCTTCCTGGTGACAAAAGTGACCAGGCGCATGGCCGTAGAAGTGATCTGCAACACAAACACCCAGTAAAAAAGTTTAGACAGTAGTTGAGACGTGGTTAGCAGCATCGAAGGAAGAAAGCATAGCAAATAGAACAAACTATACCTCTCTGATCCATGGAAGCGCACATAGGTCATGGATGAGCAAGTCTATGCAATGTGCAGCACAGGGTGTCCACACAATGCTGGGGTGCTCCCTCATCATAATCTCGCCCATCTGCTTGCAGTTCGAGGCGTTGTCGGTGACAACCTGAACCACGTGCTCATCTCCGATGTCAGCAATAACATCTCTAATGACCTCCCATATGAAATCGGCTGTGATGGCGTCATCCACGCCACGTAGGAATACTGTGCCAAGCGGGCAAGAAACCAAGACATTGATGACGGATCGCCGACGAATGTCGGTCCATCCATCGCTCAATATCGTGCATCCATACCTGTCGCAAAACACCCATTAGCTACATGCAAAAATTACGGCACCAGTAAATCCTAAACACATGCAAAGAGATTACAAAGACAAGTTACTTACTGCTGCCAAGCTGAGCGAATGGAACTCAACTCCCGCGTGATGGTCTCCTCCTCCTGACAAAGCAACCTGCCTCGTAGTGCCTCTCGCCTGGGAGGTGTCCATGTAGCATCCACGGCCGCCATCTGTGCACAGAACTCCCTGAACACCCAAGTGTCAGCAACAGCAAAGGCAATGCCGCACTCGTAAAAGAACTGGCCACACAGTCGAGTGCAACGGGCCTGCTGCTCTCTCTGCCAGCCGCATCGATCAAGGGTCTGCTGCCTGGGCCTAACCCCTCTCTGCTGTGTATATGGTGCTCGTGGTCTGGCATGCCCAACGGATGGCTGATCTGTGGGTGTGTCACTCTCTCTGGCAACATCTGCCGAAGCATGTGGTGCATCTGCTGCCGAGGAGGAGGGTCGAGAAGCACCCGCTGCTGCTGAACCAACATGCTCATCTGATGGTCCTGCTGCTGCTGCGGATGGAACTGAAGGTGCTCTACTGGGCCTTGCACCTGAACCATGCTCTGCCCGTGCTGTACTGGGCCCTGCAGCTGTACCATGCTCTGCCCGTGATGTACTGGGCCCTGCACCTGTACCATGCCCAACCCATGATGTACTACGCCCTGCAGCTATACCATGCCCTGCCCGTGATGTACTAGGCCCAATATCCATGGTAGGCCCTGCCTGTCTGCCTGTGAGCCCTCCTGCATGCCTACCTGTAGCTGCTCCTGCTATCTGTCCCTGTCTAGAACCCTGTGATGCAGTACCGGGCCCGTACATGGTAGACAACCTCTGCAGATCCTCATTAGAAATCCTGGGGCAATCAGATATGCCCAATGTCCGCCCATCTGGCCCTCTGACCCGCAGCAAGTGAGCCCTAACCCTGGTGAGTGATCCCGTGAAGTGACCACCGCAATGCAAGCATCTCCATCTGCGGGTGCCTGAGCCATGGTGTGTGCCCACATCCCCGTCGGTAAGCTCAACCTCGGCCCAAAGGCCTCGGTCCCGCACTGGCATCGTATCAACACGACCCTAAACCTGCAAACAACAAATAATCAGGCAAACGTTCAGTAGAAAAAAAGAATACATTGCATTGAACAACATTACCGAGCTCAAATAGAGCTCAAAATACCAGAGCATACATCAGAACGATTCCAGTTCACACATTATATCAAGTGCCAAAGAAGAACATGAGATTAGGGCGTGGGATAGAATAATTTCTGTATGAGGGATAACAGGCGACTGACGTTAGCGTCGGAGTCCGTGCAGGCATAAAGGAGTGCAGTGTGGGCCTAAACCGCGCCCCTAGCAGATGTTTGCACGATGGTCCACGTCTAAACCCTAAAAAGTATGGAATCAGGGCATGAAAATTGAAATTTGTGATACGAACGTAGACGGGCGGAACGGAGGTCATAGGAGTCTGTGCAAGCATGTGGAAATGCATTCTAGGCTCAGACATCACCTCACTCGGTTTCCAACAAGCCATTCTGTGGAAATGGCCAAAATACACAAGCATTTGGAATGTGGTGTTCAAATCTCGCTAGGCGTGTCGTGACGGCTGAAACTGATGCTGTAAAAATCACTGTGGGCGTGAAGAAAGGTGGTCTAGAGCCAGACTACGCTCGATTTGGTTGCCTACAGCTCAATGTCAACAATTGCAAAAAATCAAGCCTACACTTACCAAATATCGAAATTTGGTCGTTTCGCTCTCCACGAAGCTCAGACCCACCCGGCACCGTGCACACCAACTCCGTATCGTCGAGTAGATGCCTGCCAAGTATTCACTTGCGAAGATTGGACGCCCACGGCTCTCAGAAAAAAAATTTGCCTCCTCCACTACTGGCGCGGTTCTGTGCGCGAGGAGGCCGAAAATCGGGTTTTTGTTTTTTTTTTTTTTTTTGCGATTCTGTCCACGATTCGCTGCAGCGAATCGCGATTCGCAGAATCGCGATTCCCGAATCGCGAAGCTGGCGAATCGCGATTCGCTGCAGCTATGATTCAAACATCAATCTTAGATGGCTAGACCTATTGTATGGTTTCAAATTCAACAATTCTGATGCATTCTTAGCATAAGAGACTCGTATTGAAATTCCTAGTCTTGAGCTTGCATGACCCACTTCTATACACTAGGTTCCTAAATCAATCAGCCTTGTGAATATTCCTAACAACTTTGAGAGTCTTAGATTATTCCTCTAATTCTTTGACATTTGTTAGTGCATAGATTATTGGCAGGTTTTACTTAAAGACAACTATATACAATAGCCAATTTTCTTGCAGAAGGAAAATCTAATAACGTTGGTGGATACAGATTCTAAAGGGTCATGGAACCATCCAAGTATTAAACCCATCCTTCTAGCACTCTTAACTCTTGACTCGCATCATAGGTTACATCTCCATCACAAACACTTCTTTATCAGCTTACTGTAACATTATAGGGATTGAGCTTCCAATACTTGTCTTTGTTCTTGAATTATTGGAAGCAATCAACGGAACCATCGTTTCCAAATTCTCCCGGTTCATTAAGAATCAAACCACAGTTTTGGTTCGAACTAGTTAATCTAATTTCAATTAGATATAGGTTTTAGGTTGATTCATAAAAATTGGTACCTATATCACACAAAATCACATTCAATCTTATTCTAAATGATTGAAGTTGATTATAAACTAGAGAGAGAATGTAAACCATAGATGCAGCTCATGTTCTGAAAAGTGTTCCGGACTGCAATCCAAGAACTAGGATTAGGGTTTCCCTAAAAACAAACTGAATCTTCTCTTTTTACTTTCCAACCAAACTACAGTAAGAATAATAGTGAAACTAAATTTCTATGACAATTGGTTTTCTTTTCATAGGTATAGTTAGCTTATAGTAAGTATCTATTCTTTCAGGCTCACTATAGCATGGTAACTAAGAAAGCAGAGGAGGCTACAATTAATAAAGACTAAAGAGCAAAAAAAAAGCTCACTCTGTATTCTAGGTTTAAGTGGTCTATAAAATTTACACTTTTATGCCTTAAGACTAGGACATTTGAGCCAATAACCAAATTTTGGGATCATACTTGTTTCTCTTTTTCATTCTTATCAATGTAGATTATACACACAAATTAGCAACTAAATTATAGAGTCTAGTTTTCAACAATTTAATCTTCAATTTTGATCAGAATCATCAGATTCAATGCAGTTCCTCGGGATGGTAAGATCACATTTTTACCTTACTAATAACCTCAGTAATCATTCTTTTCTGAGGTCAACCTATTCCTTCTTGAGATGAAGCTCTACTATACCCCCCACAAGAACTCAATTGCATAATTTCAACACGATAGATTGACACGTGTTCAAAACAAATATGCCAACAACCTTCATCACACACTTTAAGTGATGCTCCATCCATGAGACGAATGATTTTGAGCCTCCAAGTTATGACATCATTATGGTTTTAACCTATTCATTGTGCTTTAGTGTAATATAGCAGCAACACACTTTTATCTATGTATAACGTAGATGAATGCACCTCCAGAGCTTTCATTATGTATTAATGTACTTGCTATGTAAGGCACCTCCATGTACATGATGAATCCATAAAAATAACATTTAGCATAAGCTATCTCTAGGAAACTTCAAAATAGATTCTATCTTAGCTAGTTTACCCTAGCCATGACCAGTCTAACAATGGAACAAATAATCTGGTGTAAGAATGAAAACTTGACCAAATCATCCACAACAAAAAGATACCTAGAGTCTCAAAATGTAGGTCAATTATGTGCTTATAAGCCCTCTACAATGCTTCATTGGTGCACATCATTAAAGTGACCCATGTATCAAAACTATGGAACTTGGGAACTGCATCCTGAAGATGCAATGGCTAACACAGTCTCTAGTGTGACCAACGAAGCATATTTCCTCTCCTGCTCCAGTCTCATTTTGAAGAAAAAAACCCGAAAACTGAACTCCGATGTAGGTGTAGGAGGACAGAAACTTCAAGGGTTGGTCCCCTGGGTGAAATGACCACTAGTGCACAAAGGATCTGAATGTGTAGAAAAGGAGGCAGAGTGTAAACTTATCCGCTTAGAACAAGAAGAGAAAATTCCAAGCTGTTCCAAAAACTAAGAGTAGCATTTTCTTTCCAGCTACTACAGATCCATTTTGTTGGCACGCGCTTCACAAATCAAACTTTGCTACCCAGATGAAAGCTTCAAAACTCACAATACAAAGTGGCCGATCAATGGGGACAGTTTTACTTGTGAAACAAGTCAGAAAACTGGGGATAAATTCCTGCATTCACAGAACTTAAACCAACAAATGTATACCTTAACAATGCTTCATCAAGAAGGTCTTTTCTGTTGGTCATACCAATGAGAAGGATATTGTTAAGAGCATCAACACCATCTATCTGTCACAGAAACAGCCAAATTAGCAGCTGTGACCAATATAATTTCAATCATAACATTCACGTATAGAAAGGAACTCATACATCTTGATGCCAATTAGGGTGATCATTCAGCTGTACTACACAGAGATCATGCAAACTCATGACGAAATCACCTTCGTGAGCAGTTGGTTGACAATGCTGTCATGTACTCCTGTTCCATCTCTGGTTGAGCCCCGTGTCTGAAAGGAGCTATAAAGTTAATATAATTTCCTGCATTTATGTTCTATGAGAATCACGGGCATTCCTAATAGAAATATATAACATTGCATACATAAAAGAAATAATCTGTTAGTGGAAACTTTTATATAAGATATCGATGGTTGAAATAGTGATTAGACAACAATTAGATTCACCATACTTGTAACATATATACATGCCAAAATTTTAATGCCCAAAGAGGGGTTGAATAGACATGGGTGTGCATTTTTCTAATGCAAGTGCACAGCATAAGGTACGGTCCTCACTCTGAACAGAAAATGAAGAAGGTTTTCCAGTTCTTAAGAAGCCCAAGACTTAGATAAGCTGCCATGAGTCCTACCAGGTAAAGCCAAATCTGCATTAATTAGTATCACAGAGCCCCATTATATCACTTTTGAGAGCTATTTCATGGAAATTCAGGCCCCATTCATTGTGTTACTTATCACTTTAAAGCAGATGGACACGAAATAGACGTAAACGAATTTTTACAGTGTGGCCAGTCTTCTGGGCCATAGAGCCATCAACGGTCAACCCACTATCCTTCAAGGACAAGTTTCAATTTTGGCCCAAAGTGTGAGTGGCAATACGGTATAGAAAAAGATTTGACGCCTTAACTAGACAATCAGAGGTCCAACACTTCAAGCTAGCCTATAAGTAGCCTTCTTAAGCACACAAGCTAGGGCTTCGTATTTCAACAAATGCAATGAGTAGTTGTATTGTCAGCATGTGGCATGAGCCCTTTTGATTTATTTTCACCTGAGTTGACTGTAACTTTGTGTCCAAGCAGATTTAAGTTCCAAAATGATTTTGTGACTAAAAATTTTCAGCAGCCAATTTTAGAAAGGCTTTATGTTACAGACGATTACAAGTTCGTCCTCTATTCTGGTTTTGCTTCAAGTTGTTATATTCAAAGTTCGAACTTGTCTCAATGTTATACAACAAGTTTTGAAAGACAATCCTAATATTACTAATCTACCAATGTTTCTATTTTCTTAGAATCCAAATCAGTCCAGATTCATGATAAAGAAGCAGTACAAGGTGCACACTACATATTCTTGTGAATTCTCACACCGACTGCTTTGTTCTTATGACACACACAGGTTATGTTTACCCAAAAATCAGTAGAATTTGCAGAATTTTCCTCATGCATGTATACCTATGTAAACTCTGATATGAGAGATTCTCTTGCAAGTCCACCCTAATGCTTGTTGCTGATATTTGTTTTCTGCTTCAAATCAGCTAGAACCAGAAGATTTGAATCACCAGGACTAGCTTTTGATTCTTCGAAAATTTCCCTTTTCATATATGACTCATGCAAACTCAAGTTTAAAAACTTCCAGTTGAGTTTGTACTCATTCCGTACACCCAATCCTTTCCTCACCAAGTATATATAGGGGACGGGTGCCCTCTTTCCCTCGCATTCTATGTGTTGTGAGTTGGAGAAGTGGCGTGGAGTTGGGGGAACTTCCATCATCACTTGATAGCAAGCATACATGCCTTAGGACTAACCAGCCTTCATCTTAAGCCATTAAGCATTTTTATTGGATATGTCAAAAAGATCTTGAAAGGTTTCACAAGAAGTTACTCAGCAAACCCTAAGCATCTACTCATGATATTCAGCCAGATACATGGTTTTTGACCCTAAGGTTTTCGACCTTATCCAATTCAACCCTGGAGGCCTAATTTTATTTCAATCCAAGAATTTCGATCCAACCCAACCACGACATCATCTGCAAAAATGAACGGGAATTCTATACGAGGAGAGACTGCAAAAGTACAAAAGACAATCCCATAGGATTCTAACGGTCACTGATGGCGATCCTTACACTGATATTTTAACATGTTGCTATGTCAAATATCTACTACTTGCACACGCTCATTAAGTCTGAGTCAGTACTTGATCTTCTAGCTACCACATTGAATAAGCAAGTGCTTGTGACTCTCTATAAATACATGTACAGAGCACAAGACAATGCTTCTTGGTTTCCAAGGGGAGGCTTGAACTTGAGACCAAAGAAACTTTGGATGTCAAGATAACCAATTGAGCCAACACCCTTGACTAGAGCACAAGACAATGGCAGCAGTGTCTACGCAATACCTTTGGATTCTCAACATTGCTTTATCAATTTTCGTACTAATTTTGAGAAGTCCGCATAACCCATGTATCAGTGTAATACTGCAGTCTCATTAATGAACATTCCTTTCCATCTTTCATGTATGAATGTTGCTTGCTAATCTCTCTCTGTTTATTCTGCATTATCTCTTATAACAGTTCTTTATATTAGTTCATAGTAGTTTGTCTAGAACATGTTCAAGGTTCAGCTTTCAACTATTTCAATCTTTGTTTGTTATATAGTTTTGTCTATTCCTTATTCATCTTGCTAACTGACATATTGAGATAACCAGCTACCAATCGGAACTACCATGGCAATCTATGACACATCAACCACTTCCGAATAGCAAGATAAATCAATAGTCTGATTGTATTGTTAGCCACACAATGGACTTGCAAAAATTTTATATAGATACAAAACTGATAGGTAGTTTCATGTATCTAATCTTATAGAACTGGTATCAAACTATGGTTCTGATAACCGTCCATTTTGTCCTACAGTCCCCTCTTTGGCCTTTCCATTGATAAACTTAAACATTGTTTTGATATTGAATCGGTGGGGGTGTCAAACTTCTTCATATCGTTATTAAGCTCCCTCATTATCCAGAGGATGTGGTTCTTTTTGGCCAATACTCTACATAAATTAACATCTTGATGTTCTCAAAAAAAAAATGACAATTTGGATCTTGTAGTCAATTTGAGCCAAAATAAATTTATGTTATCTGAATCAAAGAGAACAAGCAAGCCTCATCTACTCTATAGTGGGGCTAAAATTGGAGTCACACAATAATAAAATATTTGGGAGTGGAGATATCACACAATCTTTGTTGGAGCTCTTGTGAAAACGCAACTTGTTGGTGATTGGAAATTTGTCTTTGGCATAGAAACTTCTTGAAAAAAGGTAGATACTTACACATGGCCAGCCAAAAAAATTCATATTTGATAGCTTGGCCCACTATTTGGTTGTGAAGTATGGGGAGTAGCTTATCACATAGTAAGTGGGCTGAAATTGAAAAACTTCCAAAGAAAGTTCTAACCTCCTATCTGGGAGTCAAACAAACCACACGTATGTGTTGGAGAGTTTGCGGATCCCAATGCAACCCTAAACCTAGTTAGTTAATAAGTGAGAGGGATTTGGCACCCTGCGTGTGTAAGATCAACCCGATGATTACATAGAGATTTGATTAATTAGAAAGTCAATAAAAGGACTTTAGGCCTTTTTGCGGGACTTTTAAGGTCGCAGGGCCTAAATGTCAAGTTAGTGAATAAAGTTGGGTTTCCTTCCAATTTGGATGGTTCCCACTCTTTTTTAAATTTGAAGAAGTTCTTCACTAATGCATCCATCATTTGCTACAAATGGCTCAAGAGAAGAAGAATGCTTTACCATACCAACATTCCGATGCAAACTTGTACTTGTAGAAGGACAATGATCAAACTTTGCATGACTTTGCTCTTCTACCTTCAAAGAGGATGAAGTAGAGAGGAGAAAGCATGATGATGAATCCTTTATTCGGTACATCTTTAAAAGTGTTTCCCAAGCACTTTTAGAGGTCTTGCAAAATCTCAAATGATATAAGATAGATCTTGTTACCGATAAAATCTTGATCATCAAGTCGATGCAAAATCTCAGCTTGCAACTCCATAAAGAAAAGTTGGTGCCATCCAACATATCTTCACCTGAACAAGTACGAATCGCTCCCAAATCTCTTGCCATAAGAACCAGCCAAAAAGATAAATTTTTTCAAACCCTAAATGTGCCCTAAAAGACACAAAAAACTAGCAAGTATCAAATCTGACAAATCAGCACCGGAATGTGTCGAAACCACACATTAGATGGATGTAGAAACTCGCCCTCCTACAAGCCTTGTGTGCTGAAAATTTCAGCCTGAAATTGCATTAAAAACTCAAAAACCAACAAGCAAAGAAACAGGTTAGCCTCCAACGAAGCTTTTTTCGGAACCCTTCTTTCTTGCCAAAAAGTGTGAACAATACACACACGGATAGGGCTGTTGCAACACCCTACAAATGGTAATATGCTATCCAATTTTCAGCCTCGGAATGTGATCGGATCATCACAAAAAAATGCCTTCTTCCACACCTGGAAACAAGCAAAAAGAAGCGGATCTTCACTTTGTAAAATCAGCAAGGGTGCTGATTTTTCAACCAAATCAGAAGAATAGAAATTGCTTGTAGATGGGCGCCCTCCTGCAAAGGAGCAAATCTGAAAAATAGGGCAGCAACGGACCAACGGAAGTAGGATAAACCTACACGGATGTGGGCGACCTAAAAGAAGCCCCGAAGAAGATAATTAATGATGCCTTCCTGCAACCTGAAAAATCAGCAAACAACAACCTGATTTTTGGGCGCCCAAAATCCTGTTATCTTCTTTGATGTGTGGCGCCCTCCTGCAAAACGGAAAAGAGTCAAAAAATGGATCTTCACTCCAAAAAATCAGCAAAGGTGCTGAATTTTTGTGATCCCTAAGTGAAGACGATCTCTTTTGGTAGGGCGCCCTAAATCAAGCATAGAAGATCCATGGCTCTAATACCATGTAGGAAATCAAAGTGCCAAGATCCTTCTAACATTCAATCTCCATATACAAGAAGAAGAAAAAGAGGAAGAAAAAGAAGAGGGAGAGGGTTAGGCGCCCTCAAGGAGAGAGAAAGTAGTAGCAATGCTTGAAAGGGAACGAATTACAAATGAACACTGGGTACATATAAATAGGCCTTCCAAGGGCCTAGACTCTTCCAAACCCTAAGTTCTAGAACCTTCCAAGACCCACTACTAATTATAGGGCACCCCCAAAAGTCAAGATAGGGTCCCTTAACATAATTAGACTTTACTTGGACCCACGAATTACTATTGGACCAAAATTGGGTCCAACTCAACTAAAACTGACTTAACATGGTCTAAATAATAAACCTAACCCATGGTTACACAAGTCTCGACCTTTTGGGTCAAAGTAACCTATGGGAAACTAACATTATCATTTATTACTTCTAACAACCTATACCAGATCCAATTGAAGATGATCTCATTCCTGTGAGTCATGCCTTGACTTATGATGACAATGCAAAACTTACTGATGAGCAGATTCTAAATCATATGGATCCGACCAGATTTGGAGTGCGTAATGTTCCTGATGAACCAACAATAAAACCGCCCAAAGCAGTTATATTGAAGGAAGACAGGATCACAGGGTCAATGACGAAGAAACAAGCCAAGCAACATTATAATACGGTTCTGAAATGGGAAAATCCTCCTCAAAAGATTGATTCAGAGAATGTGCCACCCTTACTAGATAAAGGCAAAGGGAAAGTCAAGGATGATTCTACAAGTCAGAATTCTAGCAAGACATCATCATCTCGGAAGTCATCACCTCCACGATCAACTCCTGCTAAGAAGGCTAAGCGAAGATCCAAGACAAGTCCTTTCGACAAAGAACAAGTAGATGTCGTCCAACATGATATGCCCGAATATTTTAAACGCTATACACTGGATGATGTGGTTATCATGTTACCTAAAGCACATCGTGAACCCGAAGAACAGGTGCCAGAATCGAAAGATGTTTACGATGGCCCAGCTAGGACACAGCATACCACCCTCTCTGATCATTCGTTCCTATCCTTCGCTACTGGCCACCTTCCACCACCACAATTTCAACACCAGTCCACCATCCTTCCCCATGCACCCAAATACACCTTCCATCCCCTCTCTATCCCACTCTACCAGGAATCCCTCACCTCCTTACTTCACTCTTTTCCACACAGCGAATCACTGGAATCACAAGCCGCCTTCCTCACCACCTGTCTCCACTCTGCGGCTACTTTGGCTTTCCCCTCTAAACCTCATAAACACAAACCAGTCCATCCTCGATCATCACGACCTTTCCACCCACCGTGGTATGACGCGGAATGCCGATCCCTTCACCACTCTGTCACACATGCTCGTTTCCACGCTCGCCATCTCCTCCGCTCTTCACGGCAATTGTACAACCGCACACTCTGCCGCAAAAAACGTGCCTATGACGACTCCGAAGGAAACCGTCTTGTGAACCTCCTTCACAGCTCCTCCTCTGGTGCCTTTTGGCGTGAGTTTATCCCTCGTGCCCCTCCCCCTCTTCTAGACGGTTACATATTTGGACCGACTATGCTACCCAGCTTTACACTATACCCACTAATATGCCCATCTCCATCTCTCCTCGACCTTCAGACTTGACCTTCTTCACCCCTGACTTGGTTCGGGCAGCAATCAAAAAGCTGAAAACCCACCGCACCAGAGACATTGAAGATCTTGAGTCTGAGCTACTGATTCACGCCCTCGATAGCCTTGCCCCTACATTATTCACTCTCCTTAACCATGTTGACCAAACAGCTCACCAGCCACATCCTAGCTCTCAGGCTCAGATTACGTCTTTCTTCACCAGGAGACGGACACGGCCTGACGACGATGCCCTCCAGCGGAACCTGCCTCCAATAACAATGGCAGCAAGTTTACCTTCAACCGGCGACCTGATCAACATCGATGCATAAGCCTGCTTCCAGTGGAACAAATAGATTGCAGAACCAGGACTGTTTGATTGCAGAGGATTCGAATCATGGCCAAAAGTAAGAGGGGTGGTGCACCTGCTAGACTCATCCATCGCACCTACCTTCGATCCACCTTCACCTTCACCTTCACCTTCCATTCCAGTTGCAATCCCTATATCTCCGTCAGATCCTATTCTTGATAATAGTGAATCCATCATAGCCGATCCTTTGACCCCGAATACCCCAGAAGAGGAATTACCTCTGCCTCCAGCCTTTATGATCTCCGTCATTCGTGCAGATCAGTTACGTTCCTATGAATATCTCAACGACCATCGGAAAAAACTTCTTTCTCTTGAAGCTATGATCCAAGCTGTTCAATCTCATCTTCAGAAACTAGATTCGTCTATCGATGATCTCAAGAAAGAGGTTGCAGCTGTCAAAATTGAAGCTTCCTCTCATTCGACTACTTCAGCTAAGATCCAATAGCTTGAAAGTCAAGTGGAACAGCATCATACTGCTGTCCGATCCTGGGCAGATGTGCTTAAAGGTCCTAATACTGATGTTCTACCACCTCCACCTTCTTTTATCTCAGCTACGCTCACCGAGAGCCGTTTGCGAGAGCAAAAGGCTCTTAATGTCCGAGTCAGAGGTATTACGAACTCCCATGATGCTATTGGTGAAGCTAAAAAGTTTCTTGAAGAGAGTCTTCAACACCACCACAAAGATATGGATACTGCATGGCGACCTAAGAAAGATCCAGGTACTCTTGTTATACGCTTTGCATCTGCCACTGGTCGTCATGAAGCGCTAGGGAAGAGATCTACACTGCGGGGCACCACGATATACGTGGATGAAGACCTTACTTTCATTCAGGTTCAAGAACGGAAAAAAGCAAAACAGGAGGCTCTAACGAATGGAAAGCGGTTGATCTACAGGGATGGTATCATCCATTTTGTAGATATTAAACCTGCTACTATTAATGAGATATCTGAGACTGTTCAAAGTTAGTGAGAGAGTTAGAGCACTGAAGAGATGCCAGTTGAATCTGTAAATGGTCTACATACCATATAACCCTGGACATTATCCTAAGAATGTACGCATTTTGGCATTGAAAAGACGTTAATAAAGCTTTCTCTTTCTCTCTCTCTCTCTCTCTCTCTCTCTCTCTCTCTCTCTCTCTCTCTCTCTCTCTCTCTCTCTCTCTCTCTCTCTCTCTCTCTCTCTCTCTCTCTCTCTCTCTCTCTCTCGTTAATTGGCAGAGTTTGCCGTCCCCCCTATTCAGATAGAGGCACTGTTCCATATTGTCACATTCATACAGCGCCTAGAGGATCTCCAGGGTAGAGGCACACACTATGCTGCAGCAGCTCTGTCGTCCTCCCAGCACCTACACTCTGAGGGGCACTCCTTCTCGTGGTATTCCCAAGCCTGTCGTCTCCTCTCCACATTGAGTATTCACATTACGGATCTACCATCTGGTACTCATCAGTATATTAGAGGATACTTATAAAGGGCATATCTTCAGAGCACTTGGCAAGATCCATCTGGGGTGAAGACGGAGTTTTATCGGACACATTTTCTATCTCGGGATCCTGCTGGGTATCCCATTGTACCTAAATACCTAGTAGACAGTATCTCACACAGACTGCGGATAGTGATGGGTCAGTTCCGGGTTTCCTCTCACCAGTTAGCCATTGAGACTGGTAGATACAGGGGCGTCCCGAGAGACGCACGGATTTGTAGTATGTGTGACCTACATGATATAGAGGATGAGTTTCATTTTCTCTTCAGATGCACAGCTTACTATGAGATTCCAGGGAGATACTACTGCTTGTTTCGAGACCATCCACTTGCACTCTCTGCCTTGATATCGTATGAGGACTCCAGATGTGTTGCGTTGATGATCCGGGAGATGATAGACCTGCGTATGGCGAGTCTTGACGCTGACACCTCCCCCCTGATACAGCTGAGCATACAGGAGAGTAGTGACTCTGATGGAGAGGCTGAGATTCCAGATGCCACCATACATAGACGGCAGAGACAGTGTCATCGACCAGAGAGACAGCCAGCCCGCAGGCCACAGCCTGCAACTTCACGACAGCGTAGACACCACCGATCATCTACTCGACGACTGAGAGACGCAGCTCGCACAGAGACAGTGCCACAACATACTTTACATCATTTTTTCACAGCAGAGAGACATCTATGATGCTTGACTCTCCTTGTGCATAGCATTGTTTCCTGTTTTATTGTAATCTTGTTTCTTTTAGGTGGTTGAGCTTTCACGCTCCCACCGGGCACACTTGACATGTACCTTTTTTTCAGTCCTATGTACCTTAGGGTATTCCATGGACATTAATAAAGATCTTTCTTTCTTTCTCTCTCTCTCTCTCTCTCTCTCTCTCTCTCTCTCTCTCTCTCTCTCTCTCTCTCTCTCTCTCTCTCTCTCTCTCTCTCTCGTTACTCCCACAGCCCTATAAGCAGCAGACGTATGGTGTGCGGGTCTTACATCATCTGATTGGGCCAGTATTTCACGACTGCAGGTTCTCATGCTATCTCGGATGATACGGGCTAAGCCATCTGTCCCACATCAAATTATCCTGACAGAGTTCGCGGTCCCACCCATACAGCTATCCGCCGTCTTTCAGCTTATTCTATATATTCAGCGTATTATGACATTACCCACAGATGAGCAGAGATACATACAGACGGCACTTGCCTCCTCGCGACACCTTAACTCGACCAAGCAATATCGGCAACGCACGATCTTTGCACCGATCTTGTTGGACTTGTCGGCAACCCTCCTGACAACGTCCACCTCATCCCACAGATCAACGTCGAATAGCACCATTGCGATGGAGGAAAATAGCAAAAAAGGCACAGACGATCATGAATGTGATAGGAGGCGGAAAGCTGGAAAAAAAACAGCGACGACGGAAACACCAGTAGCAGGGCGCAGGGGCGGAAGGCAACAAATCAAACTCAAAGACGGCGCATACAGCAGGGAGGGCGCAAGGGAAGGATTGGGATCAGCATTTATGTTTAGCAGAGTATAGCTATAATAGCTCTGTTAGTACCAGCACAGGTGTCTCAACATTTTTATTATCTCATGGCTATGCACCTCTTTTACCTGGCATTCCTCTCCCTCCTGAGGATACACCTGTCACACTTGCATCTTTTCTATCAGGTGCTTGAGAGCTTATTACCCGGGCCAGTTCTCATTTACAGCATGTTCAGCAGCGTTATCAGACCTCAGTTGATCGTCACCGCCGCCATGTTGAGTTTCAGCTTGGAGATATGGTTTATCTACGCCTACGGTTTGGAGGTTCTTAGTCCAGTTACATATCGCTCACAGCTTCCTGCTTCCACACGCGCCTGTGATGTATTCCATGTCACTCTATTACGTGCTGCTATTGAGGATGACGCTCCTTGTGATGCTGAGTTTCCACTGCTCCAGAGTTATTTCCATTTTTACCTGCTGCTATATTATAGGTTCGTCTATACCATAGTCGACGCCGCCGACAGATTCAGTTTTTGGTCTAGTGGGATGGTCGTCCTATTGAGGAGGCCACATGGGAGCTATTGATGTCTTTTATCATACACCATCACTTGCGAATCAGGCTCGTGCTCTTGCTGCACTTGTTGATTCTTCTACATCAGATGTTGTTCTAGCTGTTGATGCACCAGGGCTTGCTGCTACTTGATCCAGTTTCTTTTCGACAGTTGGGTCTTTTTCTTTTGTGCCAGGGAGAGTTATGGACTCGGCTCATTACATTCGTCGCGTCCATTTACATTTACATTTACTTTACTTTATGCATAAGCAGGCCTTGGGCCCTTTTTTATTCATTAGTGACACTTAGACTATATGGTTGGCCTTTGGCCTTATTATTCATTATTAGGCCATTTGGACATATTACTGGCGAGTGGGGGCTTCTTGGAGGGCGCACTATTTCCCCTCCCAGATGGGCCCTAGCCACCGGAAGCTTCCTTTTAGGGCTTCCTCTTGGCTATAAGTAGGGAAACTGTGTCATTTGTTATTCAGCTGATGATATTGATCTCTCTCTTTAGCCTCCTTAATCTCTCTCTTTCCTGCTTTCTAGGGTTAAGTCTTGCTTATGTGCCGCTTTCATAGCTTAAGTCTTGCTTATGTGATGCTTTCATAGCTTAGCTCTAGATCAGCTGTGGCTCTATTCGTAACTGGGATCTCCTCAACATCCTCGAAGGCCTCGTCACCAACATCCTGGGCTTGCTCTGGCGGAGAGTCCATGAGAAAGTCGTAAACTAGGGGAGTGCGAGCAACACGACGTGGTGGTGGAACGGCAGTGGCAACTGGCGGACACGAGGGGACGGGTTCCACCGGAATGGGTGCAGATGGGGGTGCGTGTGGCGGAACTGTCTGAAGGGGATGAGGGGCAGTGGGACTGGACGAGGATGCACTCCCTCAGGAACTGGGGAAAAAAGGCAGAGATGATTGTGAATGCGATAGGAAGCGGAAGGCTGGAAAAACCACAGGAATGGCGAAAACAGTAGTAGCAGGGGCGGAAGCGATCTGTCGTACACAAAGACAGTGTGATGGCAAGGAGGGCGCAGAGCAGGGAGGGCGTGATGGGCTAGGAGAGAGATGAAGTCGGGGGGGGGGGATTAGGGTTTAAAAAGTATATATATTAATATATTATGGTACCACGGACCATCATGGATCCGCGGTACCGGGATCCGCGGATCTTGGTACCGCTAGATCTATGATATATATATATATATATATATATATCTCATAGGTCCCGCGGTACCAGGTACCGCGGATCCCGGTACCGCGGGACCATACTGGTACCGCGATACCACAATATAATAATATATTAATTATTTAATATTTTTTTTAATTTTTTTTAACCTAAACTACACGCCCCCCTCGCTTCTTCTCTCCCAAATTTTTTTCAGCCAATCACTCTTGGTTTTGCTGCCCTGCCTTCGCTCGCCCCTCTTCTGATTTGCGTCGCCCTTCGCCCACAGACCGCCCTGCCTTGCATCTGATTTGCCTCTCCCTGCCTTCGCCCATTTTCGGCGTCTCTCCAACAGTGAACCCTGCTGTTTTTTTTCCAGCAATCCATCCTTTCAGCTTTAGCTTCATCTGCATTTTTTCCCTAGTTTTCTCCATCGCAATGGTGCAATCCGACCTTTCCGGTCTGTGGGACGAGGTAGACATTGTCAGGCAGATTGCCGTGGATTGCAGTAGGGGGGGGAGAGTCATATCTGAAGATTTCATGTACGATGTCATTAGGTCTTCCATACTGTCCATAGGCCCTCAGCATGTCCTTACGGTGGTGACGGACAATGCCACCAACTGCGTTCGGATGGGTGTCTTGCTAGAGAGAGAGTTCCCTCACATCGTCCATACCCCCTGTGCAGCACACGGCATAGACCTTTTGATGGGGGACATAGGTGCACTTCCCTGGGTTAGAGCCATTGTCCGCGAGGCCCTCTTGCCATGTTTCGGGTGTTCAGCCATTTGGACCTCCGTAAGCCAGCCCCCACACGCTTTGCATTCGACTTGGTGGTCCTCGACCGTCTGATCAGGTGCGATGGGTGCCAGTGATCTTTGGCGTGCCAGTACGTTTCAGCACACGGAGGATGGGGAGCACTTTTCTTCCACGGCGAGGGGAGACTTGTTCTGGAGGGATGCACAGACATTGTCAGGACTGCTTCGACCACTCTACATTGTGCTCCGCATGGCTGACAGCGAGGGGTCCACACTTGGACTGGTGTATGAGCTCATGGACCGGATCGGACAGTTCCTGCAGCTGCCCATCTTGCAGCCAAAGAGGTAAGGGAAATTGTTCTTTATCTTTTCAGTGTTTGCTAGTTTGTTTTTATGTCGATGTTAAGTTTTTTCCAAAATTTGCTTCGTCTTCGTGCAGGATGATGGAGCTGAGGTTCATCTGGGAGACGCGGTGGACCTACTTTCACAGGAGTATCCACAGCGTTGCACACATCTTGCATCCCCTCTTCCTTTCTCCGACACAGATATCAAACAGGGAGCTCGCGGCGGATTGGCTTGAGTACATCTACAGGGTGGGTCCACACATTGGCTTGGATCCTATCAGACTCATGGAGGAGTTAGCTGCATTTCGTTTCTACATGGGCACGTTCGGTCACCCGGCTGCTCAAGATCCAGAGAGCAGGCAGCTCCCCATTACCTGGTGGACCATGTTCGGTAGCACCTATCCCTCCATACAGCGTCTTGCACTGTGTGTCCTTTCACAGGTATGTATCTCACCTCATCCTCCCTTGCTGTGTTTTGTTGACGTTCCACCCGTGCACGTGTGTTGAACCATTTCATTGCACGTACCATAGGATTGCGCTGCCTCCGTGTGTGAGCGTAATTGGAGCACATGGGCCCTCATTCACACGAGGAGAAGAAACAGGCTGTCAATGAGTCAGTTGGAGCGGTTGGTGTTCTGTAGCACCAACGCACGTCTCGCCAGGAGACTACCGACCATTACGAGCGCATTGTAGGTGATGGGCTATTCTCCCATAGCATGTTGGTTTACGTCTCACTAAAATGTACGTTTCAATTTTTCATCAAGTTGTTCTCCTGACACGCTCAATTTTGACCTTGCAGACGAAGATATCTGATTTGAAGCGCCAGGTTGACTTGCCTATGGACAGCGTCCATCCCATGCCTGCAGATGACTTGGGCACACAGTTGATGGCAGAGAGAGAGAGGGAGCTTGCTGAGATGAGAGAGAGAGAGAGAGAGAGAGAGCTTGGGCTTGAGCACAGAGAGCCTCCATTGTATGAGGCAGATGAGCCAATGTCAAAGGATGAGCATGATGAGGATGAGCCCATTCGGGTTGTGTTTGCCAGATCAGAGAGGGATGAGGCAGATGATACAGGTGCAGGCCACACGCCACGGGCAGGGGTCACAGGTGCATCACGTGGCAGAGGTGGGGCACATGGCACAGGTTATACCGGAAGACAGGCAAGGCACACAAGGAGGGCCAGTGGCATACCTATCTATGTCGATATGATGGAGGAGGCTCTTGACAGAGGGCAGAGTGATTTAGATGCTGGTCCCGCAGCTGCTTCGATGCGTGCAGTACAGAGTCATGGCCGTTACTACGACAGCACACCAGAGGAGGCACCAGATGACCTTGATTGCACAGATTGGGAGGCCATGCAGGGTCTACATGGTGCACATGATGAGGCACGGGATGAGGCACGGGTTGATTCACGGGATGAGGCACAGGATGATCCAGAGGATGGTGCACATGATGAGTCCCAGAGCCCAGAGCATTTGTATTCGGATGCCCAGCTGGACAACTTGATTGCAGAGTTGGATTCAGAGGCCCAGCAGATGCCGAGCGTCAGGGCACCCCCATCCTCTCTAGCCAGCATGCCCTACACAGAGTCTCAACCAGAGCAGCTACACGAGGTGCCTGCAATTCCTCCAGTTTCTCAGAGGGTATATGTGCGCCGCACAGCTCCTCCAGTGCCACCGATGCCATTCAGGCCTGCAGCCCCTCCATCGCTGTCCACTTCTGCAGCACCAGGTCTCCATGGCAAGCCACCATCTGTGCCCAGGTTTTCTCTTGCAACGCCCACATCCACAGTGGCTCCTCCAGCAGCTCCTCCAGTGGCACCACCCACTTCACATCCTCCTCCTTTGGCAGCACCCACTCCACTGGCTCCCCCTTTGGCAGCACCCAGGATGTACCAGTACCGGCCACCGCAGCACCCCTTTCAGTACATATCGTCGTTGTACTTGCCTCCTGCACAGCCAGTTCCTCCACCAGTAGCATCTCCACGGGCACACACTCCACGAGCTCATCCTCCTCACTCAGCTGCACAGGGAGTTCCCTCTTTTGCTTCCCTATCCCAGCCGGCCTCAGCTTGGGCCCAGCCTAGCCAACCAGGTGATTTGCATGGGGGTGATGAGGCATTGACAGCTCCTCTTGTCCGCAAGAGACCAAGAAGGCCCAAGGGTACACCGAACAAAAAAGGCAAGGCACAGAAACTGCCAAGGAAGAGAGGACGACCACGCAGGGCTCCAGGTACAGCTAGAGGTGCAGCATTACAGCCAGTTGGAGCAAGTGTTGTTGGTTTGGCTTGCTTGGGGGCTGATGCGGAGGCAGATTGGGATGATGCTAGTGATGAGTCCTCTTCCTCGGATACACAGCCCATGCTAGTTCCAGACAGGCACAGATATCAGCTGCGAGAGTCAGCTCGGGGCCCTGAGTTGTCTCCAAAGCATTCGTCCGAGTCAGAGCCAGAGCATTGATTGTAGCTCTGTTATTTTAGTTTCAGTAGTTTGTCTCTAGCAGACGGTCTACCATTGTACTCAGATCATTTTTCACATTATATACAATGTTTGGCGTACTTTATTTGCTGCACATTGTGCGTATGTCGCTCTGTACATGTGATGCTGTATTTTCATTTTTATGTCAAAATCTATTTGCATGTGTGAATCTTATTTTCAACTGAATTCGATTGAAGTGAATGATAGCTTCACATAAATGCACCTAAATAATGAGCACAACAATTACCCCTACACCCCAAACGGCATTTCGTAAACACATGTATTGCATTTGCATTTAAAAAAATTACAGAGATTGCATTTCACATGACCAGGCTCGCGTTGCACAAAAAACAACTATATATTGATTCAGCCGTTGTATCAAGATAACATTACATATCCCGTCTTTTTTTACATACCCTAAACCGCCGAAAATTACATAGCAACAGTCCGCCACATACGGCTGGACCTTATCTATTCTAAAGATGTCTACTGATCCTCCACCGACTCCTCGCCCTTGTCAGGTGCATTGTTTTGTCGCTCTCGCTCTGCCTCCCGATTAGCCCGAGCTGCCTCCTGGTTAGCCCGACGTCTGGCCGCCCTTTCCCTGATCATGATGAGCTGCCGTCGTGTGAAGTTCATTCCGATCTGCCCATCCAAATCCAGCTCGACAGCGGGGGCAGGGGCCACAGCGGGGGCGGGGATCTGTAGCTCTGGGTGTCTCTGCCGAGTCTGTCGCAGCATCTCTGCAATGTCTGCCTCTTGCTTCCGATGTCTTTCGTTGTGCCTTCGGATATCTTCCTCGAGCTTCCTCCTGGCTTCGCCCTCGAACTTCGGTGGTATGCGCTCTGCCATCTCGATCGACCTTCTCCTCACAGCACCCTGATCCTTGAACACCCTCTCACAGCACCCTGGCTCTCAAACAGCCTCAAACAGCCTGTCACCGGCTCTCGCTTGCTCTCTCACTGTCTATCACTAGCTCTCTCACAGCCTCTGAAAATGCCTCTCACAATGGCATTTTGAGTGCTTATTTATCCCCACATCGGCCATGTGGATCCCCATCATCCCTCCATGTGCCTCTATACCTGAGCCCATGTGATGCTCCCCCCTGTGTTGCTCTCCCATTGGCCCCATGGTCTGCTCACCCACAGTGTCCATGTGTTGTTGCACCAGTCCCCTGCACCATGTACTGTACCCTCTTTTTTTACACCCAGAACCCTTTTTCTTCCATTTTTTTGACCTATTTTGGTAGGTAAAAGGCAAAAATTAAATATTAAAAATATTAAAAAAAGCGATATACCAGCGGTACCAGAGGCAACTATGATATATATATATATATATATATATATATATATATATATATATATATATATATCATAGATACAGCGGTACCGGGATCCGCGGATCCACTGTGGTACAACGGATCCATACTGATCCGCGGTACCACAATATTTATTATTTTTTAATATATAATATTTTTTAATATTCAATATATTAATATTTTTTTTTTAACCTAATCCCCCCCCATCGCTTCATCTCTCTCCCTGCCCATCGCCCTACTGATTGCGCCCTCCCTGTTGTCCGCGCCCTCTCTGTTGTATGCCCATCGCCCTGTTGTCCGCGCCCTCCCTGCTGTCTTCGCATTGCACTGATCGCGTCCGCCCCTGCTATTGCTATTTCGGCCTTTGTTGTGGTTTTTTCAAGCCTTCCGACTCCTATCACACTCACAGAGTTCTCTGCATTCTTTCCCCAGTTCCTTCTACAGAGATGGTGCATTCCAACCTTGCCGATCTGTGGGACGAGGTGGACATTGTCAGGCGGGTTCCCGACAAGTCCAACAAGTCCGGTGCAAAGATCGTGCGCTGTCGATATTGCCTGGCCGAGTTCGTTGCCACCCTCACTCGCCTTAAAGGCCACCTACTTGACCCACGCGCCAAAGATGGTGGCACACTGAATGCTGCCCCCTGTGCCAGCATGTCCGTTCCCGTCAGGCAGCGACTTCTGGATACCTACGGGCCACGTCTTGTGGTGGGGGAGAACACCATTTCGGAGGGTGTTCTTCGGTTTTGCACCGCTCCTTACGTGGTTGACCCCGAGTTGCTGCCTGCTTGGCTGGCATGCACGACGAGAGGGCGTGCATCCTCGTCCAGTCCCTTTGCCCCTCATCCCCCTCAGACAGTTCCGCCTCACGCAACCCCATCTGCACCCATTCCGGTAGATCCCGTCCCACCGCGTCCGCAAGTTGCCACTACGATTCCACCACCACCTACTGTTGCTCGCACTCCCCCAGTTTACGACTTTCTCATGGACTCTCCGCCACACGAGCAGGAGCAGGCCCCGGATGCCAGTGACGAGGCCTTCCAGGATGTTGAGGAGATCCCTTCCTCCGTCCCTTCACATCCGGATGACCTCCCTACCTAGCAGTTTTCGTATCCCATGCCAGATGTCCACCCTCCACCAGTGTACCCCACTTACACTGCTGCACCCATCCCGGCCAGTGCATCCCACTCTCCCCATTCCACGTCTACAGCTGATGCATCCACTAGTGCCCAGCCTGTCGCGTCATCATCCATTCCCGTCACGTTTGGTGCACCGTGCTGGAGGTCCGCTACCCGTCGCCCAGCTGGGAGAGTTCTTAGGCAGAAGAGCATTCGCGGTGCGCATCAGCCGCACATGGATAGAGAGGCCACACAGGCTGTGGCCAGTCTGATTTATAAGCTGAACCTTCCATTTGCCGTTACCGACTCTGAGCCCTTCAGAAGGGCCTTCCGCCTTGCACAGTCTGTCAGCCCTAGCTGGAGAGTCCCTAGTTCAGAGGTTGTCCGTACACACATACTGAAGGATAGGGTCGAGTCATTGTCTAGAGAGATGGAGACTCTACGTCGCCACTAGGCCACTTACGGTTGCAGCATCATGTCCGATGGCTGGACTGATGTCAGGAGGAGGCCGATCCTCAACATATTGGTCTCCAGCTGCATGGGCACAGTTTTTGAGGGCAGTGGATTGCAGCAGGGGGGGGAGAGTCATATCTGTAGAGTTCATGTTTGATGTCATCAGGTCTTCCATCCTAGCCATAGGCCCACAGCATGTCGTCACGGTGGTGACGGACAATGCCACGAACTGCATTCAGATGGGTGTACGGCTAGAGGCCGAGTTCCCTCACATTGTTCATACCCCCTGTGTCGCGCACGGCATAGACCTTCTGATGGGGGACATAGGTGCACTTCCCTGGGTTAGAGCCATCGTCCGTGAGGCCCTCTTCCTGGTGACTTTTGTCACCAAGAAGAGGCGTGCTCTTGCCATGTTCCGGGTGTTCAGCCAGTTGGACCTCAAGAAGCCAGCCCCCACACGCTTTGCATTCGACTTGGTGGTCATCGACCATTTGATCAGGTGCAGGGCACAGCTTCTACAGATGGTAGCCAGTGATCTTTGGTGTGCCAGTACGTTTCAGCACACTGAGGATGGGGAGCACTTTTCTTCCACAGTGAGGGGAGACCAGTTCTGGAGGGTTGCACAGACATTGTCAGGACTGCTTCGACCACTCTTCATTGTGCTCCGCATGGCAGACAGCGAGGGGTCGACGCTCGGACTGGTGTATGAGCTCATGGACCGGATCGGACAGTTCATGTAGCTGCCCATCCTGCAGCCAGAGAGGTAAGCTGTATAGTGTTGTAATTGGTCTTTATCTTTTCAGTGGTTGCTAGCTTGTTTTTGTGTCAATGTTACGTTTCTTCGTAATGCCCAGGTTTTAACATGCCTCTCACCTGCAGGATGACCGAGCTGAAGTTCATCTAGGAGACGCGGTGGAACTACTTCCACAGGAGTATCCACAGCGTTGCACACATACTGCATCCCCTCTTCCTCTCTCCGACACAGATCGCAGACAGGGAGCTCGAGGCCGATTGGCTTCAGTACATTCACAGAGTGGGTCCACACATAGGTTTGGATCCTATCAGACTCATGGAGGCACATTTGGCCACCCGGCTGCTCACGATCCAGAGAGGAGGCAGCTTCCCATTACCTGGTGGACCATGTTCGGTAGCACATATCCATCTATACAGCGTCTTCCACTGCGTGTCCTTTCTCAGGTATGCATCTCATTTTATCCTCCATTGCTGTGTTTCGTTGAAGTTCCACCCGTGCAAATGTGCTGAAACATTTCAATGCACGTACCACAGGACTGTGCTGCCTCCGTGTGTGAGTGTAATTGGAGCACATGGGCACTCATTCACACGAGGAGAAGAAACAGGCTGTCAGTGAGTCAGTTGGAGCGGTTGGTGTTCTGTAGCACCGACGCACGCCTCGCCAGGAGACTTTCGACCATTACAAGCGCATTGCAGGTGATTAGTTATTCTCCCGGAGCATGTTGGTTGACGACTTATACGTTGCTTTTGTTTCTTGATCAAATTGTCTCTCTGACATGCAAATTTTTAACCTTGCAGACGAAGATATCAGATTTGGAGCGCCAGGTTGACTTGCCTACGGACAGCACCCATCCCATGCCTGAAGATGACCTGGGCACACAGCTTATGGCAGAGAGAGAGAGGGAGCTTGCCGAGATGAGAGAGAGAGAGAGAGCTTGGGCTTGAGCACAGAGAGCCTCCATTGTACGAGGCAGATGAGCCAGTGTCAGAGGATGATCAGCATGAGGATGAGCCCATTCGGGTTGTGTTCGCCAGATCAGAGAGGGACGAGGCATATGATACAGGTGTTGGGCGCACGCCTAGAGCAGGGTTCACAGGTGCACCACGTGGTAGAGGTGGGTCACATACCACAAATTATAACGGGAGACCGGCAGGGCACACAGGGGGGGCCAGTGGCATACCTTCTTATGTTGATATGATGGAGGAGGCTCTTGATAGGGGGCAGAGTGATTTGGGCTTACCTACCGCAGCTGCTTGGATGCGTGCATCACAGAGTCATAGGCATTTCTACGACAGCACACAGAGGAGTCACTAGATGACTTTGATTGTACCGATTGGGAGGCCATGCAGGGTCCCCATGGTGCACAGGATGAGGCACGGGATGATCCAGAGGATGGTGCACATGATGAGTCCCAGAGCCCAGAGCATTTGTATTTGGATGCCCAGCTGGACGACTTGATTGCAGACTTGGATTCAGAGGCCCAGCAGATGCCGAGCGTCAGGGCGCCCCCATCCTCTCTAGCCAGCATGCCCTACACAGAGTCTCAGCCAGAGCAGCTACACGAGGTGCCTGCAGTTCCTCCAGTTCCTCAGAGGGTGTATGTGCGCCGCACAGCACCTCGAGTGCCACCGATATCATTGAGGCCTGCAACCCCTCCATCGCCATCCACTTTTGCAGCAGCAGGTCTCCATGGCAGGCCACCATCTGTGCCCAGATCTTCTCTTGCAGCGCCCACATCTACAATGGCTCCTCCTGTGGCAGCACCCACGGCACATCCTCCTCCATTGGCAGCACCCACCGCATCGGCTCCTCCTTTGGTAGCACCCAGGATGTACCAGTACCGGCCACCGGAGCGCCCCTTTCAGTACTTATCGCCGCTGTACTTGCCTCCTGTAGGGACGGCCCCTCCACATCCAGTTCCTCCACCAGCAGCAGGCCCACGGGCACACACTCCTCGGACCTATCCTCCACTATCGACACCCATCTTTGGCTTCTCTATCCCAGCCAGCCGCAGCTTGGGCCCAACCTAGCCAGCCAGGTGATCTGCATGGGGGTGATGAGGTATTGACGGCTCCCCTCGTCCGCAAGAGGCCAGGAAGGCCCAAGGGTGCACTGAACAAGAAAGGCAGGGCACAGAAACAGCCAGGGAAGAGAGGACGACCTCGCATGGCTCCAGTTGCTGGTAGAGGTGCAGTATTACAGCTAGCTACAGCAGGTGTTGTTGGTTTAGCCTGCTTGGGGGCTGATGCGGAGGCAGATTGGGAGGATGAGGATGACGAGTCTCCCCCCTCGGATACACAGCCCATGCCAGTTCCAAACAGGCATAGATATCAGTTGTGAGAGTCAGCTCGGGGCCCTGAGTTGTCTCCGGAGCATTCATAGTTAGAGCCAGAGCATTGATTGTAGCTCTGTTATTTTTCTTTTAGCAGTTTGCTATCATGTTCCATGTTTGGCGGCCAGATGGTTGAACACTGTATTCAGACCATTTTCCATACTATATTCAATGTTGGACGTACTTTATTCGCTGCACATTTTGTATTTGTCGATTTGTAATTGTTATGCTCTGTTTTCAATTTTATTTCGAATGGTATGTGCGTCATTACAATTAGTTTCAACTGCAGAGATTGACAGCAGATGCACAACACAGAAATACAACCTCGTTTATAGCATTTCATAAACACACACATTACATTGCAATACACCAGGCACGCGTTGCACAAAAAACACATCTTATATTAATTCATCAGATGTATCAAAGTTACAATACGTTTGCCCGCCATATACGGCTGGGGCTGTTCTTCACACTATGTTAGACACTAAATGCTGCCTCATCTACTGCCGAAAATTACATAACAACAGTCAGCCACATACGGCTAGACCCCATCTATTCTAAACATTCCTATGGATCCTCCACTGACTCCTCTCCCTCGTCAGGTGCATTGTTTTGTCGCTCTTGCTCTGCCTCCCGGTTAGCCCGAGCTGCCTCCTGGTTAGCATGACGGCGGGCAGCCCTTTCCCTGACCATGATGAGCTGCCGCCGTGTGAAGGTCATTCCGATCTGCTCATCCAAATCCAGCTCGACAGCGGGGGCGGGGGGCACAGGGGGAGCTGGGTGCTCCGGTTCCGGATTTCTCTGTCGAGCCTGTCGCAGCATCTCTGCAATGTCTGCATCTTGCTTCCGATGCCCTTCGTTGTGCTTTCGGACATCTTCCTCGAGCTTCCTCCTGGCTTCGCCCTCAGGCCTCGGTGGTATGCGCTCCGCCATCTCACGACACCCTGTTTCTCAAACTGGCTCTCACAGCCCTGGTACCACGGTACCATAATGGCGGTACCACGTGCCACTGATATATATATATATATATATATATATCATAGGTCCCGCGGTACTGGGTACCGCGGATCCCGGTACTGCGGGACCGTACTAGTACCGCGGTACCATGATGGTACCACGGTACCACGATATATTAATATTTTTATTATTTAATATTTTTTAAAAAAAAATTATACCTAAACCTACCCGCCCCCCTCGCATTTCCACTGAAATTTTTTTGCGCCCTCCTCCGCCCTGCCATCGCTGCTGTTTTTGCCTGTTTGCCTTCGATTCCTTGCGTCGCCCTTCGTCCACGCAACGCCCTACCTTCGCCCTGCCTTCGCCCATTTTCAGCGTCTCTCCAACAGTCAACCCTGCTGTTTTTTTTGCAGCAATCCATCCTACCAGCTTTAGCTTCATCTGCATTTTTTCCATAGTTTTCTCCTTCGCAATGGTGCAATCCGACCTATCCGGTCTGTGGGACGAGGTAGACATTGTCAGGCGGGTTGCCGACAAGTCCAACAAGACCGGTCAGAAGATCGTGCGTTGCCGATACTACCTCGTCGAATTTGTTGCGTCCCTCACTCGCCTTAAAGGCCACCTGCTCGGTGCACGCGCCAGAAATAGTGCCACCTTAAATGCTGCCCCTTGTGGCAGCATGTCCATCCCCGACAGGCAGCGACTACTGGACACCTACGGGCCATGGCTCGTGGCGGGGGAGGGAGAACACCATTTATTTCGGAGGGCGTTTTCCAATTTTGCACCGCTCCTTATGTGGCTGACCCAGAGTTGCTGCCTGCTTGGCTGGCACGCACGAAGAGAGGGAGTCCATGCTCATCCCGTCCCATTGCCCCTCATCCCCCTCGGACAGTTCCGCCACACGCACCCCCATCTGCACCCATTCCGGTGGATCCCGTCCCATCACGTCCGCCAGTTGCCACTGCGGTTCCACCACCACGTCCTGTTGCTCGCACGCCCCCAGTTTACGATTTTCTCATGGATTCTCCGCCACCCGAGCAAGCCCAGGATGCTACTAACGAGGCCTTCGAGGATGTGGATGAGATCCCTTCTTTCACTTCCCATCCGGATGATCTCCCTAGCCAGCAGTTTTCGTATCCCATGTCAGATCTTGCCCCTCCAACAGTGCACCCCACTTATGCTGCTGCACCCATCCCTGCCAGTGCATCCCACTCTCCCCATTCCACGTCTACAGCCGATACATCCACTAGTGCCCAGCCTGTCACGTCATCGTCCATTCCTGTCACGGTTGGTGCACCGTGCTAGAGGTCCACCACCCGTCACCCACCAGGTACAGCCCTTGTGCAGCAAACCATTCGCGGTGCGCATCAGCCGCTCATGGACAGAGAGGCCACACAGGCCGTGGCTAGTTTGATTTACGAGCTGAACCTACCTTTTGCCATCACCGATTCTGAGCCCTTCAGAAGGGCATTCCGCCTTGCACAATCTGTCAGCCCTAGCTGGAGAGTCCCAGGTTCAGAGGTTGTCTGTACACACATGTTGAGAGATAGGGTCGAGTCCTTGTCCAGAGAGATGGAGCCTCTACGCCGCCACTGGGCCACATGGATGCAGCATCATGTCCGATGGCTGGACTGATGTCAGGAGGAGGCCGATCCTCAACATCTTGGTCTCCAGCTGCATGGGTACACAGTTTTTGTGAGCCGTGGATTGCAGTAGAGGGGCGAGAGTCATATCTGCAGATTTCATGTACGACGTCGTTAGGTTTTCCATCCTGTCCATAGGCCCCCAGCATGTCGTTACGGTGGTGACAGACAATGCCACCAACTGTGTTCAGATGGGTGTCCTGCTAGAGGCCGAGTTCCCTCACATCGTCCATACCCCCTGTGCAGTGCACGGCATAGACCTTCTGATGGGGGACATAAGAGCACTTCCCTGGGTTAGAGCCATCGTCCGGGAGGCCCTCTTCCTGGTGACTTTTGTCACCAGAAAGAGGCGTGTTCTTGCCATGTTCCGGGTGTTCAGCCATCTGCACCTCCGTAAGCCAGCCCCCACACGCTTTGCATTCGACTTGGTGGTCATCGACCGTTTGATCAGGTGCAGGGCCCAGCTTCTACAGATGGTTGCCAGTGATCTTTGGTGTGCCAGTACGTTTCCGCGCACTGAGGATGGGGAGCACTTTTCTTCCATGGTGAGGGGAGACCAGTTCTGGAGGGATGCACAGACATTGTCAGGACTGCTTCGACCACTCTACATTGTGCTCCGCATGGCTGACAACGAGGGGTCCACACTTGGACTGGTGTATGAGCTCATGGACCGGATCGGACAGTTCATGCAGCTGCTCATCTTGCAGCCAGAGAGGTAAGCGAAATTGTTCTTTATCTTTTCAGTGTTTGCTAGTTTGTTTTTATGTCGATGTTAAGTTATTTCCAAAATTTGCTTCATCTTCGTGCAGGATGACAGAGCTGAGGTTCATCTAGGAGACGCGGTGGAACTACTCTCAGAGGAGTATCCACAATGTTGCACACATCTTGCATCCCCTCTTCCTCTCTCCGACACAGATATCAGACAGGGAGCTCGAGGCGGATTGGCTTGAGTACATCTACAGGGTGGGTCCACACATTGGCTTGGATCCTATCAAACTCATGGAGGAGTTAGCTGCATTTCGTTTCGGCATGGGCACGTTCTGTCACCCGGCTGCTCAGGATCCAGAGAGGAGGCAGCTCCCCATTACCTGGTGGACCATGTTCGGTAGCACCTATCCTTCCATACAACGTCTTGCACTGCGTGTCCTTTCACAGGTATGTCTCTCATCTCATCCTCCCTTGCTGTATTTCGTTGACGTTCCACCCGTGCACCTGTGCTGAACCATTTCATTGCACGTACCAGAGGATTGCGCTGCCTCCGTGTGTGAGCGTAACTGGAGCACAAGGGCCCTAGACACAAGGAGAAGAAACAGGCTGTCCGTGAGTCAGCTAAAGCGGTTGGCGTTCTGTAGCACCAACGCACGTCTCGCCAGGAGACTGCCGACCATTATGAGCGCATTGCAGGTGATGGGCTATTCCCCCATAGCATGTTGGTTTACGTCTCACTAAAATGTAGGTTGCCATTTTTGATCAAGTTGTTGTCCTGACACGCTCAATTTTGACCTTGCAGACGAAGATATCTGATTTGGAGCGCCAGGTTAACTTGCCTACGGACAGCGTCCATCCCATGCCTGCAGATGACTTGGGCACACAGTTGATGGCAGAGAGAGAGAGAGGGAGCTTGCTGAGATGAGAGAAAGAGAGAGCTTGGGCTTGAGCACAGAGAGCCTCCTTTGTATGAGGCAGAAGAGCCAATGTCAAAGGATGAGCATGATGAGGATGAGCCCATTCGGGTTGTGTTTGCCAGTTCAGAGAGGGACGAGGCAGACCATACAGGTGCAGGGCACACGCCACGGGCAGGGGTCACAGGTGCATCACGTGGCAGAGGTGGGGCACATGGCACAGGTTATACCGGGAGTCAGGGCACACAGGGGGGGCCAGTGGCATACCTACCTATGTCGAAATGATGGAGGAGGCTCTTGATAGAGGGTAGAGTGATTTAGACGCCGGTCCCGCAGCTGTTTGGATGCGTGCAGTACAGAGTCATGGTCGTTACTACGACAGCACACCAGAGGAGGCACCAGATGAGTTTGATTGCACAGATCGGGAGGCCATGCAGGATCTACAGGGTGCACAGGATGAGGCACGGGTTGATTCAAGGGATGGTGCACAGGATGATTCAGGGGATGGTGCACAGGATGAGGCCCAGAGCCCAAAGCATTTGTATTCGGATGCCCAGCTGGACGACTTGATTGCCACATTGGATTCAGAGGCTCAGCAGATGCCGAGTGTCAGGGCACCCCCTTCATCTCTTGCCAGCATGCCATACACAGAGTCCCAGCCAGAGTTGTCGCACGAGGTGTCTACAGTTTCTCCAACTCCTTAGAGGGTATATGTGCGCCGCACAGCTCCTCCAATGCCACCGATGCCATTCAGGCCTGCAGCCCCTCCATCGTCGTCCACTTCTGCAGCACCAGGTCTCCATGGCAGGCCACCATCTGTGCCCAGGTTTTCTCTTGCAGCGCCCACATCCACAGTGGCTCCTCAAGCTGCTCCTCCAGTGGCAGCACCCACTCCACATCCGCCTCCTTTGGCAGCACCCACTCCACTCGCTCCCCCATTGGCAGCACCCAGGATGTACCAGTACCGGCCACCGCAACGCCCCTTTCAGTACATATCGCCGTTGTACTTGCCTCCTGCACAGCCAGTTCCTCCACCTGTAGCAGCCCCACGGGCACACACTCCAGAAGCTCATCCTCCTCGCTCAGGTGCACAGGGAGTTCCCTCTTTTGCTTCCCTATCCCAACCGGACTCAGCTTGGGCCCAGCCTAGCCAACCAGGTGATTTGCATGGGGGTGACGAGGCATTGACAGCTCCTCTTGTCCGCAAGTGACCAGGAAGGCCCAAGGGTGCACCGAACAAGAAAGGCAAGGCACAGAAACTGCCAGGGAAGAGAGGACGACCACGCAGGGTTCCAGGTACAGCTAGAGGTGCAGGATTACAGCCAGCTGGAGGTGTTGTTGGTTTGGCTTGCTTGGGGGCTGATGCGAAGGCAAATTGGGATGATGCTAGTGAGGAGTCCTCCTCCTCGGACACACAGCCCATGCCAGTTCCAGACAGGCAGAGATATCGGCTGCGAGAGTCAGCTCAGGGCCCTGAGTTGTCTCTGGAGCATTCGTCTGAGTCAGAGCCAGAGCATTGATTGTGGCTCTGTTATTTTAGTTTCAGTAATTTGTCTCGAGCAGACGGTCTACCATTGTACTCATATCATTTTTCACATTATATACAGTATTTGGCATACTTTTTTTGCTGCACATTGTGCGTATGTCGCTCTGTACATGTGATGCTGTATTTACAATTTTATGTCAAATTCTATGTGCGTGTGTGAATCTTATTTTCAACTAATTTCAATTGAAGTGAATGATAGCTTCACATAAATGCACCTACATAATGAGCACAGCAATTACCCCTACAACCCAAACGGCATTTCACAAACACATGTATTACATTTGCATTTAAAAAAATACAGAGATTGCATTTCACATGACCGGGCTCGCGTTGTACAAAAAACAGCTATATATTCATTCTACCGTTGTATCAAGATAACATTACATATCCCGTCCTTTTTTTAAGCAGCTATCTAGTTATTTGCCGCACTCTAAACTGCCGAAATTTACATAGCAACAGTTCGCCACATACGGCTGGACCTTATCTATTCTAAACATGCCTACTGATCCTCCACCGACTCCTCACCCTCGTCATGTGCATTGTTCTGTCGCTCTCGCTCTGCCTCCTGGTTAGCCCGACGTCTAGCCGCCCTTTCCCTGACCATGATGAGCTGCCGCCGTGTGAAGTTCATTCCGATCTGCTCATCCAAATCCAGCTCGACAGCGGGGGCAAGGGCCACAGCGGGGGCAAGGGCCACAGCGGGGGCAGGGATCTGCAACTCTGGGTGTCTCTCCCGAGTTTGTCGCAGCATCTCTGCAATGTCTGCCTCTTGCTTCCGATGTCTTTCGTTGTGCCTTCGAATATCTTCCTCGAGCTTCCTCCTGGCTTCTCCCTCGGGCTTCGTTGGTATGCGCTCTGCCATCTCAATCAACCTTCTCCTCACAGCACCCTGGTCCTCGAACACTCTCTCACAGCACCCTGGCTCTCAAACAGCCTCTCACTGTCTATCTCTCACAGCCTCTGAAAATGCCGATCAGAATGGCATTCTGAGTGCTTATTTATCCCCACAGCCTGATTGGCCATGTGGATCCCCATCATCCCTCCATGTGCATGTGATGCTCCCCCCCTGTGTTGCTCTACCATTGGCCCCATGGTCTGCTCACCCACAGTGCCCATGTGCTGTTGCACCAGTCCCTTGCACCATGTACTGTACCCTCTTTTTTTACACCCAGAACCCCTTTTTTTTCCATTTTTTTGACTTGTTTTGGTAGGTAATAGGCAAATATTAAAAATTAAAAATATTAAAAAAAAATAGAAAATATTAAAAATGGTACCGCCCTAGTACCGCGGATTCCAGGGCGGTACCGTACCGGCAGTACCATAACAGCGGTACCGCCGGTACGGTACCCCCTGGGATCCGCGGTACCAGGGCGGTACCATAATAAAATAAAATAAAATAAATTTAAATTTTTTTCCCGTGTTATTTTTGTAAAAAAAAAAGTTGTTTTTTTTTTTGGTACCGCGGGACCGGTATGGTACCACGGTACCAGTATGGTCCCGCGGTACCGGGATCCGCGGTACCCGGTACCATGGGACCTATGATGTATATATATATATCATAGTACCCCGTGGTACCGCTGGTATGGTACCGCCGGTACCATATCAGTGGTACCGCCGGTACGGTACCGCCCTCACACCCGCGGTACCAGGGCGGTACCATTTTTAATATTTTTTTTTTTAAATATTTTTAATAATAATTTTTTGCATATTAACTACCAAAAATGGACAAAAAAAGTAAAAAAAACGGGTTCTGGGTGTAAAAAAAGAGGGTACAATACATGATGCAGGGGACTAGTGCAGTGGCACATGGGCACTGCGGGTGAGCAGACCGAGGGGCCAATGGGAGACCAACACAGGGGGGTAGCATCACATGGGGGCAAGTACAGAGGCACATGGGCACTGTGGGTGAGCAGACCATGGGGCCAATGGGAGACCAACACAGGGGGGGAGCATCACATGGGGGCAGGTACAAAGGCACATGGGACAAATCCGGACAGGTACGTCGTCACACGGGCACTGTGGGGGAGCAGACCACGGACCCAATCGGAGTGCAGCATGTGGTACAGGTACATGGAGCAGGTACAGTAGCACATCACAATTAATGGGGACAGGTACAAGGGCACATGGAGGGATCATCAGCAACTGCACATGGGGGAACAGGCTGTGGGGTTAAATAGGCACTCACGAGGCTGTGAGAGCTAGTGAGAGGCTGTGAGAGAGAGGCTATGAGAGGCATTGTGAGAGTTATTGTGAGAGGCATTGTGAGAGCCAGTGAGAGCCAGTTCGAGAAACAGGGTGTCGTGAGATGGCAGAGCGCATACCACCAAGGCCTGAGCGCGAAGCCAGGAGGAAGCTCGAGGAAGATGTCCGAAGGCACAACGAAAGGCATCGAAAGCAAGAGGCAGACATTGCTGAGATGTTGCGACAAACTCGGGAGAGACACCTAGAGCTGCAGATCCCCGCCCCCGCTGTGGCCCCTGCTCCCGCTGTCGAGCTGGATTTGGATGAGCAGGTCGGAATGAACTTCACACGACGGCGGCTCATCATGGTTAGGGAAAGGGCTGCCCGCCGTCAGGCTGACCAGGAGGCAGCTCGGGCTAACCGGGAGGCAGAGCGAGAGCGACATAACAATGCTCCTGACGAGGGTGAGGAGTCAGTGGAGGATCCATAGAAATGTTTAGCATAGATTGGGTCTAGCCGTATGTGCCTGACTGTTGTTATGTAATGTTCATCAGTAGATGAGGCAGCATTTAGTGTCTAGCATAGTGTAAAGAACAGCCCCAGCCATATGTGGCAGGAATACGTATTGTTATTTTGATACATTTGATGAATTAATGTACGGTGTGTTTTTTGTGCAATGCGTGCCTTGTGTATTGCAATCTGATGTATGTGTTTATGAAATGCTATCAGGGGGGTTGTATTTCTGTGTTCTGCATATGCTCTCAATCTCTGTAGTGAAAACTAATTGAAAACACGCACACACCATTTGAAGTAAAACTGCAAGTAGAACATCACAATTACAAATCGACAAATACACATTGTGCAGTGAATAGAATACGTCCAACACTAAATATAATATGAAAAATGGTCTGAATACAGTGTTCGACCATCTGGTTGCCAAACATGGAACATGATATGAAACTCCTAAAAATAAAACAACAGAGCCACAATCAATGCTCTGGCTTTGACTCCGACGAATGCTCTGGAGACAACTCAGGGCCCCGAGCTGACTCTCGCAGCTGATATCTGTGCCTGTCTGGAGCTGGCATGGGCTGTGTATCAGAAGAGGAGGACTCGTCACTAGCATCATCCCAATCTGCCTCCGCATCAGCCCCCAAGCAAGCCAAACCAACAACACCTGCTCCAGCTCGCTGTAATGCTGCACCTCTAGCTGTCCTTGGAGCCCTGCGTGGTCGTCCTCTCCTCCCTGGCAGTTTCTGTGCCTTGCCTTTCTTGTTCGGTGCACCCTTGGGCCGTCCTGGTCTCTTGCGGACAAGAGGAGCTGTCAATGCCTCGTCACCCCCATGCAAATCACCTGGCTGGCTAGGCTAGGCCCAAGCTGAGGCCGACTGGGATAGGGAAGCAAAAGAGGGAACTCCCTGTGCAGCTGAGCGAGGATGATGAGCTCCTAGAGTGTGTGCCCGTGGGGCTGCTGCTGGTGGAGGGGCTGGCTATGAAGGAGGCAAGTACAGCGGCGATATGTACTGAAAGGGGCGTTGTGGTGGCCGGTACTGGTACATCTTGGGTGCTGCCAAAGGGGGAGCCAGTGGAGTGGGTGCTGCCACTGGAGGAGCAGCTGGAGGAGCCACTGTGGATGTGGGCGCTGCGAGAGAAAACCTGGGCACAGATGGTGCCCTGCCATGGAGACCTGGTGCTACAGAAGTGGACGGCGATGGAGGGGGGGTCGCAGGCCTGAATGGCATCGGTGGCACTGGAGGAGCTGTGCGGCGCACATATACCCTCTGAGGAGCTGGAGGAACTGTGGGCACCTCGTGCGGCTGCTCTGGCTGGGACTGTGTGTATGGCATGCTGGCTAGAGAGGATGGGGGCGCCCTGACGCTCGGCATCTGCTGGGCCTCTGAATCAAATGTGGCAATCAGGTCGTCCAGCTGGGCATCTGAATACAAATGCTCTAGGCTCTGGGCCTCATCCTGTGCACCATCCACTGAATCATCTTGTGCAACAACCTCTGAATCATCCCGTGCCTCATCATGTGCACCCTGTAGACCCTGCATGGCCTCCCAATCTGTGCAATCAAAGTCATCTGGTGCCTCCTCTGGTGTGTTGTCGTAGACGCATCCAAACATCTGCGGGACCGGCATCTGAACCACTCTGCCCTCTATCAAGAGCCTCCTCCATCATGTCGACATAGGTAGGTATGCCACTGGTCCCCCCTGTCTGCCCTGCCTGTCTGCCGGTATAACCTGTGCCATGTGTCCCACCTCTGCCACGTGATGCACCTGTGACCCCTGCCCGTGGCGTGTGCCCTGCACCTATATAATCTGCCTCATCCCTCTCTGGTCTGGCAAACACAACCCGAATGGGCTCATCCTCGTCATGCTCATCCTCTGACACTGGCTCATCTGCGTCATACAATGGAGGCTCTCTGTGCTCAAGCCCAAGCTCTCTCTCTCTCATGTCGGCAAGCTCCCTCTCTCTCTCTGCCATCAACTGTGTGCCCAGGTCATCTACAGGCATGGGATGGGTGCTGTCCGTAGACAAGTCGACCTGGCGCTCCAAATCTGATATCTTCGTCTGCAAGACCAAAATTGAGCGTGTCAGGAAAACAACTCGATCAAAAATTGAAACCTACATTTTAGTGAGACATCAACCAACATGCAATGGGAGAATAGCTTTTCACCTGCAATGCGCTCGTAATGGTCGGCAGCCTCCTGGCAAGACGTGCATGGGTGCTACAGAACACCAACCGCTCCAACTGACTCACTGACAGCCTGTTTCTTCTCCTCGTGTGAATGAGTGCCCATGTGCTCCAATTACGCTCACACACGGAGACAGCGCAGTCCTGTGGTACGTGCAATGAAATAGTTCAGCACACGTGCACGGGTGGAACGTCAACGAAACACAGCAAGGGAGGATGAGATGAGATGCATACCTGTGAAAGGACCCGCAGTGCAAGACGCTGTATGGATGGATAAGTGCTGCCGAACATGGTCCACCAGGTAATCGGGAGCTGCCTCCTCTCTGGATCCTGAGCAGCCGGGTGACCGAACGTGCCCATGCCGAAACGAAATGCAGCGAGCTCCTCCATGAGCGTGACAGGATCCAAACCTATGTGTGGACCCACCCTGTGAATGTACTGAAGCCAATCGGCCTCGAGTTCCCTCTCTGCGATCTGTGTCGGAGAGAGGAAGAGGGGATGCAGCATGTGTGCAACGTTGTGGATACTCCTGTGGAAGTAGTTCCACCGCGTCTCCCATATGAACTTCAGCTCTGTCATCCTGCAGTTGAGAGGCATGTGGTTTAGGGCATTACGAAAAACCGTAACATTCACACAAAAACAAACTAGCAACCATTGAAAAGATAAAGAACAATTACAACACTGTACCGCTTACCTCTCTGGCTGCAAGATGGGCAGCTGCAGGAACTGTCCAATCCGGTCCATGAGCTCATACACCAGTCCAAGTGTCGACCCCTCGCTGTCAGCCATGCGGAGCACAATGTAGAGTGGTCGAAGCAGTCCTGACAATGTCTGTGCATCCCTCCAGAACTGGTCTCCCCTCACCGTGGAAGAAAAGTGCTCCCATCCTCAGTGCGCGGAAACGTACTGGCACACCAAAGATCACTGGCAACCATCTGTAGAAGCTGGGCCCTGCACCTGATCAAACGGTCGATGACCACCAAGTCGAATGCAAAGCGTGTGGGGGCTGGCTTACGGAGGTGCAGATGGCTGAACACCCGGAACATGGCAAGAACACGCCTCTTTCTGGTGACAAAAGTCACCAGGAAGAGGGCCTCCCGGACGAGGGCTCTAACCCAGGGAAGTGCTCCTATGTCCCCCATCAGAAGGTCTATGTCGTGCGCTGCACAGGGGGTATGAACAATATGAGGGAACTCGGCCTCTAGCATTACACCCATCTGAATGCAATTCGTGGCATTGTCCGTCACCACCGTGACAACATGCTGTGGGCCTATGGCTAGGATGGAAGACCTGATGACATTAAACATGAACTCTGCAGATATGACTCTCCCCCCCCTGCTGCAATCCACTGCCCTCAAAAACTGTGTGCCCATGCAGCTGGAGACCGATATGTTGAGGATCGGCCTCCTCCTGACATCAGTCCAGCCATCGGACATGATGTTGCAACCGTAGGTGGCCCAGTGCCGACGCAGAGGCTCTACCTCTCTAGACAATGACTCAACCCTATCCCTCAACATGTGTGTGCGGACAACCTCTGAACTAGGGACTCTCCAGCTAGGGCTGACAGACTGTGCAAGGCGGAACGCCCTTCTGACCTATCCATGTGCGGCTGATGCGCGCCGCGAATGGTCTGCTACACAAGGGCTCTCCCTGGTGGGCGACGGGTGGTGGACCTCCAGCACGGTGCACCAACTATGACGGGAATGGACGATGACGCGACAGGCTGGGCACTGGTGGATGCATCGGCTGTAGATGTGGAATGGGGAGAGTGGGATGCACTGGCAGGGATGGGTGCAGCAGCATAGGTGGGGTGCACTGGTGGAGGGGCAACATCTAGCATGGGGTACGAAAACTGTTGGCTGAGGAGGTCATCCGGATGGGAAGGGAAGGAAGAAGGGATCTCTTCCACATCCTCGAAGGCCCCAGCAGTAGCATCCTGGGCCTGCTCGGGTGGCGAAAAGTCCATGAGAAAGTCGTAGACTGGGGGAGTGCGAGCAACAGTGGGTGGTGGTGGAACCGCAATGGCAACTAGCGGACGCGATGGGACGGGATCCACCGGAATCTGAGCAGATGGGGGTGCGTGAGGCGGAACTGTCTGAGGGGGATGAGGGGCAAAGGGACTGAAGGAGGATGCACTCCCTCTCCTCGTGCGTGCCAGCCAAGCAGACAGCAACTCTGGGTCAGCCACATAAGGAGCGGTGCAAAATCGGAGAATGCCCTCCGAAATGGTGTTCTCCCCTGCCACGAGCCGCAGCCCGTAGGTGTCCAGTAGTCGCTGCCTGTCGGGGATGGTCATGCTGCCACAAGGGGCAGCATTCAAGGTGGCACCATTTTTGGCGCGTGCACCGAGCAGATGGCCTTTAAGGCGAGTGAGGGATGCAGCAAACTCAACGAAACAGTATCGGCAGCGCACGATCTTCTGACCGGTCTTGTTGGCCTTGTCAGCAACCCGCCTGACAATGTCTACCTCGTCCCATAGACCGGAAAGGTCGGATTGCACCATTGCAGATGAAATGAGGGATGGATTGCTGGAAAAAAAACAGCAGGGTTCACTGTTGGAGAGACACTGAAAATGGGCGAAGGCAGGGCGAAGCAAGTCAGATGCAAGGCAAGGCGTTGCGTGGGCGAAGGGTGACGCAAGGAATCAGAAGGCAGGTAGGCAAAAACAACAGCGATGGCAGGGCGGAGGGCGCAAAAAAATTTCAGAGGAAATGCGAGGGGGGCGGGTAGGTTTAGGTCAAAAAAAACTTTCAAAATATTAAATAATAAAAATATTATTATATTGTGGTACCGCAGTACCAGTATGGTCCCGCGGTACCGGGATCCGCGGTACCCAGTACCACGGGACCTATGATATATATATATATATATATATAATGGACTTCTCAATCTTATGGACCCTACAAATAAAATACTACATGTCCAATAAAAGGAAACTTGTCAAAAATTTATGAGAAACGTCTTAGGCGTTCCCCACAATGCATTATGTACTCGTGGGGGTTTGACATGCGTTCCAATGCAACTTAGAAGCTTAGATAGTTTACTGATAATAAATCAAATGTAGAAAAAAGAAGTCAATCTCTTGATTGAACAAAGATTCGCTAAAATATCTATTTCTCCTACTAAAAAGCTTGACCACTAATTGACATGTTGATATAAGTCTTATCCCTCGAGATGTAATGCACTATGTGAAAAAAAACTAGGACCTTTCTTTGGGAAAAGATTATTTTAAAGTAGCCTTAGAAACCCTACAGTTCTTTGTAGGTTTGCCAAATTCACGACAACACGGAAGGTGAAAGTGTCCTTAGATCCTGAAATTCGTATAATCAGTTTGTGGAAAAGGCATGATATAGAGACCAATACTCACAAGATACAAAGTGAATGAATGCATCGTATATGAGCCATGGCCAATATGTAAAATAGGATGACATGGTCCCATGCTATAGAAAATGTTCTCATAAGAATAATTCTTTATGAAGGCCAAAAGCTAACACAAGGCTTTAAGCCAACTACTTCAAAATAACAAGCATAAGCATTACCTTACATATGGCATCAATCTCATCAAAAATGATGATGTGCAAGTCGCTTTGATCACCTGCAAAAAGAAAACAAGCTAAAATGACATATGCATTTTGATGCTTTCATTTTTTAAGGCCCACAATCAACATGAGCCAGCTATTGAAAAAAGAACACCTCATGCAACATGGGGTCCCTTAAACAAATATACAGATTAGGATTAATTTTCAAACACAAGTTTTTTGAAAATTTTCAAAATGATATTTTACAAACAATAGCTCACCTAACAACAAAACATAGAGACCACCAAAGACAACACATTCAACTATATTCAATGGTATTAACACTTGTCAACAAACAGGGAGCAATGCAATTTGATAGGGGATGGAAGTAAAGAGTGAGGCAAACAAGAAGGCACTCCATACATTGTCATTGACTGGAATGACATAATAGAAAAGTGCAAGTAGAAGAATTTGAAGGTCTAAAATGTTTTACCAATAATTTAACGAATATTATGCTTTTCATATAGGACAAAATCTACTTTCGAGGGATCATGATTCATGACAATAACAAAGAGCTAGGTAAACAAATTGTTGCTTTACACATTTTCATTGATTAGAAAATCAAAACAAACAATGCAAGCAAAAGGTATTTGATGCTTTATTTTAGCATTGTTACTTCAGGATTATAAAAAAAAGAAATGGTTTTTAAAACCCCATCTTGAGCGTGACCACAATATGAGCCATTCATAAAAGAAGCAAGCTCCCCTAGTTTATCATCTAACTGTATAAGAAATTTCACCAATGATTTCTAGTAACTTCAAGGAAAGTCATCATATTGAATGAAGTACATATGGAGAGAAATTCCCAATAGTCAAACAAGGTGATAAAAATTCAAAACCACTATTTGCTATTTCTTTATTGTCATACCTTATGACAATTTATGACCAATCCAACGACTACTAAGTGTCGTTGTGATCAAATTGACATAAGCATAGTTGCCAAGTAGCCCCTTCAACTGAGGACTTCTAGATGACTATGATAGCTAAACACTGCAGTCTTTGGTAATTGAGATGAAATAGCCATTACCATTATGGTAACAACTAGGGGCCTTATAGTGGACCATTTCTCCAACATGCAAGATGGTCCATCATATGATCAATAATCTTGATCAAACAAAGGTTTTAGATTAAGCATGTTCATCTAGTTTATCTAGTTTATCCCCAAATTGAACCATTCAGTTTTCATCTCCTAAGTTTTCTCATGCTCTACTTTAAGCAAAAAAGCGTTACTGCCATTGCTCTCTCTCTCTCTCTCTCTCTCTCTCTCTCTCTCTCTCTCTCTCTCTCTCTCTCTCTCTCTCTCGGGCTCCGATATAGGCTGGGACAGCTACGAGTCTCTTCGCACCAGCTTGCTATTGAGACAGGCAAATATTCAGGCATTTCGAGAGAGCATCGGATCTGCCAGATATGCACATTAGGTGTAGTGGAGGATGAGTTCCATTTTATCTTCACATGCCCTACATACTATGAGATACGTGGTCGTTATCATTGTTTATACCGGGACACCCCCATTACCCTCACTACCTTTTTGGAGTATCAAGATCCCAGATGTGTTGGCCTTTTACTACGAGAGATGCTTACGTTGAGAGCCTCTTTGATACCTTCAGAGGATACTACGGATTATGGCCAGCCCCTTATCACTAGCTTCTTTCAGAAGCGTGAGCGCGATGACCTATCAGATGATGAGGCAGTCATACCGGTGAGGGCGAAGGCCCAGCGTACTCAGCCACCACCTCCTGCTAGATCTACACGAGCCTCCAGAGCTACCAGAGTTCCTCGACACCAGCCACGGATCACAGCTTCTATGGGTATCAGACGTTTTTTTAGAGATTGATATTTTATTCTGCATTTTTACTTCCTCAGCAAAGCAGGTGGTTAAGCTCTTGCACATGTACCCTCTTTAGAGCTGGAGGTTAAGCTCTTATATGTTTTTTATGACTAGGTTTTTATGATGTCCGACATGGACAATGTTCCTACGAGATATGTACTTATTTTTTCTGTCTTATGTGCCCTTGGGCACCCAACAGACATTACTATATTTTCTTCTTCTTCTTCTTCTTCTTCTTCTTCTTCTCTCTCTCTCTCTCTCTCTCTCTCTCTCTCTCTCTCTCTCTCTCTCTCTCTCTCTCTCTCTCTCTCTCTCTCTCTCTCTTCCCCTACTGAGCGCCAAATACATGACACTGTTGAGTGCACTGCCCGGATTCCCGTTCTTGAACAGCGGCTTCATGAGATGGTGGAACATGTACAGAAGGTACCTACTCTCGAGCAAGAAGTACGTGAGACCAAATCATGGGCTTCTATCCTGAGATCATCTACCACCTCTTCGTCTTCTGTAGCACCCTCCTTAGACACCACGGTACAAGGCGTCTTGGCAGAACAACAACGTCGGGATGACAAAAAGCTCAACTTATAATTCCTACTGAGGGTACAGCACTGGACCAGGTTACCTCTTTGTTTACTTCACGCATGGGGCTCTCAGTTCCAGGTATCCAGTATGCTTGGCGCCTCTAGCATGATCCGAAGGTATTATTTGGCAAATTCAAAACTATGGACGACCGGCAGATAGTTCTTCGTGCGCGTTGTAACTCTCCGAGGCTCTCAGATTTACATAAATGATGACCTTACTGCCAATGGTTACAGCGTAAAACTATTATTCAGGAGACAAGGACAAAACAACAACGGGTGGTATTCACAAATGGCAACCCTCGCTTTTTCTCCAAGCGTCAATAGGAGGTTGGGGTTCTCGGGCATGGGAGCAGCCCGATAGCCCCAGCTAGCGTCACATTCGGTTTCTGGAATTGCGGCAGCCTCTCCACCTCTTCTACAGCGGCTGATCTTCACACCTATCTGTGTTCGGCTGGTTTTCTACTTTTTGTAGAGACATATGAGTCTTCCACACACCCACTTCCGCACATTTCTGGTTTTCAGTGGATTTCTGCTCCACAACCTATGCTGCAGGGCAGGATAGTTCGGGCCTCTGGTGGAGTTGCATGTTTGTACAGGTCGGTGTATACTCCTATTCGGTTGGTGTCTCAAAATACTTATGGCCGTTACTTGTGGCTTCAGATTACTGCATCCTTCTTGGGGCTGGACCAGCACTTGTTTGTTGCAGTGTGCTACGTGGCTCCCCACACTTCAGTGTTTATGGATTTGGGAGGTGATCCTTTTCAGGCCCTTTCTGACGACGTTGCTAGACTCTCTCTACAGGGTTACATATTGCTTGCAGGGGACTTTAACGCACGCACAGCCGCTCGCCAGACTGAGTTCTATGCTGACACACTCTCTCTTCATCCGTTGGATACCTCTTATGCCCGTTATTCTCAGGACTCATCAGCGACGCTTACGCTTTTTGGGGAACAGCTTCTGAGGTTGGCTCAAGCACACGGTCTCATTATCCTTAACGATCTTCCTCAATGGCCATTGTCCTCTGTATATACTTGCCACCCATTTGGTGGCGGTCATAACGTAGTGGACTATTTCATTGCATCTCCTGCTTTATTGCCCCGCCTAGCATCCACTCATTACTCTCCTTCACCTCCTCCATTGGCACTTTTTGACGTGAGTTTATCCTGAGGGCCCACCTTCCCTCCTGGAAGATCTATAGACACGAACCGATTATGTCACCACACTATATACCGTACCTACTAATACACCCATTTCCATCTCTCCTCGTCCGTCTAAGTTCTCATTCTTCACCTCCAAAATGGTACATGCAATGTTATGTACCATAATGGTATGACTTTGAGGTGATGGTTTCACCATGAGGTGGAACGCTAGGCCGACGTTGTCAACAGCTTTAATGCCACATGTCACAAATCCAAGAATAGACTATGCTTATGGTGAGACCTACTTGTAATATGTATATTGAGATGGAAAAACCTTGTGGTATTCAATCTATTCAGGGAGTGGGTGGATGGTATAAGCTTGTTTTAGCTAGGATGTTTTCTCTAACCATGGAGATGAGTGCCAATGACAGCAGATATATGATCGCAAGTAATATGGGACATTGGTTATCGTAGGGGACTCATGTTGAAGAGTGAGGCCTATTTTACCCCTTTGGCTAAGCAATAATTATGTTGTAAGTTGTAAATAACTCATGGGGCATGTTATTAATGAAATACATGAGACCCCCCTTTTGTAAGTTGAGTAAATTAGTGCAAGTGGCCCACTTGGCCAAGTAGCTCACTCACATGGTTGACACCTAGACTTTCCATGCATGTATTTGAGGTGCTTGCCTCACAAGGCATTTGGAGGACCCGCGCCCTCCTCTCTCTCTCTAGCAATTCATTTTCTCTTCTAACTTTTGGTGTGATGAGGTGCTTATGCAATTCTCCTTGTATGTGATGTTTTCCATAGCTAAGTTTCTCAAGCTTTCTTGGTTGATCTAGTATTGCAGTTAAGATACTCCATAGCTAGGTCTTGCAATTTATCATGGTATCAGAGCAAGTTGTCTAGCCTGTGAGTCTATGAGTTTGAGAAACTTCAGTGCTCAGATTCTTGAGAACATTCTCATCTTCTACAAGCACCTAAATCTTGAAAGAGGCCGCTTTTGATCTACATGAGTCAGATCAGGTTGAGTCTTGCACTGTTGGAGTTGTCAAGGAGAGTGGGATGATCCAAAAGCTTTCTAATTCTAGCTGAGTTTTGCGGAGTCTTTTTGGAGGAGCTTACACAAAAGTAGGGCACACTTTCTATAGGGGCTTCCGGTTTCTGATCCAGTGGGTCTAGTGCTTGTGCTAGCAAGGCCATACCAAGTGGCAAAGTCAAAATCAAGAGCTGAAGGGTTGCCTTGAAGTGGCTATATACCCTAGTTTGGGGTCAAACCCTAGTTGTTGGAAGTTGTTTCTTTTCTGATTTCTTTCAAGTTGAGCTTCTGTTTGAGCAAAGATTATAGCATGGCCAGTCTTGGAGAGAGTCTGTTGGGTGAATCAAACAGACTTGATGGCACAAACTACAGAGTGTGGAAGTTCAAGATGGCTAACATCTCGATGTACAGAAATTGTTGGGAGTTATTGGCAGGTAGAGAGCCTGTACCAACATCTGAACCTAAATTGAAGGACTACTTAAGCAGGAGACAAAAGGCTCACAGGATGATCAATCTTTCTGTCAAAGACAACATTATTCCTCACATTTGCAATGCAAAGGATGAAGTGGAAGCTTGGACTATTCTGAAATCTATGTTTGAAACAGTGGATTCAGTCAGTCTTGTTTACTTGCAGAACAGGTTACATACTCTCAGGATGGAAGCGGGTGCAACAATGGTGATCACATCACAAAGGTCAAGGACCTTATGGACCAGCTTCCTTTAGTTGGAGAGACAGTAAGTGACAGGAGTATTGTTCCCATAGTCTTGAATAGTTTGTCATTCAACTATCAAGACTATGTGATGTCCCTTTCTGCTAGAGAGAAACTTCCAACCTTTGGGGAGTTATGTGGTCTTCTTTTACAGAAGGAGATGAGAAGAAAGAATCTTTGTGAAAGGGAAGGTAATCTAAAACATGCATTTGCTTCCAAAAAAAAAGCAGAACTTTCAGAAGAAAGGGAAAGGCAAAGGGAAGAACTCAAAGCAAAGTTTGGAGCAGCAGGTGTCCAAGTTACAAGTTGGAGAGGAATCAAGCACCAATTCCTCATCTACTCCCAAGAGGAAGGGCAACTGCAACTATTGTGGCAAGTATGGGCATTTTGCTTTTGAATGTCGAAAGAAGTAAAGTGATCAGAAGAAGGGAAAGAATCAACAGGGTCACTTTTTTGATAAAGTCACAACAGGGGCAAATTTTCACCGAAGATACAGGAGCAAGAGAAATATGGAACTATGGAGTTCCTACCCTTGATTGATTCCACGGATGAGGAACCCAGTTTAGAGTCCTGTGAGCCTCAAAGAACAAGTACAACAACAGGAGACCGAACATGCTAGTTCAAGACCTCAATTTGGCCAAGTACCAGAAGCTAAAATTGGGGAGAAGCGGAAGACTAAGACAATACCATGGGATACGTGGTCACCATCCACATCACCTACCACTAGAAAGAAGCTACCTAGGTGGTATTGGGAAACAATCAAAGAGGGACAAATGATGAAAGAAGGAGAGAGCAATGCACAGGGTGCCAGAAAATCTCTTGAGATGCCGAGGGCCGGGGAAGTGTGATCCGCGTTGGTTAGGACGTGGCGCTCCTTTTTAGCCGATCAGCCATGTTCACTCATCGCGTACTGGGCAAGAGATGTCTCATGAGAGACAAGAGACTAACTTGGCTCTTATGTCCACAATTCTGGATGCAGATGAGCTGCAATTCTTTCACAAAGTCGTGAAGGAAAAGGTATGGCAGCATGCCATGTAAGAGTATGACTCCATTGTCAAGAACGACACATGGGAGCTCACTACATTACCAAAAGGGAAGCAATCAGTAGGTTGCAAGTGGGTCTACAAGACCAAGTTTCATGCCAATGGAACAATGGACAAGTACAAGGCAAGGTTGGTGGCGAAAGGCTACGCCCAACAGGAGGGGCTAGACTATGATGAGACATTCGCACCTATTGCTAAGATGACATTTATCAAGACGTTTTGGCCTTAGCCTCATATTTTGATTGGGATGTCCATCAAATGGATGTCAAGAGTGCCTTTTTTAATGGGCAACTACAGGAGGAGGTTTACATGGAACAACCGTAGGGGTTTGAGATAACAGGCAAGGAGCATCTGGTTTGCGAGCTTAGAAAAGCCTTGTATGGACTCAAACAGGCGCCAAGGGCTTGGTATAGCCGAATTGACAAATACTTTGCAAGGCAAGAGTTTGAGAAGAGTAATTCTGATTGCAATTTATATGTCTTCAAGGAAGGAGAAGACTTTGTGGATGTTGTGCTCTATGTGGATGATTTATACATCACAGGAAGCAATAAGAAGCTTATTGCTTGTGTTAAGAAAAATATTTGTAGTGAATTTGAGATGAAAGCTTTGGGTTTGCTACACACTTGCCTAGGAGTTGAGGTTTGGAAAGGGAAGCGTTGTCTTTTTATCTCTCATGCAAAGAATGCATAGAAATTATTGAAGAGGTTTAATATGCAAGAAAGCAAACCAATTAGCACACCCACGGATGCAAGCAACAAGCCATCAAGAGATGATGGACCTGCATTTGTAATCTCTGTCGCCAATTGGTGGGCAGCCTGATTTACCTTACTACCACAAGGCCAGATATCGCTTATGCGGTTGGGATTGCAAGTTAATTCATGAGTAAGCCTACCAAATCACATTGGAAGGCAGCCAAGCAGATCCTACAATATGTGAGAGGGACGGTGACCTATGGGATTGGATACACTGATGATGGTGACCTTCACAGGAGGGTTATTCAAATTCTGATTGGGCAGGTGATAGAGACGATCGGAGATCGACGACAGGCTATTGCTTTAGCCTAGGTTCAGGGGCTATATCTTGGTGCAGCAAGAAGCAACCTACTACTGCCCTATCATCTACCGAAGCTGAGTACAGGGTGACTACAAGGTCCGCCTGTGAAGTTATTTGGTTACGACATCTACTTGAGGATATGCAGATTGCTCAAGTAGGACCTACATTGTTACAGTGTGATAACCAAAGTTGCATTCACCTTGCGAGAAATCCAGTCTATCATGCACGGACGAAGCACAAAGAGGTGGACCAGCACTTTATACGGGAGAAAGTGCACAGTGGAGAGATCGAGCTCATTTATTGCGACACCAACGACCAGATAGTTGATATCTTTACTAAACCACTTAGTAAAGATAAGTTTGAAAAGTTCAGAACTTTATTGGGTGTTAGCTTAAATAGAATTGCCATTAAGGGGGGGTGTTGAAGTGTAATGCCTATATTACCCTTTGGCTAAGCACTAATTATGTTGTAAGTTGTACATAACGCATGGGGCATGTTATTAATTAAATGCATGAGACCCCCCTTATTGTAAGTTGAGTAAATTAGTGCAAGTGGTAGCTCACTCATATGGTTGACACCTAGACTTTCCATGCATGTATTTGAGGCACTTGCCTCACAAGGGATTTGGAAGACCCACGCCCTCCTCTCTCTCTCTAGCAATTCATTTTCTCTTCTAACTTTTGGTGTGGTGAGGTGCGGTCATAGCTAAGTTACTCAAGCTTTCTTGGTTGATCTGGCATTGCAGTTAAGATACTCCATAGCTAGGTCTTGCAATTCATCAACTCGATCAGGCTAGTTGTGTCGACAATTCTAGTGCACAGGGGTGAGTCGGCAATGGCTCTGTGGATGGGTGGTAACAAAGCATTCATCAATTGATGTTTGAACTTCACCTTGTGAAGATCGGTCAATAGATTAGAATAGTTGGTAATAGAGCCACCCATTTCCATATCACCAATATCCATTGGTTCAAAGGCCTCACGGTGCAAGCTGCAACCGAGCTTTTGTTATAAATGCAAGAAATGTTGCAAGTGGCCAAGGAAAGTATAAAATTGGCTCAGATCGAACACAATTTTATGCTAACCAAAGTCGCTCACCTTGAGGGTTTGAGATTGGAGATTGAGTGTATCTTAGAATCGCAAAAGATTCTAAGACACTACGAATTGGGAAATGTCCAAAGTTTATCATTGGAGGATTTGACTACCTACGGAACCTGAACAAGTCATGGATATGCGACAACATCATATGAGAAACCGCTTGATTTCTAAACATTTCATTCACTGAAAAGATAAGTCAAATGATGAGGACACTTGGGAGAAGAAAGAAGACCTTAGGCTAAGATTCCCTAGATTTCTACCTTAAGAAAGAACGTGATGGCCTTGCCATGAGGTGGAACGATAGGCCGGAATTATCACCATTTTTTAGTGCCACTTGTCAACACCTCAGGCTGCCTCGTGTCATAGATCCAAGCATCAATTATGCTTTATGGTGGGACCCACTTGTACTATGTATATAGAGGTGGGAGAGTATCTCTAGCCATGGAGATAAGTGCCAATGAGAGTCGAGTACGATTGCTAGTAGTATGGGATTTTAATTATTGTAGGGGGCTCAATCGAACCAGTTGTGTTGGCAATTCCGGTGCACGGGGTGAGTCGACAGTGGCTCTATGGATGGGCGGTAACAAAGCATTCATCACTTGATATTTAAAGTTCACCTTCTGAATATCGATATAGTAGATTATAATATGCGGCCACTGAGAGTTTGAAAACTAACCATGCATGCCACATTAAGGATCTTGAATTCGGGCTCTTAATCCTAGTTGCAAATCCACTCTCACTCATTCTTTGCACATTACTTAACCGCACAATTGTCTCTAAGTTTCCCTTCATCTTGGTGCACTAACATCATCCATCCCAAATAAGAGTGGTGACTGCATGAGTCGAGAGGTAAAAATATGAGAGTTCAAGCAATACCGTTATAAGTTACGCCATTATCATCTGTCATAACCAATCCTACACATGAATGCTTCCAAATTTGTACTCCATGATTGGGCATGTTATCGCCTAGCTATATGGCACGAATATGCAATAAGTAGTGAGTACCACGGCTGATCCTAGGAGACTATATGCGGTGGACCAAGCCGCTTTCAAGGCTCATTATTCCACCATCAACCATATTTTCACTTTCCGAATTATTAGATACGAAAGGCAAAGAGTCTATTGTTGCATCTTCGACTTTAGAAAAGCCTTTTACTCCATACCATGGTCTTTACTCATTCAAAGACTAAGAGACTTGAGCTTCTCCACAAACACAGTCTTACCAGTGATGGCACTTTATGAAAGAGTTCTAGGTTGTTTCAGGAGTAACACTAGCATTTCCAAGCAAATTTGGAGTACTATGTTAGAAGTAATAAATGATAATGTTAGTTTCCCATAGGTTATTTTGACCCAAAAGGTCGAGACTTGTTTAACCATAGGTTAGGTTTATTATTTAGACCATGTTAAGTCAATTTTAGTTGAGTTGGACTCAATTTTGGTCCAATAATAATTCGTGGGTCCAAGTAAAGTCTAATTATGTTAAGGGACCCTATCTTGACTTTTGGGGGTGCCCTATAATTAGTAGTGGGTCTTGGAAGGTTCTAGAACTTAGGGTTTGGAAGAGTCTAGGCCCTTGGAAGGCCTATTTATATGTACCCAGTGTTCATTTGTAATTCATTCCCTTTCAAGCATTGCTACTACTTTCTCTCTCCTTGAGGGCGCCTAACCCTGTCCCTCTTCTTCTTGTATATGGAGATTGAATGTTAGAAGGATCTTGGCACTTTGATTTCCTACATGGTATCAGAGCCATGGATCTTCTATGCTTGATTTAGGGCGCCCTACCAAAAGAGATCGTCTTCACTTAGGGAGTGAAGATCTGTTTTTTTGACTCTTTTCCGTTTTGCAGGAGGGCGCCACACATCAAAGAAGATAACAGGATTTTGGGCGCCCAAAAATCAGGTTGTTGTTTGCTGATTTTTCAAGTTGCAGGAAGGCGCCATTAATTATCTTCTTCGAGGCTTATGCTGATTTTCATGTTTTGATGCTTCTTATGATGACGGTGTTGTCTTGCCTAGTGTTGGTGAGCAGATCATTGATAGTAAGATTCGGGAGGATGTGATGGTAAAAGAGTATCATACTCTTCTTTATGTTTCTTGTGGTAAGAAGACTTATGGAATCATGTGGGAACCATTGATGGATTGCAAATCCATATTTCGGCTTGTGGCTGGTTTTTTGGTTACCTACTTTGGATGGAGCATGCTTGTCTTCACTCTTCGACTTGATGCTGCTGCACTTCGTATTCTACATCTCTTCTACATCGGGCATAATTGGGGCTAAGATTTTAGGTACTTCGACTACTTCAAGCTGAAGTTTTTTTTTGGGCGGCATTAAACTTGGACAGCAAGCTACATCTTTTCTTTTTCGGCTACATGGAGTTTTGGGCAGCATGCAACACTTTGCATTTTTGTTGCAATTTTTCATACTTCATGTCATGTTATGTTTTTTACATTATCATTTAAGGAGGGTGTTAGAAGTAATAAATGATAATGTTAGTTTCCCATATGTTACTTTGACCCAAAAGGTCGAGACTTGTGTAACCATGGGTTAGGTTTATTATTTAGACCATGTTAAGTCAGTTTTAGTTGAGTTGGACCCAATTTTGGTCCAATAATGATTCGTGGGTCCAAGTAAAGTCTAATTATGTTAAGGGACCCTATCTTGACTTTTGGGGGTGCCCTATAATTAGTAGTGGATCTTGGAAGGTTCTAGAACTTAGGGTTTGGAAGAGTCTAGACCCTTGGAAGGCCTATTTATATGTACCCAGTGTTCATTTGTAATTCATTCCCTTTCAAGCATTGCTACTACTTTCTCTCTCCTTGAGGGCGCCTAACCCTGTCCCTCTTCTTCTTGTATATGGAGATTGAATGTTAGAAGGATCTTGGCACTTTGATTTCCTACATACTATAGGGGTGAAGCATGGATACTCCCCTCACCCACTCTCTTTGGTTTGTATATTGATGAGTTGGAGAGAGTCATTGAGTAGTGTGGCGGTGCAACATGCAAACTCGACGAAATATTGATCGCCATCTTACTATGTACAAATGATGTAGTTCTAGTCTCACCGACTAGAGAGGGATTAGAGAGATCGTTGTATAGCCTCCACGCCTTTTGTACCAGAGAAGGTTTGAGGCTTAGCATCGTGAGACCAAGGCTATGGTCTTCAACACATCCAAGGCCTTCATACAGTGACAAGAACACTCTTAAATGCAATAAAGGCATGGTGTCCAAGAGTTATGATCAAAATCTCAGGTGTTGAATCAATGAAGCATAAAAGACAGCAATAGACTAAAGCCCTACAAGCAATAGACAAGACAATAGGTTCTCCCACGAAGAGCCCAAGCAATACCAATCAATAATCTCAAAAGATGAGTGTACAAATGCCCCTATAAATACCCTACCAATGAACCCTAAAATAGGAATTCAAAAGTAAAGGGAGGCAAACTGTGGAGGGAAAATAGTGCGCCCTCCTATGGGCCCCCACTCCACATATAACCATATAATAAGGGCCCAAGGCCAGTCAATGTCATAAAAAAGGACCCAGTGCGGGTCATAAGCATATAAAAAGGCTCTGGGGCCTGTACATGACTAATATAAAATGCGTAACCAGAAATATACATAACCAACTACATCAAGATATCCCATCTGAGAAAGGAACAACATCAAGAGAAGCCGGAGCATCCCGAGAAGCAATGGTAGCTGCAAGTGATCAAACCTGATTAGCCAGGATAGGGGTATGATAAAAAACCATCAATGGGCTCCCAAGTAGCCTCCTCAATAGGACGACCATCCCACTGGAAACTGAACCTGCCGATGGCGACGACTATGCAATAAACGCACCTATAAAATAGCAGCTGGCAGGAATGGAAAAAGCTCTGGATCTGTAGGAAATGAGGAATCTCGAGGAGCATCATCCTCAATAGCAGCACGTAATAAACTGACATGAAAGATATCACAAGCCCGAGTAGCAGCAGGTAACTCAAGACGATATGTAACTGGACTGAGGTGCTCAAGAATCTGAAAAGGCCCATAATAGCGCGGCGCAAGCTTCTCAGTAGAAGCAAGACCCTGTACGAAACGATGGCGAGCAAAGCGTAACCGGAGAAAAACAGTATCTCCCTCTGCAAACTCAACATGGCGCCGATGACGATCAACAATGGTCTTGTACCGCTGCTGAATATGCTGTAAATGAGTAGCAACTCTAGTAATAATCTCCCAAGCACTCGAAAGATAAGATGAAATAGTAACAGGTGCATCATCTGGAGGAGCAAGTATACCGGGTAGAACTGGTGAGTATCCATGAGCAAGCAGGAAAGGAGAAACACCTGTGCTAGAACTAACAGAACTGTTATAACTATACTCAGCCAAACATAAATGCTGATCCCAATCACGACCAGAAGGAGAAACATAATGTCGTAAATAATCCTCCAATACCCGGTTAATAACCTCAAATTGACCATCCGCAAAAGAATGATAAGCAGTGCCCATAAGTATCCTAACATCCAAGATACGCATAAGCTCTGTCCAAAAACCTGATGTAAACTTGGTATCCCGATCAGTAAGTATAGATCGTGGGAGACCATGTAAGCAGAAAATCTCAGAAATAAATATACGACCACACTGCTCTGCTGTAATAGTGCGTCTGACTGGTATGAAATGAGCTTATTTAGAAAACCTATCAACTACCACCAAACAAGAGTCATGACCACGCTGAGTACGGGGAAGACCTAAAATGAAGTCCATAGATATATCAGTCCACTGGCGGGAAGGAATAGGCCAACTTTGAAGGAGACCGCTAGGTTTTTCACGGGAATACTTGTTACGAAGGCAAAAATCACAAGTATGAATAAGGTGGGAAAGCTCACGCTTCATGGAAGGCCAATAAAAATGTTCTTTCAAACAAAACAAGGAGAAAACCAGAATGGCTACCAACAGGAGAGGAATAGGCATCAAGAAGGAGCTGTGGACGTATGTCGAGAGTGCAGGGAATACATAACGAACCATAGTGAAACAAACGATGATTAACAATGGAATAGACCTGGTGAGGGTGAGAGGAAGGACGAGAGGCAGACGACATAATATCACGAAAGTCTGGACATGTGGCATAAGCCTGAGGAAGATCATCATACCAAGAGTGGGGAGACGTAACAAGACTGTAAGTAAGAGCAGGTAAACGAGACAAAGCATCAGCAGCAGCGTTACTTTTACTAGGCTTATAATGAATATCAAAATGAAAGGACTGCAAAAACTGAAGCCAACGGTACTGACGATCACTAAGATCCTTTTGTGTATACAAATAACAAAGTGACTGGTGATTAGTAAAAACATCAAACGGAACACAATACAGATAATGACGCCACTTCTTTAAAGCAAAAATGATAGCAAGCAACTCTTTTTCATGAGTGGAATAGCGCTGCCCATACGAACGAAGACGACGGGATTCATATGCAATATTACACTGACGCTGACGTAACAAAGCACCTAATCCTGTGGAACTGGCATCAGTCTCAACAGCAAAACGCTGGGAAAAATCTGGAAGACATAAAACAGGGGCAGTGGTAAGCTTAACCTTCAAAGTATCAAAAGTTGACTGACATGCGAGAGTCCAAGCACACGAAGTTTCCTTTTTCAACAGAGCATGCAAAGGAGATGCAAGAGTGGCAAAATGAGCAACTGGTTTACGAAGATGTATAGCAAGACCAAGAAACATATGAACATCATGAACATCAGCAGGCACGGGCCATGAAAGAATAGAACGGACCTTACAAGGGTCGAGACGAACAGTACAATTAGTAACAAAGAAGTCCAAAAACTCGATTTGTACAACAGCAAAAGAACATTTAGAACGTCTAGCATACAGATGATGAGTAACTAACAAAACAAAAACAGAACGAACGTGCTGAACATGAAGAGAGACAGTGGTGCTATAAATGAGGATATCGTCAAAATAAACAATGACACACTTTCCAAGCAGAGGACGAAAGATGTTATTCATGACATTCTGAAAAATGGGCGGGCCATTGGTAACACCAAAAGGAAGGACACGAAACTCGTACAGACCAAAGTGAAGCTGTCTTGTGCTCATCAGGAGGATGCATACAAATCTGGTGATAACCGGAACGGAGGTCAAGTTTAGAAAAGATCTTGGCTTGGCCTAACTGGTCAAACAGGTCATCCATATGAGGGATAGGGTACTGATTACGGATAGTAAGTTTATTTAAAGCACGATAATCAATACATAGACGTTTAGTACCATCCTTCTTATCAACAAGTAAAACAGAGGACCAAAAGGACTGTGGCTAGGAACAATAAGGCCTTGACGTAATAAATCAGACACAGGTTGTGAGTAGTGACGAACAAAAGCAGGACAAGGAGAAAAAGGAGGACGTGGTGCAGAAGGAAGAGTGGACGAAGGTGAACTGACAGATGTGGGACTAGCAGAGGATGGAGAGGACAAAATAGGACGTCTGAAAGGACGCGAAGGACGAGAAACAGAGGAAGAGATGGGAGAGTACTTGTGCTGCAGTGCGGTAGCAAGGGAGATGGCGTGAGAAAGAGTGAGTGGAGAAAAAAGAAGAAACATCATACCTGAGTGCGCCTCGTAGACCAGCAACGTAGCGAGAGATGAGCTCCAATGTAGAAATATCTGGGAATAGATAGGAAAGCTCTGTAAACCGTGTCGTATAAGCAGCCAAGTCACCAGTGTGAGATAAACTGCGAAAGATGTCGCGCTGTCGAATAAGCCACTGAGGATCAATCATCGCTAGGCGGAGTGCTGTCATAAACTCTGTCCAACTAGCAAGGCCAGGGTGTGAAGCCGTCTGGCGAAACATGCGCCACCAAGTAGCAGCACGGCCCTCCAAATGTAAAGCAGCCAAATGTATCCGCTGAATGTCAGTCTTAGGAAACATAAGGAAGTAGGTCTCAAGCTTAGAATACCAATTCTTGAGTTCATTCCCATCGGATGACCCAGAATACACAGTAAGCTGAACCCTATCCTTAAAGTCTCGTGGCAAAGGACCAGAAGATGAAGGAGTCTCGGGTGGTGGAAATGTACGCTGTGGGGAAACAGGTGGAGATAGTGGAGAAACACTGGACTGTAATGATAGTGTAGCAATCTGGGCAGAAAGAACAGTGAACGTCTCTCGTAACTCCTGGCGTAAATCAGTGCGTACATCACTCATGGCTTCCCTAAGATGATCTCGGAATTCATGCCGTACTTCGTCAAGGTAAGTGGAAGACGGTATGTGAGGCTCAGAAGATGTAGGGGAAGTATCCATGGTCAAGGAATGCAGGAAGTGAAAAGAGTGTACGAAAAGCTTAATATCGGAGAGAGCGAACTTTTGTCGTCACCCCAAATACGCTTTAGGTACACAAACGACAGTAATAGCAAGAAAGGAAATGACAAATGTCAAGAAAAGGTGTGGAAAGCAAGGAAAAACCAGCAAAGATACCTCTCGATAGAGCTCCAAGCGTGTGCGAAGAGCTGGTTGGAAAATGTGACCACAAGGAGAATGAAAGTGGGCGCTGGACAGCCTCCAATCAATGCTGAAAATATGGCTGGAAATCTGTGGAAAACGTGATGAAATAGGGCGATGGACAGCCTCCAATCAAAACTGAAATATGGCTGAAACTCTGCTGGAACAATGGCTGAAAAATGTGATGAAGTAGGGCGCTGGACAGCCTCCAATCAATGCTGAAAAGATGGCTGGGAATCCTCTCCCTGAATCAAATGGAGGATTCAAAAAAAAAAAGAGGGAAAAGGATTTGAAACTTGGGCGCCGGAAATAATCTGCCCAAAAAAAAAAAAAAAACAATTCGGCCGCCAAATTTAGCGGAAGTACTTTCGCTAACTATCTGCTAAAGCTCCGCCAAGGAAAATGCTCTGATGGGAGTTGGTCCTCCTCCAAACTGTGCTGAATGTTGCTGAAGCAAAGACACGAAAGCCCTCAACAAAGAGAGAAAAATCAGCAAGGAAAATGGGCACCCAGTCAGAAAATCAGATCTGAAATTCAGCAATCAGGAAAGTGCTCTGATACCAAGTTATGATCAAAATCTCAGGTGTTGAATCAATGAAGCATAAAAGACAGCAATAGACTAAAGCCCTACAAGCAATAGACAAGACAATAGGTTCTCCCACGAAGAGCCCAAGCAATACCAATCAATAATCTCAAAAAATGAGTGTACAAATGCCCCTATAAATACCCTACCAATGAACCCTAAAATAGGAATTCAAAAGTAAAGGGAGGCAAAATGTGGAGGGAAAATAGTGCGCCCTCCTACGGGCCCCCACTCCACATATAACCATATAATAAGGGCCCAAGGCCAGTCAATGTCATAAAAAAGGACCCAGTGCGGGTCATAAGCATATAAAAAGGCTCTGAGGCCTGTACATGAATAATATAAAATGCGTAACCAAAAATATACATAACCAACAGTAAATGTAAAGAGGCCTGTGGAATATATGCAGAGTAGCCCAGTAGGCCTGTATCCTATAGTCCGTAACTCCAAGTCTTATGAATCGGGCAGTATCTCATGTCTACAAATTACCATGTTATCGCATATGATAGTCCTTTGTCCCACATTAGATCATTCTAGCAAAGTCTGCAACCTCACCTCTACAACTCGATGCCAAATTCAGCTTATCATATACAAACAAAGGGTTATGATATTCCTAGATACTAAGATGAGATACTCACGAGTGGCATTTACTTCTTCACAACAATGACAACACACTCGACCTATGTTATATGTCTAGTGAGTACACGGATCACCTCATTCTTCATCAAGATTGGATGACAGCACTGATGCAACACCACTTTGCAACACTCTTATTTTGTTTTGGAACTTTTCTTTCTAGTATTTTTGAATATAAATGCATTTTTCTATACTTGTCATGGAGAACTACACAGTTGAGATGTACTTATATTATCTTATTTGCCCTTTGGCATCGACAAGATATTTCCATGTATCTGAAAACTCTTAACATGCCTAGTCATAATCATCATATCAAAGCTTCTAATGTATGACTTGATTGCTAATACCACCTAGATATTTGTGCTATAAATGCTTTTCCCAATAACATAATGACGATACCTAATCATGCATCTTTGCACAAGAATGATTGTGATCAATTTATCAATATACCACAAATGCCTAATTCAACAAAAAGCAGCACTATTAAGAGTCTTTATACTAACCACGACTTCGTTGATCATTCTCTGCATCTGCGAATAGGTCTCTGACATTCTTCTCTGTCTCTCCCACAAACTTACTTAAAACTTCTGGACCATTCACAACCTACATCAACATCACAAACAAATTATGAACGATGTACATGATGAGCTCTTCACAGGTTTCAAAAGGACCTAGACTAACAAATCACAAAAAGAACAGAACCAGCAGTCAACTATACTTTTCCAAGTTTCACAGCAGCTCGCTATTAGATTAGGAAGATATCTGCTACTCGAAGGTTGAGTCGCAAGAACTGCCCACTAAACAATTGCATTAATGCAAGAAAAATTCAACACCTTGAGGACCAAGAATGGAAAACAATGAGAAAATATTCATCAAAACTGCAAATTACTGCTGAATTGTTATCAAGGTTTTTCTTTGAGGATGCAATTCACTGAGCAAGCTTTCACAGGTAAATTCATTTGGATAAATTCATGCCAAAACATCGTGCCTCAGACCATGTGAAGCATGGATATAACAATGTGTACTTCATTTTCTATGTGCAATCAATTCGTCACATGGTTTCTTGTACAAAATAGTGCCAAGAGAACCATTATGCTAATCACAACATATGCTAAATGTGAAACAATGAACATATACCTTAGGTTCACGGCCATTAAGCATTTTGCCAATTTGTCGAGCAATCAAAGTCTTCCCAGTGCCAGGAGGACCATAGAGCAACAACCCCTTAACATGACTTATACCCAATCTGTTTCATCCCACACAAATCAATGACAAGAGTAATCAAATTTTACACTCCCAAAGATAATGGAAAAAAATACAAAAGTTCAAGTTTAACCTTCCAATTAGTTGAATGGCAAATTTAAAATCTAAAACTATCTCACCTTTAATCACATGAAGAAAGTTCCATAAATGCTCATTAAGTCAATACTCACTTGTTGATCACATGAGGGGGAAACACCCTTGATGCAAATGCTCTTCGAAAGATGTCTGCAAACTCCGCATCAAGACCGCCAATGCCCAACTTCTGGAAATTCAAATCTTTTTGCTTGAACAGACTGCTACTCGCTCCTCCTTGCTGGTTAATAATCTGGAAAGTATAACTGGGCATTATACTCAGATAATCGCCAGTGAAATTCAATTTTCTTATAAAGTGAACTGTAATAAGGGGAGACATTTATGTGCCAAACAATGTTAAAACTCTTTTGTTAAAAAATGAATATAGTGACAAGTATGAAAGACAGAACATAAAATAGCTTATATATTAACCAAGCAACTCGCCTTGATTCCAGAATTGCTGGGCGTCTCAAACAAGATGGTAGTTTCTGAGCACATTAAGCCACGATTTACAACATCTGATTCCCCTTGCCCCTCTACAATCGTCCCCAGCACAGAAAAAGTATAGTTTGTACCACAGTACTCAAATGATGCCTTTTGTCCAACTGTGAAGACCTGCAAGACCCGTTTCTCAAAATGGCACTAAGAAAAAAGAGCAGAAAGGTTGATAATTTATTGCCAATCCAAAAACTTACACTTGCTTAGGACGAAATTCAAGTCATCTTGCAAAATACATGTCCTTTGGTATGGTTGGATCATTTAAATCATTAAAATTAGAGATAAATGATATTCTATAAGATTGAATATCAAATCACAAACACAAATTAGCAAAATGTTAAGAAATGGTGGCAGCACTTTAAACGAATACAGAGTTTTCAGCAAAACATGCATAATTTAAATGAAAAATATTCTAGTTGCAAAAAAAATTTACTTGGATCATAGGTTGCAAAATCAGTTACTTCCCACCCATGTGAAAGTGTTTATACTAAATAAAGGAACTTCTCACTATAATATAGTAGCTCTAGTCTAGGGGGATCAATGCCATTCACTGGTAATAACTCATGGTTCTGCTTTTGGACATCTACAAGAACAATAACACTATGTCTATGAAGAGCTCACCAGAAAATAATTCAATAACCCTTGCAATTATCTTGTGTATTGGTTGTTAATAAAGGACAGAACTCCAAAGAAAAGGTGTTGGTGATATACACCTGCCCTTCAAAACGACGTTTGAGCTCCTTGCCAAGTATTGCTGCATCAAGCTGAACAAAACCATAGCAAAAATTTATTGATATCTTCTTCAAATTGAAATAAATGAAGCCTTCAAAACTTATTGATGTGTCCACATTCATATGGCCAATATGTAAGCAACCTAATCTATGTCTAAACCAAATCACCTGCTCGCTTTTGCCACGCGCTTTCACAAATTCCAGCTCAGTTGTAAGAAGTACCATTTTAAACCCATGTTCTGGCTGAGAAAACCTGTTGCCAATAAAGCATTTTAAGTTAATTTCAACAAAGATTTTAAGTTTCACAAATCAAATATTTTGAGGCACACTTCATAGCCAATATACAAAAAGTGACTTATATATTAGAACGACATAAAGCACACCAAATACAACATTGATAAGATTACATCAGTGAAGTTAAGATCACTGCAGCTCCTCTATCAACTAGAGTATCAAAATGAAAACATGAATGTTCTTTGAATCCTTCAGATTTGTGAAGGACTTCCAAGGTATTGTATAAGCCTGCAGAGAACCAGAATTTTTTATCATCCTAAATTCAATGCCTAGAGAACTGGAAAAAGGCTGAGCCTAGTTGCAGCGATATCAACTACAGCGATGGCTAGCCTATGAGCCTACCTCTAGCTGACCTCCAACAGACTTCCAAACAGATTGCAGAACCAGGACTGTTTGCTTGCAGAGGATTCGAATCATGGCCAAAAGTAAGAGGGGTGGTGCACCTGCCCTTCCTGCCAACACTGCTTCATCCGCTTCATCTTCTTCATCTGCCTCATCTTCTTCTTCCAATTTAGACCCGTCCATCGCACCTACCTTCGATCCACCTTCACCTTCACCTTCCATTCCAGTTGCAATCCCTATATCTCCGTCAGATCCTATTCTTGATAATAGTGAATCCATCATAGCCGATCCTTTGACCCCGAATACCCCAGAAGAGGAATTACCTCTGCCTCCAGCCTTTATGATCTTCGTCATTCGTGCAGATTAGTTATGTTCCTATGAATATCTCAACGACCATCGGAAAAAACTTCTTTCTCTTGAAGCTATGATTCAAGTTGTTCAATCTCATCTTCAGAAACTAGATTCGTCTATCGATGATCTCAAGAAAGAAGTTGCAGCAGTCAAAATCGAAGCTTCCTCTCATTCGACTACTTCAGCTAAGATCCAACAGCTTGAAAGTCAAGTGGAACAGCATCATATCGTTGTCCGATCCTGGGCAGATGTCCTTAAAGGTCCTAATATTGTTGTTCTACCACCTCCACCTTCTTTTATCTCAGCTACGTTCACCGAGAGCCGTTTGCGAGAGCAAAAGGCTCTCAATGTCCGAGTCAGAGGTATTACGAACTCCCATGATGCTGTTGGTGAAGGTAAAAGTTTCTTGAAGAGAGTCTTCAACACCACCACAAAGATATAGATACTGCATGGCGACCTAAGAAAGATCCAGGTACTGTTGTTATACGCTTTGCATCTGCCACTGGTCGTCATGAAGCGCTAGGAAAGAGATCTACACTGTGGGGCACCACGATATACCTGGATGAAGACCTTACTTTCATTCAAGTTCAAGAACAAGCAAAACAGGAGGCTTTAAGAAATGGAAAGCGGTTGATCTACAGGGATGGTATCATCCGTTTTGTAGATATTAAACCTGCTACTATTAATGAGATATCTGAGACTATTCAGAGTTAGTGAGAGAGTTAGAGCACTGAAGAGATGCCATTTGAATCTGTAAATGGTCTACGTACCATATAACCCTGGACATTATCCTCTTCTTAGTTAGTTTTGGTTTAGTTATGAAGGCATTGTTCCGTCTTGGTTCCACTTTATCTGATGTACTTGCTCGTCTTATACACCTTTTGGCATGGAAAAGACGTTAATAAAGCTTTCTTCCTTTCCCTCCCTCCCTCCCTCCCTCCCTCCCTCCCTCCCTCCCTCCCTCTCTCTCTCTCTCTCTCTCTCTCTCTCTCTCTCTCTCCTCTCTCTCTCTCAGATGTTTACTCTGAGATCTTCTTTTTTATTGGATGCTTCTGATGTGGATCATAGCCAGTCCCACATTACGCACTTTTTCCAGAAGAGGGATAGAGATGAGACTTCTGACAGTGAGATAGACATTCCAGTACGACGACCGAAGCTCCAGCGTCCTCGCTCCTCCAGGCCCAGGGCTCTTCACCGGAGGCCAACGCCTGCTTCTCACGATATCACACAGTTTTTTATGATTTACAGAGCATACCGTCAGATCGAGTTATCTTTCTCAGGCGCTGTCTTTTGGCCTGCGCTACCGCATTGGTCAGCTTCGAGTGTCTTCCCATTAGCTCACTATTGAGATAGGTGTCCAACTTACTATGAGATCAAACGATTGTCTCTATCGAGACATTCCACTCACACTTGGTTCCTTCTTTGCCCATCCAGATGCGAGATGTATTGGTTTGCTATTACGAGAGATGTTTTCTTTGAGATCTTCTCTTCTGTCGGATGATTACGATGTGACCACAGCCAGCTACATATAACACATTTCTTTCAGAAAAGAGTTAGAGCCCCCTCGCTGACTCCTCACCTCATCTCGTTGCCACCCTAGCCCCCCCCCCCTCGCTGCCACCTCCCCTCACCCACTCGCTGGTCCTCCCCCCTCGCTGCTCGTTCACACCCCCCCCCCCCCCCGGTTGACCTCTCAGATCTCCCCCTCGCTGATCTCTCCTGCTCTCCTATCGCTGCCACCCCCTCACCCACCCCCCTTGCTAACCCCTCCGCTACCACTCCAGCCCCCCCTCTCACTGCCCCCTCACCTCACCCCGTCGCTGATCCCTCACCTCCTCTCACAGTCATTCCAGCACCCCCCCCCCTCGCTGCCACCTCACTTCACCCCCTCGATGACCCCTCTCCCTCCCCTACTACAACTCCCACCCCCCCGCTGATGGCTCACCACCCTCCCCCTAGATGTTGTCCACCGATATGGCAGTGCTACCTGCCACGCAGGCAGCACGGCATGCTGACATGTCACCACACCTGCTTCCATCATTTTGTCCACTCTGCTCCTATCCCTGATTCGACTCCTCTTCCGTCTTCTGACCCTATTTGTTACATACCTAAATAACTAGCAGTACTTCAGACCCCTAATAGTCCATTTAGTGTTGGGGGCTAAATGGCAAGGTACCCTTAGGATTAAGGGTATGTGCCCTTGGATAAGGGCAGGCAAGTGACTATACCTTAGTTGGAGGTATGGAGTCACGTGATCCTTGGATAAGGGGTACCTTAGCCTTAGATTAAGGTACTAGTGTCCTTGGTTAAGGGCAGGTAGGTGTCTATGCCTCGGATGGAGGTATGGAACCTAGAGAGGTGTTAGAAAGTCATTGAATGACCATTTTTCTAAACCTTGGGCCTCAACCTTGAACCATATCACTTTATTGGTCTAGGACCAAAGTATACATGCACAACTTGGGCAATGGGACCTAGTAGGAGGGCGTCCTTCTAAAGTGTCCATTGAGTTCCCAACTCCCACAAGAAAGGCATTCAAAGGGTCATAGGTTATGGAAGGAGTCTCTTGACCTTCCATAAGCGAGGCTCTTGGAGATTCTTTAACTCCCCTAGGCTTTCTCTCTCTCATTGGATGAGCATGGAACTCCATAGTGCATTGGAGGGGTCCATGGGCCATCTATAAGAGGGTAGTAGGGCGCCCTTTGGGAGAGGGGAGATCTCTCTTGTTTGCTTTGCTTATGATCTAGTGTTGCTACTAGTGTGTAGAGTGCTTTCTTGTGGTAGTATGCTTGAGGTTTGGATCTTGCTTATGGTATGGGACATAAGTAGGGTTTGGATCTTGAGAATGCTATGGAGTGTTGTGGTATGCTTGTGATTTGTTTATGGTTAGCAAGGGGGTGCTAGATAGGTCTTGCTTGGAGCTTGGATCTAGCTATGGTTGGGTGGTGAATACTTGAGGCCAACTTGTTATCTTGTGTTTAAAGAGTAGGGACACAGGTGAAGGAGAGATCCTTGGAGGCTTGCAAATCCTTACTTGCAGGTGGAGGCATCCTAGCTTGGAGTTGGGGAGCATCTTGAAGCTTGCAGGTTGCTTGGAGGACATTTGGAGGCTCAGTTATGGACTCGGCTCATTACATTCGCCGCGTCCATTTACATTTACAGTTACTTTACTTTATGCATAAGCAGGCCTTGGGCCCTTTTTTATTCATTAGTGACATTCAGACTATATGGTTGGCCTTTGGCCTTATTATTCATTATTAGGCCATTTGGACATATTACTGGAGAGTGGGGGCCTTCTTGGAGGATCCCTCCCAGTTGGGCCCTAGCCACTGGAAGCTTCCTTTTAGGGCTTCCTCTTGGCTATAAGTAGGGAAACTGTGTCATTTGTCATTCAGCTGATGATATTGATCTCTCTCTTTAGCCTCCTTAATCTCTCTCTTTCCTGCTTTCTAGGGTTAAGTCTTGCGTATGTGATGCTTTCATAGCTTAATTCTAGATCAGTTGTGGCTCTATTCGTAACTTGGTATCAGAGCACTTTTCTGAGCACAATCTGGAATTTTTTCTTTGTTGCCTTGCCTTGCTCCTCCATCGTTGTTCCTACAGCTCCATTACCGTTTTGACAGCCATGTTCCATCGCTGCTCCTTCCACTCCTTCCTGCCCAGCGTTCCCCCTGTTTTGTCCCCTCTTTTCTTTGCTGCCCAGCGCTCCTCCTCTTCCTTTCCATCGCTGTCCCTGCCTTCCGACCTATCACTTTCGTTTGATATTTTTCCAGTTTGCAGCCATCTTCCACAGTTAGTTCCCTGAGTGTCCAGCACCCAACCTCATCCAAAAACTACCCAATTCCGACATCATTTCCTATTCCAAACAGCTAAAATTCTTCAACTTGTAAATCGCCGCCTCAGCACTCCCAACTTGTCACTTTTGCCTTTTTTTTCTCCAATTCCAGCCATCTTTTACAGCTTATCAAAAGGCTGTCGCCCACTCATTCTCCACTACATTTTCAGGAATTCTGACTCCGTTTACTCTTTCAAATTCACATTGTATCCCTGGCTGTCCAGCGCATTTTTACAGCTTCTCCATTGTTCATTGCTGTTTGTTTTTTTCAGTTGTGATAATATTGGTTGTAATAGGCTAATTTGGGGTGACGACAAGAGTCCGCTCCCTCAAGTTTTCGTCTATTCCTTCCACTATCATTATGGCACATTCACCTACCCCGAGTGAGACTACTCAGGAAACCTTATCCGATCAGTTTCGTTGCATGGATGAGACCCTTTCTGGCCTCGTTCTTCGCTTCGATTCAGTTATGACCGGCTTTGCTACTATGCAGTCACAGATTGATTCTTTACAGCCTCATGGTCCTGGTAAAGCTCCTATTTTTCCTACATTTGGGACTCCCCCTCCATTTGGATTTTCATCTTCTGCTAGTCAGCATGGTGGTGGACCGTTCATTCCATCTAACCCACCTCCTGGTTTCTTTCCTCGTCCCCCCCTTCCTAAGCCACACTTTGCTCGAGACTTTCGTGATAGGGTACAGCTTGCTACCTATTCCGGTTCCTCCGACGGGAACTTATTAGAGAATTGGTTTGCTAAGCTTGACACATATTTTCAGATTTACCCCAAGACTGATCCTCAGAAGATCCAGTTGGCTGCTTTACATTTAGATGGACGTGCCGCCACGTGATGGCAAGTTTATAGAGTTGATCCTGATCGGGAAGGGCTCCATGTATGGCATACTTTTCGCCGTGACCTCCGCCATGCTATGATTGATCCTCAGTGGCTTGACCGCCAACGTGATACATTCCGTAGTCTCACTCAGACCAGTGATCTTGCTTCTTATACAGATCAGTTTATGGAGCTTTCTTATCTTTTCACAGATCTACAGCCCACTGAGCTTATTTCTCGTTACATTGCTGGGCTTCGTGGTGCTCTTCCTTCCGTCCTACCACACTTGTTGAGGCGATGTCTCTTGCCAGTACTTTACAGCATAAGTACTCTGACACCCTTCCTTCCCGCTTCTCCCGACCCCGTCCTTCTGCTTCATCTTTTCCCGCTACGTTCATCCCTACACCGGCCCCTTCTGTTCCAGCTCTCTCCATTGCCCCTTCGCCTCCGACTCCTCCGACTCCTCGACCTGCTTTTGTCCGACGTTACACGTCTGCAGAGTTCGCTGATCTTCAGCAGAACCATCTTGCCTGTGATTGCCGCCAGCCTCTCCCTACTACTACTGCTGTTTTTTACCATGAGGGCACTACTCCAGATGATTCTGATATCTACATTCATATTTCTGATGAGCCTGACTTATCCTCAAAGCCTTCCCCTGATTTACTTCCTGCTACTTGCCATGCTCAGCTTGCCTATGCTACTTGGACAGGGCGTCCTGGTCCTCGCTCCATTCGGTTACGTGTGCGTATTATAGGTCGAGAGTATATTGCTTTAGTTGATACTGGTAGCACTCATTCTTTTATTAGCAGTTATATCACTAGTCGGATCCGTGCTTCACCTATTCCTGCTTCCCAGCCTCTCACAGTTGAGGTTGCCAGTTCTCATTCTTTTTCTAGTTCTCAGATGTTTCAGCGTTTACCATACCGCATTGAAGATTTCTCTGGACAGGCAGATCTTTACATTATCCCTATGGAGCGTTATGATCTTATCCTTGGTGCTGATTGGTTTGCATCTCTTGGAGCCGTTACACTGGACTTGACACAGCAGACATTGACATTTGTACATGATGCAGTTACACACTCACTTGTGGGCAGGGAGACTTCCAGTTGATTATTGGGAAGCAGTTTATTCGCAGCCTGCCGAAGGCTCATTGTGCTGCCTTATTATGTGTTCAGCGGGCAGTACCAGTTCCTCCAGTTTCTACACCAGCAGTTGTTCCTCAGGTGATTTCTAACTTATTACATCAGTATGCTTTTGTCTTTTCAGAACCTACGATGCTACCACCATTACGTGACGTGAACCATCATATTGATTTGCGTCCTGGTTCTGCTCCTCCCTCCCGTCCCCCTTATCGTATGTCTCGATCTGAGCGTGATGAGCTTGAGCTCCATATTACTGCCTTGTTAGATCAGGGTCTCATTGTTCCTAGTCACAGCCCTTTTGGTGCTCCTGTTCTCCTTATTAATAAGAAAGATGGTACCAAACGCCTTTGTATTGATTACCGTGCTTTAAATAAGTTGACTATTCGTAATCAGTACCCTATTCCACACATGGATGACCTCTTTGACCTGCTCGGTACCTCTAAAATCTTTTCCAAGATAGACCTTCGTTTTGGATATTACCAAATCAGGATGCACCCTTCTGACGAACATAAGACTGCTTTCCGTACTCAACTTGGTTTATATGAATTTTGTGTGCTTCCTTTTGGTGTTACTTATGGCCCTCCTACGTTCCAGAATGTGATGAATAACGTCTTACGTCCGCTTCTTGGTCATTGTGTCTTGGTTTATTTTGATGATATTCTTATTTTTAGTCAGTCTCTTGCTGAGCATGTTGCCCATCTTTCCTCGGTCTTTCAGTTACTTGTACACCACCAGTTATTTGCTAAGTTGTCTAAATGTTCTTTTGCTGTTTCTGAGATCGAGTTTCTTGGTTTTCTTATTTGTAATGGTCACATTCGTCTGGACCCTCATAAGGTTCAGGCCATCCAGGATTGGCCTAAACCTACTAATATTCATCATGTTCGTATGTTTCTTGGGTTAGCCACTCACCTTCGTCGTCCAGTTCCTCATTTTGCCACTATCGCAGCTCCTCTTCATGCACTTTTGAAGAAGTCTAGTACTTTTCTGTGGACTCCTGATTGTCAGACAGCGTTTGATACTCTTCGTCGTGCTGTTGTTGATGCTGCCGTTATGTGTTTACCACAGTTTGATCAGAAGTTTCTTGTTGAGACTGATGCTAGTAATGTTGGTTTGGGTGCTTTACTTCGCCAGTCACAATGTATTATTGCTTATGAGTCGCGTCGTCTTCGCTCTTATGAGCAACGTTATTCTGTGCATGAGAAAGAGCTTCTTGCTATTATCTATGCTCTTAAGAAGTGGCGTCATTATCTGTATCGAGTCCCGTTTGACATTATTACTGATCACCAGTCTTTACGTTATCTGTTTTCTCAACGTGGCCTTAGTGATCGTCAATTTCGTTGGTTGCAGTTTTTACAGTCTTTTAATTTCTCCATATTGTATCGTCCTGGTCGTGCTAACACTGCTGCTGATGCATTATCTCGTCTTCCAGCTTTGTTAGATACACTCGTTTCTACTATTCCTCCATGGTTTGATGCTCTACCTGTAGCATACCTTACATGTTCTGATTTTTGTGATGTTTATAGTTCTGCCCCACCTGTTTCGTCCAGTCCTCATCAGGTTTACTCCATTATTGACAATCGTCTTTATTATTATGATTCTCTTTGTATCCCTAGTTCTTTGGGTATCCATTCCCAGTTGTTGTCGGATGCTCATTCCTCTCCTGTTGGGGGTCACTTTGGTTTTCAGAAGTCTTATGCTCGTCTCAAAGACCATTTCTATTGGCCCTCTCTTCGATCTGAGCTTGCTGTACTTATTCGTACCTGCCCTTTCTGTCTTCGTAATAAGTACTCCCGTTCTAAATCTGCTGGTTTGCTCTAGAGTTGGCCTATTCCTCATCGCCAGTGGACTGATATATCTATGGACTTTATCCTTGGCCTTCCCCATACCCAGCGTGGTCACGATTCATGTATGGTGGTAGTTGACAGGTTCTCGAAACAGGCACATTTTATCCCAGTTCGCAGTACTATCACAGCAGAGCAGTGTGCACGTTTGTTCCTATCAGAGATTTTCCGCCTGCATGGATTTCCTCGTACTATCCTTTCTGATCGGGATAGTAAGTTTACATCTATATTCTGGACAGAGCTTATGCGTATTTTGGATGTTCAGCTTTTTATGGGTTCTGCTTATCATTCTACTTCTGATGGGCAGTCTGAGGTCCTTAACAGGATCCTTGAGGATTATTTACGCCATTTTGTTACTCCGTCAGGGAAGGATTGGGATCAGCATTTATGTTTAGCAGAGTATAGCTATAATAGCTCTGTTAGTACCAGCACAGGTGTCTCTCCATTTTTATTATCTCATGGCTATGCACCTCTTTTACCTGGCATTCCTCTTCCTCCTGAGGATACACCTGTTACACTTGCATCTTTTCTATCAGGTGCTCGAGAGCTTATTACTCGGGCCAGTTCTCATTTACAGCATGTTCAGCAGCGTTATCAGACCTCAGTTGATCGTCACCGCCGCCATGTTGAGTTTCAGCTTGGAGATATGGTTTATCTACGCTTACGGTTTGCACGTCATCATTTTGTCCAGGGCCATGCTTCTATTGAGAAGCTTGCACCACGTTATTATGGGCCTTATCGCATTGTGGAGGTTCTTAGTCCAGTTACATATCGCTTACAGCTTCCTGCTTCCACACGCGCCTGTGATGTATTCCATGTCAGTTTATTACGTGCTGCTATTGAGGATGACGCTCCTTGTGATGCTAAGTTTCCTACTGCTCCAGAGTTATTTCCATTTTTACCTGCTGCTATATTACAGGTCCGTCTATACCATAGTCGACGCCGCCGGCAGATTCAGTTTTTGGTCCAGTGGGATGGTCGTCCTATTGAGGAGGCCATGGGAGCCTATTGATGTGTTTTATCATACACCATTACTTGCGGATCAGGCTCGTGCTCTTGTTGCACTTGTTGATTCCTCTACATCAGATGTTCCTCTAGTTGTTGATGCACCAGGGCTTGCTGCTACTTGATCTGGTTATCTTTTCGGCAGTTGGGTCTTTTTTTTGTGTCGGGGAGAGTTATGGACTCGGCTCATTACATTCGCCGCGTCCATTTACATTTACAGTTACTTTACTTTATGCATAAGCAGGCCTTGGGCCCTTTTTTATTCATTAGTGACATTCAGACTATATGGTTGGCCTTTGGCCTTATTATTCATTATTAGGCCATTTGGACATATTACTGGAGAGTGGGGGCCTTCTTGGAGGGCGCACTATTATCCCTCCCAGTTGGGCCCTAGCCACTGGAAGCTTCCTTTTAAGGCTTCCTCTTGGCTATAAGTAGGGAAACTGTGTCATTTGTCATTCAGCTGATGATATTGATCTCTCTCTTTAGCCTCCTTAATCTCTCTCTTTCCTGCTTTCTAGGGTTAAGTCTTGCTTATGTGATGCTTTCATAGCTTAATTCTAGATCAGCTGTGGCTCTATTCGTAACTGGCTCTACCTTGGATTTGGAGGACTTCCTCACCTCTACTTGTAAAACTATTCTTCCCACACCGACCATTGCTCACTCTTCCTCGTTCCCGGCACCACAGTCTATAGCCAATATTCGGTATACGCCTTCTAAATCAACTGAACTTTTTGCCTCTTGGCAGATTGATCAATTCAAGGCAGATTTCCAGTTTTTGCGGCATGAAATTTCACAGCTGAAAGGAACAGTTACTTCTTTGATCAACGAGAAGAAGATATTGCAGTCCAAGGTTGCCTCACTCGAACAATCCATCGAGATCAAGCAGGCCGCAACTTCGCAATCCACCACCAACATGATACGGGAGCTAGAAACCAAGATTGAGAAGCAACAAGAAGAGACCCTTTCTTGGGCATCAGTTAAAGCGCTCCCATCTCCTTAGTTATCTCAGCCACCATCTCGGAAAAGAAATCTCGAGACCAAAAAGCCCACAACATTAGAGTTCGCGGGGTCCTGGATACACAGGATGCATTGGCTGAAGCCAAACACTTTCTCGACACCACTCTCGGGCACAGGACAGAGGGGTTGGACACCGCATGGAGGACCACTAGAGATGCAGCCACACTCATTATTCGTTTCACCTCCCTTGAGAGTCGCCGAGATGCTTTGCGGTGCAGAGCTAAGCTACGTGGTACCACTATCTATGTGGATGACGACCTCACATATATCCAGGTAGAGGAGAGGCGTAAGGCCTTTCAGGCAGCCCGTGAGTCTAGCAGGCGAGTCATTTACCGAGATGGACGAGTACGCTTTCTTGATAGCGCCCCTAGAAGCTCCCAATGCTAGGGATTTCGGGTCCCCGGGTTTGGGAGTGCCCCGGGGCCCCATCCACACCATCTTTGGATTGGAGTATGGAATTGTGATGGAATACACTCATCTTCTATAGTTGGCGACTTGATCGATTTCATCACTGGCAGAGATTTATTGCTCTTTATGGAGACTCATGAGAGTCAGGAGAGCAGATTACCTATTTTTCCAGGATACAGATGGGAATCCGTATACAGACCTGAGACTAGATCAGCTAGCGGTCGTGGATCCGGAGGTGTTGCATGCTTATATAGAGAGTCTCTTCATCCGAGCATCGAGTTCATCAGACACGACGAGCATGCACGGTATATATGGATTCGTATTGTTGGACAGGATATTGGTTTGGATAGGGACCTCTTTGTGGCGGCATGTTATTTTCCTCCAGAGTCTTCATCCTTTGCTGAGGGCACAGGTTCACCTACCTTGATTTATCGCCTGATATTATCAAATTCGCAAAGTGGGGGCATATTCTCCTCACTGAGGATTTTAATGCCTGAACCTCATCACGGCAGTCAGAGTTTTATGACATCACCGACCAGCTCCACGTTCATGCCCTTGACAGCGATGATATGGGAGTTACCAGGGTTTCAGAAGACAGCTTGGGACCTACTACCCCTTACAGTGAGCATTTATTACAGTTTGGAGAGGCCCATGAGTTAGCCATTTACAATGGCCTAGCTTGTTGGCCAAACTCCGGCAGTTATACTTGTCACCATCACAGTGGTGGACATAGTCTTGTGGATTATCTCATGGAATCAGCATCTTCCATACCTCTCATCTCTGATTTTCTTGTATCTCCCACCACTCTCTCTGATCATTCCTTTCTCTCCTTCGCTATCGGCCGCCTCCCACCTCCCCAGCCATCCTCACACCCCTTGCTTACATGGGCGCCCAGGTATACATTCAGTTCTCTCTATACAGCAGTCTACCAGGAGTTCGTAACCTCCTTACTCCATTCCTCCCCATACAACGTACAGTCAAGACTCAAGCTGCAATTCTTAGCACTTCTCTTCATACCGCTGCTTCCCTCGCTTTTCCATCTAAACCCCATAAAGGCAGACGCACTCGTTCCTCATCGATACGACCCCCACACCCCCCGTGGTATGATGCTGAATGTCGCTCTCTTCATCAGCTTGTCACCCATGCCCGTACTCATGATCCTCATCTCCTCCGCTCTGCCAGACGCTCTTACCATCGCACACTCCGCCGAAAAAAGCGTGCCTATGATGAACGCGTCTTGTTGATCTTCTCTTCAGTTCCTCTTCAGCCACCTTTTGGCGTGAGTTTATCCCTCGTGCTCCACCACCTCTCCTGGATGACCTCCGCATATGGACCGAAGACGCTACCAACCTATATACCATACCCACTGACGCACCCATCTCTATCTCCCCACGCCCCTCTGAGTTCACCTTCTTCACCTCTGACATGGTACTTACGGCCATCAAGAGAATGAAGTCCCATAAAGCAAGAGATATCGAAGACCTTGAATTTGAACTCCTAACTCATGCTTCCGACCTCCTTGCTCCCACACTAGCCACTCTCCTCAATTCCGTCGTCGTCTCTAGTTTCCCCTCATCCTGGTGCACCAACATCATCCACCCTCCCAGTAATTACCGCACCATCATGATCGGACATGTTCTCACGAAGCTCTATGGTACCATACTCCAGTCTGCAGTGAGTTCAAAGGCGGAAGCTAGGAGATTCATGCATTGGGGCAGGCAGGTTTCCGATCTCATTATTCTACCACTGACCACATTTTTACACTTCGAGCTTTGATTGAGGAAGCTAAGTACAGGAATGAGAGGGTTTACTGCTGTTTTGTGGACTTCAGGACAGCCTTCGATTCTGTACCACGCTCCCTGCTCATTTAGAGACTTCGTGACCTTGGTTTCTCCACAGATATTGTTCTAGCAGTGATGGCTCTTTATGAGAAGGTCTTGGGATGTTTCCGACATGGTGGCCAATCTGATCACATTTGGAGCACCATTGGGGTTAAACAGGGGTGTTCTCTTTCATCGGTTCTCTTTGGATTGTATATTGATGAGTTAGAGCGAGTCATCTCATAGTGTGGCGGGGGTGGCTATGGACTTGGCACCATTCTGATTGCTATTCTCCTTTATGCGGATGATGTAGTACTAGTATCCCCGACCAGAGAGGGTTTACAAAGGCAGCTGGATTGTTTACAGGGATTTTGTACCATATGGGGATTGGGGGTGAACACTGCGAAGACCAATCATGCAGCACCAGGAGCTCATCCTAGATGGACAGACCTTAGAGGTAGTTTCCTCTTATACCTATTTGGGGATACTCTTTTCTGGTCCTACCTTCAACATGCGACAGGCTGCCACCACCCGACTTGGGAAGGGGCATTCCTCTCTTGTTCAGCTTGAGCGATTCTGCTTTAGGAAGCTCATCCGAGATGCTCGCAGTAAGTGTAGACTTTTTGATACTATTGTCACCCCCAGAGCCTTGTATGCAACAGAGACATGGTGTACCGGTCTCCCTTCATCACACTGGGCCAGCAATTCACGATTGCAGACCACCATGTTAGCTCGTATGATTCGGGCGAAGCCCTCGGTTCCACACGAGATCCTTCTTGCAGAGTTTGCCGTTCCACCCATTCAGATATATGCCGCGTTCCAGCTTATCGCATACATTCAGAGAATCCAGGCTCTGCCCGATGAGGATATGAGATATACACAGACAGCACTTGTTTCCTCACACTTTCTCCATGACCAGGGCTATCGACTATTGTGGTTCTCCCGGGCATCCCACTTCCTCCTTGAGTCATTTGGTATCTCCATTACAAAGTTCCCCTCAGGTACTCATCAATATATCAGGCGCATCTTATATCGGGTGTACTTGGGGGCGACAGCTTGGGGTTAAACCCGACTATTACTGGACTCATTTTATTGAGCTTGACATAGCAAGGTTCCCGGTCTTACCACATTATTTGGACTCAAGACTATCACATTGTCTCAGATTTACATTGGGACAGCTCCGCGTATCATCACATCAGTTGGCTATTGAGACTGGTAGATTCCAAGGTACCCCAAGAGAGGAGCGGATTTGCCAGTTATGCTCTTTAGATGAGGTGGATGAGAGGAGCACTTTATCTTTCGGTGCCCGGTATACTACGAGATCAGAGGGAGATACCACTGTTTGTTCCGTGACACACCTGTCACCTTACGATCGCTCATAGCTTATGAGGACTCCCGATGCGCTGCACTCATGATACGAGAAATGTTTATACTACGACAGGATTTGTATCAGACAGCCCAGCAGAATCATGTTTCTCAGCCTCAGATCACTTCTTTCTTCTCCAGGAGGAGAGGACGAGTATTGGATGATGGTGACGATGATGATGATGATGACCTACTTGCCCACAGAGATCAGAGACAGCGTCCCACACATACTCATGTTGCAGCACGAGCTACTCGACTATCACGAGGAGACCTCTTCATCCTCCTGGACGACGTCAGAGACCACCAGTGGCCCTTCATGCCGCGGGCCATATTACATCCTTTTATAGCATCATCATCAGCACCAGACTAGATGATAGCATCATACCTCACTCATGACTTTTAGCAGTATACATGCTCCCACATGTTTCTTATAGCATCACATCTATTTCAGTTCATAGCTTTAGCTTTAGATTTGCTATTTCTGTTACGGTTTTGAAGATGTTTCATACGCTCCCATGGTTATCACATACTTGACATGTACATTTACTAGTCTTATATGCCTTTTGGCCTAGAAAAGACATTAATAAAGCTTTCTCTTTCTTTCTTTCTCTCTCTCTCTCTCTCTCTCTCTCTCTCTCTCTCTCTCTCTCTCTCTCTCTCTCTCTCTCTCTCTCTCTCTCTCTCTCTCTCTCTCTCTCTCTCTCTCTCTCTCTCTCTCTCTCTCTCTCTCTCTCTCTCTCTCTCTCTCTCTCTCTCTGTGGCTAAGTTTGCAATCCCACCTATACACCTTGACGGCATCTTTCGGCTTATCACCTATATACAGTGAGTCAGGGTATTTCCCATGGATGAGCAGAGATATACACAGGCAGCACTCGCCTCATCACAACGCCTTCATAATCAAGGTTATCAACTATCTTGGTTCTCTCATGCCTCTTGTTTACTTGACACACTCCGTGTTTCTATCATGGACCTTCCCACATGCACTCATGACTAAATTAGACATCTCCTATATTGAGCATATCTTAGTCGAGCATGGCAAGGCTAGTTCAAAGTCAAACTCGACTACTATCGGACTCACTTCTTGGAGTTGGACATAGTTGGGTTCCCTATTCTGGACTCAGGCTTGTCTCATGGTTTGCAATTCTTATAAGGCTAGCTCCACGTCTCATCACATCAGTTCGAGATTGAGATTGGACGTTTCCGAGGTACCCCCCCAAAAGAGAGGATTTGCCAGCTATATTCTCTATCTGAGGTAGAGTCTAAGGATCACTTCTTACTCAGATGCCCAGTCTATTATGAGGTTAGAGGACGATATCATTGCCTATTTCGACATGCTTCTGTCACATTGAGATCCATTATACCATATAAAGCTCCACGTTGTGTTGCACTCATGGTCAGGGAGATGTTTTTACTACGATAGGATTTATGTAAGCCAGCGCAGCCGAGTCACTCTGACATGCAGAAGACCACAAACTAATCCAACCTCAGATGAAATGATGAGCACAGTGACACTTTGAGCTATAGAGACCAAAGACGACGTACTACTCAGATTCAGATGGTGCCCAAAGCCGTAGTTCATACCGTGAGGGATCACACATCTTACAGACGATGTCAGCAGCACATACCTCCTCCAACTGCAGCCCCCATCACATCTTTCTTCAATACCAGCAGGACTTGATGTCAGCATGTTACCATTTCCGTTACGTTTACATTTGTAGTCATAAACTAGATGCATTTTGAGTTTGATTTTGGCATATACACCTAGTTTATTTTTTCTTTACTATTTCGGAGATGTTTCATTCGTCTTATATGCCTTTTGGGATGAACAACACATTAATAAAGCTCTCTCTCTCTCTCTCTCTCTCTCTCTCTCTCTCTCTCTCTCTCTCTCTCTCTCTCTCTCTCTCTCTCTCTCTCTCTCTCTCTCTCTCTCTCTCTCTCTCTCTCTCTCTCTCTCTCTCTCTCTCTCTCTCTCTCTCTCTCTCTCTCTCTCTCTCTCTCTCTCTCTCTCTCTCTCTCTCTCTCTCTCTCTCTCTCTCTCTCTCTCTCTCTCTCTCTCTCTCTCTCTCTCTCTCTCTCTCTCTCTCTCTCTCTCTCTCTCTCTCTCTCTCTCTCGTTTTCTGAGCCCATCCTCCCCACGTCGATCAGTGCTATCTCCTCCTTCCTCATGGCACCCCAATCTATAGCAAACATCCCATATACGCCCTCTAAATCCACTGAACTTTTTTCCTCTTGGCAGATTGACCAAATCAAGGCAGATTTCCAGATTTTGTGGCAAGAAATCTCACAGCTGAAAGGAACGGTTACCTCTCTGATCAATAAGAAGAATATGTTGCAGTCCAAAGTTGCATCACTCAAACAATCCATCGGGACCAAGCCGGCTGCAGTCTCGGAGTCCACCACCAATATGTTACGAGAGCTAGAAACCAAGATTGAGAAACATCAAGAAGAGGCCTTCTCTTGGGCATCCATTTTGAAAAAGGGCACCAAACCAAGCGCGCCTATCTCCTCGGTTACTTCAGCCACCATATCAGAAGAGAAATCTCGAGATCAAGAAGCCCATAACATTAGAGTTCGCGGGATTCCGGATACACAGGATGCCTTGGCTGAAGCCAAACGCTTTCTCGACACCACTCTCGGGCACAGGACAGATGGGCTAGATACCGCATGGAGGACCACTAGAGATGCAGCCACACTCATTATCCGTTTCACCTCTCTAGAGAGTCGTCGAGATGCTTTGCGATGCAGAACTAAGCTACGTGGTACCACTATCTATATGGACGACGACCTCACATATATCTAGGTGGAGAGGCGTAAGGCCTTTCCAGTAGCCCGTGAGTCTGGCAGACGAGTCATCTACTGCGATGGACGAGTGTGCTTTTCCAGGATACATATGGGATTCCGTATTCAGGCTTGAGACTAGATCAACTAGTGGTCGTGGATCTGGAGGGGTTGCATGCCTATACAGAGAGTCTCTTCACCCGAGCATTGAGTTCATCAGACACGACGAGCATGCACGCTATATCTGGATTCGTATTGTCGGACAGGACATTGGTTTGGACAGGGACCTCTTTGTGTCGGCATGTTACTTTCCTCCAAAGTCTTCATCCTTTGCAGAGGGCACAGGTTCACCATACCTTGATTTGTCACCTGATATTATCAAATTCGCAAAGCGAGGGTTTTCCTCACTGGGGATTTTAATGCTCGAACCTCCTCACGACAGTCAGAGTTTTATGACATCACCGACCAGCTCTGCGTTCATGCCCTCGACAGCGACGAGATGGGAGTTACCAAGGTTTCAGTGGACAGCTTGGGATCTATTAACCCCTACGGTGAGCATTTATTGCAGTTTGGAGAGGCACATGAGTTAGCCATGTACAATGGCCTAACTTGCTGGCCAAATTTCGACAGTTATACTTGTCATCCTCGTAGTGGCGGACATAGTGTTGTGGACTATCTCATGGGATCACCATCCTCCATACCTCTCATCTCTGATTTTCACATCTCCCTCATCACTCTCTCCGATCACTCCTTTCTAAGAAAGGGTTTACTGTTGTTTTGTGGACTTCAGAAAAGCCTTTGATTCTGTACCACCCTCCCTACTTATTCAGAGACTTCGGGACCTTGGTTTCTCCACGGATATTGTTCTGGCAGTGATGGCTCTTTATGAGGTGGTCTTGGGATGTTTCCGACATGGTAGTGGTATCTCTTATCACATTTGGAACACCATTGGGGTGAAATAGGGATGCTCTCTTTCGCCGGTTCTTTTTGGATTGTACATTGATGAGTTTGAGCGAGCCATCTCATAGTGTGGAGGAGCTAGATGTAGACTTGGCACCATCTTGAATGCTATTCTCTTGTATGTGGATGATGTGGTACTAGTATCCCCGACCAGAGAGGGATTATAGAGGCAGCTGGATTGTTTACAGGGATTCTATACCAAATGCGAAGACCAAGGTTATGGTCTTCAACACTTCTCGAGCCTTCATGCAGCACCAGGAGCTCATGCTAGATGGACGAGCTTTAGAGGTAGTTTCCTCGTATACCTATCTGGGGATACTCTTTTCTGGTCCTACTTTCAGCATGCGACAAGTAGCCACCACTCGACTTGGGAAGGGGCATTCCTCCCTTGTTCAGCTTGAGCGGTTCTGCTTCAGGAAGTCCATCCTAGATGCTCGCAGTAAGTGCAGACTTTTTGACACTATTGTCACCCCCACAGCCTTGTATGCAGCAGAGACATGGTGTACTAGTCTTCCATCATCACATTGGGCCAGCATTTCACGATTACAGACCACCATTGTATGATTCGGGCGAAGCCCTCGGTTCCACACAAGATTCTTCTTGCAGAGTTTGTTGTTCCACCCATTCAGATAGCTGCAGCTTTCCAACTCATCGCACATATTCAGAGTCTTCAAAATCTACCAGATACAGACACGAGATATACGCGGGCCTCACTTGCCTCCTCACACTCCCTTCATGATCAAGGCTACCGACTGTCGTGGTTCTCACAGGCATCCCATTTTCTCCTTGATTCATTTGGCATCTCCATTACAGAGCTCCCCTCAGGTACCCATCAGTATATCAGGCGCTTCTTATATAGAGCATATCTCAACCGTACTTGGAGGCAACAGCTTGGGGTTGAACCCGCCTAGTACTGGACTCATTTCATTGAGCTTGAGATAGCAGGGTTCCCAGTTTTGCCACACTATTTGGACTCGGGATTATCACACGGCCTCAGATTTACATTGGGACAGCTCCGCGTATCATCACATTAGTTGGCTATTGAGACTGGGAGATTCCAGGGTACCCCGAGAGAGGAGCGGATTTGTCAGTTATGTTCCTTGGATGATGTGGAGTCAGAGGAGTACTTTATCTTTAGGTGCCTGGTGTATTACGAGATCAAAGGGAGATACCACTGTCTGTTTCGTGTACTAAGTAGTAAGTTCTATAGTTTGTAACTTTACTGTTTACAATTTTTGGAAGTTCTTGGATGTTTGAAAATTGAGACTGTATGATGAATGGTGACAATATCAATAATTGACTGAGGAAAGTGACCATAGTCACGACTCACCATACTACAGCTTCTCCTCTTGAAATTGCATTCTCTAGAGCATTCTCATGAAATTGGATGTATCTACTTGTTACCAAACTTTCTATGACGTGTAAACGCCAAAAACCCTCAAAAACACATTCCAAAAAAAAAACCTAAAAAAAAATCCCGTTTCGAACCAGAACCAGTTGTTTCAAACGCGTTTCGAAATGACGTATGAAACGAGCCCATGAAACATTGGTTGCTAAAGATCAGTACATGGTAGGATTGAACGATGTTGTGTTGCCAGAGTCTAGCAAGCTAGATGGAACGAACTATAGCATATGGAAGTTCAAGATGCAAAATATTCTCCAGGATCGAGAATATTGGGAGATCATCACAAGTATTGAGATACCTCCTACTACTGACAGGGAGTTGCGGGAGTATTAGAGGCAAAGGAGAAGAGCTCATCATATCATCAACTTGTCAGTTAGAGATATGATCATACCTCACATCAGAGATGTTGCTGGACCCAAGAAGACTTGGGATATACTAATGAATTTGTATGAGACTGTGAATCGGTCACAAATCTTGTTCTTGACTAAGAAGCTACACACACTAAAAATGCGTATGGGAGAATCAATAACGGACTACTTTACTCAAGTGAAAGATTTCTTGTACCCTCAACAGAGCTGGAGGTTAAGCTTTGTTTTTCTCTCTGTTTTCTAGTGCTGGTTTAGCTATTAGGAATAAGTCCTACATGGACAATGCTCCTTCTTTTTTGATGTACTCTCTACTTGTCTTATGTGCCCTCGGGTACTTAACAGACATTAATATAATTCTAATTCTGATTCTAATTCTAATTCTAATTCTAATTCTAATTCTAATTCTCTCTCTCTCTCTCTCTCTCTCTCTCTCTCTCTCTCTCTCTCTCTCTCTCTCTCTCTCTCTCTCTCTCTCTCTCTCTCTCTCTCTCTCTCTCTCTCTCTCTCTCTCTCTCTCTCTCTCTCTCTCTCTCTCTCTCTCTCTCTCTCTCTCTCACACACACACACACACAATTGCATGCACATGTGCACACACAACTATTGATGTCCATAAAACATCCCTAGTTGGAGATTGTTATGTGATGCAAAATACATTGTCCATTCTTTGCTACATGTTATTCCTCTCCTCTCCTTTTCATAACAATCATAAAATTCAATATTTTGACACTAAATTCATTCAAACAGGCCACAACATTCTTTTGATGTGATGAAAATGTTAAGATCCACATACCTTTCCACTAAAATAGAATCCCCTGCAGAGACCTTGGCATTGCGACGTTGCATGGCATTAAGAGCAATATTGCCATCTGAAATACTCTCATCAGCTGTTGATCGTAAGTCAAGGGAGCTCAAAATGGTTTTTGTGGCCAGAGAAACAAAAACATGTATCATTTGTGTGTATACTCCCAATCCAAACACCTCTTCTTCGTCCAAAATTTCAAAGAGTGACTATGATTCAGCTTAAATTCAATTCAATTTGTAATATTTAGGGCTATCTGAAAAATTGTTTTTGGAGCTTATGATAATTTCTTTACTCTTCTCATGCAAGAAAATCAACCATGTCGAGCTAGATATTCTTGTTTGCAAACAAGGCTGTGTCGAATCACAATTCATTCAAAGAACCGTGATTCAAACAGCCGGTTCAAACCGTTTGAAAAAAAAAAAAAACTTGCTTCCGACTGTGCGCATTTTCTAGGGGACTGTCACTGGAGTTGGGCGTGCACATTTTCCAAATGAGATAGAGGGGGGGAGGGCTCAAGCCTTGAGGGTTTCTTTGATAGTTTTCGTCGCGTTTGAGTGTAGGGAGTGTAGAATGTAGGGAGATGGAATCATGGATCAATCATCATGGAAGCTTGAACTTAGAAGAGTGTGTTTGAGAGAGAGAGAGATAAAGGGAGGGGTGGGGGAGATTTAGAGTTAGGGATGTGTGTGTGTGTGTGTGTGTGTGTGTGTGTGTGTGTGTGTGTGTGTGTGTGTGTGAGAGAGAGAATTTAGAAATGTTATGTTAGAATCTTAGATATTAGTTTAGTGTGTTAGTAATAAGTATTAGTAACTTGGTTTAGTGTGTTTCAGTATTGATTAATCACGAATTATAATCTACATGTTACCCATCAACGCTAAGAAAGCACTTGTTTTTGACATAATCAAAGGGTAGGAATCAAGGGGGAGGGGGCTAAAAAAAACCCTAAAAATGATTCTCAAGTTCGAACCTGGAGATGTCGATTCTTTCCCGATTCAAACCCAATTCAGACATGGTTCGAAAAGGCGATTCGAAAGGTACCATAAAACTTTTTTTGCAAAGAGAATAGCATATATCTAAGCTCACAAAATTCAATAAAGTCTTATAGGCCAATTGTTAGATGTTTCATTTCATCGATTAGTTTCGAAGTTTGTAAAAACAAAAAATTTAACTATAAAAAATTCCGCTCATTTAGCAATGAATTTCGAATTTATAGCTCTTAATCTATCCAACTGTTAAAAGGCGTAAATTTTTCATATGGTTGACTTCAAAAATTTTGACAAGAACTAACATATACCTCCCTTAAAGCACTAAATGTATTCATTGAAGATTTTCATTTATTGTTTTGTCTTGTACAGGTCTAAATATAGAACCATGATGTGCTGATTGCCTTCAAAATTCTTTGTGAATCCAATGACAATATGGCATAGATGGATGCAACAAGGGACGGTTTTGAATGTTCTTTGCAACAAACTCTCCATGGCAACAAAGCCCATAACTTCAAGAAGGTCCATCCAGGAAAGATACAAATGCAAATTGAAAGGTCAAAATCAAATTCAACTCAAACAAGCAAAAGCCGGTAAATCCTGCATGCAAATCAATCCAAGATGACACCAAAAGCACACCATTTCGTGGATATTTGACAGTTAACACCATTGCAGATCCGACGACCGCCAAACCATGATCTGTACCCTTGCGTAGAAACCGAGCAGTATCGTGAGGAGAGCAGTAGGCGCAATTGGTAAGGGCCAGCTCCTGGGAGGGTGTGGTTGTGACCTTCATGGTTAAAGTGGGAGAGTCCAAAATGCCTGTGCTCTCTCCTATGCGTCGCATGTAGCCCGTAATGCCCGTGGCAGCAGAAATACTATCACTCTTCCTCCTCATTCCTGCAATATCTGATGATCAAACGATCGTTCCTCTCTCGCTCGCTCGCTCTCTCTCTCTTCTCTCTCTCTCTCTCTCTCTCCAAAAAAGAAGAAGAGCGAAAGACGAGAGAACAAAATCTTCGCTTGAAACAATACAACTCACCCCATTGATCACAACTGCCCACGTGGCAAAGTTTATTGGGCAGATGCATCACTCTTTTTAAATGAGGGAATTTAGCATGCTGAGTAAAAAGTCACTCAAAGTCACAAACCATCTAAGGGTGAGGGTTAAGTGATAGCACCATTTCCACCATCATATCCTCTATTAGCGCTCATCATAACTTCCCACACTTAGATCTTTGAGAGCTCACCTCTATTAGTGTGTTGGTGGTTTCCTCCCACGTTCCGGCTTTGACACGGTAGACTCCTTCATTCATTATAGATAAACATTCATATCATAAATAATTAGATAAAAGCATAATTTTTTGTCGTGCCATGTATGGCAAGGATTACTGCAACATTTTCAATATCACTAACGTGTCCGCTCTAGGCCCTAGGTGGGACAAAATGCATTTTCCTCCAAAACAAAACTCTCTTCGCATTTAAGGCTTTGATTGGACAGATGTCCATCTGCTCTCCTTTCCTCGCTTTTTTCAGAGACGAGATGTGTTGCATGCATCTTCTAGAATCCTCCTTTCCTTGAGAGAGGAAATTGTTTGCACAATGTGCATGTTTCTGAGAGGATGGTTAGCCCAAGAGGGCGCTTGTTGGGCAACGCATTTGGGTTCCTAGTTTCTTTGGAGGCAAAATAGCAAATGCTTTTGTTGTTTGGACAAAGGCCATGCCATTGCTTTTGCGCTCTGCATACTACATACCATGCTTTGCGAACATGGAGCATTAGGTGGACTGAAAGAGGATATTTACCATGCATGCATGGAATTCGCATTTCTATTGTTTGGGCTTTGCATGTTGGTTGTGAGTATGAAGGTCAGTGTAGCATACTGTTTGGCATGTTTTTGTTTTGTTATGGTTTCATTCTCAATTGTGGCCAGTATTTGGAAGCAACAGTTTGCATTGGAAGTTGTGGTTTTTTCCAACTTTTTGAAGGTATGGTTAGTCAACTTCTGTTAGCAATCCTTGGTCTCATAGCCTGTGCCTTGAGTTTCATGATCTATATGTATTGACAATCATGTGGTTGTGAAAGGTTCATCTTTTCTTAGACAATGTTTGCAAAAGGTTTGAGAAATTTATGAAGAATCGTTGCTTTTCAAAATATGCATACATACAATGTAGCTTTTGGTTGTGTAGATGTGTGTGATTCTTCCAATATCTTCTATGGGTCAAGCTTCTCATTCAAGGCAAAAAAACGATAGAACATGTCTTTCTTCTATTTGAGATGGAGGATTGATTGTCATGACTAGCTTCATTTGGCAAGTTGGTATTTGTTTGCAACCAACACCCCATAAGTTTTGCGGTGCTTTTTATTTGCAACAAGATCTAAGAATCTTGTCATCTTTTGTAATGAAATTTCCAAGCTTGTAAATGACATGAATCAGCTAGTTAGCTATTGTGTGGTTCTGACCCCCTGTTAGAAGTTTGTTTTTGTTCTCATGAATCATTTTAATCAATCATCTAAGTTGAGCAACATGCAAGCTTCACGATAGTTGCAATCAAATATTGACTTCAAAGTTTTATACAAGTATGTCAGGTTGGATTCAGTTTGTATACTGTTATACATTGAATTGCAAATTCTAGGTATTGTGGTATATGTGTGAAAGAATCAGATCGAAAACATGCTTAATGGATCAATGAGATTTAGAGGCAAATTTGGTTGCACATCTAGTTTCATCAATAGGCTAGAAAACATGTATCTAACATGCTAGAATAGGAAAATCACTATGATCCAATATAGTACTGCACCTATCCGTACAACAGTAGTAGTACATCAACCTTCACACGTGTGAAATCAAGAACAACAAGAAAATTAGCAGCCTACACATTAGAAGTCAAGACATCAAGAGAAGAAGAGTTAGAAGAATACAATAGCATTGAAGAATGTTCTCCAAATGAAGAAAGAACTCTTGAATACATTATCCATGCTGGTACAACTATTTATATCAACAAATTTGTCATTTGGCCACTTGCCAAAAATTGCCCTAAAATGATAGTTTGTTTTTGTATTTTCCAAGTCTATTATCATTTTAGGAATTTTGGTTGTCAAAGAAAAGGTGATCTGATCAAGAATTTTTCTATCATCAAAGCTTGATCAAAGATCTACTCGCTCTAATGATGTGATTATCTTTGATAGGAAGAACTAGTACTAGGCAATAATGGAGTTAAAGGGTATAACAGTGATCGAAAGTATAGACCCAAACCTGAGGAAGGAGTAGATACTATATTGGGCTTTCATCAACTGATCTAAATCAATCAAATCTCGTTTAGAGGATGATCTCCCCCAAGGTTGAAACTTTTCTATTGGTTCGACACTATCAAAAAGGGATGTTGGGTGTACTGCAATCACTATCCTACAGAAACAAGCAACAACGGGTACAAAACAGTGTCATATCCTAGGAAATCTGAAAAGAGAAAGCTAGACCACCGCCTAGCCCCCACATGGTCAATAAATGGTCTAAATTTATCTATTTCAGTCACACTAGAACATGTGTTGGACGAAACAATAATGTCGTATTCTAAGAAACTAAAAAGAGAAAAGTAGACTACCACCTAGGCCCCACATGGTCAATGGTCTAGTTTTGTCTATTTTAGTCACATTAGAATAGGTGCTAAATCAAGGTCTCAAGTTAACCCTAAATTAAAAGAGTTCAGTCACTACGAAGCCCCCGCAATGTCACTGATTGAACTTCTCTAATTAGGATAAACCTAAGTCTTGATCACTAGACGAAACAATTAAAATGAGAAACAAAAGCTAATATCTACCCTGGGAAGGTTTATCCACTCCTCGACTGTTGTTCTCAAGTTTGAAATGGGGTTGGCGAATGAACAAGATTTTGACCAAGTATGAACAAAAAGCAAGGCACACACAAATAGACGACACCTGTTAAGAAGATTAAAAACAGAAAATAGTGGCAGAAACAATAAAAATCATCAAAAGTGACATGTTTTCCTACTCGTCGTTCTATTCCCTAACGATGGAGCCAAAATTTTATGTTACCCTTATTTTTGCCACCTGTCCTATAAATGTCATCTTTGCTAGACTACAATGGGCAAGAAAAGAAAGGACCAATTCCATTGTAGTATAGCAAGGTAGGGATTTGATCCAACACGGAATGTGTGTGAACTATGTCTCTACGAGGAAGCGATAGTTTGTCAGGCTGCCTCCATGTTACCCTCTTTCGGAGGATGGAAACTATCCACAAATCCTAGAAAATGCAAGGGAAACCAACTTAATCTAGAACAAATGAAATGTGAGAACATGAAATACAAAGGATTTGGCCCTTATATAGTTGGGTCCAAGTTGAGGTAGCAATTTTCCATTGGCTCATTTTTAAACTTAATAGTCTAAGCTAACTTGCTTTTCTTTATTTTGGCAAGTAACTTGACTCTACAATGTATTTCCCTCCATTACACATTTTCAATTGTGCTTCAAGGCACTTTTAACCAAAACTATCTATTTACTTTATTTCATGCTTCGAGGCGTATTTACAATATTTTACGCTTTGCGCAATAGAAGTGCACCATTGGCGTCTGACTTTATATTACATTATTTATAGGTTGTACGAGCCCTCCAAATTATGTCTCGTGCATTGGGCATGTACCATATGTGGCCAACAATTACCAAGTGAAAAGTGATGATTCATAGCATGAGTGGGTTCTAGGACGTAAGACTTGAGTTCACTTTGATAATACATTGCTTGTATTGAGTTCTCCATTACTTTTTCTCACAGTGCTCGGGAGGCCGACTCACCTTGTTTGCTAGGAGTTCGGGTGCTCACCCCCCAGGGCCCGTGTGTTTGTAGGGTCATAGTATAGTGTGAGCCACCCTCCGCCTATCAAAAGGGTTAGTTCCACTAGGATAGGACTCCAACTATGGTTAGTAACTTATTCTAGTTGTTGTTTTTTTAACACTAAAAGCTAACACTAACCCCCAAGCTAGCTCTAACCTCACATTGTCATCATAAAAATAGAGAGAGAGAGAGAGAGAGAGAGAGAGAGAGAGAGAGAGAGAGAGAGAGAGAGAGAGAGAGAGAGAGAGAGAGAGAGAGAGAAAGGGTGAGGGAGGTTAGCTCATGCACTTTTGTTCTAATATAATGGAAAAGCACTAATAACACCAAACTAAGAATATTGCAAAAGCTTAAGAAATGAAAAGCACTTCACAAAAGACATTAGCATAAAGACGGGATGCTTGATTCACCAAAATGGTAGAATCTCCTCCTCTCTATTAAGCATGTAAAATGAGGTACAAGAAATGCCTTTTTATTCTTGGGGAGGCCTTTTCCCCTTTGTTTCTATTGGATACTTCAAGAAAGGAAGATTGAAATCCTAACCCTTTAAAAGAAACACATTTCAATCTAAGGTGCACAAGGAAGCACACCCCACCTACCACCATTTTGACTTTGACTTCTAATTTGAACTTAAACAAAACTTAATCAACTTAGACTTGGGCCTTTTTATATTATTTTATTTACATGGCAAGTTTAGTCTATTTAAAATACGATATTTTATAAGTGCTCATTGGGCTATGAGGTTACGTGCACAGGATGTCACGTCCCTCGCAACTTATTTTCTATTTATTGGTTAATTTGACTTATTTACAGGAATTACCCTCAACAATGTAAAGAGCACATACCTTAGACGCTTCTGGAGAACGGTCGAGCTTGGTACAAGAATTGCTCTCGTTGGGGTAGCGGTATGCCACTTCAGATGCACGTGCATGCTATTGATTTAGTTACCATATCATGAGTGTAATAGGTATTTCCTATCCACCCTCGACCCTAGATCCAAGCACACAAGCAACAAGGAGATGAAGAGGATTAACTAGTTATTATGCGGAGATTCGTTCCCATGAGAGCGATAACATAGCTCATAATCCAATAAATGCATATGATTCATATCTAATACTAAGATCCATTAACACTAGCAATTAACACTACATCCATTAACACTAGATCCCCAACAATGATAGAGACTCTCTCTCTCTCTCTCTCTCTCTCTCTCTCTCTCTCTCTCTCTCTCTCTCTCTCTCTCTCTCTCTCTCTCTCTCTCTCTCTCTCTCTCTCTCTCTCTCTCTCTCTCTCTCTCTCTCTCTCTCTCTCTCTCTCTCTCTCTCTCTCTCTCTCTCTCTCTCTCTCTCTCTCTCTCTCTCTCTCTCTCTCTCTCTCTCTCTCTCTCTCTCTCTCATGGACTCTTTATTTTAAGACACCTTCCCTAGTCAAATCACAAAAAAAAGACTCTTAATTTTAAGGTCCTAAGCCTTTGCCAACAAAGCATTTATTGCACTATTCAAAAAAAAGTTACCACCAAAATTGGTCAGAAGGGTTCTTCTACAAGCTTCCTCTTGGACCACTATATATCACCTTCTCGACGAGGGTTTCTCTACAATACGATGTGAAGCGAGATTGTAGTTATGCCCCCTACAGAGAGGGCGTCCTATCAAGCTTGAGTTCGTCAGTTTCTATTATATGGTATGTAGCTTGTGTGATTTCCTTTTGATGCATTCATCTCTTTACGTTAAGAAAGCTTGCTTTACTATGAGTAGGATATATCCTCACTACACAATAAGGTTTGTAGCATCCTCTAAATGGTTATGCATGGATTGATGCAGCGATGAAGCATGCTCAAAAAAATGGCTTACATAGAGGATAATATGGTCCGTTGTCCAGTGATGGATCAAGCAAAGTAATTTGCCCTTTTTTTTGGTTGAAAATTGTCCGTTGTCAACGATGGACTAGTGCTTATCTCCATACACTTTTGTTGATACTAGTGACTGCATGCTAGTGATGGTCATGTGGCATACTTTTTTTGTAGCTTCAAAAGTATGTTTGCATTCTAAAAAACCAGCGATGAAGCACTCACAAGTTTTGCTCTCTTTCTGACGAGTGATCGACTCACCATTGCACATATATGAAAACAATATTTTTTTTATTATTCATAAGACATAATAAGCACTACTATCCAATGATGGATAGAATGTATGTTCGGCTGTTTTCTAAGTATTGAAAGGCCACCTACAAGTCCAGTGATGGATCAAAATGTGTTTTCATTCTAGCATACCAAAACTACAACTCAAAGTCTTACACAACTAGTTTTTATCTCTCATGCATCTGTCAGGCTACTAACATACTATTTACTAGTTTCTACTTCGAAGAGCATACTAGTATGCAATCACTAACGGAGATAACATGTACATCTTGTAGCATCCATTATTACTACGGCCTTTTTTTCGGTTAGATTCGGTTTTGAACCATCTATCTATAAGCGTCTAGGCAGGTACATTTTGCAATATGGTGTACTTGTTATTTTGTTGAATGTAAACTACCTGCATCAGAGGACGTGCTTGCACGCTTGAGAATCCAAGTTGCAAAAGAAGATCTCACAACATCCACACTTTTAAGTAAAAACTTGACCTCTTCTAATATACGATGGAACTGGCTTTCTGTATGCTTGTAAGAAGAGAATAAGTTCTTAGTCTAGCATGTTGTCACTCAATTTCTTGTCGTCTACTGAAGATGCGAGTTTCTTCAGTGAGCAGAAGCACTGAGATCAATCGGAAGTATATGAGCTCAATGTACTTACAAATCCTGCCAGGAGCACTATCGTTGTCCAAATAAATGCTAGAATACCCAATCGGCTTGTTGCCTTCTCAAGAAGTGCCAATCTTACTGTACTATTCAGGTGTCTGAAAATCGTCAACTTTCAGCTCTCCGTTGAGTTCTATTGTCTCTGATTTTCTTCTGGTGATGATTGATGTTTTGCGACTCTCCGACTACATCTCTATCTTGATCGCTTGCACCTCCGCCATATCTTGAGTGCGGTGAGAATGGTGTCTTGAACATCATCCGGATACTTTTGCTATTGGATTATTTAGCCACCTTCTCAGTAACCTCAATATCATTGATCAGCCAGAATCCAGATTACGCTTTGACCTTGTATAAGAAAGTGCAAACGACTTTCATAACTAATTCAGTCAAATGTTTTCAACCATCGTTTTACAGCTAGGCCAGTCCTTCGGAACATAGTAGAGGTCGTCATATTGCTATAACAATTGGAAAAGATGTCCTGGATTGTTCTATTTCAGAGAAAAATCAACAACGGCTTTGAGAAATTAGCAGCGGCTCTAAAAAATCAGTAGCGGATACATGTTTTGAATGAGAGAGAAAACCCTAAAAGTTCTTTGTTATGCTCAGCATAACAAAAAAACTTTCAAAAGTCTTTCTTGTTATGCTCAACATAAGAAATAAACTTTTTGAACGATTTCTTCAATTTGAAAAAAACTTTGCATTTCAAATTACTCTTCACTAGTCAACACTTTTCAAACTTTTTGTTTGAAATTTTTTTAAAGTTCGAGTGTGTATAGCTCCCAAAAAACCCTTTTAGAGAATTATCCTATCATCCAAGCAAGGTTTCCCATGGGTTTATCCTCTTCAGTCTTTAAAAGTTCAATATTATAGAGTTTTTTTCTCTTCACTAGGTATTCTCCCACATCTTTCAAAAAAATATACCACGGAATGCAATTACACAGTAGATCATGACAAAACAAATTTACAAACTTTATAAAACATATGCTAGATGTTTCTAAGAGCATTGTCCTACTAAATTTCAATGACTTTAACTCTACTGTGATTTGAATTTATGGAAGTTGCATGTCCGCTCTCTTGCTACGTTGAGCATAGCAAACAAACAGACGTGGAAGTTCATTTTGTGATGCTGAACATAGCAAATTTTTTTTCGCTATTTCAGCATAGGAATGAGCACGAGCCTTCATTGCTTTTGCCAACAACTTTGTCGACGAAGCGTAACTATGTTCAACAAGGTTGTTGAAAAAAGCGACAAAGGCCCATGCTCATTCTTGTGCTAGGCATAGCAAAAACACTTTTGCTATGCTCAGCATAGCAAAGGAATACCACGTCCGCTCTTTTGTTATGCTGAGCATAGCCGAAGAGCGGACATGAAAGTTTTACAAACTTAAACTATTAAAAAAAATAAAAATAAAAATATTAACAAAAAAAAATTAAAGTGAAAAAAAATATAAAAAAATATAAAATTTTAAAATTTTCAAAAATCAAAATATTAAAAAATTATAAAAATTATAAGATTTAAACATCAAATTTTAAAATTTTGAAAGAAAAACAAAAAATCTTAAAAATCTTAAAATTTGAAAATCAAAAAATCAAAATTAATAGTAAAACAATATATTTAAAAAACTTAAAATTTTAAAATAGATTAAAAATATACTACAAAATTTTAAAATTTAAATTTAAATATTTACAGTAAAAATAAAGATAAAAAATTTTAAAATATAATTACAAATTTAATCATAAAAACAATTTAATAATTCACAAATAAAAAATCGTAGATTGAAAAAAAAAATTATATGTTTGAATTTTTTTTTAGGAATACACGAGTTGAAACATGTAATAATCTTAATGAACTTCAAGTTGGAAGTCTTCTTGCACTTTTTGACTTCTGAAAATAAGAAAAAACATATGTTTTAGATTGTAAAAGTGTTTAGATTTATTTAAAACAATACGTAAACAAAAATATTATGGGTCCATTTGTTGCACACCATGTCAACCAATATTTTTTGAAAATGTACAAATAAAAAATGTTGCAATTAGAACCGAAAAACAAGAAAGAATGATTGTGAAAAAATTAATTAAGGATTGATGATTTAGATCTAACAAATATGGATGTTTTAATATTTAATTCTATATTGCTAATGACTAACCATATACAAAAATCAACAATATCTATTTTGAAGGAATAAATTGAATTAATCAAACAACTATTGTTCTGAATTGTCATCAATTAAAGAAGACTGACTTACAAAATTTCTTGTCAATATTAGAAGCCTATTAAAAGAAATATATGTTATTGATTCTGATGAAGAAGATGGGTCTTCAATTTCATCATCTGAAAAAGAGAGCATTTATAATATATTAAGTTTCAAATTGAGAGACATTTATTAAAATTATTTGAAAAATGTACTATAAAAAAAATACTAGTTGAATTTGATAAAGAAGACGAGTCATCCACTTCATCAGTTGAAACGAGAGTATTTAAAATATGCCAATTTTTGAATCAAGAGACATTAGTAAAAATTCCTTAAAAAATATACGTTGAAAAAATAATATACAGACATAATTTGAGCACTTTTGTATTTTTATGAGATTTGAAATCTCAAAAATTATGTGTTGTCTTGAAATGTAGTTTCATTTTTTATTATGATGATTTTATGAAGTTTTTAAAAAAAAAACTTGTAATGATCTATTAAAATTATGTGTTTTTTGGCATTTAATTTTTATATAGTTTAGAGATTAACTTTAAAAAAACCATGATTTTGGCCTAAAACTAGGACCATTAAAAAATATCGAAAAAAGTTACATTTTTTGGGTGAAAGTTCCAAAACAAAGGTCATCGTGTTCTAACCACTTTATTCAGACGTTTATTTGTTGTATGAAAAAGACCGTAGTGATGCATTCTTTTGTCACTGACACTGATAGGACTACTTGTTCTTCTGTTGGACCAGATAATAAGGTTTTGTATTTGACTAATCTTTTAGAGACTTTGGACTGGGTCAAAATCTATCTAGAGTTTGTTAAAAAGAATGATACTTTGAGTTTTGTAGAAAATCTTTTTGGCTGTCTTAATGATTATGTCGAGAAATTTGAGAAACGGAAAAAAAAAAAAAAATTAATCTGCATATTAGAAAAGTTTTTGTTTGCCTAGAGAATGAAAATGGTAATGCTACTACTGATTTTCCATCCACCACACTTGATGCTCCTTTGTCACCACACTCCTTGGTTTTTCTAGTCGACCCAACTTGAATTGTTTTCACAAGATATATGTGACATTGGAGATCAATTATCGTATGAGTTCTGCCAATCCAAAAATTGTCAAATCCCCTTTGTACCCATCAGAACCATTGAATTCAAATCCGTCCTCATTGCCTATAAACTTTGGAGTCTCCGTATTGTCAACTTTCTTGCTCATGTGCCCATCGATCTTTGGATCTTGATGTCACATTTTACTGAAAAATAAATAAATGTCTACAAATCGGCTGCTTTACATAAAAATCTCCCTCTTGAAACTCTAGTGGCCTTTGATATTGTTATTCGCATGAGCAAATTTGAACATTCTTGTTGCCCTTCCTTGTAAACATGGGCCAGAATTAGAGGACACGTTGAAACTGGCTTCAATAGAATGAACCTTCATCAAGCCAGAATATGAATTTGAAAACAACCTTTCTTCAAGTGTAGATGTGGTGACAAATGCAAAAACAATTAATCTATTATCTGGTTTGACCACGCCATCTAGTTTATGATGAACAAATTAGGAAAGTTCTTCCCTGGTGCTTCCCTCCAAAACCAAATGAATGCTTTCTTCATGTGGCTATATAAACCCACTAGACCTAGGAAAAGCACACCTTACCCTTTTTTTCATCTGACAGTACATGATAGAAAACATACATAAGATAGAACGTCTTCTGAAACGACCAAGCTTCTCTACACTCCAAAATAAATACTTTCAGAACACAATCAAAAGAATGGGCACTTTCAATCGAAACAATCCAAAATCAGTCGCATCAAGGTCAGGGACAGGAAAGAAAAGATGGTGTACAGGAAAGGAAAGACAAAGTACCAATACAAAGAGCGACCTACCTATCAAAAGGATGAGTTTGTACTGGGACTGATCGATGTGCAGGTTGGAAAAAGGACAAAAAGAAGAGAAGTCACTATCTCAACGACAGGACGACTTTAGTTGACTACTAGCAGTGATTCAAGGAGCTCTTTTTTACATTTGTATCACCGAAATAGAGTTTTTGAAGCTATCCATGTGAAGCCTTTTTATGCTCAAGTCTTATTCAGACTATTCGGTGTTGTAGATGAACTCTTTCATGATATTATGTTTGGTTGGACTTACCTACCAAGTGTCAAGAATGATTGGTAATCGTCTGATCAGAAACTGAGGAGTCGTAGACATCCGTGTTTTGATCAGAGTGAGTAAACAAGCGCGATCAAACAACAATGAAAATGCATTCAATCACAACAGGCATTCATCTACGTTGTACGCAGATAAAAACAAGCTGCTGCTATATTACACTGAAGCACAATATGGATCCTGATCACAGAACTCATCTCGCACGCAGGTGGACTTCTTGTCTGCATTTTGTCTTGATTGCTTACTAGCATCAGACTACTTCACTGTATCTATATTTTAAGTATCATTCAGTAAGTATATAGTCGCTCTTTGTAACTTTAAGATTAGAGTGATTAAGCATCTACAACTAATCAGAAAACTACAAGAGTGGTAGATTAGCCACAACCTAGAGTGTATCTACTGACGTCATGCCATCAGATCAGATATCTGAACTTCTGGGTACTTGCATGATCTTTGCTAGTACTCTTTGGAGCGTGAGGACAGAAAAGATTTCGCGCCATTTTTTTGTGTCGCGTCGTTGGTTTCGTTTTCGTCGTCTAACTTTCTCGTATTGGACCGCAAAAGATTCTCGTTCGTGAATCTTTCATGTTTGTGTCTTTTTGTCAGGTGTTCACAAAACTTTCGTGCTTCGTGTCTCTTGACTTTCATGTTCACGAACATCTTCGTGTGGTAGAGGGCTAAAAGCTAGCAAGGCTTTGTAGTTAGAAACGTTTTGTTTCTTCAGCTCCCTCTCAAAGCATGATAGCTTTACGATTCCAAGACTGCTCCTCTGTCTCTCAAAAATTCCTTTGTCCAGGGCTTTAGTGAAGATGTCAGCAACCATGTCTTTCGTTCCGAGGAAGGTGGTCTGCAGCATCTTCTTTTCAATTAGATCCCTGATCAAGTGGTACTTGATCGCAATGTGCTTCGTTCTGGAATGGAACACGGGATCTTTCGTCAGGTGTATTTCAGAGGTGTTGTCCATCTGCAAGACCAGAGGCTCATTTTTTGTTTCGCCCAATTCGTCCAGGAACTGCCTTAGCCAGATTACCTCGTTGGCCATCTTTGCTGCTGCAACGTACTCTGCTTCGTAGGAGCTGCACTTGATGCGATGGTGCATTCTCCTGAGACGCTTTTACAATTGTCTTTGAGAAATGCCCAGCTAGCATCGTTGTAGGAAAGTATCCTGAAACCTGCATCACGACAATAACACAACCCGTAATCTCTCATAATTGAAGTTATTGCAAAATATGTTTTGTAATCTTCCAATGTGTCGAGCTTGGATTCGTGCAGAATTGGCTCATCCTGAATACTGCATAAGCAATATTAGGACGTGTGTTGTCCGCAAGGTACATTAGTGATCCTATCAGCATCCTATAAGGTGTGAGCTGCATCTTTTCTCTCTCTTCCTCAGTCTTTGGATAGTCATCACTTGTCAGCACCATCCCTGCGAGCATTGGAGTATTCGCTCCTTTGCAATTCAGCATCCCAAACTCCTCTAGGATCTTCTGGGTGTATCTGGACTGATGAAAGTACAACTTACCTCCCTCATAGTCCCTTTCAATTTGCAAGCCTAGGTAGCACTTGGCTTCTCCCAGAACCACGATCTTCTGGGTGTATCTGGACGGATGAAGGCACAACTTACCTCCCTCATAGTCCCTTTCAATTTTCAAGCCTAGGTAACACCTGGCTTCTCCCAGATTCACAATCTCAAAATGTTTCGAGATGTCTGTCTTCACTTCAGCAATCAGCTGTTCACTCCTCCAAAGTATTAGAGTGTCGTCCACGTATATAGCCACAATGATGATCTGCCCATCTGTAACTCTGACACATACATTGGAATCAGCCAGCAAGGGCTTGAATCCCAATGATTTCAGGGCTTGATTTTTCTTCTGGTACATTGTCGGGCTGATTGTTTCAGACCGTAGATACTTTTATGCATTCTGCATGCATAGTCATGAAGTGAATTCAAGACGAATCCTAGGGGTTGATCCATGTAGACCTCTTCATCTAATTCGCCATGCAAGAAGGTTGTCTTCTCGTCCACAATGTGGATCTTGAGGTCATAAGCTGCTACATATGCAAATAACAAACGTAGGGACGAATGTTTGACGACAAAAGAGAAGGTTTCAGAGTAGTCAATACCGTATCTCTGAGAGAAACCCTTCGCTACCAGTCTTGCCTTGTATTTTATCACATTCTCATCTGGTCCGTATTTGAGCTTGAAGACCCATTTGCATTTGACAGTCTTGCGCTTATGTGGTAATGGCTCCAACGTCCATACCTGGTTCTTCCTCATGGACTCCATCTCTTCGTTCATAGATTGGATCCATCTGTCCTTTTATGGACTTTCAATCGCCTTCTCGAATGTCTGTGGTTCACCACTGAATCCACAAAATTCTTCTGATGTGGAAGTTGAGCTACCTGGCACATATCTTGCTGGCGCTCTTCGTGGTCTTGTCGACCTTCTAGGAGATCCTCTTGGGACAGCAATGTCTTTGCCTTTGTCTGCTCTGCTCAGTCCGGAACCATCTTGGTTCACAAGAACTGTAGCAGTAGGCTACCTCTCGAATCTTTCTTCTTCACATTCGTTGTTCGAATGAGAGACGACTCGAAAATTTTCATTTTCGTGTTCATCCTCTGTTCCCTTTGTCACTTGTGACAGGTCAGAGTACTGTCTCTCCAGAACTTCATAGCTGATAGGATCGTCATTGGCCATTGTCCTGCTCTCATCAAATCTGACATCTATCACTGTTTTCATAGTGTTCGTGTTTGGCATGTAAACTTTGTAGTATGACGAGTTGTTGTCATAACCTACCAGAAATCTTAACTTGGCTTTCTCATCAAGCTTCTTTCGAAGCTTATCTGAAATATGTGCATAAGCTGCACAGCCAAAGACTCTGACGTGAGATAGGTTGGGCTTTCTACCCCACCATAGCTCGTGTGGTGTCGTGTGAGGGACACCAGACTTGCCTGTCCTGTTCTGGATGTATGCGGCTGTAGCTATTGCTTCAGCCCAGGTACCCTTGGAGCCTTTGATTAGGCCATAATACATCCGGCTACTTCCATCATGGTCCTGTTCTTTCATTCAGCAACACCATTGTGCTGTGGCATATAGGCTACAGTCCTTCTGTGAATGATGCCATGATCATTGCAGAATTCAATGAAGCGATTCGAGATGTATTCACCACCTCGATCTGTCCTGATTTGCTTCACTTTGTTGTCTATACATCTCTCAGCCCAATTCACATATTCTGTGAATTTATCAAATGCTTCATATTTATTCTGAATAAAATACACTCTGGCAAATTTGCTATAGTCATCAATGAAGGTTATATAATACTTTGAACCTCCTATTGAGATCACATTGAATGGTCCGCAGATGACAGAATGCACTAACTCCATAATCTTAGTCGTTCTGTAGGAGTCTTTGATAAATGGAGTGTGTGACATCTTTCCCTTCAAACATGCATCATAGGTGGTCGAACTGGTTGCATTCGAGATGCTGACCTCTGTTATCGCTCCATGATGGCTTGCTTGGTAAAGTGCCATTGAGTTCATGTGGTAGAGTCTCCTATGCCACAGAGTGTCTGGCTGGTCATCATGAGTCTGATTACCTGATCTGCAGGTAGGCGTACCTTCAGATGATATAGGTTTCCTTTCCTTCTGTCTTGAGCGATCAAAGTTTTGGTACTGGCATCAACCATGTTGCATGCTTCGTCAGAAAACGTCACACGCATCCCTGCATCTACTATTCTTGCCACAAAAAGCAAGTCTTGTTGTAGTGTAGGCATGAATAGAACGTCTTTGAGCCATCTGTCTTTGCCATTGGTGTTGAGCCACAGTGAACCAATACCGTTCACTTGATGTCTAGATCCATCTCCAAGAACTATGAATCTTGAAGGATCCGCACTTTTGAAATCAGACATTATACATCTTGATGTCACGAAGTGTGAGGTGGCTCCTAAATCTAGGATCACCTCATGTGTGTCAGATGTTGATGTTGCACACACGTCTTCACAGATATAGACGATCGAACAGTTTCAGTTTGTTTTTTTTTTCGCCCATCTTTGAGCTCTCAGGCTCCTCAACATAGGATGAACTATTGTTGTTCTCCTGTCTGTTCTGCTCTGCGGCAATCAACGGTTGCATGACCCTTCTTGTGGCAGTGAAAACACTCAATCTTGGGATTGAGCCAACATGTATCTACTGTATGCCCGTCTCTTCTACATCTCACACAAGTCTTCTTGTCTGCACCTTGCTGCTTCGACCTCCCTTTGCTCTTCCAGTTGCTTTTGTTGGTCCCCTCTGCTTGCTGATCACGATCCAGCCTCTAATTTGACTCCCTCTTAGGCTTGAATTGTTTCTTGTATTTTTCTTTGTTGTCATAGAGGGCCTGGTCAGAACCATCTTTGTGATCAAGATGTTCTCTGGCCTCGACTTCCTCTCGAATCTCGACAATCGCCTTTTTGATGTTCATGGTAGGATCTTTCGCGAGCAGGGTCTTCGTTGTCTGGAATGATCTGGGTAAGGCTCTCAATAGGTATGTGAGCTGCTTCTCAGCTGACACTGCATTCTCTACTCTAGAGCTATGTAGTGATAGGAATAGATCCTTCATCTTTCTTACGGAATAAGCGAGGTCCTTCCCATCCCACTGTAGATTCGTCAGCTGATCTTCCAACATCATGATTTGACTTCTTGATTTTGTCTGAAGTCTGGTGAGCAATGCATCCCTCATCTCCTTAGCTTTGGAGAGTGTAGCCAGGTCAAGTCTGAGACTATCTTCGATGGAAGATGATAGCAAGGCAGTCCTTTTTCTCCCTCCACTCGCGTAGCTCCTTGCCTGATGTTGTAGGCATCTCTTCTATGCCATCCACCCAGGGGAAGAGTCCTTTGCCCTTGAGTATGAGTGATGTCTTAACTTTCCAGGCTAGAAAGTTAGATCCTGAAGAATCAAGAATTGTGCAGACCTTGCTTTGCATGCTGCTGATTGAAGCCATTGCTTTTGAGATCTGTTCTCTTGTTGATGGTTGTTCGTTTAAATGCTTGGCCTCCTAGATCTGATAGCTTCTTGGCTATGTCAGATTATGACAAGATAGGTAGGCTCTGATACCACTAAAGAGAAGGAAAATTTCTTTCACGGTCACGAAACTATTGTGAAACTGTCGCGAAAGCGTAGCAACTGCAATTCTCTGTCGTTCGGATGGAGTTCAAATGCGATCGCTGGACACCACCAGCTGAATCACTCCTACAGTCCTCCAGAATGTAGTCAAACACTGCTGATCTACGTTCATAAATTAATGCAGCATTCAAAAATTTAACCAATGTGCAAAATTGAAATGAATGGGAGAATCAGACACACAAATAATAGCAGACACATTTGCGTTTAAGATCATACATCATAAATTGACATGTGCACGATGGCTACAAGATCATCTATTGATTTTCTCTGATTCCTCAAGCATTACATGAAGATCCACGCAATGCGTTGGCATGAGAGAAATACAGGATGTCTCGCTTACTAGCAGACTTGTGGATCTCTATGGATCCTGATCACAGAACTCGTCTCGCATGCAAGTGAGCTTCTTGTTTGTATTTTGTCTTGATTGCTTACTAGCATCAGACTACTTCATTGTCTCTATATTTTAAGTATCATCTAGTAAGTATATAGTCGCTCTTTGTAGCTTTAAGATTAGAGTGATTAAGCATCTACAACTAATCAAGAAAATACAAGAGTGGCAGATTAGCCACGACCTAGAGTGTATCTGCTGACGTCATGCCATCAGATTAGATATCTATACTTCTGGGTACTTGCATGATCTTTGCTGGTACTCTTTGGAGCATGAGGGCAGAAAAGATTTTGCAACATTTTTTGTCTCGCATCATTGGTTTTGTTTTCGTGGTCTGACTTTCTCTCGTGTTGGACCGCAAAAGATTCTCGTTCGCGAATCTTTCGTGTTTGTGTCTTTTCATCAGGTGTTTGCGAAACCTTCGTGCTTCGCGTCTCTTGACTTTTGTGTTCGTGAACATCTTCGTCGGGCAGCAGGCTGAAAGCTAGCAAGGCTTTGAGATTAGAAACATTTTGTTTCTTCAAATACAAAATAAAATGACGGCGTAATTGGGATGGTCAAATAATGTGTCTCATGGATGGAGCAACCCGTAATCTGTGCTTGGATGATTTAATTTCCAACAGTCCCCCTTAAGGTCACGGTTGGTGCCTTGGTATCTTCATCAGGTTCAGCTTGATTCTTTCCAATTTTTTAATGGGTTCCCTCCACTTTTTGAATTTCAAATACTTAGGGTAGAAATTGGCCAATAGGATTTGAGGCCAAAGCTATCTCTTCATTTCAATACAAGTAGGTTGGTCCTGTTATGGAATGGATATGGAATGTCCTTGCTCTTCATCCTTCCTCCTCTATTTCTCATATTTCTTTGAATTTGATAATTATTGGATTTGATTGTTGTTGGAGTTGATTGTTGTTATGCTTTTTGTGAGAGAGAGTTACCAATTTCACGTAGTTCCTCTTGATAAAGCAAGGCTAAACCCTTTGAAGCCTTTATTCATAATCCAACAAGGTAAAGTAAAACTAAAAAGTAAAATACAGTACTATAAAGCACCATAAAGCATAACCACTTTCAAAACGTCCAACTGATACCTGTCACCATCCCACAACACAAAATCGCATGAGTTAGTATAGTGGGGAAGACATGTGTCATAGCTGAGCGTTAGTTGTTATCCATGTCCAAAAGAAACTATACCACTTAACAACATAAATAGCATTCTAAATTATAGTCTAGTCTTCCCAAACGATAGAATGTTTTTTAGCGATAGGCCAAAAGCCCTGACATTACTGTATCAGGGCATGTGCCATGCTGATTAGTTTATGAGGATTGGTCCATATCAGTTTCATTTTGTTTTGTGTATAAGTATGAATAGTTTTCACCGTGTATATTGTATCTCGCTAAAATATATGGTGTGAGCACGTGTGCTGGTATTAGGGCAAATCCATGCCATTCTAATCCATGTGACAACTTTCGGAAAACCAGTCACACACTATTGTCCATACTCCTGAGCATATCCATGCTTTACAATCGTATCTCACCATGCTCTGATATGACAACTGAATGGATATTATTTGACGATAGCCATGATTGAATAGTGTTGTTTAGAATAGACTTGCGTTTATCAAAACTACATATTCAACCCATAGTATTTATGATATTGTCCAGGATAAGTTATATATTATCGGTGTGGTGTTCGTGGTTTTTACCAGGTATTAGGGCAGATTTGTGCCATTCTAATCCTTTTGTAAGAGTCTTTTATCTTACGTATATCCATGATGTCTAAGATAGTTTTAATGAACCACCTTTCCAATGGACATCATTTAAGTCATCATTATCAGAGTGTTAAATTGGTTACAAAATGGTAGATGGCAGGGTGTAGGAAGAAACGTGTTTAAGCAACCAAGGTGTTCTTTCTAACCATAGATAAAAGTATACGCAAAACCAACACCCTCTTCCCTTTGAGCGTAAGTTGCTTATGCACAACTTGAATTTTGTTGTGAGAAATCATACCTGGATGATTGCAGATGTGTTATCTTTTGAGGATGCCATGCTAATCCTTCAAGTGCTCTTGCTTTCTTTAGAATCAAATCATTAAAAATGCTATTGTCAAATAAAGTATTTTCATTCTTATTTAATAGCAGAGATCATAATTTTAGAGACAGCTATACCTCAGTTGCTATATTAATTCGGAGCGAAGTGTTTCATGTATGTACCTGCGTAGACGCTTATAGATAGGTGGTTCAAAACTGAACCTAACCGAAAAAGAAGGCCAAAGTAATAATCGATGCTACAAGATGTACATGTTATCTCCGTTAGTGATTGCATACTAGTATCCTCTTCAAAGTAGAAACCAGTAAACAATATGCTAGTAGGCAGACAAATGCATGAGAGATAAAAACTCGTTGTGTAAGACTTTGAGTTGTAGTTCTGGATCCATCGTTGGACTTGTAGGTCCTTTCAGTACTTAGAAAATAGTCGAACACAGATTCTATCCATCATTGGAAAGTAGTGCTTATTATGTGTTATGAATAGCAAAAAAAAATATCATTCCCATATATGTGCAATGGTGAGTTGATTACCCGTCAGAAAGAGAGTAGAACTTATGAGTGCTTCATCGCTGGTTTTTTAAAATGCAAACATACTTTTGAAGCTACAAAAAAAGTATGCCACATGACTATCGCTAGCATGTGGTCAGTTGTATCAACAAAAGTGTATGGAGATAAGCACTAGTCCATCGTTGGACAACAGATAGTTTCAAAAAAGAGAGCAAATTATTTTGCTTGATGCATCGCTGGACATCGGACCATATTATCCTCTATGTAAGCCATTTTTTTGAGCATGCTTCATCGCTGGTCCAATGCGGACAACGAGTTAATTTATTACCAAAAGTGCCATAAGATTGGAATATGATCCATCACTGGATAGCGGATCATCAATCCATGCATAACCATTTAGAGGATGCTACAGACCTTATTGTGTAGTGAAGATATATCCTTCTCACAATAAAGGAAGCTTTCTTAATGTAAAGAGATGAATGCATAAAAAAGAAATCACACAAGCTACATACCGTATAATAGAAATTGACGAACTTAAGCTTGATAGGGCGGCCTCTCTAAAGTGGGCAAAACTCCAATCTCTCTTCACACCATATTGTAGAGAAACCCTCGTCGAGAACAGGTGATATATAGTGGTCCAAGAGGAAGCTTCGTAGAAGAACCCTTCTGACCAATTTTGGTGGGAACTTTTTTTGAATAATGCAATAAATGCTTTGGTTGGCAAGGGCTTAGGACCTTAAAATTAAGAGACTTTTTTTTGTGCTTTAACTAGGGAAGGTGCCTTAAAATAAAGAAGAGTCCATGAGAGAGAGAGAGAGAGAGAGAGAGAGAGAGAGAGAGAGAGAGAGAGAGAGAGAGAGAGAGAGAGAGAGAGAGAGAGAGAGAGAGAGAGAGAGAGAGAGAGAGAGAGAGAGAGAACCCACCAACCGACCCGCAATTAGTGAATCCCTTAGGGGGCAGTTAGCTCCCCATAAGGGATAGCTAACTGCCCAACAACAGACCATTAATACAGTGTGGTAGGTCATAAAACAAACCGAGAAATGAATCTATCAAAGAAGTTTGTTTATGATAAGGCAAAACAGCTTTGGCTTTTCGCATTTCCCCGAAATGCGACACTTTCACAGTTCAAAAGTTTAACTGTTTTTAACACACCTTCGTCTCTTTGCAAAAAATGCAAAGAGAGAGAAAATCCCAAAAGTCATCTATTTTTCATGTGCTAAGCTGTCTTAAAGACATCACCATCTTTTTGGGGTACTTTCGGTTTCTTGCAAAAAATACGAAGAGAGAGAAAAGTCCCAAAGGTCATCTAAAATAAACAAGGAACGTTCCAGCGACGTCCTCGTCCGCATCAACGATGCTGAATTATTGACCGTAAATACTATGTACAGTTGTCACATAAGCCATATACTTCCAAGTACAATGGCTTTTCTAATTAGGTGACAAGCATTGAATGTAATTAATACACGGATGAAGTCTATAAATAGATCATCCAAGCACAGATTACGGGTTGCTCCATCCATGAGACACATTATTTGAGCCTCCCAATTATGACGTCACTTTTTGTTGTAATTGCTATTTTGTATTATGCTTCAGTGTAATATAACAACAGCTTGCTTTTATTTGTGTACAATGTAGATGAATGCCTGTTGTGATTGAATACATTTTCATTGTTGTTTGATCGCACTTGTTTACTCACTCTAGTCAAAACACAGACTCTACAACTCCTCAGTTTCTGATCAGATGATGGCTATTTTTGACACCTAAGAAACTCGCGTTATCATATTGCTCTTCCATTTATTTCAGAACTATACTTCACGTTGAATCTAATTTCAGTAGTACCACATACAAATCATCTCTAATTTCTTCGGTGGACTGTACTCTTGTTTCAAAGTATGAATTACTTTTTAAGATCTTGCTGGACAATTAGAACACTTAATGTTGTGATTACATTTAGCATAAGTTGTCTATTAGAATATTTTTGCATTTAGCAGCTGATTAGAATGGGAGAGTTGTTCCGCAATATTTTTGCTCTCTTCTCCATTCACGTTCTTCTATCCCCCTTGTCCCATCAGATTGGTATCAGAGCATAGCTCAAATAAACCAAGAGATTAAGTTTGTTTTATTTGTATATTGTTATCATGTCTCATATAGGTAGCTCTTCATCTTCATCACTCGGTGAAGCTAGATTCATTGACAAGTTGAATGGTTCTAACTTCTACATTTGAAAGTTAAAACTTAGAATGATGTTGATAGATAGAGATCTTTGGGATGTAGTAGAAGGTGCAGACCTGAAACCAGAAGATGGTGATCAAGCAAAGGCCTGGAGGATCAAAGATCAGAAGGCCCTAGCATGTATCACACTCAATCTGGCCGACTCCCAAATATCTTACGTTACCACATGCAAAACCTCTAAGGAAGCACTGGACTTGTTATCAAGTCTTTATGAGACTCACGATGTGACCACGAGATTACATCTTAGAAGGAAGTTCTTTACTCTTAGCATGTCTGATTCTACTACCATCACTTCTCACATCAATAGCTTCAAGTCCCTATTAGATCAGTTATCAGTTGTAGGATGATCTATTCAAGATGATGATGTCGTTATGAGGTTGCTTTCTTCTCTTCCAAAGTCCTACGAGCACTTTGTGGTGATGATCTCCACACAACCTGACCTCACTCTTTAAAAGGTGATCGGTCATCTTCTTCAAAAACAAATGCGGAGAAAGACCAGCAGCCTATCCATCAAAGACAAATCCATGGCTCTATACACCAAGAAGAAAGACTATTCCAAGGGCAAGAATCAAGTGCAGCAGCAACAACAGAAGCTTCACATCCATGGTGAGCATGGTGGATCGCGCAAGAAGCTCTTCTATAGATATTGCAAAAGAGCTAATCATGACATCAAGGAGTGTCGCATCAGGATCTACAACGAGACAAAGAAGCAACAACAGCAACAACAGCCAGACTCTTCCAACATGGTGGAATTCAAGGATTCAGATACACACTTGTTAATGGCTTACAGCAACAGCGAAGACTGTGATAACTAGTACCTAGACAGCGGCGCTACCCAACACATGACCTCTCGCAAGGAATGGTTACGGAGTACACAGCTTACAGCAGAGACCAATTTATCTACCTCGGAGATTCTAGCACCATACGCGTGGAAGGAAAAGGAGCAGTGAAGATCAACTTCAACAACGATCTGTCCATTTGTGTTCCTAATGTCCTTCATGTTCCTCAGTTGTCAAAGAACCTGTTATCAATCTCCAAGATAACTGTTGAGGGCTACACTGTTACTTTCTCATCTGAGCAGTGTACAATACTCGAGGAAGATACTGCTTTGACTACATGCACTAGAGTCAAAAATCTTTACGCACTCTCTAATTCAGTTGCATTAGCTAGTATCTCTAATGAAAATGTAAATGACAGTTCTGTTCTGTGGCATAATCGATTTGTTCACGTGAATACAAGATCACTTTCTTATATGCATTGTAATAATTTAGCTGATGGTTTGAATTTCCCGTCTTCATTAGATAGGAAATCTTTCTTCTGTACATCATGCATCTATGTGAAGTACTCTAGAATCCAAAATCACACTCCATCAAAACAAAGCATGTATTAGATTTTGTACATAGTGATCTCTGTGGTCCAATGCCAACTCCGTCATTAGGAGATGCAATCTATTTTATCACTTTCATAGATCTACTCTAGATGGTCTACAGCCATGTTCATTATGCACAAACTTTGAAGCCTTTGAATGCTTCAAGAGATTCAAGACCGTGACTAAAACTTCTTGTGCGATCCACTATTCTCAGCTTGAGCATGACGCTTCTGTTGTTGCTATTGCACTTGATTCTTGCCCTTGGAATAGTCTTTCTTCTTGGTGTACAAGGCCATTGATTTGTCATTGGATAGGCCACTGGTCTTTCTCCCCATTTCTTCTTGAAGAAGATGACCGATCACCTTTTGAAGAGTGAGGCCAGGTTGTGTGGAGATCATCACCACAAAGTGTTCATACGACTTTGGAAGAGAAGAAAGCAATGTCATAACGACATCATCTTGAATAGCACATTCTACTGATTTAATAAAGATTTGAAGTTGTTGATGTGAGAAGGGATGGCAGTAGAATCAGACATGCTAAGAGTAAAGAACTTTATTCTAAGATATAATCTAGTGGTTACATCATGAGTCTCATAGAGATTTGATAACAAATCTAATGCATCCTTAGAGGTTTTGCATGTGGTAACATGGGATATTTGGGAGTCGGCCAGATTGAGTGTGATACATGCTAAGGCCTTTTGATCTTTGATCTTCCATGCCTTTGCTTGATCACCATCTTTTGGTTTCAGGTCAGCACCCTACTACATCCCAAAGATCTCTATCTATCAGCATCATCCAGGGTTTTAACTTCCAGATGTAGAAGTTAGATCCATTGAACTTTCATCAGAAGAACCACAGACCCTAGTCGAAGCAATTAACTCCAAGGATGTTATGAAGTGGCAAGAAGCTATGGAAAGCGAGTACAACTCACTTTTGATGAACGAGACCTGGACACTGGTCGACTTCCTCGCTCACAAGAGAGTTATCGACAACAAGTGGAAATTTTTAGTCTTGTCATCAAGATGTAGTCAATCAGGACTCTGATTGCATTAGCAGCCGCAAAAGACCTCGAAATGCACCAAATGGATGTCAAGATAACATTTCTCAATGGCAACATTGAAGAGGAGCTCTATACCTTCCAACCGGAAGGATTCGAAGTCAAAGGCTAACAGCACAAAGTGTGCAAGCTGCATAAAGCAATCTATGGTATGAAACAGGCCGCAAGAGCATGGTTCGATAGAATCAACTCTTATCTCATTCAATTGAGATTTGCAAACAATTCAGCTGACTGTAATGTTTATTCGAAGCATATAGGCACCAATTCAGTTCACGTAACTCTTTACGTAGATGATGCGTTTATCTTGTCTAACAACACTTCTCTTCTGCACACTACTAAGAGTAATCTGTCAAAGGAATTTGACATGACTGATTTAGGAGCTGTCCATTCTTTGCTAGGAATTTACATTACTAGAAATAGACTTCAGAAGAAGATCTATCTTAGCTAGCAGGCATATCTAAAAGGCATTTTAGAAAAATTTCATATGTTTGATTGCAAACCAATTGATATTCCAATGGATCCAAGTATAGTATTGACTAAACCTACTTGTGCTGATCTGATAGTGAAGTACTCGACATAGCGAAGTACATTTATCATTCACTCATAGGATCTTTGATGTATGCAATGTTGTGTACTAGACTAGATTTAGAATACACTGTTAGCACGTTAAGTCAATTCATGTCTAATCCTAGGATCTCTCATTGGAAAGCATTAAAGAGAGTGATGAGATATATTTAGAGAAGTTTAGATCACATTTTATGCTATGATGGAAATGCTATCGACCCACTCCTGCGAGGCTACTCCAACTCAGATTTGGGAGGAACAGTCTCTACTAGAAAATCTACCTCCGGGTTCTATTTCTATCTGGCAAGGGGACCGATTTTGTGGACCTCAAGAAAGCAGAAATTAGTCACGCTTTCCTTGATAGAAGCGAAGTATATCGCACCATGTCAAGCTTCAAAAGAAGTTGTATGGACTAGGTTATTACTTCACGACTTACATCACACTCAGTTCAATGCTACACACTCAGTTCAATGCTATTACCTTTTTGTGTGACAACTTGACCTGTATTTCATTGTCACTGAATCCCAAATTTCATGGCAAATCCAAAAACATAGAAATCCAGTATCATTTCATTCGGGAGAAAGTTTTCTTAAGGCAAGTGATCCTTCAATACTGCTCCACAACACAAAATGTTCGCAGACATCTTCACCAAATCACTTTCCAGGATCAAGCATCAGAAGTTCTTCGACATGTTGAACATGACGAAGATACCAAGGCACCAACCATGACCTTAAGGGGGATTGTTGGAAATTAAGTCCATAGTTGTCTCCTGGGTGAATGACTAATTTCTATTTCAAGATTCTTCTTGCATGTTTATTTATCATTAATCTAGGGTCAGGTGAAACCAACTTTGGTTCTACGTCTGCTCATCTGATACATGTAGGAATCATAACTTAGACAACCAAATTTTTTGAAGAACGTCTACAAGGACTTTCGGTTGATCTTCAACAAAGAGTAACCAATCCTATCATATTTCAAGTTCAAATGTTAAGTTCAATAATTTGAAGATCATTGAAGACTTGGCCATCTTCAAGAACTTTCACAAATTAGCATTTAGAACAACTCTACAGCGACGCTTTTTTCGAAATGCGACACTTCAGCATAGATCAATAATTCAGCTATTTTCAACAGTCACAACTTTTTGCATTTTCCCGAAATGCGACAGTGTCGGATTTTCGTCTCAATCGGAGCTACAGTTAAAAAGTTATACTATTTTCAATGAACTACAAACGATAATGTACATAGAATGGTTAAGCATCGAAAATAGTGCGGGCAGAAATGAAAAAAAATTTGGGCAGAAAATGAATTATTTTGGTAATTTACATTAATAAACTTTGTCAATCTACATGGCATTCCTTAAAGGGTCTTTTTTGGATTCAAAATTCCTCTAATGCATGACCCAATCCAACAAGTTGTCGAGATTGGCCTTGAAGATTTGCCTATGGATATTCTTCTTCAAAGATATCTTCTCCTTCAAAACCTTATGGAACCTGTGCTCGACGGAGATACAACCATAGGAGCTACTCTAATGATTTCTGGTGTCTGAATTGTTTGATCTGCTTGTTGGCCTTGCTGGAATGCTGGTATTGAATCAAAAGTATCAAATATTTTATGGAATTGATCGAATCCCATTTCGGGGGATCTTGGTCCAAAGGGTCCTAGGCTCAAAGGCATCATAAAATGTTCATTTACCTGTAAGAGATCAAAATTATCGATCAAATCCATAAATTGTTGGGTATTTGGTGACATAGTTGGTAGATTGTGGGGGTGAGGCGGCTTGGGTAACTGTGATTGGAATGGTAGATCCAATTGTCACAGATGGCCCTTGTGAGGAATGAGAGGCGAGGGTGGTTGAAGTGGCTGGGGATTCGAGTAGTGCAAACGAGTAGTAGCAGAGGGTATGGGTGCAGCTGACGGTGGTAGATGAGTTCGACGTCGAGACACGGGAGGCGAGGTGGATGCAGCAATCTCGTTGCGTAGTTTTACAACTCTGAGATGAGGATACTTGGTAGGATGATTCTGCTGGTGATACTTCATAGGTGGCTAGCACAGAATCAGCATGATATCTGTGGACTTTATTGACTATGACCAATGAGGATATAAGAGAGCCTGCAACAAACTGTTGTTTGGTATTACTCTTGATCACTCTCTTCAGCTCCCCGAAGATCATCTTGAACCAATTATAAGGTTGGACGGTCCCTTATCTAACTCGTAGTTAGATTTGACCAAGTGATGGAGGATATGGGAAGAGATCCTTTCCTTGAGGTCCCCAACCATCATGAAGTTGTTCAAAAGTTGTGCGGTAGCATAGAGGGTGAGATCTCTGATGGCTTCTAACAGGTAACCATCATTCGTGTGGTACTGATTGATGGTAGAATCAACAAATGGCTTAATTATAGATTTGGCTTGTTTATGAGATGGGGTTGGTCGAGACCCAAAAATGATACCTATAGTAGCAAGGGTGGCCTCAGTGACCCGCACCTTGTGCATGACTCCCTGAAAGGTGATGTAAAATTTAGCCTTGGCTTCATTCTAGGTACTAAACCTCATGCTTATAAACTCCATATATATTTTGTATGAGAAGGCACGCTCATGGATCTCCATTGTCATGAGCAAAGGCTCGGCAGGGTTCATCCATATTCTACCGCCTTGCTTGTGCTAGGAAGCGACATGATGTCCGTTGAGGTCAGAACATCACGTAGAACAATTGAATAGGGCGAGACACTAGTATTACTGGAAGACATGATTTCAAAGAGTTAAAAACTAAAAATAGAAAGCTTGAAAGTATATCATAAGGCTTTGAAAATATTTTAGAAAAGTTTGATCACAGAAAAATTTCACAAGAGTTTCGCTAGCACAAAGTGAGAAATGAAATTGAAATCAGCCCTTTTATAGGCTAATTCTGAGGGTCTATTAGACAAAGTACCAGTTTGGCTGATTAGTTATGGATAAAAATTTGCAAGCATGTGCAGTATTGTAAAAATAGCTTCCAGAATTCTCAACGAAGGTTCTTGGCCAATGGTGTAGCTCGGTGAAGGTTCTGGAGGTCTCTGGCGAGGGTTCAGCTCTCGCCTAAGTGCACCCTTCGCCTAGGTGTTGTATTTAATAAAAAAATTTAAGATCCAGACCTATATCCAATCTAATTTTGAATCCATTTGTCAGGTCGGCGAAGGTTCATAATGAGTGTAGCATGCTCGATGAAGGTTCCTAAAGTGGAATATCTTTGAACTCTCACCTAGCTTCAAAACAGGTCCTTACTATGCAAACCAACCTTTTTCCAACTCAATATAGGTAAATCTGAATTGGATGTATGATATGGCAACTCGGTGAAGGTCTATATGGCTGTTTTTTCAAGATCTGACCAAAAGGTGATTTTTTAAGTCATTTCCCATCAAAATTTAATTCCTGAAAATATCTTCCTTCATTTTTTTTAATTTGATGACTTTCTTGACTTTTGCTCATCATTCTTTTTCTTATCTCTTTTCATTTTTCATTTTTTTTTGTCTCTTTCAAAAAACGAATCAACAAGTAGTGAAAAACAACAAAAGTAAAAATGAGTATATCTTTGATCACGCTGGTAGTTTTGTCTACCAAAACTTGCGTACTCAACTGCCATTCATTGGGGTGTCAAATCGTCTACCATCCAGGTGCTTAATAAGATCAGTGACATTCGAATTACAATGATAGAATCTTGTCACTTTTGGCACTACATCAAGTATCGAGGGTATTGTATGCTCGATTACTGATGTAGGAATTTATTTTAGATCATGTATGTCTAAGCAAAACAATCATGATAATTAATCAACAACTTCCTTAACACTTAAAACTGTTCTGGGGTAAGTTGTTCCAACTTGAACAATCTTCTCTAGTTCTCCTGGTTCAGCAAGATTCATAGGCTGAGTCCTAGCTAGTCCATCATAAACTTCTTGTGTTTCTGACACTTGATCCTCAGGTTCAAGATGAGCTTTTGGTAACATAATAACAACTTCATCCAAGGTATAGCATTTGAAATGATTGGGCATATCATGTTGGAATGCATCTTATCGTTCTTTTTCAAAAGGGTTAATGTTTGATCTACTCTAGCTTTCTTGGCAAGAATTGTTTGAGGATGTGATGACTTTCTAGAATATGAGGTATTCTTAGAAGGTAAAGACTTCCTAGAATGGGATGTCTTGAGAGAATTTTGACTTGAAGAGTCATCCTTGATCTTCTCTTTACCTTAATCCAATAAAGGCGGTACATCTTTAGGTTCAACTGTCGAAACTGCATCTCGTGATGAACTTTTCCATTTCAGAACTCTATTATAATGTTTCTCAGCTTGCTTTTTAATCTTTGGTCCTGTATTCTTTTCTTCCTTCAGTATAACTACTTTAGGCGGTTTTATTGTTGGTTCATCAGGAATATCACAAACTCCAAACCTTGTAGGATCCATGTGATTTAAAATTTGCTCATTAGTAAGTTCTACATTTTCATCACATAATAAGGCATGACTGACATGAATGAAATCATCTTCAATAGGATCTGAAATTGAGTAAGCTGATATCCATGCTACATTCATCATATTGAATGAGAATGTGATCGGTGTATCCAAAGTTTGATTAGGCATACGAATCTCACTCAATTTGTTATGGCGGTGGTCTAGACAGTCCTTGTAACAATGTCCATATCCTCATTTGTGACAAAATGAAATAAACTTTTCTTTGTTCAGACATTCAGCAATTCTGTGATTTTCTCCACATCCAAAGCATCCAACTGGTGTTTTATCCCATTTTCTAGACTATTGTTGTTGGGCAATAGCATAGATAGCATATTGCTCTGAAGGACCAATATCTTGATCGATGTTGTAGTTCCATTGCTCATTACCAGCCCAAGATTCTGGTTCCTATATTCGCAAAAGGAACATGTTGTACTGGAGGAGCTGGCAAAGCTAATCGTTCTGGAAATCCCAGACCTTGCGGCTTCCCATCAAGTGTCTTCCAATTTGGATTATCTTTGCATTAATATCTAACATATCTATGTTGAATAACACGAGGATTAAATGAGCAAAAAGTTGTATCATGTTCAAGAGAACACAATCGTATGATTCTTGAGCTCAACTAGACCATTGAGTTTAGGAGTATGAGCTTGTGTAAATTGTCTTTTGATCCCACCTTGATCACAAAGATCATTGAATTCAATAGACTTGTACTCACCTCCACTATCAGATCTTAGGACTTTGATCTTCCTACCTGTTTGATTTTCGACCATTGCCTTGAAGCTCTTGAAAGTGGCAAAAGCATCCGATTTTTTCTTTAAGAAGCATATCCACATCTTACGTGACATATCATCTATGAAGGTCATGAAATAATAAGCTTCACCTATGGACATAGTCCTCATAGGCTTAATCACCCATAATGAAATTATGAGAAAGTAAAAAAGTGTTAAGCTTAGCATGCCAACTCCTGGGTGCTTGCTTAAGCCCAAGAAAACACACATGATTAGGCTTGTCATGTGAAACATAGCCCTACATAGCTTTTTTAGACGCTAGGTGATGCTTGGTTCGAGTTTGAACCAAAACGTAAGTGGTAAAAGGCCGTAGTAACAAAAAGATGCTACATTATCACAAATCATCGCTTGTAGTTTAGTATCAAAAGGTGAGACTCTTTTGTAATGTAATCCGAAAGCTTGAAAAGACATCTAAGAGTATCATTTCAGTGTTAAATCAAAAGATGGAACATTGTCCATATAGCATTAGATCCCATGAGCATTCTTATAAGTAAACTCTTATGACTATCAATGATGAACCACAAGGCAACCTGCAGGACAACATGAAGTATTTTTTGAAGATACTTCAATCAAAGCCTACTATCCATCACTGGACATGAAGTCTATAAATCGCATGAAGATTTTATCAAGCACACCTCCTACTATCCATCGTTGGACAACCATCAATCAAACACAAACTTCCTCATACAATGTACTTTGTATGACAGAGTAGATCTCGCCATACATAAAAACAAGCACGTAAGTATAACACTGAGTGCTAAAAGCATGAAAAAAGAATGTTAGCATTGCAAAGGAGTGAAGTGAAAAGCTCTTACCCTATGATAGCTTCCGTTGAGTAGAGAACTGGTAGGGCACACTTGCTGTAGGGAGAGACAAAAGAACTCTTCAAGGTGTTGTGAGGAACAATCGGCGAAACTACATCATTTATAGTGCCATGCTGAAGGTGCCCTTGAAATAGTTTAACTTATGAAAAATAGATGACCTTCGACATTTTTTCTCTCTTCGGGATTTTGCGAAAAAGCTAAAGGTGCTAAACACAGTTAAACTTTTGAGCTGTACAAGTTAAAGTTTTGAACTATGAAAGTGTGTCATTTCAAGGAAATGCGAAAAAGCCGAAGTTGTTGAAAACATAGTTCATTTCTGCAGACTGTCACGACACTTAGTGTATTTTTGTAGACTGTGGAAAAAGCAATGTAAATTTGCAGACTTGTTCTAAATGCTAGTTCTTGGAAGTCCTTGAAGATGGCCAAGTCTTCAATGACTTCAAGTAATTGAACTTAACATCTGAACTTGAAATTATAATAGGATTGGTTACCCTTTGCTGGAGATCAGCCGGAAACCCGTTGTAGACGTTCTTCAAATAAATTGGCTGTCTAAGTTTGTGATTCTTGCAGGTATCAGAAGTTACAAGCTAAGATTCACTAGCTATGCTAGAAAGCAGGACTTAAGCTAGAAAGCAAGAAGAGAATGCTTAAGGAGGCTAAAGAGGAGCAATCATCATAAACTGAATAAAGGAATACAATGCTGCCCTACTTATACCCTCTCCCTGAATCAAATGGAGGATTCAAAAAAAGGGAGGGAAAAGGATTTGGAGGGAAAATAGTGTGCCCTCCCAATAGGAGGACCCCCACTCCAAATCAATGTGGCCAAGTCCTAAAAATATAACCAAATAGGGCCCAAGGCCAGTATATGAATAAAGAGGGCCCTTAGGCTTGCTTATGCATAATAAAAATAAAAGAATGGATGCAGCGAATGTAAGGAGCCAAGTCCATAACTCTCCCCTGCAGAAAAACAAAGTCCCCCATCGGCTAGCAAGCATAATGGCTATCTAAAACAATAATGTAAGCATGGTAAATACTTAAAAATCACAAACTAATGGAAATATTGATGGAGAGAACATAAGTCGTCACAACAGATATCCCAAAAGCATCATAACTGTGTAAAGCAAGTACTAAGCAAATACGACAATAAAGAATAGTCATAGCTAGCCGAATCGTGAAGCGGAGGGAACATCTACAATGACATCTGTAGTAGAGGAGAGAACTAAAGCCATGAGGGCTCGAGCCTGATCTGCCAATAATGGTGTATGATAAAACAAATCAATAGGCTCCCAAGTAGCTTCCTCAAGAGGATGACCATCCCACTGTACTAAAAATTGAAACCTGCCTGCGACATCGACTGTACTGAAGGCGAACCCGATGGATGGCGGCTGGCAAAAAAGGGAACAGCTCTGGCTCTATAGGAAATGTGAGATCGTGAGGAGCACCATCCTCAATGGCAGCTCATAACAGGCTAACATGAAAGATATCACAAGCTCATGTAGAACTAGACAACTATAACCGGTATGTAACAGGACTGAGGCGATCCAAGATACAGTAAGGCCCATAATAGCATGGTGCAAGCTTCTCAGTAGAAGCGTGACCCTGAACAAAGTGATGACATGCAAAGCATAACCGGAGGTAAACCATGTCACAAACCTGAAACTCAACATGACGGCAATGATGATCAACAGAAGTCTGATAGCGCTGTTGAACATGTTGTAAGTGAGTAGTAGCCCTAGCAATAAGCTCACGAGCACCGATAAAAAAGAAGCAATGGTAACTGGTGTATCATCAGGAGGAAGAGGCACCCCTGGCAAAAGTGGAGCATACCCATGAGCCAATAAGAAAGGTGAAACTCCAGTGCTGGTACTAACAGAGCTATTATAGGCCAAGCCCCTTCATTACCATATCAAGGCGAGTGCCATGCTGATCAGTTTTTGGGCATTGGTCCGTATCAGTTCACTTCGTTTACAACAAAAGCATGAAAAGTTTTAACCATATATATTGCTTATCGCTAAAAGAAATGGTGTGAACACGTGTGCCGGTGTCAAAGCGAATCCATGCTATTCTAACCCTGGTGACTTAAGAAATGTCACGCACTACTGTCCATACTCTTGAGCATATCCATGCCTTCCAGTCGTATCTCACCATAATCTGATATGACAACTGAATGGATAATAAATTTGCACAAGCCATGGTTGAATAGTGTAGTTATGAGTGAACTTACGTTTATCGTAACTCCATATCCAACCCATGGTTTTTTAAGACCTTGTATCGGATAGGCTTCATTTTATTGATGAGGTTCTCATGGTTTTACAAGGTACTAGGGCAGATCTGTTCCATTCTAAACCTTTTGTAAGAGCCATTTATCTTACGCAAATCCATGCTATCCAAGATAATTTGAGGAGAAACCTTGCTTCGGGACAGTGTGGGTGTCATTATACATAGAAAATTTTCACTACATATGAAGTGATATAGTCGAACTAGAAACCAACTAAATTCTGTATTTAGGATCATTATTAGTCACCTAGAATGGAATATATTTGTGAAGAGACACCTTACCTTTTGAGCATAGGTCATGCTTGCGAAATCTGAAAACTGTTCGAAAAACTCATATTTGGATGATTGTAGCAGTGGTTTCTTGTGAGGATGCCATGTTTAGTCCCTCAAGTGCTCTTGCCTTCCTTAGACTTAAACCATTCATTACGTTATTGTTAGCTATTGTGAAAGTGATAATAAGCACGTTGAGGAGAGCCTACCACTCATTGCTTATACAAGTATGAAGGGAATGGTTTAATGTGCAAACCTGTGCAAACGCTTATAGCTTTATGGTTCGAAACCGAACCTAATCGAAAACAAAGATAGTAGTAATATTCGATGCTACAAAGAGCGCAAGTTTTATTTGTTAGTGCTTAGACACAGTAGTATTCCCTTTGAAATAGCAGTCATTCAAAAGTATGATAGCAAAACAGGTTACACCATGAGGTATACTAATCATAATCAGAACGTGCCAGTGTCTGAGTTGTATCTTTTGTATAATAGCATGATACTACAATGGCTTCGTCTCTGGAGTATGTGTGTAACCTTTTGTTACTTATAGAAAAACCAAACATTCATACTGTTCTTTGAAAGATACTAAAGCCTATTGTAAACCTGTAGTTATCAAACCAAACTTTCATCCTTTCATATCTATGATAAGGAGTTTGAATCCATACAACCATTCATGAGGTAAGAAGTGCTTCATCGTAGGTCATTAAGAAGCTTTTGTCTCAACCTACCATATGTGATGCATACCTATCATTATCATGCTTTACAAAGTATGTGGAAGGAAATATTGGTTCATCACTGGTCCATCGATGGATAGCTTACCATATAAATCCATTTTTTGAGTGTCTTGCTCAAGATAAATCGTTGCAGGTCCATCGCTGGACAATAACTCATATATCTTCAACAAGCTTCTCCATAGTTGAGCAAGCTTCATCGCTGGTCCATCGCTGGACATCGGATATTACTTGAAGAAAATGCCATACAAAAAATGTGTATGAACCCTCATTGATGCATCACTGAACAACGGATTCATACCATCACGTTTATCACCCAGAAAGCTTGATATCCTTCATATGTAGCAAAGAGATGAAAGCAAAGCTATGAAACGAGCAAAACCACATACCATAAAGTAGAAGCAGATGACTTCAAGCCAGGGAGGGCGCCATCTCTATCATGAGCATATCTTCTAACCTTCTTCTCACCGTATAGTAGAAAAAACTCATTCAAGAACATGCTACATATAGTGGTTCCGTAGGAAGTATCGTGGAAACTCCCTTTCAGCCAAAATTGGTGGGAATATATTTTTTGAAAAGTATCATATATGGTTGGGTTGGCAACAAAGTTTAGGATCATCAAATCACATATGTTTATTTATAGCAAGATCAAGGGTGGTAACTTTTGATAAAGAAGAGCCCATGAGAGAGAGAGAGAGAGAGAGAGAGAGAGAGAGAGAGAGAGAGAGAGAGAGAGAGAGAGAGAGAGAGAGAGAGAGAGAGAGAGAGAGAGAGAGAGAGAGAGAGAGAGAGAGAGAGAGAGAGAGAGAGAGAGAGAGAGAGAGAGACCCACCAACCGACTCGCAGCTAGTGAATCCCTTAGGGGGCAGTTAGCTCCCAGTAAGTGATAGCTAACTGCCCACCAGCAGACCTTTAATACACTGTGGTAGATCATAGAACAAACCTGAAAAAGTATTAGTCAAAAGCAGTTTGTTAATGATAAGGCAAAGCTTTTTCCTCATAAAACCATTTTTCTGAAAAGCATTCAACAAGATTGCTACCTCTTTTATAAAAGTATCATGATCGTTGAAGCTATACATAGCAGAAATAACCTGGGAGATAATTACTTTGTACGAGTTGTAGACTGGCCTATTGGAAGCCAGATGTATGTCTGTAAGTATTGAAAAGGTAAGTCTCGTCTTTTATCAAACTTTGAGAGCTGATAAACACCGGTGCCAAGATTAAAAGTAATCAAAATGTTCAAAAAACTAGTGGTGTTTGCTTCACAAGACTTTTTTTCAATATCAAAAAATTCTACAGGATAAATCCAAAAAGGGTTATCTGGTTTTCTAATCTGATTTTTATCCATAAACGCATCAATATTATTATTAATGAAGCAAATGTCATCAATATATCTAAACGAGTGACAGAAAACATTCATATCTTTTCTGAGACCTAACTTGGCTAGTCTCTTAATAAATTGAGCTTCAAAGAATGCAAGATACCAGTTACACCAAGTAGGTGAGCATGAAAAACCCATCGGTATACCACAAATCTGTCTCCAGGTTTTGTTTCCTAACCTGACAATACAATTGTCTATTAGGAAGGCATTCCACAAGCATAAGAGATTTTTATCGATATTGTACCACCCTTCCGACTTTTTATTTTTCCATGACCATTTAAAGGCATCCCTTTCTTGTTTCCACTTGAAACTTAGAATGTTTGAATGCATATGTAATGGATTTATTCATGATAGTTTTCAACCCATCAATGCCATCTAAAGTTATGTTTTCATAGCACTTAGAGATATCTGCAACCCGTACATTGGTAATCTTTGATGGTAGATTAAGATAAAAATCGATCAAGGACTCACACTGCCAAAATAAGCATGTATCCACATTTAGGATACTCTTGCATGTTTTTGTCTTAAGGCCTGCACCTTCCTTGAGGAATGGTGACAGCATACCAAGAGTTCCTGTTAGGAATTTTGCGAGTTTGGTAAAGCAACAGTCATGCGCATTGGTAATCCATCTAAAAGATTCCTTGTGGGCTTTGTACGTACATAGTAGATATGGCAAAGAGTCATTCCCCATGAAGATGTTGGGTAAAAACCTAGTTAGCTTTTCCATGACATAAGTGATAGTTTCCGTAACAGAGTTTTCTTGATCATTAGGAAAGGGGCTAAAGTCAGGACTGTTATCTAGGGCAAGCTTCCGTACAAGGAATTTACATATGAAACTAGGATTGCGTTGTGCCTTGTCAATGCCATTGATGTAGAGCAGATTTGTGAGCCATAATCTTTCATTTTTAGTAGTTTGTATTTTTGCAGTTGTGTCCTTGTTGCCATATAGCCAGGTTCTTTTTTTTGATGAATTCCATGGCAATGTTTTTACGAAAGTCGCATGCTCCCTTATAGGTTCTTCATTTAAATGTTCATGTGTAGGCAAGAGTTTGATTAATTTGAAGCATCGATCATAAAGTTCAGTTGCCACCTCATTCATATTAAGGTAATATGATTGAGACACATCTCTAAAGATTTACGTAAAATCGGGCTTTTAACAATATTGCTATCCGTAGAAATAACATGCCCAAATTTATTTGCAACAATCATAGGGAAAAAAACCAATCACTTTTGACACTTGGTAGGTAAGTCCAACCGAACGTAATATCATGAAAGCGTTCATCTACAACAACAAACAGTCTGAATAAAAACATGAGCGTAAAACGTCTTCACATTGATTGCTTCAAAAACACTATTGCGGTAACATAGATGTAAAAAAGAGCTCCCTGAATCACTGCTAGTGGTCAACTGTAGACGTCCTATTGCTAAGATACTGACTCCTCTCCTTTCTGTCCTTTCCCCATCCTGCACATCGATTAATCCCGATAAAAATTCAGCCTTTTGATAGGTAGGTCGCTCTTTGTGCTACTTTGCCCTTCCTTTCCAGTAAACCGTCTTCTCTTCCCTGTCTCAGATGCAGAAACTACGGAGTTTGGATTGTTGAGATTAAAATTGCCAGTTCTTTTGCTTGTGTTGTGAAAGTATTTATCCTGGAGAGTGGACCTCTTGTACATTTTCAGCATCGCTGAGTTTGGTAGAAGAATTTTTGGCAAGCTCAATAGAGGCATCAACCATGTACAGTTGAATGAAAAGAAAGGTAAGGTGTGCCTTAATCACATCTCTGGTGGGCTCATGTAGCCATAGAAAGAAAGCATTCATTTGGTTTTGGAGAGAAGCACCAGAGAAGAACTTGCCTAGGTTGTTCATCATATACCAAATGACGTGGTCAAACCAGATAATGGACGAATTGTATTTGCATTTATCACCACATCTACATTTAAAGAATGGTTGCTTCCAGTTCCAGATTCTTGCTTGGTGAAGGTTCATCCTATTAAAGCCAGTCTCAAAGTGTCCTCTGATTCTGGCCCAAGCTTGCTCAGACGGGCAATGGGAAGGCTCAAATTTATTCATGCGAATAACAGTATCAAAGGCTACAGGAGCTTCAAGAGAAGGATTTTTGTGTAAAGCAGCGCACTTACAAACATTTATTTATTTTTTCAGTAAGATGTGACATCAAGATCCAAAGGTCATTAGGCACAGGGGCAAGAAAATTGATAGTGGGAAGGCTCCAAAGCTTATAGGCGATGAAGACAGATCTGAACTCAATAGTTCTGCTGGGTACAAAAGGGATATGACAGTTTTTGGACTGGCAAAAGTCATATGAAGATTGGTCACCAATATCACAGATATCTTGAGAAAACAATTCAAGCTAAGAAGCACTGTCCTCATCAAGCTCATCTAAAAAGATCAAAGGGTGTGGTGAAAGCGGTGCATCAGAGTAAGTATGTGGCACATCAAGGCAAGCAAAGACTTTCCTAGTATGTAGATTAAAAAATATTTTATCTTCATCAAATCTTTCGACAAATTCATTGAGCCGACAATACAGATCTTCTACCAGAGTCAAAGTATCCTTCTTTTTAACAAACTCCAGATAGATCTTAACCCCGTCCAAAGTCCCCAACAGATCAGTCAAACATGAAACCATATCTTCAGGTCCAGCAGAAGAACAAGTAGTCCTATCAGTGACAATGATAAAAGAATACATCACTACGGCCTTTTTCATACAACAAATAAGCGTTTGAATAAAATGGTTAGGTGGAGGTAGGGGTTCCCCGTAACCCAAAAGAGCAGCATCTTGAAACCATCCTGTGGACTAAAACATGAAAACAGATCCTTGCTATCTTATGAATCGGATAAAAGGTAAGGGTTTAGTACTATCCCAACCAAGGAATAGTCGAAGTTACACCACAAGGATGTAGAGAGAGAGATACACAATTTCACATAGTTCCTCTTGACAAAGCAAGACCAATCCTTTGAAGCCTTTATTCATAAACCAACAAGGTACAGTAAAGCCGAAAAGTCAAATACAGTACAGTAAAGCACCATATAGCATAACCACTCTCAAAACGTCTAGCTGATACCTGCCACCATCCCACAACACAAAACCACACGAGTTAGTACAGTGGGGAAGACAGGTGTCATAGCTGAGCGTTAGTTGTTATCCATGTCCAAAAGAAGTTATACTACTTATCAATATAAATAGCATTTTAAAACATAGTCCAGTCTTCCCAAACACAAAGATGATTTTCTAGCGATAGGCCAAGCCCCTCCATTACCATATCAGGGCGAGTGCCATGCTGATCAATTTTTGGACATTGGTCCGTATTAGTTCATTTCGTTTACAACAAAAGTATGAAAAGTTTTCACCGTATATATTGCTTATCTCTAAAAGAAATATTGGTGTGAACACACAGCCAGTGTCAAAGGATATCCATGCTATTCTAACCCTGGTGACTTAAGAAACGTCACGCACTACTGTCCATACTCCTGATTACATCCATGCTTTCCAGTCGTGTTTCACCATAATCTGATATGACAACTGAATGGGTAATAAATTTGCACAAGCCATGGTTGAATAGTGTAATTACGAGTGAACTTACGTTTATCGTAACTCCATATCCAACCCGTGGTTTTTTAAGACCTTGTATTGGATAGGCTTCATTCTATTGATGAGGTTCTCATGGTTTTTACAAGGTATTAGGGCAAATTCGTGCCATTCTAATTCTTTTGTAAGAACCGTCTGTCTTATGCAAATCCATGTTGTCTAAGATAATTTGAGGAGAAACCTTGCTTTGAGACAACGTGGGTGTCATTATACGCAGAAAATTTTTATTATTTATGAAGTAATATAGTCGAATTGAGTAGAAACCGACTAAATTATGTATTTAGGATCACTATTAGTCACCTAGAATGGAATATATTTGTGAAGAGACACCTTACCTTTTGAGCATAGGTGATGCTTGCAAAATTTGAAACGTGTTTGGAAAACTCATACTTGGATGATTGTAGCAGTGGTTTCTTGTGAGGATGCCATGTTTAGTCCCTCGAGTGCTCTTGCCTTTCTTAGATTTAAATCGTTCATAACGTTATTGTCAGCTATTGTGAAAGCGATAATAAGCACGTTAAGGAGAGCCTACCACTCATTGCTTATACAAGTATGAAGCGAATGGTTTAATGTGCATACTTATGCAAACACTTATAGCTTTATGGTTCAAAACCGAACCTAATCGAAAACGAAGATAGTAGTAATATTCGATGCTACAAAGAGCGCAAGTTCTATTTGTTAGTGCTTAGACACAGTAGTATTCCCTTTGAAATAGCAGTCATTCAAAAGTATGATAGCAAAACAGGTTACAGAATGAGGTATACTAATCATAATCAGAACGTGCCAGTGTCTGAGTTGTATCTTTTGTATAATAGCATGATACTACAATGGCTTCGCCTCTGGAGTATGTATGTAACCTTTCATTACTTAAGGAACAACCAAACATTCATACTGTCCTTTGAAGGATAGCAAAGCCTATTGTAAACTGTAGTTATCAAACCAAACTTTCATCCTTTCATATCTATGATAAGGAGTTTGAATCCATACAACCATTCATGAGGTAAGAAGTGCTTCATCATTGGTCATTAAGAAGCTTTTGTCTCAACCTACCATATGTGATGCATACCTATCATTATCATGCTTTACAAAGTATGTGGAAGGAAGCATTGGTTCATTGCTGGTCCATCGCTGGACAACTTACCATATAAATCCATTTTTTGAGTGTCTTGATCAAGATAAATCGTTGCAGGTCCATCGCTAGACAGCAACTCATATATCTTCAACAAGCTTCTCCATAGTTGAGCAAGCTTCATCGCTGGACATCAGATATTACTTGAAGAAAATGCCATACAAAAAATGTGTATGAACCCTCGTTGATCCATCGCTAGATAGCGGATTCATACCATCACGTTTATCACCAAGAAAACTTGATATCCTTCATATGTAGCAAAGAGATGAAAGCAAAGCTATGAAACGAGCAAAACCACATACCGTAGAGTAGAAGCAGATGACTTCAAGCCAGGGAGGGCACCATCTCTATTATGAGCATATCTTCCAACCTTCTTCTCACCGTATAGTAGAAAAAACTCATTCGAGATCAGGCTACATAGAGTGGTTCCGTAGGAAGTATCGTGGAAGCTCCCTTTCAGCCAAAATTGGTGGGGATATATTTTTTGAAAAGTATCATATATGGTTAGGTTGGGAACAAAGTTTAGGACCATCAAATCACATATGTTTATTTATAGCAAGATCAAGGGTGGTAACTTTTGATAAAGAAGAGTCCATGAGAGAGAGAGAGAGAGAGAGAGAGAGAGAGAGAGAGAGAGAGAGAGAGAGAGAGAGAGAGAGAGAGAGAGAGAGAGAGAGAGAGAGAGAGAGAGAGAGAGAGAGAGAGAGAGAGAGAGAGAGAGAGAGAGAGAGAGAGAGAGAGAGAGAGAGAGCCCACCAACCGACCCGCAACTAGTGAATCCTTTAGAAGGCAGTTAGCTCCCCGTAAGGGATAGCTAACTGCCCACCATTAGACCTTTAATACACTGTGGTAGATCATAGGACAAACCTGGAAAAGTATTAGTCAAAACAGTTTGTTAATGATAAGACAAAGCTTTTCCCTATAAAACCATTTTTCTGAAAAGCGTTCAGCAAGATTGCTACCTCTTTCATAAAAGTATAGTGATCGTTGCAGCAATACATAGCAGAAATAACTTGGGAGATAATTACTCTGTACGAGTTGTAGACTGGCCTATTGGAAGCCAGATGTATGTACTGTAAGTATTGAAAAGGTAAGTCTCTTCTCTGCTTCACAAGACTTTTTTTCAATATCAAGAAATTATAGAGGATAAATCCAAAAAGGGTTATATGATTTTTATCCATAAACGCATCAATATTGGGATTATTAATGAAGCAAATGTCATCGATTTATCTAAACGAGTGGCAAAAAACATCCATATCTTTTTTGAGACCTAACTTGGCTAGTCTCTTAATAAATTGAGCTTCAAAGAACGCAAGATACCAGTTATACCAAGTAGGTGAGCATGAAAAACCCATCGGTATACCACGAATTTGTCTCCAGGTTTTGTTTCCTAACCTGACAATACAATTGTTTATTAGGAAGGCATTCCACAAGCATAAGAGATTTTTATCGATATTGTACCACCCTTCTGACTTTTTATTTTTCCATGACCATTTAAAGGCGTCCCTTTCTTGTTCCCACTTGAAACTCAGAAACATCTTATTGGAATGTTTGAACGCGTATGTAATGGATTTATTCATGATAGTTTTCAACCCATCAATGCCATCTAAAGTTATGTTTTCATAGCACTTGAAGATATCTGCAACCCATACATTGGTAATCTTTGATGGTAGATTGAGATAAAAATTGATCGAGGACTCACACTGCCAAAATAAGCATGTATCCACATTTAGGATACCCTTGTATGTTTTTGCCTAAAGGCCTTCACCTTCCTTGAGGAATGGTGACAGCATACCAAGAGCTCCTGTTAGGAATTTTGCGAGTTTGGTAAAGCAACAGTCATGCGCATTGGTAATCCATCTAAAAGATTCCTTGTGGGCTTTGTACGTACATACTAGATATGGCAAAGAGTCGTTCTCCACGAAGATGTTGGGTAAAAACCTAGTTAGCTTTTCCATGACATAAGTGATAGTTTCTGTAATAGAGTTTTCTTGATCATTAGGAAAGGGGCTGAAGTCAGGACTGTTAAGCCTATCTAGGGCAAGCTTCCGTACAAGGAATTTACATATGTTGTGTTGTGCCTCGTCAATGCCATTGATGTAGAGCAGATTTGTGAGCCATAATCTTTCATTTTTAGCAGTTTGTATTTTTGTAGTTGTGTCCTTATTGCCATATAGCCAGGTTCTTTTTTTGATGAATCCATGGCAATGTTTTTACAGAAAGTCGCATGCTCTCTTATAGTTTCTTCATTTAGATGTTCATGCGTAGGCAAGAGTTTGATTAATTTGAACCATCCATCATGAACTTCAGAAGCCACCTCATTCATATTATTTTTTCTTAAGGTAATATGATTGAGACCCATCTCTAAAGATTTATGTAAAATCGGGATTTTAACAATCTTGCTATCCGTAGAAATAACATGCCTAAATTTATTTGCAACAAAGTTCTTGAATCTATTAAGAGATAAGCATTCACATGAATGTAAGTTTTCTATGTCAAAATCACAGAAAACATCATAGAAAAAATGCCAATCACTTTTGACACTTGGTAGGTAAGTCCAACCGAACGTAATATCATGAAAGCGTTCATCTACAACGGCGAATAGTCTGAATAAAACATGAGCGTAAAAAGTCTTCACATGGATTGCTTCAAAAACTCTATTGCAATAACATAGATGTAAAAAAGAGCTCCCTGAATCACTGCTAGTGGTCAGCTGTAGACGTCCTGTCGCTGAGATACTGACTTCTCTCCTTTCTGTCCTTTCCCCATCCTGCACACCGATTAATCCCGGTAAAAATTCAGCCTTTTGATAGGTAGGTCGCTCTTTGTGCTACTTTGCCCTTCCTTTCCAGTAAACCGTCTTCTCTTCCTTGTCCCAGATGCAGATACTACGGATTTTAGATTGTTGAGATTAAAATTGCCCATTATTTTGCTTGGGTTTTGAAAGTATTTATCTTGGAGAGTGGTAAAGCTTGGTCGTTTAAGGAGACGCTCTATCTCTCATACATTTTCAGCATCACCGAGGTGTGATAATAGTTTGGCAGAAGAATCTTTGGCAAGCTCAATAGAGACATCAACCATGTACTGTCGAATGAAAAGAAAGGTAAGTATGCCTTAATCACATTTCTGGTGGGCTTATGTAGCCATTGAAAGAAAGCATTCATTTGGTTTTGGAGAGAGGCACCAAAGAAAAACTTGCCTAGGTTGTTCATCATATACCAAATGGCATGGTCAAACCAGATAATGGACGAATTGTTTTTTGCATTTATCACCACATCTACATTTAAAGAATGGCCGCTTCCAGTTCCAGATTATTGCTTGGTGAAGGTTCATCCTATTAATGCCAGTCTCAAAGTGTCCTTTGATTCTGGACCAGGTTTGCTGAGAAGGGCAACATGAAGGCTCAAATTTGTTCATGCGAATAACATTATCAAAGGCTACAGGAGCTTCAAGAGAAGGATTTTTGTGTAAAGCAGCGGACTTACAAACATCTATTTCTTTTCAGTAAGATGTGACATCAAGATCCAAAGGTTGATAAGCACAGGGGCAAGAAAATTGACATTGGGAAGGCTCCAAAGCTTGTAGGCGGTAAAGGCAGATTTGAACTCAATAGTTCTGCTAGGTACAAAAGGAATTTGACAGTTTTTGGATTGGCAAAAGTCATATGAAGATTGGTTACCAATATCACAGATATCTTGAGAAAACAATTCAAGGTGGGAAGCACTGTCTTCATCAAGCTCATCCAAAGGGTGTGGTGAAAGCGGTGCATCAGAGGAAGTATGTGGCACATCAATAGAAGAATTACCATTCTCATTCTCAAGGCACGCAAAGACTTTCCTTATGTGTAGATTAAAAAATCTTTCATCTTTTTCAAATCTTTCGACAAATTCATTGAGCTGGCCATACAGATCTTCTACTAGACTCAAAGTATCCTTCTTTTTAACAAACTCCAGATAGATCTTAACCCAGTCCAAAGTCCCCAACAGATCAGTCAAACATAAAACCTTATCTTCAAGTCCAGCAGAAGAACAAGTAGCCCTATCAGTGTCAATGATAAAAGAATGTATCATTATGGCCTTTTTTATACAACAAATAAGCATCTGAATAAAATGGTTAGGTGGAGTTAGGGGCTCCTCATAACCCAAAAGAGCAGCATCTTGAAACCCTCTTGTGGACTAAAACATGAAAACAGACCTTTGTTAGCTTATGAACCGGATAAAAAAAAAGGGTTTAGTACTATCTCAACCAAGGAATAGTCGAAGTTACACCACAAGGATGCAGAGAGAGAGAGAGATACACAATTTCACATAGTTCCTCTTGACAACGCAAGACCAAATCCTTTGAAGCCTTTATTTATAAGCCAATAAGGTACAGTAAAGCTGAAAAGTAAAATACAGTACAGTAAAGCACCATATAACATAAACACTCTCAAAACATCTAGCTGATACCTGCCACCATCCCACAACACAAAACCGCATGTGTTAGTACAATGGGGAAGACAAGTGTCATAGTTGAGCGTTAGTTGTTATCCATGTCCAAAAGAAGTTATACTACTTATTAGCATAAATAGCATTTTAAAACATAGTCCAGTCTTCCCAAACACAAAGACGATTTTCTAGCAATAAGCCAAGCCCCTCCGTTACCATATCATGACGAGTGCCATGCTGATCAGTTTTTGGGCATTGGTCCGTATCAATTCATTTCGTTTACAACAAAAGTATGAAAAGATTTCACTGGATATATTGGTTATTGCTAAAAGAAATGGTGTGAACACGTGTGTCGGTGTCAGAGCAAATCCATGCTATTCTAGCCCTGGTGACTTAAGAAATGTCACGCACTACTGTCCATACTCCTGAGCATATCCATGTTTTCCACTCGTATCTCATCATAATCTGATATGACAACTGAATGGGTAATAAATTTGCACAAGCCATGGTTGAATAGTGTAGTTACGAGTGAACTTACGTTTATCGTAATTCCATATCCAACCCGTGATTTTTTAAGACCTTGTATCAGATAGGCTTCACTTTATTGATGAGGTTCTCATGGTTTTTACAAGGTATTAGGGCAAACCCGTGCCATTCTAATTCTTTTGTAAGAACCGTTTATCTTACGCAAACCCATGTTGTCCAAGATAATTTGAGGAGAAACCTTGCTTCGGGACAGCGTGGGTGTCATTATACATAGAAAATTTTCATTATTTATGAAGTGATATAGTCGAACTGAGTAGAAACCAACTAAATTTTGTATTTAGGATCATTATTAGTCACTAGAATGGAATATATTTGTGAAGAGACATCTTACCTTTCGAGCATAGGTGATGCTTGCAAAATCTGAAAAGTGTTTGGAAAACTCATTCTTGGATGATTGTAGCAGTGGTTTCTTGTGAGGATGCCATGTTTAGTCCCTTGAGTGCTCTTGCCTTACTTAGACTTAAATTGTTCATAAAGTTATTGTCAGCTATTGTGAAAGCGATAATAAGCACGTTGAGGAGAGCCTACCACTCATTGCTTATACAAGTATGAAGCGAATGGTTTAATGTGCATAGCTGTGCAAACGCTTATAGCTTTATGGTTCGAAATTGAACCTAATTGAAAACGAAGATAGTAGTAATATTCAATGCTACAAAGAGTGCAAGTTTTGTTTGTTAGTGTTTAGACATAGTAGTATTCCCTTTGAAATAGCAGTCATTCAAAAGTATGATAGCAAAACAGGTTACGGCATGAGGTATACTAATCATAATCAATACGTGCCAGTGTCTGAGTTGTATCTTTTGTATAATAGCATGATACTACAATGGCTTCGTCTATGGAGTATGTATGTAACCTTTCGTTACTTAAGGAACAACCAAACATTCATACGGTCCTTTGAAGGATAGTAAAGCCTAGTAAACTGTAGTTATCAGACCAAACTTTCATCCTTTCATATCTATGATAAGGAGTTTGAATCCATACAACCATTCATGAGGTAAGAAGTGCTTCATCACTGGTCATTAAGAAGCTTTTGTCTCAACCTACCATATGTGATGCATACCTATCATTATCATGCTTTACAAAGTATGTGGAAGGAAGCATCGGTTCATCGCTGGTCCATCGTTGGACAACTTACCATATAAATCCATTTTTTGAGTGTCATGCTCAAGATAAATCATTGCAGGTCCATCGCTGGACAACAACTCATATATCTTCAACAAGCTTCTCCATAGTTGAGCAAGCTTCATCGCTGGACATCGGATGTTACTTGAAGAAGATGCCATACAAAAAATGTGTATGAACCCTCGTTGATCCATCACTGGACAACAGATTCATACCATCACGTTTATCACCCAAAAAGCTTGATATCCTTCATATGTAGCAAAGAGATAAAAGAAAAGCTATGAAACGAGCAAAACCACATACCATAAAGTAGAAGCAGATGACTTCAAGCCAGGGAGGGCACCATCTCTATCATGAGCATATCTTCTAACCTTCTTCTCATCGTATAGTAGAAAAAACTCATTCAAGAACATACTACATATAGTGGTTCCGTAGGAAGTATCGTGGAAACTCCCTTTCAACCAAAATTGGTGGGAATATTTTTTTTGAAAAGTATCATATATGGCTGGGTTGGGAACAAAGTTTAGGACCATCAAATCACATATTTTTATTTATAGCAAGATAGAGTAGAAGTAGAAGTAGATTACTTTCAAGCCAGGGAGGGCACCATCTCTATCATGAGCATATCTTCCAACGTTCTTCTCACCGTATAGTAGAAAAAACTCATTCGAGAATAGACTACATATAGTGGTTCCGTAGGAAGTATCGTGGAAGCTCCCTTTCAGCCAAAATTGGTGGGGATATATTTTTTTGAAAAGTATCATATATGATTGGGTTGGCAACAAAGTTTACGACCATCAAATCACATATGTTTATTTATAGAAAGATCAAGGGTGGTAACTTTTGATAAAGAAGAGTCCATGAGAGAGAGAGAGAGAGAGAGAGAGAGAGAGAGAGAGAGAGAGAGAGAGAGAGAGAGAGAGAGAGAGAGAGAGAGAGAGAGAGAGAGAGAGAGAGAGAGAGAGAGAGAGAGAGAGAGAGAGAGAGAGAGAGAGAGAGAGAGAGAGAGAGAGAGAGAGAGAGAGAGAGAGAGATTGTGCCAATCCCCTTGAATGCACACTCACCGTCATTGGCCGTGTAGATCACCTTCTTTTCACCAGAGTTTTGGCTTGATGATGGGAGATGGGCTGACGATCACCGGACATAATGCCAATGGTGACCATCGAGTTTGCGTTAATCCTGACCTTGTACATGGTACCTTGGTACAGGAAGTGGAAGCGTGTCTTCGGCGCTTCCCAAGTGGCGTAAGCATGGATGGCAAGGCCCATGTTAATCTCAGAATGGAAAAGCACCAGGAAAAATCCCATTGCCTCAAGAAGTGGGCCGGCTGTCTGAAGCCATGGTTGAATTAGAGCATTAGAGGGAAGGGCCAAATCTGTGTGGCCTCGGGGATTTCACGCTGGATCACTTGCTTGGCGCTAGAGTCTTCAGAGGATGAGGAGGCCATGTTTGATAGTTAAATGACGAAAAAGCAAGAAAAACGGTGGAAAAGGTAAAAAGGTGTGGAAAATGACAAAAAATTGTGAATAACGAGTGTTGGATGGCAAGAGCTATAGTTCAGAGCGCAGATCTGTGTTCAGTATGAGCAGGTGATAGCTTGTAGGAAGTTTGGTCGCAAACAAAGAACTTGGAAATTTCAGTGTCAATTTGAGCAGGGCTTCGCCAACAAAGGTGACAAATGACTCAAATTCAGCCCTTATATAGCGGAATTTAGAGTGCGTATTAGGTGAAATCCACTTTACCTTGCTCAGTTCCACCCAAATTTTGGCAGGAACCTTCTTCACACAATTCTAAGACCTCAGGGAAGTCTGCGAGAGTTCAGAAGGTGATTTGACTACCATGCAAAGGTTCTGCGAGGGTTCAAACTGTCTACGAGATTTCAACTCTTGCAGGAAGTGATCTCTTGATTTTCAAGATCAGACCATGTAGGCAGGCTAATTTCACTACTCTGATTCCATTTAGGTACCTTGCGAGGGTTGGTAGGATGATCTTGATGCTCTGTGAGGGTTCTAAATATTCAGCTTCTAGGAACCCTCGCACACACTAAAAAATGATAATTCCTCCATCAGGAACTCTCACAGAGATTTTTAGGAATGCATCTAAGTCAAATCTAGTGACTGTCCAAGTTTCAAGAGCTATCTCCTAGAGGATCTCTAAAAATCATGAAAAAAGTGCTCTTTTAGAGTGTTTTTTGACGAGATCTTGAGATTCTCTGATTTTTAACTTTTGCAAACTGTTAATCAGCTTCATCCCTGCTTGATCTGACTGTTGGTAGTTTGGTAACAGTTCCATCAGTTTTGGTTGAATTTTGCCCTTAATTTGCCATAATTACTGAGATTGAGGTCTCTGATCTACAATTTTAGGGGGACTTACTAGCATAATCTGATGATCCGCTTCCTGCTTGATCCCATCTGGATCTGGATCCCCCTTGGACTCTGATGGATCTCTCCGATCTTGCCAAGTCTGGCCGAATCTCGATGGATCTAGCTTGATTTGGCTTGATCTTTCTAGATCTAGTGGTGATGGTCTATCAGAATAGCTTTTCGTAACATGCCACCACCAATCTGGATCTATCTCACTACGATGACCAGTACTTGTGCAACCGGCTACCGTTGATGGGTGTATCGAACGGTGTCCCATCTAGTTTCTCTAAATTCACGACTCCATGATTAAGAATTTCCTTGATCCGATAAGAACCTTCGCCCATGAATTTTAATTTTCCCTTGATCGCCTTGGTTTTATACATCAGGACCGAATCTCCGGAGCGAAGATCCTTCTTTTGTAACCTGCGATCGTGCCATGCTTTGTGTCTTTTCTTTTCAGTTGCCAGTGCATGAACAACTAGTAAGCGTGTTTCACAGAGTTTATGCAGAGCTTCGTGACGTAGTTGTAGAGATTTGGATTCATTCAGGCATTGCGTTGTAGCAATCCTTAATAAAAGAACTAGAAACTCTACTGGCATTACAACATCCTGACCATATACCAATTGGAAAGGTGTTTGAACAGTGCTTCCCTTGTATGTTGTCCTGAATGCCCACAGAGCAGCATGCAACTTATGTTCCCAATCTAATCTGCTAGCTTCAACTGTTTTATTTTATTTACACTTAAGTTTTATTTATTTACAATTCGTTGGGAATACCTCCAACATTTACATATGTGAGTGGATTGATACATTTGTGTATGCATGAACTCAATCGTTGGAACATCGATTACTTCACCATCACATTGTGTGTTTGATTGAACCCATGTTCATAAAAGGTTGCGGCCTTTTCAGCGCTGAGAGGGCAGCGATGACCACACATTTTTTTTGAGAAGTATTGCATGCCTCTTCAACGATAATACGATTACTTGGCTGGCCGCCAATATGATGCTTTGTATTGAGTAATATGATGGTCACCACGAGAGGTATGATTTATGATAGACCAATGGTGAGCAAATGCAATATGACTCTTATTGTAAACAGATCTTCCTACTACGAGGTTGCATCCCGATTCCAATATTGGACTCGAATTACGTTCTTATACATGTATGCATTCCGAAGAACATCTTCGTGAAGTTTATATATATGTTTCTGGCATTCTCTTTTTACTAAAAGCAGTAAATACGTTTCGTAATGGGAGTATAGTATGTTTAGCGGCTAAAACTAGACTCAAAAAACCCTCTACTACCAGTCTCCGAAGGAAGTATCATTTGTAAACAAATATGGCTTCCTCACAAGACTCTCACGCGACATCTATTCAGGTTAGTATTGCGAAAATTTACCTTGTGTGTTGGTTTACGAAAAAGCAATGATAAACATACATATATAAGCCCGAACTATGCAAATTATGACGGAATTTTTTTTACAATAAGAGAATTGTAAGAACAATAATACAAAGATTGATAACCTACGTGCCCTTACAATACATGGATTTGTACAAGGGATCGCCACATTTGTAGGGATTAGTATAGCAAGGATCTGCCCTAATCCTAGTACAAATGGTAGGGTAAGTACTTGGCTAAACACGTACTGGTAATAACACAATAGACAGGATCAAAACTTTAAAATCTTATGAAACTGGGCGATAGTTGGCGTACTCTTGGAAAGCATGGATATGCTCAAGAGTTTTGAAAATGGTACTATGCCTATTATGGGTTCAGATATGGATATGGCATGGATTTGCCCCATATCTGAGTGCCGTTCCATACTCTCTCTCGTTTGTTAATCGCAACTTGTATAATGTAGTTGTTTTTCAATAAGTATGCTTCGACTTTATAAATTGATATGGACTAGTACCACAAGACTGATCAGAATGGCGAAATATTCTAGTACGGTAATAGTATGGGAAAGCCTATCACAAATAATTATGTGTATAACATAGGGAAGATTGGACTACATTGTTTTATCAATTATTTTAAGATGTTAAAACTGCTAAACTTATTTTGGACAGGGATAACAACTGACAGCGTCGACACTTGTCTTCCTCACTGTGCTAACTTGTGCGGTTTTGTGTGGTGGGATGGTGGCAGGTACCAGCTGGATGTCTAGAAATTTGTTTCACTATACGATGCTTTCTTTGTTTGAAGTACTGTATGCTTTCAACTATATTTTACCTTGTATAAAGGTTTCAAAAAGTTTGGTCTCGCTTTGGCAAGAGGAGCTATGTTTCGTTAATATCTCAAAGCATTCACAAGACATACTATAGGAGGGAACTCAACTCTTTGTTTGATCAAATGAAAGTTGTGCATATAAAATACAAAGGATTTGGCCCCTATATAGCTGGTTCCAAATGAGCTGAAGTGGCACTTTCTTATTTGCTCATTTCTAAAACTTAAGAGTCTAAGTTAACTTGCTTTTATTTATTTTGCAAGTAACTTGACTTTACAATGCTTTGGTAATATTCTACTTGAGCCATGCCACTTAATTCCCTATTGTGCTACGAGACACTTAACAAAATTTAGCTGCTTATTGTTTCTAATGATTCAAGATGTATTTACAGCTATTGGTGCTTTGCGCAGTACAAGTGCACCATTAGCAGTGTCTAACTTTTATTTAATTACACTGCTTATAAAATTGAGGCTATGAGAGCCCTCCGTATTTATTTAAAACATGCGTTGGGCATGTACCGTAAATGGCCAACAACTATGATGGCTAGGATTTTCATTGCTCATAGTTCTTGGAAGTAGCAACAGAAGAATGCTTGTTGACAGTATCATATTCTGTTGATAGCATAGACAGTTGTTGAAATATAGCTTGATTGGGCGCCCACAAAGGATGCCTTTTTTATTCTTTTAAAGTAATGTGTATGAAGTAGACATTTGCTGGACTGATTAAGGCATATGCACCCATGAATGAGAGTATTCTCATTGTTTCAAACATGTTTTTTATAAAGAAAACAATTGTTGAATTGTTGTGTGGTATTGCGCCCATCTATAATATGGTTCTCATACTTTGTGTGAATACTGAAGGCCAATCAGTTGCTGATTTGATAGGATGCCTATGTGCCCTCCTAATGTGGATAATGATCTCTTTTTGAGTTTTTCTTATGACATACTTATAACATGCTATGTTTATGATTGCTTCCTTATACTTTCAATGAAACATTTTATGAGATACAAGTATAAGGATATGAAATGGTGTTGATATCCTTCTTACTTCACATAATAAACACAAGCTTGCTACTCACATCGGCATTCTTTAGGCTCTATTTCACTATATGCAATTAAAAATTGTGTAATATTTAATTTTACACAAGATATGAGAAAATGTATGTAAGAATAGCATACGACTTATGTGTAAGTTCATAGACTTATACCGCTTCTAACATCACCTTGTTTTGAAACTATTATAGTCATTAGATGGACCTTCTTCCTTCTAAGTAGAATATGGACAAGTGACAAGATATCTCGTCACCACACATTCATGTATAGTGCTATAATTGACACCATTGTATGGTTCTTGGAAGTACACTCCCGGTTGGTATCACAAACCTTAAAATGAGAATGTATAACGAGAATTACATAACACCATTTCATAAATAAGCAATTTTTTTGATCTTTCACATGCTAAGAGTACTAAGAAAAACAAGCTATATTGTCTCTTGGCATACTAGACTTGAATATGATATTATAAAGATGTATAAGCATAAATTAGTTTGAAAACTAATATTTAGGTCAGTTAAAGACAAAGGAATGTATGCTGAAAGTCTAGGTAGCTTGTATGGCATGAATTTGCCCAAACTACCTTGTATATGTATTGGAATTTGATGCTACGAAATGAGGTCCAAGTGATAAATATGGCACGGATCTGCCTTGGTACCCTATACTATACATGGATTTTAAAACGTTCAAGTTTGATTTTCATATGGTTTGGTGTCTCATAAAAATAATATCATTATTATATGCTTGAATACGATTCCTCACCCGCATACAGATCAGGCCTTGATCCGGTTCTTCAGGGGGAACCATATTGCTATCATAAATAATGGCTGAGAAGATTGGACTAAATTTTGGATGACTATTTTCATGTGTTATCGTGAATCTTATTTCGTACATGGATAACAACTGATGCTTAACTATGACACCTGTCTTCCTCACTATGCTAACTCGTGTAATTTTGTGTTGTGGGATGGTGGCAGGTAACAGCTGGGTGTCTTAAAACTTGCTTCACTTTATGGTACTCTGTATTGTAAGATTTTGTGCAACTTTTTTTACTTGTTATGCTATAAAACGAATGGTTCAAAATGTTTGGTCTTGCTTTGTCAAGAGAGACTACGTGAAATGTTCTACTCTCTCTCTCTCTCTCTCTCTCTCTCTCTCTCTCTCTCTCTCTCTCTCTCTCTCTCTCTCTCTCTCTCTCTCTCTCTCTCTCTCTCTCTCTCTCTCTCTCTCTTCGGTGTTGGTTAAGGAAGGAAGAACACCTACTGGAAACTAAGAGAGTGCAAGTAGAGAGGGATGATGGGGCAAGGGAGATAGAAGAACGCGAATGGAGAAGAGAGAGGGAATATTGCAGAACAGCTCTCCCGTTACAATTAGCTGCTAGATGCAAAAATATCTAATAGAAAGCTTATGGTAAATATAATCACAGCTTTGAGTGTTCTAATTGTCCAACAGGATCTTAAAAATCAATTCATACTCACAAAAACATGAGTACAGTCCACCGAAGAGATTAGAAATGGTTTGTGTGTGGTATTATTGAGAAATGGATTCAATGTGAAGTTTAGTTATGAAATAGATGGAAACAACAGTATGATATCGCGATTTCCTCAGGCGTCAAAGACATCCATCGTCTGATAAAAAACTGAGGAGTCGTAGACGTTCGTGTTATGATCAGAGTGAGTAAACAAGCGCGATCAAACAACGATAAAGTGCATTCAATCACAACAAGCATTCATCTACGTTATACACAGATAGAAAAACATGTTGCGGCTATATTACACTGAAGCACAATAGCAATTACAACCAAAATGACGACGTAACTGGGAGGTTCAAATACGTCTCATGGACGAAGCTTCTCAAGTAATCTGTGCTGGGATGATATATATTTATAGATTGCATCCATGTATTAACTACATTAAATGTTTGTCACCTAATTAGGTAAGCCGTTGTACTTGGAAGTATATGGCTTTTGTGACAACTGTACATAGTGTATACTGTCAACCCGTAGGGAATGTTGACGTGGACGAGGATGTCGCAAATTCTCTCACTTCGCATTTTAGGGAAAGTGGTTTTCTCTCACTTCGCAAATTCTGGGAAGTGGCTGGAAACGTCCCTCGTTCAAAATAGACGACCTTTGGCATTTTCTCTCTCTTCGAGATTTTGCGAAAAAGCCAAAGGTGCCCTCAAAAAGGTGAAAATGTCTTTAAAACAGTTTAACTCATGAAAATAGATGACCTTCGAGAATTTTTTCTCTCTTGGCTTTTTTCGAGAAAATGCGAAAAGGCCGAAGGTGTTGAAAACAGTTTAACTTTTGAACTGCACAAGTTCAACTTTTGAACCATGCAAGTGTTGCATTTCGAGGAAACGTGAACCCTTAGTAAAGATAGAATTCGATATGAAATGCTTTTTAGTCATCAAATAAGAGACCATGGTAATGCATTTGCGTATTCATATGTTCTTGTGAATCTGAATCACGTAGTTTCATATGTTCGGTACATGTAACACTATAAAGTTTGAAGATCGATTGTCTCCAACTCTCTATATCTATGTGTACCAAACTCATCCAGTCATATCATATTAAGACAATTATTCTAAGCTTTTGAGACATTGCTTTGCAAAGGCATTACTATATGTTGAGGTTGGTTAATGGAGTTTGAAAAAAAATTCAATGTTAAAGGATAAATGTTGGTGGCTGTCTCCACTTTTGAGATTTGGACTTTGGTGAAGGGCTCAATTATCGAACATGAAAGTGGTCTGCATACGTGAAAAAAGGAACATAGCTTGTACGCATGACAAAAGAATTTAAATTTTTTTGGCTATTGGAAGCTCGATTGTATACGTGCAAAACATATTAAACACATATCTGAGCAGGAGAACTTGAAAGGTGATGCATGATTGATTCCACAATGTTTCTTCTTTTATTGTGCTCTCACATGCTTGAATGAAAAAAATATGACAAGCAACAACATATTTTGGTAATTTTTTTGATGATATATTTTTATTGTTTCTAATAGCGTGTTCTTTTGCAGGATGTTTATAGACTTTCCAAAGATGCATCCTGAAGACTTCTAGATTGAAGGTTGAATACTGAAAGGCAAATATCATTAATCATGATTATTGTGAATACTAATCGTGAATACTTGTGAATATTGAAATATTTGGAGTATTGACTGTGATTACAATAAATATTGATCGTGAATATTCTTGAATCCTTGCCAACCTCAAAATTCCAAAATGCCAGATATATTTCATGATCAAAATATTAAAACCATTGTAAGAAACTATCATCAAATGAGAATCACTTATTTATTGGCAAAATCATTTCGTACACAATTATGAGTCTTCTTAAATCCCAATTTGCAACTTTAGTTCTACGATTGTAAGGCTTTTAACTACTTCTGTGGTAGCGATTGTCATATCGAAAGCTCTTACAACTTAAAACATTAAAAAAAAAACAAATGAATCGTAACGATAGCTTAACTTACCAATACTTACCTCTTAAGGAAAAAGCTAATAAATGCATTTGTATGAACCTTAAAGGAAAGTAAGATAATTTATCTTTTTCAACCCAACAATTTCACCATTTTGGGGAGTCCTTTGTGGTATAATACGATAACATTCTTGTTATGCCTAAGAATCATAGAGCATAGAATGCAAACCATACATATACAACTATGGTTCACAATACCTCGGATTAATTGTGTCCATGTGGCAGCAACTTAGTGGTCAACTACTACTGTGTTGAAAAATTTTAGATCCACGTGGCAGCAACTTAGTGGGTATCCACAAGAAATAAAAATATAGATAATACCCCAAGGGTTTTCAGGGGATAAAATAAAATGTGGTCTAGTGGAGCTCGGGAGCACAACTTCCGTTGCCGGGACTCGAACCCGGGTCGCTCGGGTGAGAGCCGAGTATCCTAACCATCTAGACTACAACGGATGATACTATGGGAAGATTTCTACACCGAGATATTGCAGAAGAAGCCCTAGAGCTGTTTCTTAACGACCTCCTCTTGTTGATGGTGCTGGAGACGAGAGCAATCGATCAGACAATTACTCGCTTCTTCTTTTTCTGCTTTATTGGATTGAAGCGCCACAGCAACAGCAACAGAAGCTATGAAGATCGAGGAGGTGCAATCCACCACCAAGAAACATCGGGTTGCCTCTCACACGCATATCAAAGGACTCGGCCTCAAGGTGCCTTACGCTACTTTAACTCATCACACTCATAGCCGTTTTCATTTTGCATGCTTTATTTCAATGCTCAGAACTATCCGGCATGGAAGTGGTTGGCCTTTTTGCAACAGAATGATGCCACCATTAGCTCAGATCAACAACTTTTTCAAAGCTGTTGGGATAGTTTTCGTTTGCAACTGTCAAGACAAGGCTGACAAGTATTACTATAAAGACAAAATTATCATTTACATTGTACATTGTGTTAAGAAACATACGTAGAAAAACGGGAGGCTAAAAGGTCCAATGCTTATTGCTCAAATTCTGTTTTTGGGTACATAAAAGAAAAGGAATGTGCTCGTAGTTTGATAGCACCAGACTTGTTTTAGATTTTCTGGATACGACGGTAAATATTGAAAGTTAAATGAAGGAACATTTAAGACAAATTTCTTGTAGTTTAACAACATTGTTTTAGGTTTTTTCAATACGAAGGAAAATAATGGCAGTTTTATGAATCACGTTCACACAGCTCTAGTTACAATCCCTTCTGTAGCAACCGCAGTGTTAGTATAATACGGAGAACTTAACTTCACTAGCTTGTTGTTCTCATTTGCACACGCTATTCAATTTCGTTTGGAGTTACTAGGGTTTCTTTTATGTATTGAATTTGAACTCTTGAGCTCATGGAGAGAAAATGAAGTCTTCACCAACACAGCACACTTATTGGGGACGGGGTTGATAGGATTGTGCTGTTACACTACAATAGAAATCTAGTGACAAAAATCTTAAGACTTACATGTTTCGAATTAGCAGCTGAGCTGCTTGTTTGTATCTGGTCATAGGGAATGCTTTTTTCATATAGTACGTGAGTGCAAAGAAGGCTAATTTTACTTGAGATTATATTGGGTGTGCATGCAGGAGGATGGAATAGCTCTGAGCATCGGTTCTGGATTCGTCGGTCAAGAGCAGGCTCGTGAAGCATCAGGATTGGTGGTTGACATGATTCGACAGAAGAAAATGGCTGGCCGAGCACTTCTTCTAGCAGGTGCACCAGGCACAGGAAAGACAGCCTTGGCGCTAGGAATTGCTCAGGAACTTGGTAGCAAGGTGAGTTTGTGCCAAAACTCCAAATGAACATGGAGCTTTTTCCTCTCTTGTATGTCCTGATTTGTGCAGCTGATTGAAGTGGAACTCTAGACCTCGAGTAGACTCTAGGAAATTCTCACCATCATTACACTTGCTGCAGGAACACAGTGCATCAAATCAACCTTGTTAGGATGTTCTATGCCATCAGTACATAGAGAAGATTGCAATCCTAGGTTATGAAATGCTGCTCATTGGATAGAAAGCGCAAACTAACATTGCCTGCCTATGACTCAAGTTCTTTTCTCAGAAATTTGGGACTCGGTGTGATTACACCATTTTGGGTATTATCTTGGACTTAGCATCGATCTGTTAGATCCAAATCACCATGTCACCTAGTTGTTAAGTACTCAGGATAGTTGTGTGATGTTTATCATGCTCAACAAGAGGTCAATTCTCTCTCTCTCTCTCTCTCTCTCTCTCTCTCTCTGCTAAGACAAGGATCTGCAGCTGCCACACCTCCCACCACCATTTCGGGGCCTCTAGGCCATGTATAGACATTGCCATGCCATCACAACCATCCCACCTTTGATGCTAGCCCTTCTAGAGATGAACATATAAAGGGAGAGGCTGACGCAAGAGATGAAGGCAATGCACATGTACCCGTTGGTAGAGAGGAGAGGGCACTCATTTAAAAAGTTCCCCCATCTAAAGTCTCCCCACGAGAGCCAAGGGGGTAGATTAGGTTGCCAATGGCAGACAATGATGCAGATGTTTAGGACTTAGCATGAGGCAACTGTGATCGCCATATTAGAGATTGTTATGGACATAGTCCAAACTTACGTAATACAATTCTATAAGTACGCTCTCAATTTTGGAACTCACAACTAATATATGGTATTATTTCATCAAGTTTGGACCCCCCTTTTGTGGATAAGACTATTTGAATGGATAGAACTATTTTAAATTGAAGATGCCCTGAATTGGGCACATTATAGGGAGGCCTCCTCTAGAACCTTTCAAGATACTCCTAATTTAGTATAACTAGAAGCTATCACATGTATGCTCAAATGTATATGCTAATGACAACACTCTTAACTAAAGGCAGCATTTTTGAAGCATAATGAGTGTAGGCAACACGTATGATCTGTTGGCTGCACTGAAATTATTACTTCTGGAATCAAATCAATGAATAAGTCATCCTCACTAATTCTCAATGACATCATTGTACTTGAAAAGGCAACGTGTTTCCTATTCACACACAGGTGGGTAGAGTAGCCTTCGTGGCTGAAGGCAACTGACAACATAGTGAGGAAGATGATGCGACAATCATGAACATTGAAGAAAATGGTGAGGAGAAAGCGAGATGCAAAAAATGAAGTCTGTTAATCAGCAAGAAGAAAGAAAACATGGGGAGAGTGCTGATCATGGATAGAGCATTGGTGTGGTTGCATGGAAAGAGATGCGGAGAGCATGCAAGCATACGACCACCAAGTTTTGATTATGAGCTTATAGTTGGTAAACATTTTATGCCTAGAAATGCGTTTCTGGGCCCAGAAACGTGCCCAAAAGAAAAATCATATTATATGTATTTTTCGCCCTAAAATTGGTTGAAACCATGCTGTGACCAAAAACACATGGCAACCTATACAGATGTAATGCCCTTGATCAGAGCTTTAATCTGATACCCATATTGCCCACAAAAAAAAAAACACTTTTCTGAGACGCGCTGTAAAAAACCAGAAACGCTTTTCTGAACGCGTTTCTAAACGCATTTCTAGAAATGTGGTGCAACTATGCCCATACCACCTCAAATATGTCCATCTATTATTCCCTCTACTATTTATACCACCTCAAATATGTCCATCTATTATTTCGTCTACTATTTCTAAGTTGTTAGACACTTATCAGTTTGTTTTCATTGACCCGTCCGCTCGACTGCCTTTACGCTTGATCAATCATCTTGTTGATCTTTGTCTCGACACACTGTTCTTGTCTCCTGGGCTCCTAGTGCTCCCGTTTCATTTGTAGATAAGAAAAATGGCACTGAATGCCTTTGGATTGATTATCGACACTTATCTGTCTTACGATTCATAACTAGTATCCTCTTCCCCATATAGATGATTCATTTTATCAGAAGGGTAAAGCGTCAATTTTTCCTTAAATTTTTTGTACATTTTGGGTATCATCAGATTTGCATACTTCTTGAACCCAACATTGTGTTTCACACATGTTCGGGCCTTTATGAATTTTCATATTTTATCTTTTGGTGTCATTATTGGCCCTCTTGCTTTTCAGAATTGATGAATGACAATGTTTAGCCTTTAGTTGGAGTTTGTGTGCTTGTCTATTTGACGACATTCTTGTTTTTTAGTTTGGACATGGCTTCTCATACATTACAAATCTGAAATCTGTTGCAACATCTGAATATGTACCTTTACTGTTCCACACATTGAATTTTTGGGTATGTAAGATGATATTGCTTCTCGATCCATCCAAAGTACAATATATCAAAAACATAGTTGCACAGAATCGCGTTTCTGGGAGGAGACGTTTCGGAAACCACGTTTATGAGAAATGCGTTTCTCCTCCCAGAATCGGTAAGGCCTCTTCATGACTTGGCCTTCCAACTCCCTAAGCAAAAACACTTACTGGGACCATCTGTGATCGTAACAGACAGGCTAGAGGTTAGTTTTGAATTTTTATCCTTGACAGAACCCAACATGGATTAATGCACCTGAACTGGGCCATCCTGCACCCGAAACAGTCGACAAACTACACAGTAATTATGCTCTTCATTAGAGCTTTCATCTGATACCCATATTGCCCTTAAAAAAACCAAAAAAAAAATATATAAAAAAAATGTTTCTGGAATTTTTTTTAAAATTTCAGAAATACGTATCTGAACCGCGTTTCTGAACGCGATTCTGAAACGCGTTTCAGAAACGCAGTGCATCTATGATCAAAAATAGGTCTATGCCTACTGACGTCGTACTCCATATTGTACATTTGGTTTTAGGACTTGCTGCTCAACCACGTAAGCCTGTGCCAGAATTTGCTTCTATTGCACATCCCCTCCTTGCCTTGCTTTGTAAGTGTAGTAAGTTTGAGCGGACCACATCCTGTGAAGGAGCTTTTAAGCATCTCAAACATTTGTTGCCAGATTTGGATCAGGGTTTTGTTGTTGAGACAAATGCTAGTGCTGTAGTTGTTGATGCTCTTCTTTGCCAGGGTTCAACTGTTATTGCATGTGACTGTCACTGCTTATGTTCTTATGAGATGCGTAAGACCAATGAAAAGGATCTACCAAGTATTATACATGCCCTTACAGAGTGGTGCCATTATTGTAAGCCTATGCCTTTTAATATCTACATTGACCATTAGTCCTTACCCTACCTTGAGACTTAGAAAATTCCTAGTGGTCGTCATTTTGGATGGATGTGATCTTTTAATCATTTCAACTATCAATTGCATTCTAAAAGTAATGCAGCCTTACATGCTTAATCGAATTTGTCAGCCCTTCTTTTTGTTCTTGCTACTACCCTACTTGCTTGGTTTGATGCACTCCTGACTGCGTACCATGATTGTCTTGATTTTTGTTAAAATTTCTACACCTAGGCCACCTTATGTTCCTTGCTATTGAGTTTGTTCTTTACTTGATCAGAGACTTTATATATGGGGCACTTTGTGCTCCTATTAGTCTAGATTTATGATTCAAACTTTAGTCAGATGCTTATTATTCTTAAGTTGGTGGCCATTATGGGTTTCGGAGGTCCGTTGCTTGGCTTAAACCCTATTTTACTAGTCTTGAATGACAGCTGATTTAGCCAAATTGAAATTTTTTGGATTGGGGAACATTGTCCAGAATTTATTATTTTTTCAATATAACAACAACAAGAAAAACTTGAAAAAAACATAGTGATTTTTGCACTAATTGCTGTCTAGAATTCCCGAGGTTCCTGTATGGCATGCCTAGCAAGTATGCACCTGATGGAAGTCTTTTACTCAATTCAAGAGATTGGTTGTAATGGGCATCTTGAGTTAATCTAGTACAAATGCTTCATAATTGGCGAATCTTTTGCAGGTGCCCTTTTGTCCTATGGTTGGATCAGAGGTTTACTCTTCAGAGGTTAAGAAGACATCAGTGCTGATGGAAAACTTCCGTAGAGCTATTGGATTACGCATTAAGGAGAATAAAGAAGTCTATGAAGGAGAGGTGAGAACTACTTAAAAAGCTGTAACTCAATGCTTCTCTGAAATAGCATAAAGAATTTAAAATGCTGGAGAATTTTTCCACTGGGTTAATGCAGTGCCTCTATGTCAATTGGCTATTGGCCTAGTTTTCAAGCTAATGTTCATTTTATATGGCTTAAGCAGGTTACTGAATTGACACCTGAAGAAACAGAGAGTACAACTGGTGGCTACGGAAAAAGCATAAGCCATGTTGTGATTGGATTGAAAACTGTGAAGGGAACCAAGCAGTTGAAGCTTGATCCAACCATATATGACGCTCTTATCAAAGAGAAGGTGAGTTGAGATTGATTCTGTGTGAAGGACTTCTATGCTTAACTTCGACTTGTATTTTGGTCTGTTATGATGCGGTGGCATTTCTTGTTAAGCCTTTGCTTCACTCAATATGTTATCATCATGGGAATATTTTACTGGACAGTGTTCATCTTCAATTCTTTTCTTTTGGCTAGATCTAAGAAGTTCAGTAACAGTTTTTTGACCCTGGCATTTATCATTTACTCCTGCTATTGTAGCCTTTTCTTTGTCTGCCAGCAATTCGTCAGAACCTTTGACGATCTTCAGTAGAACTTTCAAGACGAGTTTTAGTCTAGAGGCTGATGTGGAATTTCAGTGCAATCACTGTTCTATTTATATGATTCTTAAACACATTATGGTTTTCAATGCTCAACATTGGCTTCGTGATGTGGCCATTGACAAAGCCCTGTCGGTGTTGCAGGTTTTGGTAGGAGATGTGATTTACATTGAAGCAAACAGTGGTGCTGTGAAGAGAGTGGGAAGAAGTGATGCTTTTGCCACAGAGTTTGATCTTGAAGCAGAGGAGTACGTTCCTTTGCCAAAAGGGGAGGTCCACAAGAAGAAAGAAGTTGTTCAGGTGAGTTGCTCTGAGTTATGCAAATGTTCCTGCTCAGGCTGCCCAGAAATTTATATCTGAACTACCTGCTCTGCTCAAAAAACAGATCAGAGGGGTTTAGACCTGTGGCCCGACCTTTTTGTTAGTTTTCAGCTTTCCATAGTTTTGGCAGCTTCATCTGAGACAAATGACGAAGACCAAGGTTTTTCTTGATTGATTGAGGATGTACTAGATACAACTCTTTACTGAATGTCATGGGTAAGTACAGCTGACTGAGAATTTTAGAATGGCAATGCTGTTTTCCGCTCTTCATCTTCCACACGACAGCTGGCGGCACTCTAGCCATTGTTACTTTCAAACTTTTTTGAATATTTTTTTTCAAATTTGTTTGAAACCTTAAACTTTTAAGTTTTCCCATTTTGGTTCTTAGGGCCCCATAGAAGTCAGAAGTGCTCTGATGTGAATGTTAGGGCCTAATTAAGCCCTAACCCAAAAAAAACCATAGCTTGACACCTTTCACCTCCCAAGCACTTTTCATCCTAAACGAATGATCGAAAGGCCTCTGTTAATTTTCATAGCTAGAGGAGGTTGACATCATAACATCAACTGTTGATTACTCAACACCTTATTCCAGTATGTCGAATGATAATCTCCTTAAGTCTGATGATCAAAGATTATCCATTTCCAAAATTTTCATTATAAAAAATTTAATCACAAAATCAACTTATAGAGGAAATAATTGCTTAGCCCTTAGATACTTACATAATACTCAATAATGTATGGATTTTCCTAAAATATAGATTCAAAATTACTGTTTATTGTAAAAATTTACACTCAGAATTACTGAAGGCAATTAATCAGATGTTCACCTATTTGAGCGATATTACTCAAGGTTAGTTTAAATCGTCAGATAATATCAAATCCATTTATCCCAAGAGCTAAAATTTGATTGTTACGTCGGTTCTATGCTCCTTTAATCCTGTGCATCCAACATGCAAACTCTCCTTAATGGTTGCTAGCAGACTCTCCACTCATCCATAAGCTCTTCACTCAAGAGCTCCCCTCCAAGCCCTGAGACATCCATCTTTGAGTCTGATCCCATGCCAATAGCCTCTTTGTCCCATACCATGAGTGCTCTCTCAAGTCATCGCTAGATCAGGTCTCAGACCTGCACCATAGCTCTCAATCTTAAATGCTTTTCCAAGAATGATCTCTCTCTCTCTAGGCTTGGCATGCTTGTATAGACTTGAGTTATCGACGTTAAGAGCACACTCTTAAAGGTAGGTGAGCTAACTTTCCATCCTGTTAGGAGGGGCATTGACCCCAAACTAAAGGCCAACCAAATTATGTCTCTTAGGGACTTAAAAAGCTTAGTATTTTGGAGCTACTAGTGCTGTCCTACCACCTTATCTCAGAGCTACAGCATATCACTAAAGCACAGGGCATGTGGCCCTTTCACTAGTAGTCAACTGCTACTTTGGAAGAGGTTACTCCAATGGTCTCTGTATGAGATCGAGTACTTTTTCACGAGCACGCTACCACATGTTGGTGATGTGGCCATTGAACGATCAATCTTTTATTTGAATCTCATGTCCATGATCTTTAGATATCTACTTCTTTTAGATTCCATTTTTATATGGGGACATTAATATGACAATACCTATAACCTTTCATCCCTCCTCAAGCTGCATTGTTTGTGATGTGGAAATGCAAGTATTTTGTATGTAGCCTAGGTAGCATTGTTGAGAAAGAACAAACGCTTCATTAACGTCTTTTGAATGCCAAAAGGCATATAAGACGATAGTTAAGATTTTTGGCATTAATAGGTCCTCTTTTGTATTTTTCACTACAGTTGCTTGCAACAAACAAATATGTTTTGATTCTTGATATGGTTGGTTGTATAGGTAGATAGGTTCCTTGCACACCGAAATTTATTCTTTTCAATAGGTTTGAACAAACAAATTATTTTGAGTTTGCAATGTCACTTTTTTTTTTGAGGGCAGGTAGTTACCTTATACACCTGAATGTATTTTCCTTGTTGAAGTGAAAGAACAAGTGTTGCCCCTACTTGTCGACTGTCATTACTTTGTTGAGAAAGATATGTCACCAAGAAGAAACTTAAGATTTCAAATTTCTAAATTTGTATTCATGGCAAAAAATAAAATGTATCTTGCTATGATGTGGGTGGAATGTTAAAGCTGGACCCATGAGTGTATTCTCATACAGAGAGTCTTTCTCATCGTCTTTCATTGTTGGAGTCTGGACCTTTTCCTAAACTGCTCTTGCTAGGATATCAGGTTAAACTATTAAATAATAGTCTTGCTTGTTATAACATTTGGGTTTCAATACGCCTTCCAATAGAACCTGTATGTGCTTTCAGTTCTTCCTATCCATGCCATTTTTTTGGTGCTGTGCAGGATGTAACTTTGCATGATTTAGATGCTGCAAATGCGAGACCACAAGGAGGCCAAGATATTTTGTCCATGATGGGACAAATGATGAAACCAAAGAAAACTGAAATCACTGATAAGCTGCGACAAGAAATTAACAAGGTTAAGTTCCAGTTTTTTCTCTTGTCGACATAAGCTTAGCATACTTAATAGTTATAGTTGTGTTCATCAATACTTTGATGCTTTGCAATAGATTTTCAAAGAAGTTGGAAGAAGTTGCAAGGTGAAAGGGAACTGAACACGATGACTCCCATTGTGTTAAGAGCACCTCTACAAATTACAGCTGCTTTTAGATTTTTTCACTATAACATGCTAAAATCTAGGCACATGAGCTACTTCAGTCACTAGAGGTCGAAAGTTGCAATTTAGTGAGCTATTAGACTGTTAGGCCGTGCAAGCGAATTGCAAAGTCAAGCAAGAGATCACATTTGGATTTTTTATACATTTTTCTAAGATTTTTGGTGCCAAGGTTTAGGGCATGTCAGGGTTTATAGATTGTAATTGACCAAAATCAAAAGGAGAAAGTGAATCATAGCATTTGAAGTCAAGAAAGCCACTTTAAGATCTAGGCTTCAGAGGTAATAGTGTTGGAATGTAAATGGAATTGCTTACATTACCATAGGTTACTTTACCCAAAAGTCAAGAGCTGTGTAACCATGGTTTATTTATCTCTATTAGGCCTACTAAACTTAGAGTTAGCTAAGTTAGTATGAACTTAACTTGGTAGGGACTCGTGGTCCACTAGGCCTAATTGTGACATTAAGTACGTCAACTTGACATATTGGAGGTATCTTATTCTTTCTATGTAACTTATAGAAAGTTGGATAGTCAATAGTCAAGTAGTTGGATAGCCAATAGTCATGAAGTTAGATAGTCATCTTGGACTATGTATATGTGTGCATCCCATTTGTATGAGACACTTTTGTAAGCAATACTGACTATTCTCCTTGGCTGTCCACGAGTTTCTACAAGAGGGTTTCTAGCCATCTCTCTCTTTCTTTTGAGAATGCTTTGTGTGATTGAATAGTTAAGATCCTGGATCCTTAAGGCTTCTATTTCCTACAAATAGAGGTGTAACTCTCTATGAAGAAGAAGAAAATATGGACTAGCATGGTCCATAATAAAGTTAGAGATGTAGCAATGAGTGCCGAATGCATAGAAATCTATGGTTGCAACCATAGTTTTCTGTTGTACAAAAGGAGCTCCTTTTGTATGGAACGTTCAAAAAATACCCACATTCTGTTCGGTATGTACTTTTTTTTTCACATTAAAATTTTGAGAAATATTCTGTTTTTTATACATTTCATGTGTAACTTTGTTCTGTACGTACAGCACAAAACAAACAAAAGTAAGCAGTTCGAAATTGGGTTCAATGACCAATTAGTGAGTTTCATCAAGTATTGACACATTTCTTCATGAAACAAATGCAAGAAACTTTTAAAAGAAAGAAAAAATTGCAAAAATGACTTTTGAAACATTTGGAAGTGATTAGCTTACCACCAAAACATCACATGATGATTGACCAAATCATAGACATTCCTCAGTCTGCTTACTATGACCCATAAGTTGTTATGCAGAGCAGCAAGATCATATATGTATAATCGAAGTTTGAATTTGAAGTAGCCATGAGTTATAATTGCAAAATAATCTGAAGCAACTTATGATGAATAGAATGTGCATATCAAGCTTTCAAGTTTCAATATTCAAGAGCATATACATACAAGACAGTGCACATTGAGCATCATATTCTTATGTATTATTCTTTTGTGGCTGAACATGAACCCGACAGAATAACTGATCTTTATAAAATAGTAAGCTTTAGATGAAGATGGGAGCAGCAAAGTGTTTATACGATGCTTTGAAATAACGGCTCCTAGATTGGGATGACTATCAACTGTCTGACTTAGTTTATTGCCCATGGAGACATAAAGTGTTGACATACATGGTCTTTCAAGATAAAAGGTTTCTCATGGTAGTTGCCATCATATTCTTATGTATTATGCTTTTGTGGCTAAAGATGAACCCGACAGAATAACTGATCTTTATAAAATAGTAAGCAGTAGATGAAGATGGGATGGGTGCAGCAAACAATTTATAAGATGCTTTGAAACAAGCTTCTTGTGTCATCAACAATTTCTGATTAAACAAAAGACCTCATCAGCCAATCTTTTACATGCAGATTTACAATACTATGGCCACTGTTTTTGTTTTTCGTTGAAAGCACTAGGATACGTCTCTCTATTAGGATTGTGGCCTCATTAGGTAAATTCACTTTCTTTCCAACAGATAATTTCATCGCTCTTAACCTCAGGATTACTTGGCATTTCAAAACATTTGTTTCAATTTATTGGCCAAATGCACAGGATAAAAAAGCACCGAGCTCCAAAGTCCATCATCCAACTGAAGCCTGTTTCAACTACCTACAAAAAGGTTTCTTTTCATAGTAGGAGATTACTAGCAATTTCCAGCGTTGAGGGCTTTACTAGTGTAAGCTGCCGGCTAAAATTTAAACAAGTTAGTTTATAAATTTCAACGTTTGCAGTCCACTCCACTTGATCTTTGTTTAGACAAGTACAGATACAACTTTCAAATCTTCCATGAATGGTATTTTCAAACTCTTGCTTTTCTACTGGCTTCTTATTTCCTTGTAGTAATATTCGGATGTTTTGCATTAGGCAGACTAGAGCATTAGAATTGATTCATTTATGGATGATATTGCTATTTCAGGTTGTCAATCGATATATAGATCAAGGTGTGGCAGAATTGGTACCAGGAGTTTTATTTATTGATGAGGTGATAATATCTATGTCCTTTACACAAATGCTTCATGACTAGTAGTTGAGCGGACATTGACATTCACAAGCTTTTTGAAGCATTGTACCTTCTTGTACTGGTTGTAAAGTTCAGCTACAATATTCAATGTTTATTTTCCTAAAGAAGAGTTTGGTTTTCCATGATGCAATGCCCTTTAAAGGACAATATTGATCACAAGTTGTAAATAGGGGTTTGGTAACCCCTCCCAAAGAGTGCTAGGAAATGAGCACTAGCTTCAAAAACTTTCAGCTGCTTTTTGATCACAGAGGGCCTAAATTCCTCCCAACAGGCTCTTTTGAACACAAAGCAGTCCATTTATTACGGGAATAGCTATCTCTAACAAAAGGCCATTGAATGAGATGCCTGCTTCCTTATCCCAAGTGCCTCGAATTTTCATGTTTTACGAAACTCATTCAAGGCATTGAAGTGCTTTTGGAGCTTGGAGCTGTCACTGTGCTGATAAATCACATTATTTGCATGAGTTAGTAGAAGCTCTGCATATATTGCCACTTACATACACCCTCCCTCATCTCTAATGCAACTCCGCACTGGTATTTCTGAGGTGGAGCATCCTTACTTTACTCCAAATGTTATTTCTATTGTTCTATTTTCCACTTCCTCTTCTTTCCCTATCTACTGGCATTGCCAGTTCTGCAAAGACTTTCTCATACAGCCTGTGAGTGACTCTCTCACTGTAGTGGAACTTCCTATTCTTTCCACCATGACATGAAAGAATCTAGCTGGTTGAAAACAGAAAGCCAAACTTCAAAGTGCCGGTATGGATTCTGCATGGAGTAATTTGACTTCAACCTAAGATGCGAGGGAGTAGATTTGGGGAGTTTTTTTTCAATTTGATATGACTTCATACACTCCAAATTAGTAGGTTTTAAAATTTATGCAGATAATTCTTATGGTTGCTAGGCTTGTATAGCCTCAACCATAGTTCAACTTAGTTGAATGCTCAACTTACACTCAGCTCTTAAACAATTCATTATTGAAATGAAATGAAAGGACATCCAAATCTAGATTATATGCAATGAAATTAGGGGTTTGGATTGATAAGACAATCATAAAAGGAAATGAAATAGAACTCAAATTTAGATTATATGAATGAAATTCTAGATGATATGTGAAGGTTTAGAATGACTTACTATTGTGGCCTCCAATCCGACCTTGTCATTGGAGCTGCCTACACAAGAGGTCATCCTAATTGCAGCTGCCTCCCTCTACAATCAATACTTCTCTGGTGTTTTGGTCTCATCTTTGCAAGCTTTCCGGTCTGCACTTGGACACTAGCTCAATTTTGACTTGTCATGCTTATAGGTGTCGCACACCATGTCACAATAATGCCATATGAGAGATATGCTCTCTCCTGACTGATCACTCCATTTTGTAATAAACGGTTACCAGGATGGCGCATACACAACAAATAGAGTTTGTTCGTAAACACTCTCCCTTATCTTGTATGATAATAATCCTTGAACGATTTGAATTGTAGATGGTTTGATGTGCTCTCTTCAGTAGTGGGAGGTAAGTCACGAGGAGGGCTAGCTTTTTTGGTTACTTATAATTTCTTGCATCTTTCTCCTTGTTGAGGAGTCCAAAATGCATAGAGCTTGTATAGGTAGGAGTCGTCATCATAGGTTTGACGATGCCTTAGTCAGCTATAAAACACTTGCTTGGCTAGAAATTCAACATGAATTCAGCATATAATTTTCTTCATCAATCATGATCCGCTGTCTTCTTCGATTACTACCATCAATAGATCAAAAGAACCCAATTTTCTCTCATTCTATGATTTTTTCTGTACTTTTCTCTCGACATTGACAATTATTATGAAGATATGCAACTTGTATGCCATTTTCGCTTTAGTCACAAGAATGCTTGTCTATGCATACCTTTTGGATTTGTTTTCTTGTGTGGCACATGCAGACAAACTAAATTGAGCATGTTACCTTTGAACATGTATATAGCAATTAAAATAGTTCACACATGTTGGCACACGTCTAAATATCACCATGATCGAACATGTATATGGCGATTAAACTAGCTCACGCATGTTGGGACATGTCTAGATATCACAATAATTACTCAAAGTTAGCTGTGAAGTGCCAATAGTGAGAGTCTTAGGATATTGTAGGGCAGAGATTTGATTCTGCTCACCGAGGAATCTGTAGAAGACTCAAAATTCACCCATAGTAACACAAGACATTATATTCTCTTATTATGCGAGGGTTATTGTAGGAAGTTCATAAGCGTGTTTGGTGAATTGCTATATAATCCTTCTGGCTGTCGCCAGCCACTTGCCCTTGTACTGTAAATACATCTGCCTGCAATGCCTGTAAAACTTGACCTTCCTCCTTGCATCTGGTTGGTGTCGTAGTGCTAGATTCCTCTTTTTCTCTTTGAGAATTAGAATAAATGCATTTTCTAAAGCTTCGGCCTAGGCAGGAGCTGTTATCCACATATTCTGGAATGTCATCCCATATGTTGTGCCCAATATATTTAGAACTTTGCATTGAGAATAATGGGCCAAATTAGTTCAGAGAAAATATATTTTTCCCTATAATTCTTAGGAAAAGTTCAACACTGCCGAGATTGATGTTAAGATGGCATTATACCAGTGCCAAAAAATTTATGTGAGTATGTTTACCTATCGAACAGAGAACGAAGTTACAAACAGATAATAACCTGACATAGACTCAATTTTGCAGTATCAATTTATTGTGTAGGCTTAAGGTGGGTCCAGGTCGTTTATTATATGCAAAAATTTGGTAGCATTACATTTTACAAATTAATTTGGTTTTCTGACATTATCTCCATGGAAAAGTACACATCCTTACTGAATGCAAAAGTGTTGGAGAATGTATAAAGCATGTTCTAGCCATGGGGTTCAATCAATTTCTCGACAATTGTGTATCATCTATTTGCACGTAGAGCTTCGAAACCACTTTCAGTTAGATTGTTAAACAAACTTGTCCCAATTCATACTGATTCATCACTGAAATTCTGAATTTTAACATTTTAACGTTTACAAATTCTTTAAAAAATGCATCATTTTTAAACATTTGCACTCCAAAATACAATGTTTGGAGCAGTCAAAAGGTTGATCTAGGTTATTCGTTGTTACTGTTATTGCTCCCAAACTTTATTTCTAGAGTATTTGTCTCTTTGTTCAATGCTCATAGCTTGCTTGGATGACAACATGCAGGTGCACATGCTCGATATGGAATGTTTCACGTATTTGAATCGTGCTCTGGAGAGCTCTCTTGCACCAATTGTCATTTTTGCAACTAATCGTGGCATTTCTAGCATTCGGTACAGCCTTTTTCCTCTCATGCAAGTCAATCCTTTTGGCAAAGCTAGAAATATGATGTTAATGTGTCATGCACTTTCACAGAGGAACAGATATAACCAGTCCTCATGGCATTCCTGTGGATCTTCTGGATCGTCTTGTAATCATTCGTACTCTCCCTTATACATTGGCAGAAATGGTGCAGGTAATGTTGTTAGTTCTGGAATTTAAATATGCCAAGAAGATGTTTCCTGTAGTAGTGATAATTTGACATAGAGGCGACAAATACCTCCTTTCATGGAGTGCAATGAAATGGATTTTTGATGGTTGTTCCTTAATGTTGGAGATTTAACAATGTGCATGTTTGTGCATGCATGCTGCCACATTTTTTCTGTTTCATATGTTCGGGCATCAGAGAAAGGAAATGCTGTTATGTTGTGCCCAGTATGGTGGTATCTATTGGCGGAATATGGAGTTGTTATAAGTGATTTAAGTGCATGCAGATATTGGCTATTCGTGCACAAACTGAGGGACTTTCTGTTGATGAAGAAAGTTTAGCATTTCTTGGGGAAATTGGAGACCGGACATCATTGAGGTTGGAACTCTTTGCTATAAGCTTTGAAAGCTAATATATGGATCTTTCAACCTTACAAACTTGCTACAAATCAAGCTTGCAAGCCCATATTAGTGCTGCTTTTCACAATAAACTTTTGAATACGTGATTCTCATAGCAACTGTTCCAATGCAGCTTTTGTTAAAGGCTTGGCAATAGGTTAGACAGGGACACATAGGTAGGTATTAGGAGAAATCCATGCCATGCTAACCCCTTATGACTGTTGAAGTAGGTGTTTGTAGTACACTGAGTCATGATTGCTTTAAATTTTTGTGGCTAAATTTCAGCTACACTTCTAAGATTAATATAAATCTTTTCTGAGAAGAGAGTTAAAACCTTGCTACTTAAATGTTTTTCTTTTCACTATCCAAGAATTGTTCAGGAGATTACAAGTTCAGAGCTCATAGGTTCTTTATAGTGCACATGTTTTCTAGCTCTGTTAACTATGTACCCTAGAAACCCGTTCTGACCCTTTTGGGGCGGAACGTACTGTACGTTCCGGTCGGAACGTTTTAAAAAAAAAAGGGTATTAAAGTGCCACCTGCTGGCCGCGATCTTCCTTCTTCTTGATAATACATTGAGGGATGCTTGATAACACATTGAGGGGGCTAGATATCAGAAATGCTGGAAAACATATAGTTCAAGCAGATTCTTTTGTTCAAGGTAAATCTCGAGTCCTTTGTTAAGAAATTACAGCTATTTGACAACAATTAATTGCGATCATAAGATGAGCGACCTCCACGGCCAGCACTGGGGCGATCAGAAGGACCAGCTTGATCTCTATAGTCTCCCTTAGACCGCAATGGACCACCACCACCATATCGGTTACTGTCACGTCCTCCATCTCTGTCATGTCCTCGATCTCGATGTCCATGTCTTGTCTGACTCTAGATAATGCATGTCTGCTGACTGTTGCTCTCGTTGATCGTAGAATCACTATCTGAGGCACATTATATATATATGAGCTAGAATCTCTATCTGAGCCACGTTATATATATCTGAGCCAGAATTGCATCTGAGCCACGTTATATATCTTGATTTCATTCCTTAATCTCGATTGCTTTGTGAAAAAGTTAAGTATTTTTAAATTTTTTTTGGGTCAAGTTCTGGAATATCTGCTGTATCTATTTTCTGTTTGAAGGGTTCAAGTTTCATTCGGAATTTCCGCTTCATCCATTTTTTCAGGCATGCCGTTCAGCTTCTAACCCCAGGAAGCATTGTTGCCAAGACAAATGGTCGTGATGAGATTACAAGGGTATGGCTGTGATCATTATGTCTTACTTGACTTTGAAAGACACCAACTCTAGTAGTTACTTTATAGCTAACAATGTCCTGGGTCATATTACATCTTGCAGGCTGACTTGGAGGATATAGCAGATCTATTTTTAGATGCGAAGGCATCGGCAAAACTGCTCCAAGAGCAGCCTGACAAATATGTTTCTCAATAAGCTTTTACAATCTGGATATGAAGTGCATTGGCAATTTTGTGGAATACATCGGAGCTTTAAAGTAAAGTGAAATGATGCAACTGTTTCCTGGATATAGCATACAAGTTTTGACTTGACAGCCACACCGATGATGCAAATGTTCCAAATTTAGAGCTTGCAATCAAGTTTCGTTCCTTTGATTGTATGCAGTTTTTTGGGCTTTACAATCTTTTACTTGCTGTATGAATTGAGTATCAAAGGAAAGCTTCAAAATTCTGAGCTTACAGACTCATTATCTTTCCACCGATTGCTCACTTGTTCTTTTGAGTTTGCCATGTTTTACCTGGCTGCATGAGCTGGGCAATATTTTCATAAGGTGTTTATGTGATATTCTTACATCTGTGCATTGTAGAAATTCTGAAAGGCATCAATCCAGACTGTTTTCTAAAAAAGCATTCAGCTCCTAGAAGCAATATGTTTGATGAGACTGTACCAAGAAAACTTGGATTTCTCAAATAATTGGACTGCTTAGCTCGTGATACTGTAGATATGTAAGAAAGTTCAGGCCTCTCACATCTGCTGAACTTAATTAACATGATACTTATGCTACATAGCTGTTGATATGCAATCTTGTCATTGTTTCTTGTATTTGGTGCTCAGTTAGTGGAAAGAATGTTGCTTTTCACCCTGATCGCTGACATTCACATACTAATTTGCCAGCACTACTTCCACCGCATGTAATAGCTTCTTATTAATGGGAGATTATAGCCTGCTATTTATTGTGGTTAGCTTTGTATCTCAGTAAGCCGCTTGCTCTAAATTTTGACTTTCTTTTGCATCTTGCGTGTGCAAATGTGTGCAAATTACATCGATATCATTAACTATGCCAGCAAAGGATTCACCACTGTTTCAAACTTCACACATCTCTTTACCTACAATTGTTAGTAGTGGTAGCATACATATCAGACGATTCAGCCAATGGTGTGTGGTACATTAACAGAAGCTTGTTCCGGATATTTTTGGGCTGGCCACATCATTCTGTTATTTAAGAAAGGAGCTAATAAAATTTGTGTATAAAATATTGATTTTTTTGTGCAACATTTTGTATTTCACCTGGTAATTGGCAACAAGTACTTTCTGGGGTCGATTAAGGTATGCAAGATTCTTCGAATCAAGGAAAGATTGAAATGGATTTTGCTATTCGAAAACCAGGATTTTGTTTCGTATAGGCAAGCTGTGTGTACCGGAGAATGACACAGTAAGGGCCCAAATCTTGCATGAGTGTCATGATAGTCCATGCGCAGGACATCCGGGTATACCAAGAACACTTGACTTAGTTTGACGGCAATTTTGGTGGCCTAAGATGAAAATTCAAGTAGAGGCCTATGTACTTAGATGTGCTAAGTGCCAATTAAATAAAGCAAAGAGGCTAAAAGCTAGTGGCCTATTACATCCTTTAGATATTCCTACCGGAAAGTGGGAAAGTATATCTATGGATTTTGTGGTCCGGCTTCCACGTACCGGGAAGGGCCACGATTCGGTTTGGGTCATTGTTGTCAGACTTATGAAGTTTGCTCAATTTATCCCATTACCAAGAATTTGCTTAGTGTGAGTCAGTGACCGTCACCCAAAATTCACTGGGAATTTTGGCAAGCAGTATTTGAAAAGTTGGAAACGACTTTAAGTATGAGTTCTACAGATCATCCGGAATCAGACGGTCAAACGGAAAGGACCAATTAGATGATGGAGGATATGTTGCGAGCATATGTGGGCCATCGTTAGTCTGATGTTCAACACGAAATGATAAGTCACATTCACTATATTGATGCTCCTCCTGAATACAGAACATCATATCAGGCGTGCTTTTCTTTCCGTGTTCTCGTTTTTTGCATGAACTCGATCCTGATTTGATGCCCCCGGACTTGATCAGTTAGAAGCATCATTCAGTTTCAGTACTGCAACTTTATGCTAAGATTTGTGGGAGTTGTTCTAAGATGTGTATGAACCTCAGCAATGGCATGCAAGTGCCTATATACATGTTATAGCCTTAACTTCAACTTCGTTCAAACTGCTTTGTATCATAACATGTATTTCTGTGAAGTTTGAGAAACTTAGTAAAGTTTAAAGCTAGAATTACCTTCTTCTGAAGGTAAAAACATCCATACTAATACAAAGCATGTGGACATATGGCTATTTAGAAGTAAAAAGTTGTGTACAAAAGAAAGTCTTCCTTTTATTTTAGAAACTAAAAATGAGTCAAGCCAACAATGCCTTAACTCCTAAATTACGTGACCTTTCCCACGTTTTTTTTTTTGGAGAAATCTTATGGGCGTGGCAAAGCCATGAGTGGTAGTGCCACTCACATGATTGGAATTCTGCCCCAAAAAATACCAATGGCAAAAATTTAGAGTGAAGGTGGCATAGGCATGCATGGATGTGCCACCTTTTAAATTTTTTTTCTCCTGTTGTCCCAATTTATGCATGTGCAAGACATCCTTTGTAGTTTGTGTGGCTGTAAGTGTGGAAAGTGGTGGTTATTTGTTTTTGTCATATTTGTGAAAGATTATGCATATGCTAACTTAGGCCAACATTGCAAATGCTAATTGAGTAAATGTGATATTGTGCACGTTATGTGAGTTTGTGCACATGGTAATGTAGAATGCCAGATTAGGCCAGCTTTAGAAGATAACATTATTCAAATTTTAGCCTCAAGTTACCTGTTTGGAGTGCTACACAAATTACTGAATTCTAATGGATACAATTACCGATGTCTCATCTTGACCATTGGTGACAATGTAAGGTTAGGATTAGACATGTAACTTGCACATGAAGTTATGATTTGAGGAGGAAACTCACCCTCCATATTGTCGAAAATCGGTGGGATCAGAGAATTGATCGACTGATATTGGATCAGAGTAGCTATGGTAGAAATAGATGCTCTGATATCGGATCGATGATGGTAGTATAGCAACGGAAGTGGAGAAACGGATGGTGCGTGGATCAGAAGTGCAACAATTACAAGCAAAACAAGATAAATAAAACAGTAGCTATGCGCAATAGAACGAAGCAGTAGTGGTGACTAGAAACTTGCACTCTGATTCAATGAAGGATGAGTACAAGAGCATGAAGCAGCGTGAGACAGTGAGTGCAAAAATTGCTTCTGCTAATAATTGTTGATCTATCTTTTAATTACTTAGCAACTTAGTTACTTAACTAGAATACAGCCTACTGAGCATGTCAAATCTACGAACACTATATGATTGCATGTTGTTGCTCAGTGCATTGGGAAGCATAAAATCTATCTACTTAATTTACTATGGCCGTTATGCATTAGATGGCTGTCCTTCCCAACTGTCAATATCTGTACAAACTAGGTGAACTATCAGTAACGTACTTGAAGTCGTCTGACAGTGCATGGATCGACTTTTCCCTGATGAAGAAGAGGTCCGATGAAGTTGAGTTAGTTGGTAGTTGATGAAAAGTCGATGAGGTCGGGGTAAGTCGACGAAGTCGGACAAGTCAACTCTGTCAAATGCAAATGGGTTTTCAAGCTCAAATACGGACCAGATGGGAATGTGACAAAATACAAGGCAAGACTGGTAGCGAAAGGATTCTCTTAGAGATATGGTATTGACTACTTTGAAGCCTTCTCTCATGTCGTTAAACATTCATCCTACGTCTGTTATTTGCATATGCAGCAGCTTATGACCTCAGGATCGTCGTGAAACCTTCTCCTGCCCTTCACGCTCCAAAGAGTACCAGTGAGATCATGCAAGTACCCAGAAGTACAGATGTCTAATTCTTCATGAAAAGTGGACATAGAGCATCCTATGGCTATGGCCACCAAATTCGAAGTTTGATCTTTTTCCTTTGTAACCTCTAATTACACACATCCCTATATGTCTAGAGAGCTCCAAAAAGATTCCAAACATGCTCATAAATCTCCAATCCAAGTGTCACACTACTTTCAATGTGGAAACTAAAAAAAAAACCCTTAAAAAACCATGTTTTTCACCATAATGTGCAAAAGCGAATTGGAACTACTATGTAAAAATCAAAACACTTAGCATCCAGATCATTTTGTAGCATGAACAAAGGGAAAAGGAAATAATTGATTTAAAGCAAGAAATCGGCAATTTTTGCCAAAATCCAAAAAGCTCATTATAGGAATATACACATCACTTAAATATCATTGTAAAGACTCCAACCAGTGACTTGGAGATCACACTAAGTTGGTTCTTGCTTACTCAAGTTCCCATTACGTAGCAATTTCTTCTCAGAAATTGCAAGATTCCAAACATGATCATCTATTGCTCAATTAGCTGCATCTAACAACCAATTATCCTAGATGAGATGTCTCATTTTCCTGCTAGCTGCACAATACATTGGTGGTTGCAGATTTTCAAATGTAGCCCACTTCTTGAATTTTAAGAAATAACCAGAAGTGCAAGATTCAATTCATCCAGGGTCCAAAATCTGTACAGAAGTCTTTGACCTGCTTCATGAGAATGAAAAAATAAATGAAATCTGTGAGGTAACATCTAAATATTTTAGGTTATAGTAATCAAGTCCGAATGTATTAGATAACGGGCGCCCGTTATGACAAATTGTAACGGCGAGCCCTTCAATTTGTGGCCCGTTAACTGACATTATGGTCAGCTGCTGCCTCTCTCGCATTCAAACATGAACCGATATTCTGTTTATTGAAGAATATTTGGATTTAGCATTTTATTTGGTAACCATCTTGAGTGAGGATCAAATTCATATTCTTTGTAAGCGATCGTCAACACAATGCATCCATCATATGAAGCATTAAATGAACTTCTGGTTTATGCAAAAGCGGTAATCAATCTACGTGGCTTTTTCCTGTGGATATATACTTGAATGCGTCACATTCAGTTCTAGACTGAGCTGCACGTGATTGGAAGTCATTGGCGGCTCATTCACACAACGACTGAATCTCTCTTGCCGTCTAGTTTCTGCTGCAACTCCTGCAGCCTCGCAATCAAGAAAGATCTGACAGAGAATTCTCAGTTGAGCGATTAATTGAGGAAGTAGTAAGATCCTCTCTCGCGAAACGCATTCAACGCATTCACCTTTTACTTTTGAAAGGCAGAATACAAAAATTTGTTACTAAAAATAGTAATGCATATTCTGACATATTAAGCATCCTATTTTCTGTTAATAAACGGCAGCAGCTGACCATAACGGACTGCAGAAGCTTTGATGCTAAAATTATAATCTGAAATCTTGAAACCAGAAGGGTAGTTCTTCAACGTGAAGGAGAATTGAAAAGCTTTGTTGCTCCTTGTTCAATTTGCTAGAAACTTAGATCTGAACGGTTATAGCAAGTTCTCCCCAGTCTCCAAGTCATGAAGCTACATTGTTCTTATCATTTCAAACAAATTGAATGCAAATCTATCTCAAACAGTACCTGATCTGACTGAGCCTAAAGTAGAAGACAAAGATGACGGAAAAAGTAGAAGAAGATGACAAAGAAAAGGATAATTTGACCTCCCCGTATCAAGAGATTGGCAAGAAAAAAAACGGAAGTTGGAGATCGCGAGATATGAGTTATTTTGACAAAGAATAGATGTTGGTATGTTTGGCTCGCTCTAGTCTTTCTAAGAGTTTTTCTTCTGCCAATCATGCAGCCAGTGGAGCGTCATTCTGTCACCTGGGCGATCAGGAAATCCAAAGGACTGGATGATCTTACCCACTCGATCAGTGTCAATGGTGTAATCTGGCACTCCCTGATAAGGATCTTTGCAGAGAGTGGTGTTCCCTCGTTTCTCATTTGGCACAGGATCTCTGAAAGGATTGGAGATGTCGTGCTTGAGGCCCAGCGCCACAGAAGTGGGATGCGTCCAAGTATGCATGATCCTAGTGTCGGAGTAATTATAGTGGCTCCAGTTGCATGGACCAAAGATCTCCACGAAACCAGCTCCATCAGGCAGACAGAAGGTCGCCCATGTGTTGGCACCGTGTGCAACCACGAAGATATCTGTCTGCGAGTAGATGGACATAACATCAGGGAAATTGTAGCTAGTGTTTCCTGATGCAAGCAGCTCGTCCAGATAGAAGACCTGCAGCTGCGGCCTGGAGATGTTTCTGAGATATGCCAGGACTTCGTCGTTGTTGGTTGGCTTGCGGCGGCTTGTGTCGCTGCGGCCGTAGTAAAGCACGCGCAGGCGCTGGGGAGGCAGACGAACCTGCGGAATAGGCATACCAAAGAAATTGAAGATAGCTTTGCGGTAGAGTTGAATTGCAGGAGCGTAAATCTGCGAAGGGAGGCGTGTCTCATCGAAGCGATCACTGGAATGCATCTGCAGCAGAAACCTTTCAAAACACACTGTGGTGGTCTGATTCTCCATCAGGAGAAAATCTGCTCCCTTCGACACCTCGAACAGCAAACGCGCCTGCCACAGAAGCTGCTTGCGATCATCATTCTGAGAAGCTTCTCTCATCCACTGGTGGAATCTGTGGAGGATGCAGTGGTGGATCGGCTTCGGGGTGGTCTCGTTGAATGGATGGACATGGGCCGCGAGATTCGGCCACACCCTCTCTGCAAAATTGTGCATAGAGTTGCCCACATAAGGTAGAAAGTGCAACGTATTTCCCGCGATCCAGGAAGCATTCTCTGGCACCTTGTCTGCGTAGATCACCCCTGTGCAGGTCTCTGCGCTCTTGTTGCCACACCATGAGTAAATATCTTGCCAGATGTATCCCAGCTCCCTAATACTGCTAACATTCTGGTTCACTTCCTCCTCTGAGAGATTCACCAAGAGCAGCGTGCCCCCAGGCACCATGCACACCTCCTCCATTGCCAGAAGAGGGTAGTCCATGAAATTGTTGTTGGGCAGAAACCTGCTACGCAAGCTTCCGCTGGCTTTTTCTGAAATCTGATCCACGTCCACTGTCGACATACGCTTGAAGAAAGCCTCTTCAAGTGTAATCCTCGGAGGTGGATCAAAACCATGATTTGGATCAGCTTCGCTGTAACTGCCATTGATTGCAGCTTCCTCCGGCTTTGCGGCTCCACTTCCGGATGAGAAATATGAACTCAATGAAGGCAACTGAGATAAGCAATACACATTCGGACCAGTGCTTGCAGCGTCCGAGTTTGTGCTCAATCTCACAAACAGCGTCAGCAGTGATACAATCAATATCGCCCAAAAAACGTAAGATATCTTCACTTTCCTCTGCGCTTCTAGCTGAAACAGTGGCCCAGAATGCAATTCGGTACCCATCTGCAATCAACTCTGAGCACTACAGTAGACTGTTCTGTCTATCTTTCCCTGCAGCATCACTATCATATCTCTGCAACTACAAATTCATGTAAGACATTCCTAAGCACTGTAAAACTAAAATTCCATCTAAAACAAAATGGTGCGTACAGAGAGGGAGAGACTTGCTTCGTGGACCCTGAGAGACGTGCACCTGATTCGCTGATACCTCTGCGTAGAGAGAGAGAACGTGCACCTGCTCTCTGGATAGAGAGAGAGATGCTCAGTGAGATATAAAGAGAGAGATGCTCAGTGAGATATGAAGAGAGAGAGATTCTCAGTGAGATATAACTGATATACAGAGAGCTCTGCTGCCGCGCAGAGAAAGAAAGCGCCTATACCTGTGTACCGCGAGAGAGATGCCTCCGTAACGCCAAAAGAGAGAGAGAGAGAGAGAGAGAGAGAGAGAGAGAGAGAGAGAGCGCTATATTTCCCCGAGAGAGAGCCCTGCTGCCGCCTATTCCCCGAGAGAGAGCCCTGCTGCCGCCTGCCTGAGTACATAAACATAATTGGTGTTTGGGCTCATAGTACAGAGGTGGCAGGTCTTTATTAAATCTGACCACAAATGTTTAAACTCATATTAGTTTGAAACTTTTAATTGGAAGCCCCCCTGCAGCAGTCTTAAGCAGGCCTGCTACCTTATAGCAGACAGCCTTCAATGCATCTCGCCGCAGGGCGGCTTGGTGCATGAAGGCTGCATGCTACAGCCGGTAGCGGGCCTGCTCACGGCCGCTACCTAGTCCATAGAGAGTACAGAGAGGGCGCCCTGCTGCCCGCATAGCGAGAGGAGCATGAGAGAGATGCATGCGTAAACACAAAGCTCATAAAATGAACCGACAATTACGTGAGGTAATGGTCCATTGGTCGGACCATTACCACAAATAATCTGGTCCCCGGACAGCTCGTGGCCTCCGCCACTCGTTGCCAGGTCCCAGATAATTTTTGGTAATGGCCTTCCCAATGGTCATTACCAACTACGTAATGGATACCTTGTGAATATTATGCCCACTTTTAAACATATTAAAAAAAGCAAAAAAAAGGTGTTTTTTTCAAATGAAGGTTTTGCACTTTTTTGCTGCCTGTCCCTATGGCGTCCGTACGACTGCCATGTGGCACATTCATAGTGGGCCTGTCCCTACGACATCCGTACGACTGCCATGTGGCACGTTCATAGTGGTTGGTCAAAGTCAAACTGCCTATTATACTTCGTAATGTACATGTGAAAAAGTTTAAGGTACCCATTACGCAATGGAAGGCGACTGTGCACCGGCCATTCTGCCCGGTTTAGCTTTCCAAAAAAATTTGGGCTCAGTCCCTTGGGGCCTCGCCGAATTTTTTTTGAGAATCCTTATCGGGCAGAATGGTCTGTGCCCTGCTCCTTCCATAGTACATAAAAATCCACATTGGAATTGCAGTAAGTATTCAAATAACAGCAATAAGAGATCAGATTCAGGAAAGATAGAGTATATGCATGCGTCTCTCTCTCTCTCTCTCTCTCTCTCTGAATTAAAGAGGCAAAAGCTGTGGGTTGCAATTTCAGTGGCAGAAGTGCTCCGCCTCTTTCTCTCTCTCTCTCTCCCTCTCCCTCTCCGAATCAAAGAGGCAGAAGCTGTGGGTTTGCAATTTTAGTGGAAGAAGTGCTGTAGTACCGGTTTTCAATGCGGGCGTACGGTCGCACGTGCTAACACGGAGTGGGTTTTTCTTTTCATATTCTATTTTTTCTTTCTGCATTTTTAGGGCAATTTTTTCATTTTTTTGTCAATTTTGTTGTTTGGTGGAATGTGCATGTGGACATCCAATGACATGGACACCATAATGTGCATGTGATATTTGGCACCTGTCATTGGTATAGTCCACATGCACATTCCACCGGAAAGCTTATGTCCTGCTATGTGTCAAAATTTGATTGACTAATTATGAGAAGAATGATCACCTGAAATTCTGGTTGTAAAATCCACATGAACATTCTGTGGGGAGAGGTGCCTCTGAAATACAAAGGAAACCTGAGCACTTAACATTACGAGTGGTAGAAGTGCTATACTACCCATCCTCTCTCTCTCTCTCTCTCTCTCTCTCTCTCTCTCTCTCTCTCTCTCTCAACTCACATTAACATTATTGCTATTTTTCCCTATAGAAACCCTAAAAATCTAACTTTAACCATAAACATCATTACATCATGATCATTTGATTCCAAAATAAAATTTTACACCATTATATAATCTGATTCCAAAACAAAACCTTACAACATTGCATAAATTTGCATTACGTAATATGATTCCAAAACAAAGTCTTACAACATTGCATCAATCTGCATTACATAATATGCTTCCAGAACAAAGTCTTACAAGATTACATCATTTTGCCTTACATTTGATTCCAAAACAACACTACACATGATTCCAAAATAGAATCTTACATCATCTGCATTACATAGCATTTCCATAATGTTCTTAGCATTCACCTCATATTTGCATTCACTCATGCTATCATACCCATACTCCAGATCATTCTCACCAACTACATTAAACTCCAAAATAGGTTCAAAGGATTTTAGCCTACTGACCTTGTTCACACACTCATCTCGCATCTTCAAATAGGACAAGCTATCAACCTCGGAGCACAAATTTTAAAATATAGAAAATCTACATCTATCAGGAAAAAAAACTGCCATCACATTGTCCAAAGCGACAAGGCTCGGTGCTTTCATGGCCTTCCAAATTGCAGCTGCCCTCACCATATCCCTGCCTTTTCCATGAAATGGGGTGTCATCGAATAATACTTACGGTGGCCTGTCCTTAGAATAGCCGACAAAGCCTATGGAATGGTTGAACTAACCCTACTTTTCATGTGATAAACTGAAAATTTAAATGCTCACTCAAACAAATTAATAACGTTTAAGGACACAAAGTTTTTTTTCAATCTCAGAAGCACAATAATTAGTGATTCTTACCTTTAGCTATGTCACTCTGCTACATCATACATAACACACTGAAAATGATCATTTCCAAGATCCTTCAAACAGTATCCAATCATTCCATGCCAAGTATGAATTCCCTTTTGCCTCAAGTACCTACACAACACCAAGTTGCCAAGCAGATCTTCCTTTCATGTGCAACCCAAATATTGCTTGAGCAAGTAATTCACCTTTAATATAGAGGATGCAAAGCATTTACAAATAATCCGAAAGTGTAGATGCATTAGCATGCCTCCTCTCCCAAGCCCACACAGAGCAACGATGCATTCATTTCTCAAAATTCTCCCAATCACAGGCATGAGCTTTGCATCAACATCCTAGCCAACAATGCAACTGTTGCACTTAATCCATGCATTTTTTTGGGTTTCTCATACTGCTTGACAAGCTTGAATTCAGCACACTTCTTTACCTTAATTTTCTCATTGACTGTTGGAATGTTGAACTCACCATTTCTTTGTCTATTGATTCCAAAGTTTGGAACCTCCTTATAAGCCTACTTTTGAACCATTGTCTAATCATTGTCAACCTACCAAGCACAATATTACCATACAGTTAACAGTTAACATCCCACATACATCTCTCTCTCTCTCTCTCTCTCTCTCTCTCTCTCTCTCTCTCTCTCTCTCTCTCTCTCTCTCTCTCTCTCTCTCTCTCTCTCTCTCTCTCTCTCTCTCTCTCTCTCTCTCTAAATGCATCATAGTTGAAGCCAAGAAAGAGTGTCACCATCAAAGGATGTGAAACCAACAACAATAATTGATCCACAAAAATCCAAGAGTGTCACCACCAACACCAGTTGATTAATCCACAAAAAGCCAAGAGTGTCACCAACACCTAGTACAACCAGAAACTCCACTAACACATACTTCAACACCTATAAGCTACCAACTAACAAAATATATGAAATAAATTTTTTCCTTTCGTGTAAACACACATGTGTGGAGCCTGTTCCCACGTGTGAAACTAGTGTACTTGTCATGTACCATAATCATATAGGATGTACATATGATTTAATTCAAGTTCTAGTGGCTAAAAAGGCAAAAACCTAGTTTTCTAGACATATGACACATGGCATCAATCTATCGATTGCATGAGCCACATCCTTTGGTTAGGTGTCATATCCCATGTGTAGAGGACAGCTCACACATGTGGGATAAGCTGAAGTAGGCGAATTTGGACTTCTAGAAGATTTCCAAGTAGATCTCCATATAGAAGGAAAATGGACCAAAAGTTTTTGGCCCTTTTAGCCACTAGAACTTGAATTAAATCATATGTGAAACCTATATGATTATGGTACATGACAAGTACACTATTTTCACACGTGGGAACGGGCTCCACACATGTGTAATCATCCTATATACATGATTTTTGGCCTCTACCAAGCTTATTTTTGCATTTTTCACACTCCTCAATTTTTTTTGAAATTTCTCAGTCAAAACCGGAGCTGTACGGCCTCACACGTGTGAAAAGGCTTCCTACAGCTCACAACAAGTTCTCGACCAAAAATTTTGAGGATATCTATCAAATCCAACTCACTACCCAAAATTTGACTAGTTTCCTAAAACTTGCTAATTTTGGCTTTGATTTGGATCAACCCTATCAATTTCAATAAAACCTCTTGTACTTGGCTTTGATACCATGTGGAAAAAATACAAAATGGACCAAGTGTGGATCCTAATCTGATCGTCAAGAGGGATTGGATGTTAGATTTACTTGATCTATCAATCTACTTGAGATTAAGATCAATCTAGATCAATTCTAGACACAAAATCCTAACAAGAACAATCATTAATTGAAGGTAAGTGTAATTTATGGTTTCACACGTGTGAAACACTCTCTGAGTACGGACTCCAACCTGAAAATCAAGTACACATTGATAGAACCTCAAAACAATCAAAACAAATGTAGACAAATGGAGAGAATCACTCAAAATTGCTTGCAAAACCAAGATTGGTGTTGTCTCACACTAATTATGGCCAAATGTGGCTCTATATATACAATAAGTGGGAGCTCGTGGTACTGATCATCCCTCTGATCCCACATGTGTGAAGGTGCTTTGTCATATGATGATTCATCATGCAAAACTGACACTTGGACAAAACCTTCTATTTTGAGCACTTTTGGTCCATTTTCCTTCTATATGGAGATCTACTTGGAAATCTTCTAGAAGTCCAAATTCGCCTACTTCAGCTTATCCCACATGTGTGAGCTGTCCTCTACACATGGGATATGACACCTAACCAAAGGATGTGGCTCATGCAATCGATAGATTGATGCCATGTGTCATATGTCTAGAAAACTAGGTTTTTGCCTTTTTAGCCACTAGAACTTGAATTAAATCATATGTACATCCTATATGATTATGGTACATGACAAGTACACTAGTTTCACACGTGGGAACAGGCTCCACACATGTGTGTTTATCTATATGTGATTGGATGAGCATGCGTTGACCACATACTTGAAAGCGATATCATACACAAAAGTATTTGGCTCATTCAAGTGACCATTAGAGGGTCCTTAATCTTCTAACAGCTCTACACGCATTGGGTTCCATAGTCAGTTTGTCGATTGGTCAAGCTAGTTGGACAAAAATAATGGGAAAACCATTGGTATTTAGTTTTCATGCCCCATGAAAGTGTAGATGTCTCTTACAATTTGTCGTGATAGCATTTATGATTTCAACAATCACCTTAATGTCTACATAACGTGGAAATGCCATATTTTGAGACCACATTGCCTAGTACAATGGTGGGTGTGAATCAGATCCTATAGGCTAGTCCACTCTAATCCCATTCTTGCAACATTGCATCAACATCTTTTCTAGCTTCTCATAGTGACTTCTCTAGCTAGAATGCACATAGAGATCTTAATCAAAGAAGATTTCAAAGAAACTTTGGAGAAATTGTTGAACACGCATTACAAAATCCTATAAAATGTATGTCAAGTGTTGCATAGCCCAAAGAGCATAACTCAATGTGTGTTTGTATTTCATTTAATGGTGTATTTAGTTTAAGTTATATGCTAGTTCTTAGGTGCAATCTTCACTTGATTCTACCCATTAGGTCCCATTGGTGATTAAGCAATTTTTAAATCACATGTCACCCTAGCAAGCTCAATGTAGCTTATCAAATCACCCTTACCACCTTTAAAGGTCACTTACAAAGATCATTTTCCTATGACTTGTATCTCTTATTATCAATTTCTGTCATCGATCTTTTTCAAAACCCACCTCATATTCCTTCTTTGTCTGTATGGGCCTTCCATTTTGGACTTCTCATCTAAATTCTTGATAATAGAAAGCTGTCACTCACTTGTAATTAATTTTCACTACCCGATCATAGACAATATTTGACGGATCCACTATACTCACCTATGGAAAATACTATGTTGAATACAAGTGAGAAAATAAATTTATGCCATAAACTGTGTTCACTTGATACACTACACTCTCCTAATGAAAGTCCTATATTTGAATACAAGAGGAACAAGTGTGATATATTAAATCAGAAGCTTTGTCATGTATGTTCAAGAAGCATTAGATTGCTAAAAAGTGAAAAAAAGAAGAAGAGATAATTGCAATTTGGTATGATTAAATAATGTCAATTAGCCAATTCTCTTGCTCAAAGTCATGCGATAGAACCACCTTGGCTTTTAGCAAATCATTACACACAATAACACTAAAAAAATCCACACTAGTTGTTGTTTCTATACTCATCTATTGAAGTTAGTTCATGTACTCACTTGATTTATAACATTTAGTTACACTCATCAACAACAAGATCATTTTTACTTGTCTAATGGGGAATTGATAATAGTTGGTACATGTAGTGTTACATTTGAAAACAAAAGGCACTAGATATTCTTTCTATGCATATCTATTGAGGATGTTTCTAATTCTGGCTTGAATTCTAATGGTTAGTTGCACTCACAAGTAAGAAAATCATTTTACTTGCTTTATGAGGAACCAACTATAATCATTACATGTAGAACTAGTCTCCTATTATCTATCTACACTCATTCAAAGAAATGGATTTACATCTCACCATTTATTTCATGACTTTGCTTAGAAGTAGAGACCCTTGTAATCAAACAAGATATTGATGTCTTTGTATATTTTTTCAAAAGATGTTCAAGATGATTTTTGAAACTTTATCATCATTTATTATAAGTGTCCGAATTGTTATAAGGTGAAAGTTTGCAACTCTCAGTTTTTTAAATTGCCCAAGTGATACATGTTTTCTCAACACGTCACATTTCTAAACACAAGATCCAAATTAGTGCTAACTTCCTAATTGTAACGGTCTCCCACCTCCCTCTGGCATGATCTTCGTCTTGATTTTAGGTATTTGGATCACACTAGCACACAAAACTCGGGGTCTTGGACTTTTGGGTCTTGCATTAAGAATGATTGACAAGGATTAAGTAACATATGAAACTTCCAATGTTGACTTTAGATTGATTGACAAGTAGCACATGGACATCATGGTAAAAAAGCACATGGGTCACCTCATTTGTTTTGTCTTACAATCCATTGACAAATATCATGAATGAAAATGCCATGGAAAGTTTCATGTAAAAATCAGTTCCCAACGCACCTTCTTCCGAGGGGACAATTGTCTACAAAATAAGCACATGGGAGGACGTGAGTGAGAGGAAAGACCTGGGTTTCTCGAGCCTTCCCACGTGATCTGTCTTCTCGCAACCCTGAGGATCAAGCCTTTACCTTTACAAAACTGCTTCTTTCTATCTCAACATGTGAACTTTCAAACCACAATTGCTGCTTTGACCCTGATCTCAAATGTACATACTGTAATTGATGGCTGTCTCAAGTACCGATAACACCCACATCAATGATTCTGAATTGTGACATTGTAGTAGCAGTTCCATGCATCAAACGGAAAGCTGATGACGATGTAGGGACGCTATGTAGGACAAGGAAGCAGGAGGTCTGGTTAGCTCTATTTCAAAATTCAACCCATTTCTCGTCAGAAGATTTGTTCGTTATTGCTTCGTCTGCCATCATCACTGGCGAGGCTATGGATGCCATACTTAGCGATGAGCTTCAAAAGCTGGTTTCTTAGAGAGCTTATAAAAACCCCACGATAAATTTTTTATTTGAGTTGCTGGAGCCTGGCTCATTTTCTTAGAGCATGAGATTGTGTTGATATGGTTGAAGAGGTCGCATCAGAGATACAAGAGGCTCAAAAAATCAATTCAAGGAAGCATGATCCATTGTTTTACCTGAGGGAATGCACACACTACTCAAGGATTTTCAATAAGTGAGTAACAAGCCAAATACGTGTTTCAAAACAGTAACATTATGCTTTTAACAACTTGTGGAAGACGAACGATTCAAGTTAGTCAAGAAAACATAATCCCATTTCGTCAAATGTCTAGTCATAATTCTTATCAGAAGGAATCCTGACACGGTTTGTGGTTGCGTGAGAATTGTAAAACTGATTTCCCAATATGAAATTGTGTGTTGTATCATGCAGCTTTGACAAAACATCCTGAGTTTGTTCTCAAAAATTGACGGAATGGATTCTTTGCATGATTTGTGGATTTGTGACACTCATCAAATTGTTTCTCAAGTTAGAAATTTTACTAGCTAGCTGTTTCATGTAATTATAACAGAAGGTTTAGAGTTTGCATTTACAAGTTCACACAGACTCTTTTTCGGTGCTTTGGACTTTTCAAGCTATGTACTTTGTTTGTTTCAGCAGTAGCTATAGTATATTTTCACTTTTACTTGAACTCCTTTTCTGGAATTAATCAGGCATCCATCCATTTCAACATTCTTGTTTCGTAGTGTTAGATGTCTTTCTTAATTTTATCGTGAAACTGTGTGGAGTATGCTGTTACAAAATATGAGCTTTTAAGCGAATATTTTTCTGCATCCATACCAATTTTTTCTCGCATTATAGGATTTAGATGTCTAATATGTAGCGGAAACGTGTGAGTGCGGAACAAACAACATGATCTTATACGCTAATGCAAATCACAGACAGTCTCACAATCAGAAATAAATTCACATCACGAACAATGCTTGGAAGAACAATGTATTTGAAATTTTCTTTGTATTGGATGGAGTCGATAGACTGACATACAGTATTCCATCGGTTCACTTACACTTCTCTCTCTCTCATTTGTTTCAGTCATTTAATATATACGGTATTACAAGGAAGTTTAACTATTCATTACAAGGGAGTTTTATGCTAAACTCTAATTAACTATGTAGTAACGTGGATTTAGTTGAGCGTGAGGTGTTAGCTCTTCACGACGTCTAAGCTTTGAATTCTACATAGAATTCGAATGTGTCAACTATCTTCGAATATGTCAACTGTGTTGACCATTGTCGTTGTCGATCATTGTCATTGTCGGTTGTTGTCATTGTCTAGCAGCTCGGGGAGTTCGACAATCTAAGACTGCTGAAAAAAGGTCGTTGAGTTCACCATTTCCAACACTCCCTCTTGAACGATACACCCTTTTCATCCGATCCCAATCGACTTTATGTGTTTCTGGTATAATGTTTTGTCCAACGGCTTTGTCAGTACAATCATGTCATTTTATTTTACAAACTTAAGCTCTCCTTTCAAAATCAAATTCTAGAATGTGGTGATATTTTAGTGGAATGTGTTTGGTCTTTGAATGAAACACGGGATCCTGGGTCAAGTAAATAGCACTTTGAGAATCCATCTTCATGATGGAAGGCTCTTGGTAGGAAATGTCGATCCCGTCTAACATCATCTCCAACCATATCACCTCTCGCGACTTTCAAGGCTGCTACGTACTCAGCTTCGCATGAAGATTGAGCCACCAGTGTCTGCTTTTTGTCGGCCCAAGTAACTGCAGCTCCACAAACCAGTGAACATCCTCCACTTATTGATTTATTGTCGTCTATACAACTTGCCCAACTCGCATCGTGGTAATTTTTTAGGATGAAGTCATACTTTCTTTTGTAACAGCCCTAGTTTATATGTACCCTTAAGATACTACAAAATTCGATTTGCCATCCGCTAGAGCTACATGCCAGGATTAGATGAAAACTAAGTGCATTTACATATATTGTTGGCTCCTCGGTTATACCACATAATTCTACGTTTGTTACTACATTCGACTCCAGGCTTTCGTAGAGGGTCTTTGAATCCTTGTCGACCTTTGCAATTCGACATCTGCATGTGACCAAACCAAGTCCTAAACCTCATTTTCGATACGTCATCCAAATGTATTTTGATATGCTGATAACCCATTCACAGATCAATTTCAGTGAAGTATTTAGCTCCACCCAAACGATCAACCCGATCGTTCATTTTAGGTAATGGATATTTGTTCTTTGCAATAACTTTATTCAATCCCTTATAAGCACACATCCAGAACATATCATCCTTCTTATCATGAAGAAAAATGGGTGCTCTCCATTAGGCTTGTTGAGAAAAAATATGGCTTATTTGAAGATATTACTCAATCTGTCAAGTCACTTTCTCCTTCCTTCAGACTAACCGGTACGATTGTTGAAAAATAGGTTGACTACCCAAAATTGATTCTATTCTATGATCAACCGACCAAGATGGCAATAAACCATGAGGTAACTTATTAGAAAATATTTCACAGATTTTTTGTTTTAAATAGACTAGCAATAGTTGTTTCTTCTCATGTGTTTGATTTATGTTAAAACATTGAACTTCAATATCCATAATAAAATCTACTTCAATATTAGAGCATTCACCATCATATCACATTGGAAGATTCAACAACATTACAATTTAAACTAGTTTTCAATTCAAGATGATAACAATCAAAATTGTGAAATTCTTTTATTAATTCTATTGATGGAATCATGGAAAACTGAGTACAAGTATTATCTCCAAAAATGGATAATTTCTTACCATTACTATCAACAAAATCCATCTTATGATTTTTAAAGTCTATTTGCAAAGAATCGCATATATTAAATAAACTTCAGTATCATCCCCTAGAGCTAACTTGACCACATAACGATGATCACTTGCCTTGGTAGGCACTTGGAATTTCTACACAATTTGAAAATAAAATTATGAGTACTATCTGAATCAAATAGTACATTAACGTCTTCCCCTAATAATTTGTCCTTAACTCGAAAAAAATTATTAGGACCGAAAGATAATGTACTAAATTGACATTCGCAAGTAGTTCTTACAAAATCAATTTGTAAAGTACTTGTGGGAAAATCGACAAACACAAGGCTCGACAAGGACTTCTTCTTTTGAGAAATTCCTTAGCCAAATGTACCGATTATCCACAATCAAAACATAACCCTTGTTTAAAAGTTGCATTTCGGTTTGATACCTCAATCTCTTCTTAAACTTATTAGCATTCTTCTTTTTTTGATATGCCAAAACATCTTACCATAAGTTTTCAGTATCTTGCATGGCTGGAAATTTGTTGAATTCTTGTTATAGGAAGCAACCACCATCTGATCGTAGACACAGACAATCCATATGGCATCTTTCAATGAGTTCAATTGATTTCACTTACATTCATCCTGAAAATCTACTGATAACCCATTTACAAATTGCCCATAAATTCCTAAGTATAGATATCCAAATATGTAGAGTCCATTTTTTATCTAATAAAATTCTGATATGAATTCCTTTCATCACCATCATGAAATTTTTTAAGAAAACATCTCGAAATTCATCCCATGATTTTGATTTTGGTTCGAGATCCCGCCACCAAGACATAGCTTTACCCTCCAAATAAATCAGGACTGAAGAAATTCTCTTCTCCTCGAGAATGTTATGTAATGAAATAACTTGACCATCAATTAATCCAAGATTTTAATTATGTGGTTGTTTAGATTTCTTATCTGTCAAAAAAATCTTTGGTTGAAATCAAGATGGGTCAACAACATTGACTCATGTTCTGTCAATAGAACATGCTCATCTCGTTGCTTATTATTTTGATGAATTTTGAGCAATGCCTTGCTCATAACACTTAGTTCGGGTGACGGTACATTGTCCCCAAAAAGTTGACCTTCCATCTTGGCCATAACCACCAAATAAGAACAATTACACTATCACTTCTGTGGAAGTATGGCCAAAAATAAAAATATATAATTATAAGCAACACCAAGGAAAATTTCTACACGACAAGCTTGTGAAAGAAGAAAAAAACCATTGCCTAAAATTTACAGTTTCCCAACTAAAAAAACCATCTTCAAATTAGCATAACGAAAATTAGGATTTCTACATTGGAGAAAAAAATAGGAATCGACTTTTATGCAATGTTTGGACTCTAAGAAAGAGCCATATACATGTAGAACATTGAAGTAACTTGTTTCTACACTTGATTACAAGTAAGATGGATTGTTGGTGGGACTGAAAAATATGGATATGCTCAGACTGTTCCATGCTCATACAAGACAACTTGACAAACTTACGGGTTAGGATGGTATGGATTTACCTTGATACATAGTGGTTTGCAAGATTGTGCATCGGTTTAGTGGGAATCGACCATGGATTTGGTAAACTTGAATGGCATGGATTTGCCCAAGCATTGTTTCATAGAGTCCATTGGCTACCAAGTTCATTATTGGTACCAGTTGGTTCACACAGATGTGCCCTGATACCAACTTTTGTGACCAAACCAGATATTTTCCATTTTAGTGAATGATTATGGCTACTTCATAGGATGTTGTTAGATGATTGTATTGTAATGATATGATTACTTGCCTAAAACTGATTAGTATGGCGGGTGTCCTAATACGCTGATATTAGGGCAAGGCCTATGACGTGGTAAGATAATGGTAGGGAAGATTCAACTAATTATGAGACATTCCAGTCAACTGGTAGTGAATCTTGTTTCGAACATGGATAACAACCGATGCTCAACTATGACCCCTGTCTTCCTCATTGAAATAACTTGTGCAGTTTTGTTTGTTTCAAATTTTTTATAGAAAGAAAAAATTGAATCCCAATCAATCTTAAAAGTGATGTAGGATGCACAAATCAAAGATCTAGATCCAAACTATGACCTAGAATCAAGACTAGTTATCAAAAACTAGCTAGTTTGGCATCTAACTCCACAAAAGGCACATAGATTTGATCAAACACTCAAAAGAAAGGTGCAGCAAGCATCCTAGACCTGTAATAAACTTCAGTACCTCTCAAACTATTTAATTAATGCATCAGATCACTCACATATGATAGCTTTAACTCGTCACTCAAAGACAATGTTGATGGAAGTGGAAAAGCTCGATTTTTCATCATCAAATTCACAATATTTACAATGATATATTTACGTATCCTTTTCCGATCTAGGGTTTAGGTTTACTCCTCAACCATGTATGACCTGAACCTAAATTTGTCACCAACCCTAGAATTGACCTCATGATCTCGAGATCCATCAACAAGGCAAAAATTGCCAAAAATAGTTCTACATTCTCTCTACAATGTTAACGTGCATTTTGTACTCACTTGTAAAGATGCCATAAGACCTCATGTGAGGAATTTACATTGTTGGACATAGGGATAAGCATCTTGACACATGGCATGTGCCACGTCACCACTTACAAGTGGAATTACATCAAACTAGACAAGCTAGAATTGTGAAATTTCAATACTCCTTACAATCTAGCTAGATGATAACATATCTTTACTAATTAAGCCAAGCACTGATCTAAGCTTTAAAAATTCAGCCTTCTAAAGAGGTTTTGTAGACTTTTCTCTTGTCTGTGTGAGTCTGATATTTTCGTTAAGAGTTTTGTTGAAACTCTATGTGATGTCAATGCTTGCATTCTATACTCAACGTTAAGGTAGTATTGGATGCCGGTTGTTCAAATATCTGTCGATAACCAGAATCTCATTATTAAAAACCACATACAATGCAATAATCTCCAATATTCATAAATTTATCATCTTTGGGGGAACAATAATCTTTTATACTACATTAAATCTGTCTAGTTCATATTTTGGCACCATTGCCGGGAATGGTAATACAAAGTGGAGACTTAGAAGAAAAATCTTGGATGTTTATGAAGATGAATATCAGGCACAAAAAGCAGTGCTAGAGCTGATGGTTGGAACATTATCAAAAGTTACGTGAAGACTTTTTCAAGAGAATTCAAGAAGCTATTCAGAGCGGCTGATCATCGATCTCATCTTATCAAGAAGTTGAAAAATTGTTTGAAAATATATATGGTAATCTTGACAATTCTGATTTTGGTTTTTTTGATATTGTGAGCAATTATGTCAGGTAGATTCAATTCAACTAAGATTGAGATCTATGGCAGCAACTCTCATTAACCGAAGCTTCCCACCAACACATGCATATCATGAAATTGCTGGCGTTAATAGTCATTATTATATCAACTATGATGAATTCTAAAGGCTATGTGATGGACAAGGACTCTTCCCTTAGCAACGTACAATGTTTATTTGCAAATGGTAGCAAAATCGAATACAACTCTGTTAGCCTTGAATAAATGAAAAAATTGTTGATATCGTGAGCATCAATCGATGGGTCTTGGAATCTCTGATTAACTCTCAATAGTTTAAGAATCTTTTGCAATAGATGGCCGCTGTCGGATCAGTCATAGACGATGAAGACTCAATTATGACATTGCTTCAAGCTTGCCCTCTACATATGAGATCTGGATGATGATCATATCAACACACTCAGATTTAACTCTTACTAGAGTTATCATTATGTTGCTGCAAGAAGACAATAGAAGAAGTCAAGACACTTTGTCTACTCCCTTCTCTCAGGCTCTATTTGTCAACAAAGGCTCGAAGCGACAGAAGCAGAAAAGCTCCAAGAAGGCTGGAACGATTCAGAAACAGACTCGAGATCAAGAACAATCATTGAATCCACAATCGAAGAAGAAGATCTTTTGCAGGTATTGCAAGCGCAATAAGCATGAGATTAAGGATTGCCAAATTCTCCATGTGAAGAACACAGCCAAGAGACCTGATCAACAAGCAAACATAGTCTCATCATCTCTCCAGGTCAAAGTGGACGAAGGCGCATTCATGGTCAAAGATCAAAGCACATTTTTGGACGATTCATGGTTTCTGGATTCTGGAGCAACTCAACATATGACCAATCAATGTGAGATCTTCAACTCCTACACTCCTTGCATCATGAAGAAATTTGTTCATCTTGATGACAATAGTATTCACACTATTAAAGGTGAAGGTACTGTAAGATTGCGATTCCAGCATGATCAATTCAAATTACTATCAAAGGTTTTATATGTTCCTGAACTCTCTACAAATTTGTTATCAGTGAGTAGAATTACAGATTTAGATCATAAGGTATAATTTGAATTTGATCAATGCAGAATTATTGATAGGAGTGATAAGATTCTTGCACTCGGCAAGAGGCATGGTTACTTATATAGATTGGCACACTGTTATTCTGAGTCTAGTCAAGTCTTGAAAACCTCTGTTCTAATCAATAAATCATTGTTATGGCATCATCACTTAGGACACGTGAATCATGCATCTATTTTGAACATGACCAAACAATCCATGGTCCTTGATCTCGACTATCCTTCTGGTAAGGTCAATCTCCCTGTCTGTCATAGATGCATTTTTGGAAAGCAGGCTAGGTTTCCTTTTAGATCAAACCATATGCATGTAGCAAAAGATTTGTTAGATGTTGTTCATACAGATATATGTGGACCTATGCAAACTCCTTCATTGGTAGTTGCAAAGTACTTCATTACCTTTATTGACGAATTCTCTAGAAGAACAATTATTTATTTCATTAGACAGAAATTAGAGGCTTTCATCAAATTCAGACAATTCAAAGAGCATGTTGAGAATCAAACTGGCAAACAAATCAAAGCACTGAGGTCAGATAACAGAGGAGAATACATCTCCAATGAATTCAAGGACTACTGCCTTAACGACGGCATTGAACAAGAATACATCACGTCCTATTCGCCTCAGTCAAATGGTCTTCCTGAGAGACACGTGTGAAAATTTAGTATAAAAGACACAAAACCCGATTAATTTTTTTACTTTTTTCGTTCTCGAAATTCACGGCATATTGCTCTTGTGCGCACGCATTGTTGTCCATTTGTTTGCAACGATACCTACTTGCACACAAGTGCGATATTCAGTAGCTACTTGCCGTACATATCCCTCTTGTGCGTGATCTTGAGAGTTAGTTTTGTTTCTAGGTTCTCCCTCTCACACAAGTGCAATATCTGCGTTAGTTCCATGGCCTCTTCCTTAGGATCTTTACGAGATTCAGGCCTGAGTTCATTTTTTACTGAATTTGGGAATACTGAAAATCTAGACTACTTCCACAGCCTATTCAGGCCATATTTACATGTTTTCAAGACTGCACAACCAAATTCTAACGTATTTTATGAACATTATGTTTGATTCAGAGATATACTTAGTAAGCCTGTTTTCTCCATAGGTTCACTCCAGTACATGCATTATACTGATCTTGTTCATTTCTTCCCAGCTTTTAGACATAGACTAGATAGAATGTTCACCAAATTGTTTGATCTTTTCAAAAGCAGTTCAATGTGTCCTTATTGCAACAAGAAATGTTGATTGGTTCAATATCAGAGTGGTTTCGTATTTTTTCTGTTAGTTCATATCCCAGATGATGAGGAAGGTTTTGTTGCTGACCCTCCTATGGCATCATCCTCTGTTAAGTCAACTATTAAGGATATCAATCACTTCCTTATCGACACCCCTGATAAGGAAAGTGACTTTATTGATGTAAATACTGATGTTCTCCGGGATTCTTTTATTGGCCAAAATACATCTGCTGATGAATCGATGCCTATAGAGGAGTCTAAATGTCTTTTCAATTTGCCTGTATATTATATAAATGACGATGTATATTTTACTACAGCTGATTTATGTAAATTTTTATGTTTATTATCTGGCACAATTTCCGAATACTCCGACTTTGTAGATTTTGAAACAGATGACCTTGTTGCTGAAATTGATTTTGATGATGAGGAGGGACTTATGACCGGTGAAGAATGTCTGACTAAGACTTTATCAAATATGGCTGAGGATGGGCGAGGCAGACCATTCGATGAAGAATTCACGGCATTTCAATCCTAGATGGGCTTCCCTCGTCCATCATTAATGCATTTCACTGATGATTCCACTTCAGTACGTGGTCATTATATTGATCATCCTGATCTGGTTGTTGCTGATGATGAAGAATGTGTAAGTGTTTAAACTTCCTTGCATTAGAATGTTTTTAACCACTGAATGTGTTTTTGTTAACATATTTCTTATTGCAGGATGCTCTCATAATTGATGATTTTGTTGCGAGACGAGGTGGTTTCAGACAACATGCATCCTCGTTCCAAAGGGATAGTGGACTTGGCCACTATCTTAGGCATTTCCTGAAGAATGAGATCTGTATTGCTCATTCTAAGCTGAGCCCCGTTGGAGAGAGTCTTATAATGGCAGTTAAAGCATTATCATTTTACCTAGGAGGACATAAATTTGTTAAGACAAATAAGATCATTTTTGTCAAAAGATCTTATGTTTTGAGCATTCTAGGTTTTACTGATGGGAATGTTCCTTTAAGGAGCTCCCATTATTCATTGTATTCCAGTTATATTGAACTTAGTGGAAATAAGGATAATGCACATAGTGGACACTCTGTATTTTGTTATAATACAATCAATACATTTACATTGAGTATTTCTCCTTTCTTGGTCAATGAATTTGCAAAGCAAATCTGAACATGTCATGATCTGATGACAATGATGATCTTCTACTCAACAATCATCTAATTTCTCTTCCTGTATGAACTTGCATGATTTTCTAAACTTGTTGTATTGTGTGGACTTTGTTATATGTCGAATCAGAACTCTGCGGTAGAACCACTGAAACAATTGACAAATGTAGTTTCATTTTTCATTGGTTCCTCCATGTTGTGTATTTCGATGAAATGCTGCTCGTGCTTGCCAATGTGACTTTTCCATCCCTTGTGATGACCATACACTCAAGCTTCCATATGTGTTTGCAAAAAATGTTGTATGATCTTTTAGTATGTGTTGCATATGTCAAAATCATAATGTTAGTCTTATGTTTGGATCTAAATATATATGAAAAATTGAAAGCATTTTGAGGAATTTATACTAACCATGTAATGAGTGATGTGATCTTCTCCCCATGCTTTTGATACTGCATTAACAAACTCGACACAAGTCCTTTGGACAGCTTTCTTATCAATATCAGAGTATTTATCTTTTTTTAAAATAGCAATCATACTATCAAGCTTCTTCCATACATCAACTTTTAGTACTCTGGTTTTGCCATCTTTCTCGAAGTCTTGAGTGGCAGCAATAATATCTGTCCAGACTGAGTGTTGAATATTAGAAGCCTTACCAGTATGATTTGATAGGAAACGACGTGCTTTTGCTCCTCCTATGCTTGGCTTAGTTGGCATGTTCCCATTCTTTCCTAAAAGCTTTTCATCTTTTTGAATTTTTTTCATGTCCCTTATGAAGTATTGCTTTTGATAAAACATCTTCTAATCGAGAGATAGCTTCCTTTGCTAATGATGCCGGCTTAGTATTCCAAGCAAAAACTATATGAAGATAAATGATCTTTTCTATTAATCTAACTTTTGCATGAAGAGTGCAAACATGCACATTTTTCAAGGGGATAGGCAGCACAGGCTTCCAATTTGGATCTGCATATTCTCTAGTAATTCATATACTCCTAGTTACATCTTTTGCCATTTTCATGCAGTACAAACAAGGGTGTTCTGATGTAGCACTGTGAGAGACATTATACATACATTTCAATGTTTTCAAATCACCAGCTAAGTGCCATTCAACATTGAAGTCTCCAACTCTTGGAACATTGAGAAGTCCTCCATCCATATGGTCCTTGATGATCGTAGGGTAAGATGTCCTTGAGAATATCCATGATAATATATCATGATCCTCCTTCAGCACCTGTCCAAAGAATTAATTAGACTTGGTTTACAATGAATTAATACTATTCAATGAATGTAATGTAATAATGAGACTAGTTACCTGAAACACTGCCAATCACCATATATCATTTTCTGATTGGACACTGAATCTGAAATCTTCTTGGTCCTCTGTTTGTGATAGAGCATTCATGAGAGTTATACTAACCCTCTCCATCTTCTGCCCTTTCACAATTTCTGACTCATCTAACTTAAGTACTATGATTATTTTGCCATTCACCTTTTCATAGGTTATATCATAGAATGTGACGATGTATCTCAGCAAGTAATTTAGATCAACAAATAAGCTGTTTGATGAATTATAGAATATCGATCTTCCATCAATTTCATCACCTCCTCAATATGAAATGGAGTTCCAGTGATCTTATGCATACCTATGTTTAATGTATCCCTCTCTTTCTTCAAGTGATATGTTCTAGGGATTGGGATTTTTCTAATTTGAACTTGCTTAAAAGCTTCTCTAATTAGTTTAAATATTGTTGCATATGCTTTCTTGCTAATACGTGCAAAATCACTTATCTAAATTTTTTTGAATGTCCACCATCAAAGACTCTGTTATTTTACACATTACATTTGAACTCCTATTGTTCATCATAATACGCTCAGTGGATTTGCATGTCAATATTGTGCCCAATGACATTCCTAGTGAAGCATTGTCTTTAATATTCCAAGGAGCTACTAATGTAGATTTGCAACAAAAAGAATAGTTAACAGAATATCACCATAGCTGAAATTAAATCCAAATGTCATTGAAAAACTTACAAAAATCAGAATATGCTTACTTGAATGCACGGATCCTTCTATTTCGATAACCTCCTTTTGAAAGCGTTTGAATATCTTTGCAACTTTGTCACTTTCGCTTCTACTATCAGCCTTCTTCTTTGCCAATTTCACATCCTTCAATAATTGTAAGTTTTCCATACGAATAGACTGTAAGATTGATTGCATTTGCTCTAGTTCTGATTTGATATCGATTGTTATCTTTTGTAATGATTCATTATTCCTTTTAAGTTCTTCACTTTTGTCTAAGGTGTTTTGGAGAAGACAATCTCTATTATGAGAATAAGAGGATATCTATATCAACTCACATTCTAAAAAGTCAATTTTATTCACATATGATTCTTCAATCTCTCACAATATCCTAGTAATCCACTATGCCCATTGCATATCCATGTAACTAAATGAGTTATTGAAGAGAATGTGGGATGTGTCAAAGTGCTTGGATCTTGTGGATATAATGTTCCATCTATCCACAAATCCAAATTTTTTTTTCCTTCTGCCCTGTAATGAGAACGATCCTCAACAGATATTTGAATTCCTTTGCCTCCTCTTCTCTGCAAAGGTGCCAAATCAATAGGGATATCCACATGTAGATGATACAATGTCATCATCAAAAAAACAATAGAGTAATTAGTTGCATCAAAGTACTATGACCAGATTCTATGAAGCAAAACAAAATACTCATCTTTGATTATATACTTTGTACGATCAATCCAATATCCATGCTTGTATGCTTGATTCAAATTTGGAAATGCCGCTCATTTTTTCATTCCAATAGGTAGTTGGTGCTCATATTTCCATTCCAAGGTGATGATGGCATTCATAATTGGAGATGGCACCCATATTTCCATTCTCGTGGAAGGAATGCATATGTAAACATTTTGCAATTTTTCTTGATTCAAATTTGGGGATGGCGGAAATATTCCTCTTAATAGAGATTAGGTTTAAACTCCAGTGGTCACTGCAAAATAAGATTGGAATTTCTTTAGTTGCAATTCTGAGAACTATTTTCATTGACAATGCCAATGTTAATGCATAAAACAACAAGAAGCATTTAATATAACTTACTTCGTATGATTAGGTATGAGCAGATACTTTGTTGCTGGTGTGAATCCACTTGTTAGACACTGTGACAATGTGTCATTGTTCTCCTTGAAGGCCTGAAGCAAGAAGTTACTTTGCACCAGCAACTCATTTGACGAATCTCTTGCAATGTCATATTGCAAGAGTGTAAGCCCAGACTCTATCACATGATCACTGATAGAAGCCCGTCTGTCTTTGAGATCCAAGCAATCTAGAACTCTAAAATTAATACTACAATCAAGTTCATCTAGTCTAAAACAAAAAGGAGTACCAATTGTATCTATAGCATCCGATATGTCTTTCTCAAATTTAAGATAATCATCCGAATCTATATATGTATAAAAATTGGGAGGAGGAGGAGGTGGATGTGTAGTATCTACAACAATTATAGGAGTATCCAAAACAAAGCGATGAAATGCTACTCGTGCTTGCCAGTGTGACTTCTCCATCCCTTGTGATGACCATACACTCAAGCTTCCATATGTATTTGCAAAAAATGTTGTATGATCTCTTAGTATGTGCTCCATATGTCAAAATCATAATGTTAGTCTTATGTTTGGATCTAAATATATATGAAAATTTGAAAGCATTTTGAAAATTTTATACTAACCATGTAATGAGTGATGTGATCTTCTCCCCATGCTTTTGATATTGCATTAACAAACTCGACATAAGTCCTTTGGACAGCTTTCTTATCAATATCAGAGTATTTTTCTTTTCTTAAAATAGCAATCATACTATCAAGCTTTTTCCATACATCAACTTTTAGTACTCTGAATTGCCGTCTTTCTCGAAGTCCTGAGTGGCAGCAATAATATATGTCCAGATTGAGTATTGAATATTAGAAGTATTACCAGTATGATTTGATAGAAAACAACGTGCTTTTGCTCCTCCTATGCTTGGCTTAGTTGGCATGTTCCCATTCTTTCCTGAAAGCTTTTCATCTTTTTGAATTTTGACATGTCCTTTATGGAGTCCTGCTTTTGATAAAACATCATCTAATCGAGAGATAGCTTCCTTTGCTTATGATGTTGGCTTAGTATTCCAAGCAAAAACTATATGAAGATAAATGATCTTTTCTATTAATCTAACTTCTGCATGAGAGTGCAAACATGCACATTTTTTAAGGGGATAGGCAGCACAAGCTTCCAGTTTGGATCTGCATATTCTCTAGTAATTTTCATGCAGTACAAACAAGGGTGCTTTAATGTAGCACCATGAGAGACATTATACATACATTTCAATGTTTTCAAAGATGGACACCATTCATTGGGACACATAAGCGTTGAAAAGGGCCCATTTTGAGTTCTATTATCCCCTAATGCTCTCCATCCATTTTCCTCACCCAATAAGGGATTCCAACCAATTCTTGTCAATTTTACGTTCAATTTAGAGCTCCCAAAACTATAATTGCAAAAGCCCTTTTTCTAGCCTCATATATTAGATCATTTTCTTCAACAACATGTTTGTGTCCGTCACATTAGTTTTATTGTTTGCTTACAAGATATTGGAATGACTACGCATCACATAGTTGGGCCTCGTACAATCCACATGGGCTAATCAACATTTCCAAAACACGAGCCATTCAAAAAGTTGGTCTTTACATCGGGTAAGATCTGGAAGGGGTTCACACCCCCTTCATGCCATGCCCTTAGGTTGCCGCCCTTAAGGTTGGGCTCTTTCAGGTATAAAGCCCTTGCTTCAGAAGTTTACTATACTTGGTCACAGTAAAATGTATAAATACAATTCGTCAACTATTGTCGCCCTCGACTCAGGCACTAAGAGACAAACTCCCTCCTTTGAAACTTACCTTATGATTAACGTCATGAAAGAATGTATGAGTACAATTGTATGCATATAATTTAGTGTCAATTGTTCATAGCTACAAATAAATAGGTCACATGGCTCATGGGCTTTTAAAATATAAACTCATGTCAACCCTAAACCCTAAAACAATGCGTCAACCTTCCTATAATTATTCAAATCATGTTACACTAGAACTAACAATTCATGTTATAACATTGCCCGTTTTTCAGTCCACGTCAAAAGCAGATGATGCTTAAAAAGCAAAATGAGCACCACAATTGCTTATGATGATTATGTTTCCAAATGTTGATTCCATCTCATAATGAGTGTGTAAAAAAAAGCCAGCTTGCCCATTACTCAATGGAAGTAGCGTGGCCAGATTGACATTCTAACCATTAAGGAGTCACCGGCCTGTGACTCCTTAGAATGTTATCTGCTGACCTATGACTGTCGGCCTGTGACTCCTTAATGGCTAGAATCTCATCTACTCGGGCTGCTTTATTTCGCACAACCATGACGAATCTAAATAGACATTGGAAAACATAATCATTAAGCTAGTGATTCAAGTCTTGATTCCTTACCACACAAAATGTCATGGATCTTTGTCCAAAACATTTTAATGGAGTTATATTTGGCCTCCATATTTGAATGGCAGGATATGATGTAAAGCTCACCGTTGAAGTTTGCCAGAAACGTCCAGATTTTGCCACGTCATAGTAATGGTTTGTGCACAGGAGTCAGCATTCCACGTGGCAAAATCTAAGCGATGGGGCGTGACATTTATCGTGCCATTAAATCTCATTCTTCGCGATCGGGGCGATGGCGTCCAAGATGAATGCAACCCTAAAATTATCATCATCTAGTATTTTCTGAACATTGCTCTCAGAAATCGGAAAAACCTTCTGCAATAAAAACCTCTTGATCATTCATTGCAATTTCTTGCTGATTATACATCTTTCTGATTTTAATGTTTTGGGTTAGAAACACTGCATTGCACCGGAAATGTAAGCAATCGCTTCTTCAACTCCGAACTAATTGTGCAGATGCTTCTGCGTCTTTTAGCAGAGTTGAAAAGTCGGGATCTGGTGGCCTTGTGTCGGAACGGGGACGGCTGAAGAAAGAGGTGGAATCGCTTGAACAAGGTAAATTACAGGCAGATCTGACAACCTACTCTTGTCTTTTTCGTAAGTGTTGTGAGTTAGAAGCTGTGTCGGAGGGAAGGAGGATTCACGGCCACCTCAGCAGAAACGGATTGCTGGAAAATCAATCTTTAGGAAACCTGGTGCTTAGTTTTTATGGAAAATGTGGACGCCTGGAAGATTCTGTCAGAGTATTTGAAACCCTAGAAAAGCGAGATGTAGTCTCTTGGAATGCTATGATTGCAGCCTATGCTGCACATGCGTGCGGCAATGCAGGCCTCCAGCTCTACAGCCAGATGCAATGGGAAGGTCTCAATCCAAATAGGATAACTATTATAAGTTTGCTCAAGAGCTTTTCTGGAGCTTCGGCGTTGCAAGAGGGAAAATTGATTCACGTTTTTGCTTATGAAGCAGGGTTTGAACAAGATCTTGTAGTGGCGTCTGCGTTGGCTAATATGTATGGCAGATGTGAGAGCTTGGAGGATGCCAGGAAAGCCTTTAGTAGAATCCTTTACCCTAACATTGTGGCGTGGAATGTTATCATTGGAGCCTATGCACAACGCGGAGAATTGCAGATGGCCCTGCAACTCTTTGAACAAATGCAATGGACACCTGTGAAGCCAGACAAGGTCACGTTTGTGATTCTGATCGACGCCTGTGCAGACGTGGCAGATCTGGATAGGGGTAAATGGCTTCATACTCATATTGTGGATCGTGGATTAGAGCTTGATGTGGTTTTAGGGAACGCTCTTGTGAATATGTATGGCAAGTGCAAGAGTTTGGAAGATGCAAATAAAATTTTCAATAAAATGCCTGAGAAGGATGTCGTTTCATGGAACTCGCTGATTGCTGCTAATGCTCGACTTGGGTATTGCGAGGTTGCCCTTCGACTTTTCAAGCAGATGCGACAGGAAGGGATGTTTCCAAGCCGAATTACATTTGTGAGCATTCTCAGTGCTTGTGCTAGCGCCTCACTTTTAACAGAGGGCAAGCTTATTCATATCTGTATCTCCGATTTAGGGTTTGAGTCAGATGTGGCTGTATCAAGTGGCCTTGTAAATATGTACAGTAAATGTGGTAGTCTTGAGGACGCGCTTCTAGTATACAGTAGGATGCACAGGCGCAATGTGATCACATGGAATGCCATAATTGCAGCTTATACGCAACATGGGCATCAAGCAAATGCTTTCCAAGCATTTACGCAAATGCAGCAGGAAGGACTAAAGCCTAATAAGATCACCTTTGTCAGCCTGTTAAATGCATGCTCCAGGCCAGAAGCCCTAGCCATGGGCAAATGGATACATTCACATATTGTTAGCAGCATGTTGGAGTCTGATATTATTGTAGGAAATGCCCTTATTAACATGTATGCGAGATGTGAAAGCCTGCAAGATGCTTCCATGGTATTCAAGAAGCTTCCAAACCGAGATGTTGCCTCTTGGAACAGTATGATTGTCGCTTATGCCAACCACGGGCATGGGAAAGATGCCCTTGAACTCTTCAGACAGTTGGAGCAACAAAAAATAGGAGGAAACAATATCACCTTTTCAAGCATTTTAGAGGTCTGTGCAAACTTGACTGATCTAGAAGAGGGCCGACGTATTCATGCCTACATGATAGACTGCTGCCTTCAGCCAGATATTGTTGTGGAAAATGCGCTTGTCAATATGTATGGCAAGTGTGGAAGTCTGGAAGATGCTTATCATACATTCATCAAGATGTCTCGACGAGATCTTGTGTCATGGAATGCTATGATTGCAGCATTTACCAAGCAGGAGGGAAAACAGGCTTTGCAAATTTTTGGGGAATTGCAGCTGGAACAAGTAACACTAGATCATATTAGCGTAGTTGGTGTTCTCTCTGCCTGCAGTCATGCAGGGTTGGTGGATGAGGGTTGCCATTATTTTGTCTCAATCAGCCAACGTTGTGATATAGAACTAACAATGGAGCATTATGGGTGCATGGTTGATCTCCTTGGTCGGGCTGGACAGTTGAAGGAGGCAGAGGATCTTATTTCCAGAATGCCATATCAACCTAGTGCTGCTTTATGGATGGCCTTGCTTGGGGCCTGCAAACTCTACCTTGACATCCATCGAGCAAAGCGTGTTGCAGAACATTTATTTGAGCTAGATCCACGAGATCCATCACCCTATGTATTGCTATCAAATATCTATGCTGCAGTAGGCAAGTGGGAGGATGTTCGAAAATTAAGAAAGTTAATGCTATACCAATGTCCAGCAAACAGCGTGATTGAAACCAAGAACAAGGATTCCAATTCCAGAGAAGCTATCTCGGATTTGCAAACAAAGCATGCAACCGAAGAGGCTTTTTTCTCAAATGAAAATATCAGCATTTGTGCTGATGCTGCTTGACAAGAGGCAAGAGCAGAACGATATTTGGAGCCATACCACAATCATTCTAATTTGTGCTCCGTCAGTTTTTGCAATGATCTTGCAAATGATCCAAAGAACAAGTGAGCTTTTTGAAACTTGGATTGGACGGAGCTAGTTTGCCCCTGGGTGGAGACTTTGTTAGCAGGTTACAAAAGGCATTTCCTCATTTTTCTTAAGAGCGGCTTTCATCAAGTCAATCAGATTGACTGTAAAATATGGTTTGTAAGCAAATGGATTGAAGAGGACGGCGTACTTTTAAAAAGTGATAAGGGATGCCTTGTGAACATCACATTTATGGAATTTGTGGGCGCTGACTGTGAGTAGGGAGGTCGTAGCATTGATCCATGCTATGCGTGATGAAGTTGATGGTCTAAGACTCTGTTGTTGGACTCCATAGGGTTGAAGATTGCCTGTCTCCTTTGTGATGTCGGGTATTATCCTAGACATAGCATATGGAATCTGTGATCATTTGAGCTTCTTGGGTTAAGCGATTACATCAAAATGCAGAGGGTTAAAGCGCACAATCTTCTATGGTGAACTGGTAAGATCACATTATAATCCTGCAGCACATGCATATTGCCATGTCATTCCATTTGAAGTGCTTATGGTTTAGGCATCCAAAGGTAGTGCATTGTTGAAGTTCTCCGATCAGATTTTCAGATTGTTTGAGGCTCAACTTGACCAGAAACTGAGTGGATTTTGAGCTCTTTGATTTTCGAATTTCTGTCTCAGAAGATGAGTTGGGGTTTTTGACATTTTTTGTCCTACGACAGTATATTGTTCTTGAAGGCAAGCTTGCCTTTTCAACAACAATGATAGTTTGACCTTTTAACCATAAAATTTTACTCAAAATTGTCTTTCTTCCCTTCATGCTTTGTCTGGGTGCCTATTTTCAAGCCAATTAAGATCAATCAGTTTCAAATTAAAGTAGTTCAACTTGAATGGCAACTTTCTATGAAAATTTGCTTTCTTTGAAAAATCTCAAAAATCTTGTCAAGAGGTTGAATATCAAGTTTCAAGGCCATTCAGATCAATCAGTTTCAAATTAAAACAATTCAATTTATGTAGATTGCAGTTTCCTCACCACAATCTAGAATGTCTCATTGTGATCAACCACTCAATTCTAGAATCTAGATTGCAATCACATTATTTTTATCTATGGTTGTGATAGAATTCAAGGATTGAAAAGATCTAGTCCAACTTTTACCATTCAATCTCATCGTTCACATTTCAATTCTTCAATCATGATGGCAAATTTATTGGCATGGATTCTAGTCCATTAAATAAATGTAAGGTTGATTCAGCCTTCTCATCTTGATAAGTGCGATCCATCATGGTATGAAACTTTTTGATCTAAATAATCATGAGCAATAGAAACATAGTTAAGTGAGTTAATTGATTGATCGACTAATATATCACCATTGAAAAGGTGATTTGATTGCAATTACATGATTTTAATTATCAACATTGATGACATGGTCTAACGATTCTATTATCAGTCACTCTCATTGTCTGATTGTTAAGCCTCAAGTTCTACTTGATAAGAATCGAGACAATAGAGAAGATTCTAGCTGTGAAGACTATATCTTCTTAGTATGTCATTTATTGCATCAAAAAATTTGAAAAGAGTTACAAAAGTGTCATTTATATTGTTGAAGCTATTCCGCGGTGCTTGGCATTTTGCGCATAAATTTTTTGCGAGTTTTGTGAGTCTCTTTGTTGTCATGAGTCAATAAAAAGATAGCACATGGTGTGCTACTTTTTTTTATGCCACTACTTGAATGTTTATTAATAAGAATTATGATTTGGCACATAGTTAAAAATCCCATAATGAAATCCCAAAATAAAAAAAATTTGAATTTAAAAAACATTTTTAGCCTCGTGTTTAAAAAAGAAAAAGAAAAAAAATTGACTGCCCCATTCAAATATGATATTCCACTAGACAAAAATAGCTAATTAAGGTCTATTTAAGGAAATACGCCTCTTATTACTAGCAAAACAATGTTTTCAATCATTTTATGACACCAACAATGATTATTGAGCAAGCTACTGTCAGCTCATCATGTACCCCCTCAACAATTACTTCATAAAAAAAAAACTCTATTTCACTAAATAAATGCTTCATTTCCCTCTTACCTGTTATTCCATCAATTCCTTCTAAAGGTGAGTCACTAGATCAATTTTTATCATCAAGTCTGTTGGTCGTTTTCCTCCAAGGGAACAACAATTTTCTATTACAATCACCAACGAAGTACACTCCTACAACCATATTTGGAGTGTACTAAAAGGAGTGATTAGTCAACAAAGGTTATCCCACTTAAGTCACATCTCAAATCAAGTTATACACAAAGTTCTCGCTTGTTTCAAGAACTTTTCAAGCTATAAAGTTGAGACGCTCTCTCTCTCTCTCTCTCTCTCTCTCTCTCTCTCTCTCTCTCTCTCTCTCTCTCTCTCTCTCTCTCTCTCTCTCTCTCTCTCTCTCTCTCTCTCAATATTCAATCCACACTCCATTTCTCTTCTTTCTCTCTCCGTACACCATACTTTTGGCCTTGCCTTTATCTCTTTGCATGACATTATGTGTGTGTGCATGTGTGTGCGTGCGTGTAGGTGTGTGTGTAAGTGTGCGCTCAAAAGTATAAAAAAAAAAAACACCTCATAAATCCTCTCATTTGATAGTTGGTACCACGTTAGGTTTATTTAAAAAAATTTATTTTGTAGTGAAACAAGGAATTAGTAACATTACAATCTATTGAACAAAGAGTGAAACTCCTGCAATACCCATAGATGGAGCAACTCTTTTACACATTAGCTATATAGTTTTTTTTTGCATTGAGGGGAAAGAAAAAGGATGTGCAGGGAAGTAAGAAATCTTTTCACCTTTTTTGTAACACAATCATTGAAAATTTGCAAATGATCTATTTAGCAAACAATTAAATATCCTTGATTTCATTGGGGTAAACTCGATCATTAGATGGGTGTTGAAAATTTTCATTGCTTCTCTGATGACCTGTAAATATTCAGTTTTGTTCTTCAGCAAGGATGGATGTTGGACCCTTGCTAGTGCATGGAAGGTATTATTCTTTATAATGTCCACAATCTGTCGTCATTTTCTTTTCTCATATCAAGCGATCAAGAAGGCCTTATTTCAGTCTCTTCTACCTTGAAGTGATTTCAGAAGAGGGAATTCAAATCTAATTAGCAGCAGTCTTTTTTTGAGAAGATTTATGCTCCTCTAGATTCCTCCCTTCAACCACAGTGGAGGCGCAAGGGAGATTCAAATAGTAGAGGAAGGTATATGTTCTTTATTGATCATAGTATCCTCTTGTTTTAGAAGTACATGGAAGTGAGTGAGGGGTGCATTGCTCCTTGCAACTTCATTATCTACTGATTGTTAGTCTTGTACCTCAAAGGACGTGGGCATTTTTATGTGTAATGATTTAGTTTCTCGTGTTCAAAACACGAATTAAGATGACAACCTTTCAGGTACACTAAATGGTCCCATCCTCTCAAATGGAATCCATGAGGTCCACTCACATTCAAGCATTTCTCATGCTAGATCTCGAGCTACTCCTATATGGAAGTGCTCTCTTATTGTAGATATAACTTTTTGTGAAGCAATCTATGTGATACACATTGTTTTTCCTCATATTCTCTCTCTACTTGGCTGTTTTTATCTCTTTAAAAGCATGTTGAGAACTTAGTTTTTTCATGTACTTTGATTGCTTTGAGTGCCCATTGAATGTGGATTCATTATGCATGAATTGTGCTCTTGCCTTATATCTAGGAAGATTATAGGATGCAATCTATGTGATAGATCTATGTGCAATCACAACTACCTTAGAAGATCATTGTGGGTGTTGGACAGGTCTTCACACGCGTGAAACCAACACATAGTCAACTCAGATCTATCACAAAAAAATTTGCAATTTCTATGGTGAGTAATAGGCAGGGTTGAGGAATCGACGAGTAATGCTAATTATTTGTTGGGTTGCCTATGGACTATGAATGAAGATCAGAGCTCACTATGAGAAGTGCGAGTAAAGATGAGCAAGTAGAGAGCTCTGTAAAAAGGGTGAATAAAAACAATGAAGAAAACTCGAGATTTTCAGATCGACGAGTAATCAGAACATTACTCATCGAGCCGTCTAATGATGCATTAGACTCTGCTCTGCTCTCTGGAAAAGTGACATACAATTAAAATAAAATAAACTTGAAAAATTCAATAGGGCGAGTAATAAACCTGTCAAAAATAAGAAGAAAAAAATAGCAACAAAATGCAAACCAAAAATCCACTCCTAGGACAATTTAGCACCGTCTCCCCAACAACGGCTCCAAAAAAATGTTGGTCCCTTTTTGTGCCTCCCTAATTAGATGGATCTAGAGGGCAAAGATAGGGTTTTGTGGATCTATTCCGAGTGAGTATCGCTTGTAGTATCGGGTTTCGATCCAAAGGGGAGAGGGTAAATGGAGTGATAGTAATGAGAATCTAGGTTGACTAAAATTGTCAAGCTTAGTGTTGGATCTAAATGTGGAATGGACTAGCTTTCTGGTGTTAATTTTCATCTTTTGCGTTTTCTCTTTTTGTATGTTTTTTTCTTGGTTTAGTATTTCTTCTCTTCTTGGTTGCTTGGTTGCTTGGTTGCTTTTGGCTTATCTAAGCTTCCTTGGCTCTAGATCTTCCCCTCAAAAAGTTAATCTTCTTTAGGGAGGTGAACAATGAAAGGAAAACTACCTAAGAATCTTAATTATCACTCCAAAATGTAGATCTAACACATATTTTGGTTGTGTGTTGATTTTATGGATTAGTTTTTGAAACTACAGGGATGAATGCTTGTGCTAAAGATCATTTGTGATTGTGATACCATGATTAACAAAAATATAACAAGCATTCATCATCCACAAGAATCACACACATTCAAAAAAGGAGGACCTCAACAAGCAAATGATAGGAAGGAGGAGATGCTCTCTCTCTCTCTCTCTCTCTCTCTCTCTCTCTCTCTCTCTCTCTCTCTCTCTCTCTCTCTCTCTCTCTCTCTCTCTCTCTCTCTCTCTCTCTCTCAATGAAAAAGGTGCTAAAAAATGGTGTCACATGCCCTTATATAGACATTCCTAGGGTTAGGGACTTTGGTTCACCCAAAACCATGTGCCATAGCAACTTGACTTTACAAAGTTTTCAAAACCAAATTACATTTTTAACTACTTGGGTTCCTTTTCACTTTGGGCCCATTTGAGAGCTAATGTACCTCTGATTCATGCGCCATAGGCTTGTGAGTACATTGCACCTTCTACGGGTGTCTGACATTACATTTCTGGTATATTTAGTACTTTTGTCGACTCGGCCATGCTTTTATTCACGTCACCGTAAAATATGGTTGTGAGGCACTGGGCTTTGCTTTTGCTCATTGGTCGGTCCCCTTGTCGACTTCTTTGGTATTGGCGCTCTCAGTAGGTTCAGATTCTGGAGCTCCCTTGTTAGTGATTTGTCAACGCTCTCTGCTGTAGTTTGGTGGCTTGATTCCGCTTTTTGATATCATTTATGTGATTATTATAGTTGGAATTTGCTAGAAGAATCTTCCTAGAAATCGTCTAACAATAGAGGTCTCAACTATTATTTTTACTTGGATAAGGTGTGAAGTCAGGACTAGATACTGTTTATAAGGCTAGACTTTTGACAAGTTGAATACAAACAAAACAAGGATTGTGTTGTGTTTTATCTACCCCATTAATATATAAATGAGAGGTAGTCCAATTCCTTTCATTATTAGCATCCTTCAAACAATTGCCAGATAGACAGTCACCATGTAGCCATTTTCTATTTATCAAGTACTTGGCATCCTTTGGTAGGCTAAGGGCGTCCACGTACACCTCCTTCGTTATCACCATATTTGCATTCCTAACATTTACACAGTTCCCCAACTCGAATGCCTGGTGATGGCAATCGTGTTCAGAGATCATTGATGCAGAATGAAAGGCCGAATAGAGCTGACTTAGCAGGAGTAGCTACTGCTTCTCACTGCGGTCTAATTCTCTTTCAGGCCTCAGATTTGCTACTACTTGTAAAATTCAAACTTGTAAACAACAGAGAATGTTGAATAAAACAACAGCGAAAATTTATCTATTGATAGCATGCATTCAAGTATAGATCATATACATCACTGAACAGAACATTGAGAAAATATTCTGAACTGAATTTACAATAAAATTCTCGAGCGTTGTCTGTTTTCTAGACCAACGCGTTGATGCGAGAGAGATGTTCTCTTCTTGCAAATAATATGACTAGCTACTGCTAATCTGTAAACTCGCTCTCGAGCTATCTCAGACTATCTGCCTGTATTCCGTCCGTGACTGTGTGTGTTTTCTGCATATTTTGCATCCTTCGTTGATCTCTTTATGTGATCAATCCAGGAGACTGATTAAGTTAGAAGATCTAATCAAAAGAAATGCATTAGCCTTAACCGAAACTGATTCCAGTTTTCTGTCGTTGTCCGCTATGAATCATCCGCCTTCTGCCTGTTGTGCTTGTGCCTTCACGCTGCAGGCCTTCGCTCTTGCTTAAAGACATTTTTAAGTTTTTTTTTTTTGGGCAGTGTCGCCTTTTGTTTTTGAGGACACCTTTGCTTTTCAAGGACACCTTCGCTTTTTTTCGAAAAAGGAGAAAAACGCGAAGGTAGGTTTGAAAATGATTTTAAGGCATTTTAAAGACAATGTCACTTTTTTTCGAAAGGCGAAAAACATGACAGTATGGTAGAAATCTTTTCTAAATGGAGTGCCCCTTTTTCTAAGGAGGCGAGAAATGCTACAGTAGGACAATGTCCCTTTTTCTAAGGGTCTAAACCTTTCTAAGACATTTTAGGGACAATGTCTCCTTTTTTCGCACAAATGCGAAAAATGCGACAATGTCAGAAAAAGTTCTCAGAATTATTTTCTAAGTACTTTAGACCTAGGGATGAATTTTCTTCATGACCCAAAAATGCAGATTGTGAAAAACCAGTTCAAAATACACAGACAACAAAGGAAAAACTAAGGAAAAATTCTAAGGCTTTGAAAGATAGAAACTCTTGGTTTCTTCAGCTCTCTCTCAAAGTTGATATTTTTATGATTCCTAAGATTGCGCACTACTTCTCAAAAATCGTCTTGTCAAGAGGCCTCATGAAGATATCGGCCACCATCTGCTTTGTTGGAATGAACTCGGTCTTCAGCCTATCTTTCTCAACCAGATCTCTTATCAGATGATATTCGATAGCAATGTGTTTCGTTCTGGAATGAAACACTGGATCCTTTGTCAGATGAATGGCGGATGTATTATCCATGAATAGTAGCAGCGGCTCGTTGGAGTTCTCTCCCAGTTGGTCAAGAAATTGCTTGAGCCATGTAAGCTCGTTTGCCATCTTGGCTGCTGCAACATACTCTGCTTCGTAGGATGATTGTGCGGTCACGGTCTGCTTCCTGCTGATCCATATGACAACTGCTCCGGATGCTATTGTGCATTATCTTGAGATGCTCTTGCAGTCATCTTTCAGGGACGTCCAGCTTGCATCGCTGTAGGATTTAATCTGGCATCCTTCATGCTGAGAGAAACATAGCCCATAATCCTTCGTCTGTTGAAGGTATTGTAGAATTCTCTTGGCTATCTTCCAGTGCGTAGGGCCTGGATTGACATTAAACTGGCTCATTCTGAAAACTGCATAAGCAATGTCAGGGTGTGTAGTATCTGTTGAGTACATGAGTGACGTGATTAATCTCCTATAGTTTACGTTCTGCATGGCTTCCTGCTCTTCTGCATTCTGCAGGCAGTCTTACTTGGTCAGAACTGTTCCAGCTACCATCGGCGTGTTAGCTCCCTTGTAGTCTGTCATTTGAAAATCATCAATGATTTTTTGGATGTATCTTGACTAGTGAAGATACAGCTTCCCTCCATCAAGATCTCTGTCGACCTGCAATCCTAGGTAGCATTTTGCTTTCCCTAGATCTGATATGTCAAAATGTTGTGAAATATCATGTTTTACTTGAGCAATTAGCTCGTTGCTTCTGGATAGAATCAAAGTATCATCCACATAGACTGCTATGATTATGATTTTCTCATATATGACCTTTGTATAGACATTGTAGTCGGCCATCAATGGTTGAAACCCTAAGGATTTGAGGGTGTGATCCTTCTTCTTATACCACTGCTTGGTAGAGTTTCTACTTCCAGTTGGATGAGTGGTTTGGCTCCACAATACTCATTTTGGTGTATGCAACATCATCTAGAGAATCTTCACTTGGTGATTTTCAGAGTGGCATCAGAGCTTGGCTTTTCATCAATCATAGGGTGAAAATGCTTTTTGATTTTTTTTTGCAGTTTTTTGGTAGTATCTCCTTTTTTTTCCCTAGTGGTGGAATTTACTTGGCTTCTCAGAATCTTGATTGCCTTTAGCCTAAAGATCAGTGTTAGGGACTTTTTCCATAGCCATAATTGAATATTGTTTGTCTTTTTTTTAGTGACTTGGATTCAATGTTCAATATTTTTTTTATGGTTTCAAAATTGCTCATCATTTTGTGAGGGAGCAAGCCAAAGAGATCAAACTCCAACATGTGTCTTCATGGAGTTGCTTAGCTGACTTGTTTACTAAATCCTTGTCTAAAGATTCATTTGTTAAGCTGAATTAGATAGTTTTTTTTCTCAAAATAGCCAAGTCGACGAAGAATAATACCAAAAATAGAAGGTTTTTTCAGAGAATCAGTTGTCATATTGCCATATTTTTGTTAAAAAAAGTCATTTTTTTGCAAAAATACAAATATTACTCTTGATTCTTCACCAAAACTTTCGTCGAATTTTTAGAACATTTTATTTATAGAAAAATACTATATTTGAGTTTGACAAACATTCTTCTCGTTCAGATCATAAAAAATCTTGATTTTTGCCCTCGCCAAACTACATAAATTGTGTTTTTTTGTGTCAGAAACCTGTCGGGTTTACCCTAGTTTTATTCATGTCAGATCTTGAATCTGAGAGTTCGACGAAGATTATTTCCTTAGAAATTGTTAGAAAAGCCTGATCAAAGAGTTTTTTCTCAAAATAGCACTGCTGAACCTTCGTTGAGCCAATCTTCACCTAGGGAACCTTCGCCAGTTTTGTCTTGTTGAAAATTGTCACTTCTCACTTGACATTGGTTCATGTAAATATTGATCAAACATTAGAATATGTTGATGATATGATTTCACACGTGTGGAGCATGTTCCCATGTGTGAAAGGATGTACTTTTCATGTTTGTATATATCCAAATTGATTTTGTATCATTCTAGTTAGTGTGAACATGAAATGACTAGTTTTTAGTCAAGTTGACTAGTCACCTACAAATTAGCTTTTCCTTGCATGTGCATGAGTAAATGCTCCCACATGGCAAGTGGATGTTCACATGTGTGTATAGAGTACTAGAAGATAAGAGTTGACCATTTTCCTTAGATCCTATTTTGTAGGGAATATTCCTATATTCTAGGAGACTAGCTTTTTGGATTTTAGTCATATTCTAGAAGGTCAACTATTGGATAAGGATCAAGGATGGATCAAATGGATAGATATGAGTGATGTGGCACTCTTCACACGTGTGAAGGCCTGCTGGACTGTACCAGACTCATGGATGTACTTGATCCATAAAAGGATCATCATTTTGCTAAGAAAATTGATGAGACTTTTGCACTCTACACTTTTGTGAGATTTCTAGTCATTTGTCTTGTGATTTTTATGCATGATTGCTATCTAGTATCATTGTACTTGTTGTTTCAGGTGCAGGCCGTACAGTGGACAGTACTCCACACGTGTGAATCCGCTCTCACTAAAAAATGATGTGTTGATCCATTGCTCTTGCTTAAATCCAAGTGTAGTGAATCTAGATCAAGATCTAATGAGTAGAACTTGATAGATTCATTGATTAAGCAACCAATAACTCTCTATGATTGTAAAGTACAATCATTATTGTCCTAAAAACTGTAAAATTTATCATGGTATCAGAGCTAAGTAAGAGAGTGATCATTGAATCATAAATCTTGTAAAGATCATTGGCAAAATTTGTTTTTTGGCCAATACTAGTGAGGGCGAGTTCTTCTAGAGTGATAGCTTGTAATCATTTGGATCAAAACGACTTGGAGGCTGTGTATGTACTTTTCACACGTGTGAAACCGTACAGCAACTTTCAATTCAAGTTACTTTGTGTTTTTTGGTCCCAAAATCACAATACTAGTTCATTTTTGGTGCTTTTTGAAGCATAGTATTGATCTAGATTCATTCTAACTAATGCCTATGACCAAATAGTGTTTTGGATCATTGAAGCATTTCTTTTTAGAGTCTAAGATCAGATCTAAGAGGCTGATTTGTTCAGATCCTTAGTTGAAGTGAAATCTCTAAGAAAAGTGTAAAGCAATTTTTTTTTGTGAGAGTGAAAGCTAGAAATTTTTGGTAAGATCTTTGAGTATCATTCAAGCTTGTGTGTTAGTTTGATAGAGACAAGCCTATAGGCATTCTAGTAAGCTTTAGGCCACTTCATAGATCTTTTAAAATTCAAAAATCTTTGTGATTTTTAAAAGAGCATTCATTCTAAAATGTCATCCATGGGTGGATATTTGATGGAATCAAGTGAGAGACTCACTTCCACAAATTATTCCATTTGGAAAGTGAGAATGGAATCACTCCTAGTGATCCATGATCTATATGACATAGTTCAAGGAGTAGAGGAAGAGCCTCAAACTCCCCAAGAACAAGCCAAATACAAGAAGAGAGCAAGATTAGCTCTACATTGCATAAAGTTAAATGTATGCAATGACCTCTTGAAAGAGGTGTCTTCTTGTACCTCATCCAAAGAGGCTTGGGATTCATTAAAGAGCATTTATGAATCCAACAATACTTCAAGAATCCTCATGCTAAGAAATCAAGTTTTCCAAAGCATGAAAGGAAGTGGAGAGAGTGGACAAGAGTATGTTCTTAGGATCAAATCTCTTAACAAGGAGTTAAGTGCAATAGGAGAGAAGATCCAAGATCAAGAACTAGTACAAATCATTTTGAATGGTCTAAGTGATGAGTTTACCAACTTAGTCCAATCATTTGCCATTCAAGACTCTCTTCCATCCATTGAAAAGTTGCACAATGTTCTTGTGGCCGAGGAGAGTAGGCTTCTACACCTCAAGACAAGAATGGATAGCATGTCACTTAATGGAGAAGAGGAGAAAGCTAACTTTACATCTAAAGGCAAGAAAAAGCAAAATCCATTCAAGAAAAATCAAGGCAAGGAGGCCGAGATGAAGAATGGAGGATCTACCTCCAAAGGCAAAGTGAAGAACAAGGCAAAACTAAAGTGTTTCTTTTGTGGAAAGAAAGGACACTTTGCCTCAGAATGCTACTTGAAGAAGAATCAACAAGCCAAAGGAGATCAAGGGAACATTGCTCAAGAGGAAGAATATGAGGATGGATTCAACACATCCTTAATGGTTGCATCTACACCAACTTCAAGTCAAGACACATGGTGGATAGATAGTGGGGCTAGTTCCCACATGTCCTTTAACAAGCATTATTTTTCTACTCTTCTATCTTGTAATGACTCTAAGAAGTCAATATACACTGCTAGTGATCAAGCATGCAAGATAGATGGCATAGGATCTATACCTCTTTGTTTAGGCACATCTAAAAGGATAGATCTAGATAATGTTTTGTATGTTCCTACCATTTCAAGAAACTTGCTTAGTGTAGGACAATTAATGGACAATGGACTAGATGTACATTTCAAGAATGGAGTTTGTTCCATCTTGAAAAATGATAAGTGCATAGCTAGTGGCATTAAGCAAGGTAGACTTTTCAAGTTGGATGCTAATGTTGCAAGTGAAAGTGTGAACTTGGCTAGGGAGGAGCTAACTCAAGTGGAGCTTTGGCATAAGAGATTAGGCCATCCTAATCTTCAATCTATGGAGTCAATGGCAAGCAAGGAACTAGCTCTCGGCCTACCAAGAGCTTTCAAGAAGTGTGGAAAAATGTGTGAGGCATGTGGCCTTGCAAAGTCACACAAATCTTCTTACAAGAAATCTTCATCAAGATCTCTCTCTCCCTTGGATCTCATACATTCTGATGTACATAGTTTTTCACATGCAAGTAATGGAGGTGCCTTGATGTATGTAACTTTTATAGATGATTGTACTAGATTCACATGGATTGAGTTACTATCAAAGAAAAATCTTGTTTATGAAGCTTTCATTAAGTTCAAGTCTCTAGTAGAGAAACAACTTAGTACTTCTATCAAAGCACTAAGATGTGATAATGGAGGAGAGTACACCTCCAATAAAATGAAAGACTTTTGTGAGATCAATGGTATTAAGTTACAATACACTTGTTCCTACACCCCTCAACAAAATGGGGTGGCCGAGAGGAAAAATAGGAGTCTATGTGAGTGTGCAAAGTCCTTGAGGCTTGATGCATCACTTCCCATCTCATTTTGGGGAGAAGCCATAACATGTGCTAATTATTTGTGTAATAGACTTCCTAGTAGTGCTATAGATGGGATCTCACCTTATCAAGCCTTGTTTGATAAGAAACCCAATGTAAAATATTTTAAGATCTTTGGATGTACTTGTTATGTACACATTCCTTTGGAGACTAGAAGGAAAGAAGATGCTACCTCCTTCAAAGGAATCTTTGTTGGCTATGGAGAAAATAGCAAGGGATATAGGATATATGATCCTACATCCAAGAAAGTAAAGGTAAGCAAGGATGTACTTTTTGATGAGTCACAATTTGCTAAGAGCTTGTCAAATGGATCTAACCCATTGTGCATTGAAGATCTTGACAAATCCGAGGAGGATCTTGACAAACCCGAGGAGGATCATGACAAACCCGAGGATGGAGATTTGGATCCAAGTCAAAAGGGGCCAAGAAGATCATCAAGGAGCAAGGCCGAGCCCTCAAGGCTTACCTATGTGGACAAGGGAAAGCAAAAGGAAGTCTCTACATCTTCTACCTCTTACTCTTTTTTAGCTACATTGATTGAAGAACCATCATCTTTTGAAGAAGCATGTAAATCTAAAGTTTGGAGAGATGCAATGCAAGTAGAGTATGATGCATTAGAAGAAAATCATACTTGGAATCTTGTAAATCTTCCAAGAGGAAAGAAACCACTTGCATGTAAGTGGATTTATAGAATTAAGTACAATCAAGATGGATCTATTAGTAAATACAAAGCTAGGCTTGTTGCTAAGGGATTTCTTCAAATAAAAGGATTGGATTATGAAGAAACATTTGCACCTGTAGCTAAGCTTGTAACTATTAGATTAATCATTTGCATTGCTACTTTGTTCAAATGGGATCTCTACCAAATGGATGTGACAAATGCCTTCTTGAATGGCTTCTTAGAAGAGGAAATCTACATGATGCAACCCGAGGGCTTCATCAAGATTGGTGAGGAGCAAAAGGTGTGCTACTTAAGGAAGAGCCTATATGGCTTGAAGCAAGCACCTAGAGCTTGGTACTCTAGGTTGCATGATTTTCTCTATTCCCTTGGCTTTGTACTAAGTGCTTATGAACCTTCTTTATATTTCAAATGTAATGAAGGAAAGATCATCATTTTGGTTCTTTATGTTGATGACATCATTATGACAGGAAATGATGATGATGGCATAGGCAAAGTAAAAGTTGACTTATCTAGTGAGTTCAAGATGGTAGATCTAGGCTTCCTAAAGTTTATACTTGGGATAGAAGTGTCTAGAAGTAGCAATTGTACTTTCATAAGTCAATCTAAGTATGCTACTTCCATTCTTGAAAGATTTGGTATGAAAGATTGTAAGGGGATTGACACCCCTATGGAGCATGTTGTGAAAGCAACTAATGAAGGTGATGAAGCATCCTTTGAGGACATCACTCTCTTTAGGAAGCTTATAGGCTCTCTAATCTATTTAACCATCACTAGACCTGACTTAAGTTTTTGTGTAAGCAAGTTGAGTCAAAGTATGCAAGCTCCTTTAATTCATCATTGGAAAAGTGCCAAGAGAGTACTTAGATATGTTTCTAGTACTAGATTTTTTGGTATACTTTATGAAGGATCTAACTTGCACTTGAGAGCCTACTCGGATTCAGATTTTGCAGGTGACAAGATGGATAGGAAGTCCATTAGTGCATTTGCAACATTTCTTTGTGGAGGAGTGATATCTTGGCTTTCCAAAAAGCAAGATACAATCTCACTATCTTCTTGTGAAGCCGAGTACAAGGCATTGACTTCAACAACCAAAGAGCTCTTATGGCTAAGAAGACTCTTGATGGAACTACATGTGCTAGAGGCCGAGGAGATCCCTTACATATTTTGTGACAATCAAGCTTCTCAACAAATTGCTTCAAATCCTATCTTCCATGCTAGAACAAAGCATATTGAGATAGCTCACCACTTTGTGAGGGAGAAGGTACAATCCAAGGAAGTGCAACTACATCATGTACCATCATCCGAATGCATAGCTGATATCTTAACCAAACCATTGTCCAAAGATCCATTTTTTAAGTTAAGATATGCTCTTGGAATTGTAGATAGATGTACACTAGATTTGCCAAGTTAGAAGTGAGGAGGAGTGTTGAAAATTGTCACTTCTCACTTGACATTGGTTCATGTAAATATTGATCAAACATTAGAATATGTTGATGATATGATTTCACACGTGTGGAGCATGTTCCCATGTGTGAAAGGATGTACTTTTCATGTTTGTATATATCCAAATTGATTTTGTATCATTCTAGTTAGTGTGAACATGAAATGACTAGTTTTTAGTCAAGTTGACTAGTCACCTACAAATTAGCTTTTCCTTGCATGTGCATGAGTAAATGCTCCCACATGGCAAGTGGATGTTCACATGTGTGTATAGAGTACTAGAAGATAAGAGTTGACCATTTTCCTTAGATCCTATTTTGTAGGGAATATTCCTATATTCTAGGAGACTAGCTTTTTGGATTTTAGTCATATTCTAGAAGGTCAACTATTGGATAAGGATCAAGGATGGATCAAATGGATAGATATGAGTGATGTGGCACTCTTCACACGTGTGAAGGCCTGCTGGACTGTACCAGACTCATGGATGTACTTGATCCATAAAAGGATCATCATTTTGCTAAGAAAATTGATGAGACTTTTGCACTCTACACTTTTGTGAGATTTCTAGTCATTTGTCTTGTGATTTTTATGCATGATTGCTATCTAGTATCATTGTACTTGTTGTTTCAGGTGCAGGCCGTACAGTGGACAGTACTCCACACGTGTGAAGCCGCTCTCACTAAAAAATGATGTGTTGATCCATTGCTCTTGCTTAAATCCAAGTGTAGTGAATCTAGATCAAGATCTAATGAGTAGAACTTGATAGATTCATTGATTAAGCAACCAATAACTCTCTATGATTGTAAAGTACAATCATTATTGTCCTAAAAACTGTAAAATTTATCAGTCTTTACGTTTTCATTTTCCAGATCAGGTCTCTGTCAAAATTTGGGTCAAATTTGATACATTCTGTTTTGGATTCTAAGAAATTTTTCATTTTTTGAGAAGTATCGATTGATTGAATTTTAAAATCTTTTTTTTTTTTTTTTAAATCTGATTCTTGGAAAGTGGAATAGATCTAGCAGATCTGATCTGAGATAGTTTTGATTGAAAAATTTAGATCCAATCTCATTGTCTGCTTGATTTGAATATGTGAAAATGGTTGCCCTTGGAAGTGCTCCTCAAGAAGTCAATCCAATCATTGTTAGAAGAGCACCCCGTTTGGATCTACCAAAATACATTGGATTAACAGATCCAGTTCGATTTCCTCATATCTATGCTGAATCCTGTGAAGTCTATGGCGAAATTTTTTCCCAAGATAAACTTAAGCTTTTTCCTATGGCCTTAATAGGCGCTGCACAAGATTGTTACTATAATCAAGATGAAACTGAGTGTGCAGATTGGATGATTGTTAAAAGAGCCCTTATCACACGATTCAAACCTCAGAAGTTTATGGAAGACCCTTTTACAAAGAAATAAACCAAGCAACATTATAATACGGTCCTAAAATGGAAAAATCCTCCTCAAAAGATTGATTCAGGGAATGTGCCACCCTTATTGGATAAAGGCAAAGAGAAAGTCACGGATGATTCTACAAGTCAGAATTCTAGCAAGACATCATCGTCTTGGAAGTCATCACCTCCACGATCAATTCCTGCTAAGAAGGCTAAGCAAAGATCCAAGACAAGTCCTTTTGACAAAGAACAAGCAGATGTAGTCTAGCATGATATGCCCGAACATTTTGAACGCTATACACTGGATGATGTGGTTATCATTTTCCCTAAAGCTCATCGTGAACCCAAAGAACACGTGTCAAAAGCGAAAAATGTTTATGGTGGCCCAACTAGGACACAGCCAATGAATCTTGTCGAATCAGGAGAACCAGAAAAGATTGTACAAATTGGATCACAACTTAATCCTGAACAGTATCAAGCACTCCGCATGTTACTTATTAAGTATCAAGATTGCTTTGCATGGAATTATCAAGATCTGAAGGGTATTTCGACATTAGTTATTGAACATACCATACCTCTAGTACCTGATGCAATTCCAAAGGTTACAAAGTTCTATCGCTATAATCCTAATGTTGCAGATCTGATAAAGAAAGAGCTTCAGAGATTTCTTGACGTCGACTTCATTTATGAGATCGAGCATACCAAATGGATCTCACCGATTGTCATTGTTCCTAAGAAAAATGAGAAATTGAGAATTTGTGTGAATCTCAAAGCTTTGAACAAAGTGACGCGGAAGGATCACTTTTTGTTACCTTTTACTGAAGGCATTTAGGATCGCCTAGCTAGAGCGAAAGCTTATAGTTTCTTGTATGGATTTAGTGGTTACAACCATGTTAAAATTGCATCTGCAGATCGCCACAAAACCGCTTTTGCCACAGAATGGGGCACCTATGCTTACAAAGTAATGTCGTTTGGACTCTGTAATGCACCAAGTTCGTTCCAAAGCGTAATGCAATTTGCTTTTAAATATTATCTACAAAAATTTCTTGAAATTTACTTGGATGACTTGGGAGTCCATAGTACAGATGCAGACCACCTGGATCGATTGGAGAAAGTATTTGGAAGATGTCGCAAATATCAAATTTCTCTAAATCCAGAAAAATGTCAAATATGGGTTTCCCACGGAGTTGTGCTTGGGCATGTGATATCGAGACATGGTATTGCCACGGATTATTCTAAAATCAAGATTATTGTGGAATTGCCACCGCCAACAATGATTCGTGGAGTTTATGTGTTTATGGGTCATGCGAACTACTATCGAATTTTTATTATCTTCTTTGCGGATTAAGCACAACCTATATACAAACTGACTATTGTTCTTATTTGGACAGTAGAGGTGTTAGAAGCCTTTGAAAAATTAAAAAAAACATTAACTTCAGCACCAATACTACGTTCTCCAGATTGGATGATTGAATTTCATGTTCACATGGATGCCTCAAAATATGCCATTGGATCAGTTTTGACGCAGCCAGGTGACTATAAGAAGGACTGTCCTATACGATTTGCAAGCAAACAGCTTACAGATCCGGAGAAGAATTATTCCACAACAGAACGTGAAGTGTTAGCCATGATTTTTTCTGTTCGAAAATTTCGTCACTACCTGATGGAAACGCACTTTGTATGTTATACGGATCACCAGCCGTTGCTTTGTTAAATTCAAATTCAAATTGGTTCCCTCCAATTTTTGAATTGAGTTCTCTCCATTTTTTGGAACTTAGGTTAGAATTGGCTACTATAGATAGGAGCAAACTCGAGTTTGTAAAGTGTTAATGGATGTAGGATTAATGCTTAGTGTTAATTATGGATCTTCCATGCATGTTGGATCTTGATCTATGTTATTGCTCTCATGGGATCGAACCTCGCGTGACATCCAACCTCGTCTCTTTAATGCTTGCGTGCTTGGATCTTGGATTGAGGATAGGGTAGGAAATAGCGCCACAGCAATTTTGGCGCCACTATCGGGGAGCTACACAAATTTATCAGTTTGCAGCATCTTTGGATGGATGTTAGCTTGCATTAGACATCTTGTTTTAGCATAAGTAAGGTTAAAATTGCATTTTAGGGTTAGATTGAGAGTGATTTACTTTCGTTGACTTTTCTGAGGATTCTAAATATAGTAAGTCATCATCTGAGAGTTCGACGAAGATTAATATTATTAAGATCTTGCAAAAAGTCTATTTTAATCCTCGTCCAATTGAAAAAATTGATTGTTCGCCTACAAGAACCTTCGCCAGTTCTACCCTAGCATTATCTGAGTTAGATTTATTGTCTGTCAGTTCGACGAAGGTTATTTTTAACAAATTTCTCAGAAAATATCCAGATCAGTGATTTTTTATCCAAAATAACGGTGAATAACCTTCGCCTGTTTTATTTTTAGTTTCTGATCTACTAGATCTAGCATCTGTCAAATTTTTGAGTCAGTTACGGACTACAGGATACAGGCCTACTGGGCTACTCTGCATATATTTCGCAGGCCTCTTTACATTTATTGTTGGTTATGTATATTTCTGATTACACATTTTATATTAGTCATGTACAGGCCCCAGAGCCTTTTTCTATGCTTATGACCCGCACTGGGTCTTTTTTTATGACATTGACTAGCCTTGGGCCCTTATTATATGGTTATATGTGGAGTGGGGGCCCGTAGGAGGGCGCACTATTTTCCCTCCACATTTTGCCTCCCTTTACTTTTGAGTTCCTATTTTAGGGTTCATTGGTAGGGTATTTATAGGGGCATTTGTACACTCATTTTTCAGATTATTGATTGGTATTGCTTGGGCTCTTCGTGGGAGAACCTATTGTCTTGTCTATTGCTTGTAGGGCTTTAGTCTATTGCTGTCTTTTATGCTTCATTGATTCAACACCTGAGATTTTGATCATAACTTGGTATCAAAACACTTTCCTGATTGCTGAATTTCAGATCTGATTTTCTGATTGGGTGTCCATTTTCCTTGCTGATTTTTCTCTCTTTGCTGAGGGCTTTCGTCTCTTTGCTTCAGCAACATTCAGCACAGTTTGGAGGAGGACCAACTCCCATCAGAGCATTTTCCTTGGCGGAGCTTTAGAAGATAGTTAGCGGAAGTACTTCCGCGACCGGAAAAAAAAAATTGGGCAGATTATTTTCGGCTCCCAAGTTCCAAATTCTTTTCCCTCCTTTTTTTTTTTTTTTGAATCTTCCATTTGATTCAGGAAAAGGATTCCCAGCCATCTTTTCAGCATTGATTGGAAGCTGTCCAGCGCCCTACTTCATCACATTTTTCAACCATTGCTCCAGTAGAGTTTCAGCCATATTTCAGTTCTGATTGGAGGCTGTCCATCGCCCTATTTCATCACGTTTTCCACAGATTTCCAGCCATATTTTTAGCATTGATTGGAGGCTGTCCAGCGCCCACTTTCATTCTCCTTGTAGTCACATTTTTCAGCCAGCTCTTCGCACACGCTTGGAGCTCTATCGAGAGGTATCTTTGCTGGTTTTTCCTTGCTTTCCACACCTTTTCTTGACATTTGTCATTTCCTTTCTTGCTCTTAGTGTCATTTGTGTATCTAAAGCATATTTGGGGTGACGACAAAAGTCCGCTCCCTCCAATATTAAGCTTTTCTTACACTCTCTTCACTTCCTGCATTCCTTGACCATGGATACTTCCCCTACATCTTCTGAGCCTCACATACCATCTTCCACTTACCTTGACAAAGTATGGCATGAATTCCGAGATCATCTTAGGGAAGCCATGAGTGATGTACGCACTGATTTACGCCAGGAGTTACGAGAGATGTTCACTGCTCTTTCTGTCCAGATTGCTACACTATCATTACAGTCCAGTGTTTCTCCACTATCTCCACCTGTTCTCCCACATAGTACATTTCCACCACCCAAGACTCCTTCATCTTCTGGTCCTTTGCCACGAGACTTCAAGGATAAGGTTCAGCTTACTGTGTATTCTGGGTCATCTGATGGGAATGAACTCAAGAATTGGTATTTTAAGCTTGAGACCTACTTCCTTATGTTTCCTAAGACTGACATTCAGCGGATACATTTGGCCGCTCTACATTTGGAGGGCCGTGCTGCTACTTGGTGGCGCATGTTTCGCCAGACGGCTTCACACCCTGGCCTTGCTAGTTGGACAGAGTTTATGACAGCACTCCGCCTAGCGATGATTGATCCTCAGTGGCTTATTCGATAGTGTGACATCTTTCGCAGTTTATCTCACACTGGTGACTTGGCTGCTTATATGACACAGTTTACAGAGCTTTCCTATCTATTCCCAGATATTTCTACATTGGAGCTCATCTCTTGCTACGTTGCTGGTCTACGAGACGCACTCAGGTATGATGTTTCTTCTTTTTTTTCCACTCACTCTTTCTCACACCATCTCCCTTGCTACCGCACTACAGCACAAGTACTCTCCCATCTCTTCCTCTATTTCTCGTCCTTCGCGTCCTTTCACACGTCCTATTTTTTTCTCTCCATCCTCTGCTAGTCCCACATCTGTCAGTTCACCTTCGTCCACTCTTCCTTCTGCACCACGTCCTTCTTTTTCTCCTCGTCCTATTTTTGTTCGTCGCTACTCACAGCCTGAGATGTCTGAGATTCGTGAGAAGCGCTTATGTTTCAACTGTAATATCTGCGTGCTAGGAAAAGAGTGTGCGCTGGCAACCTCAACATGCAGGGGATGAGGTGTAGTGACTGGCATAGCACATTTGCGTGTAGTAACATGACTGCTGAGAAACGAGTGAGTGCTACCCTTGTCAACAAGGGCAATAAACTCACGACCAGTGATACGTACGCAAAGACGAATATGGTGTGGACCGGCTTACCGGCCCAAGTAGCATAAGCAAGCTGAGCATGGCATACAGCTAGATAAGAGGGATCAAGAACAGGCTCAGTGGGTGTGGCAAACTGATCAACAGGTGGGTCATCATCAAGAATATAAAGGCATATGGCAAAATCAGGACTATCATCAGGTGTGTCAGCATCATGGAAATAGAGGGCAGTAGAAGTGACAGGCTGTCGGCAATCATGGGCGATATCAACAGCTTTCATATCGGATTGGAGACTTCCTTGGTCAGGCAGATTTTCATATTATTCCACTTACTCGGTACGATCTTATCCTCGGTGTTGATTGGTTTGCATCCCTTGGTGCGGTTACAGTAGACTTCCAGCAGCAGACATTGACATTCTCTCATGATGGTACTCAGCATATATTTTTCGATATTGATTCTCGACAGGACTATCAGCTTATTTCCGGGAAGCAGTTCATACAGAGCCTCATGAAGGCCCACTGTGCAGCTATTTTGTCTGTTCAGCCAGTTCAGCCTATTGTGGATGCACCACTTTTGCCACAGGTATTTTCTGAACTGTTGCGTGAATTTGAGCATGTTTTCATAAAACCGACTCAGTTACCACCTTTACGAGATGTCAACCACCATATAGACCTTGTTTCCTCTGCATCACCTCCTTCTCGTCCTCCTTTTCGTATGTCTATTGTTGAGCGCGAGAAAGTCCAGCGTCAGGTGTCTGATTTATTACGTCAAGGCCTTATTATTCCTAGCCACAATCCTTTTGGTGCTCCTGTTTTACTTGTTGATAAGAAGGATGGTACTAAACGTCTATGTATAGATTATCGTGCTTTAAATAAACTTACTATCCGTAATAAGTACCCTATCCCTCATATGGATGACCTGTTTGACCAGTTAGGCCAAGCCAAGATCTTTTCTAAACTTGACCTCCGTTCCGGTTATCACCAGATTCGTGTGCATCCTCCTGATGAGCACAAGACAACTTTCCATACCCACTTTGGTCTGTATGAGTTTCATGTCCTTCCTTTTGGTGTTACCAATGGCCCGCCCACTTTTCAGAATGTCATGAATAACATCTTTCATCCTCTGCTTGGGAAGTGTGTCATTGTTTATTTTGACGATATCCTCATTTATAGAACCACTCTCTCTCTTCATGTTCAGCACGTTCGTTCTGTTTTTGTTTTGTTAGTTACTCATCATCTATATGCTAAACGTTCTAAATGTTCTTTTGTTGTTATACAAATCGAGTTTTTGGGCTTCTTTGTTACTAATGGTACTGTTCGTCTCGATCCTCGTAAGGTCCGTTCTATTCTTTCATGGCATGTGCCTGCTCATGTTCATGATGTTCGTATGTTTCTTGGTCTTACTATCCATCTTCGTAAACTAGTTGTTCATTTTGCCACTCTTGCATCTCCTTTGCATGCTCTGTTGAAAAAGGAAACTTCATTTGCTTGGACTCCCACATGTCAGTCAGCTTTTAATACTTTGAAGGTTAAGCTTACCATTGCCCCTGTTTTATGTCTTCCAGATTTTTCCCAACGTTTTGCTGTTGAGACTGATGCTAGTTCCACAGGATTAGGTGCTTTGTTACGTCAGCGTCAGTGTGTTATTGCATATGAATCTCGTCGTCTTCGTTCGTATGAGCAGCGCTATTCCACTCATGAGAAAGAGTTGCTTGCTATCATTTTTGCTTTAAAGAAGTGGCGTCATTATCTGTATCGTGTTCCGTTTGATGTTTTTACTGATCACGAGTCACTTCGTTATTTGTATACACAAAAGGATCTTAGTCATTGTTAGTACCATTGGCTTCAGTTTTTACAGTCCTTTCATTTTGATATTCATTATAAGCCTGGTAAAAGTAACGCTGCTGCTGATGCTTTGTCTCGTTTACCTGCTCTTACTTACAATCTTGTTACATCTTCCCACTCTTGGTATGATGATCTTCCTCAAGCTTATACCACATATCCAGACTTTCGTGATGTTATGTCATCTGCCTCTCGTCCTTCCTCTCATCCTCACCAAGTTTATTCCATTGTTAATCATTGTTTGTTTCACTATGGTTCGTTATGTATTCCCAGCACTCTCGACATACGTCCACAGCTCCTTTTTTGTGCCCATTCCTCTCATGTTGGTAGCCATTTTGGTTTTCAAAAGTCCTTGTTCCATTTGAAAGAACATTTTTATTGGCCTTCCATGAAGCGTGAGATTTCCCACCTTATTCATACTTGTGATTTTTGCCTTCGTAACAAGTATTCCCGTGAAAAGCCTGGCGGTCTCCTTCAAAGTTGTCCTATTCCTTCCCGCCAGTGGACTGATATATCTATGGACTTCATTTTAGGTCTTCCCCGTACTCAGCGTGGTCATGACTCTTGTTTGGTGGTAGTTGATAGGTTTTCTAAACAAGCTCATTTCATACCAGTCAGACGTACTATTACAACAGAGCAGTGTGGTCGTATATTTATTTTTGAGATTTTCCGCTTACATGGTCTCCCACGATCTATACTTACTGATCGGGATACCAAGTTTACATCAGGTTTTTGGACAGAGCTTATGTGTATCTTGGATGTTAGGATACTTCTGGGCAATGCTTATCATTCTTCTGCGGATGGTCAGTTTGAGGTTATTAACAGGGTATTGGAGGATTATTTTTGACATTATGTTTCTCCTTCTGGTCGTGATTGGAATCAACATTTATGTTTGGCTGAGTATAGTTATAACAGTTCTGTTAGTTCCAGCACAAGTGTTTCTCCTTTCCTGCTTGCTCATGGATACTCACCAGTTCTACCCGGCATACATGCTCCTCCAGATGATGCACTTGTTAGTATTTCATCTTATCTTTCGAGTGCTCGGGAGATTATTACTAGAGCTGCTACTCATTTACAACATATTCAGCAGTGGTATAGGACCATTGTTAATCGTCATCGGCGCCATGTTGAGTTTGCAGAGGGAGATACTGTTTTTCTCCGGTTACGCTTTGCTCGCCATCGTTTTGTACAGGGTCTTGCTTCTACTGAGAAGCTTGCACCACGCTATTATGGGCCTTTTCAGATCCTTGAGCGCCTCAGTCCAGTTACATATCGTCTTGAGTTACCTGCTGCTACTCGGGCTTGTGATATATTTCATGTCAGTTTATTACGTGCTGCTATTGAGGATGATGCTCCTCGAGATTCCTCATTTCCTACAGATCCAGAGCTTTTTCCATTCCTGCCAGCTGCTATTTTACAGGGGCGCTTATTGCATAGTCGTCGCCATCGACAAGTTCAGTTTTTGGTCTAGTGGGATGGTCGTCCTATTGAGGAGGCTATTTGGGAGCCCATTGATGTTTTTTATCATACCCCTATCCTGGCTGATCAGGCTCGATCACTTGTAGCTACCATTGCTTCTCGGGATGCTCCGGCTTCTCTTGATGTTCCTTTCTCAGATGGGATATCTTGATGCAGTATTTTTCTCTGGCACTGGTTCTTATCTTATTTTGCCTACATTGGGGGCAATGTTCTTTATAGCCAGGGAGAGTTACGGACTACAGGATACAGGCCTACTGGGCTACTCTGCATATATTCCGCAGGCCTCTTTACATTTACTGTTGGTTATGTATATTTCTGGTTACGCATTTTATATTAGTCATGTACAGGCCCCAGAGCCTTTTTATATGCTTATGACCCGCACTGGGTCCTTTTTTATGACATTGACTAGCCTTGGGCCCTTATTATATGGTTATATGTGGAGTGGGGGCCCGTAGGAAGGCGCACTATTTTTCCTCCACATTTTGCCTCTCTTTACTTTTGAATTCCTATTTTAGGGTTCATTGGTAGAGTATTTAGAGGGGCATTTGTACACTCATTTTTCAGATTATTGATTGGTATTGCTTGGGCTCTTCGTGGGAGAACCTATTGTCTTGTCTATTGCTTGTAGGGCTTTAGTCTATTGTTGTCTTTTATGCTTCATTGATTCAACACCTGAGATTTTGATCATAACTTAGTCATTCCGTTATATTCTGATATTAATTCTGAAAAAAAAAATCTCTATTTAGAAGTGTTGATCGCTTGATCAAAGATCTTTTTCCAAGAAATCAAAAATCTGATTATTGTCAAGTGATATAAGTTTTACAGATCTGATCTAAGATAGGATTTGATTGAAAAATCTAGAGCCAATCTCATTGTTTGATTGAATTGATTCACAATGGACGTTCCACCAGTGATTGTTAGAAGGTCACCTCGGTTAGAGATTCCTATGTGTCATTGAGATAATCAATCTGAATTGAGCGAGATTCCTCTACTGATCGAACTTTGGATATGCACATCACTTTTTCATTGAATATAATGAATGTTGCATGGATATCAACTGAACCAATCCTAGATCTCGATCGAAGATGAACTAATTCAAATTAGTCATGCCTTGACTTACGATGAAGATGTAGAGCTTACAAATGAGCAGATTCTCAATCACATGGATCCTACGAGATTTGGAGTTCAAGATATTCCTGAAGAACCAACAATAAAATTGTCAAAAGCAGTTGTATTGAAGGAAGGAAAAGTTGCAAAACCATTGACGAAGAAGCAAGCTAAGCAACACTATAATACGGTCCTGAAATGGGAGCAACCATCTCGAAAAATTGATTCTAAGAATGTACCACCTTTATTGGATAAAGTAAAAGAGAAGATCAAAGATGATTATTCAAGTAAATGTTCTCGCAAGAAAACACCATCAAGGAAGTTGTCACCTTTAGAGAATAGCACATCTTCTAGAAAGTCATCACCTCCAAGATCGATTCCTGTCAAGAAACCTAAACGAAGATCCTTACGCATAGCGGCAACGAAATGGTTGGATGAAACGAAATCCTTACAAATGCGTCATGAGGCTTTACAAAAACTTTGTGAGACCAGATTGATGGCAGTTCATGCATTAGCAGCAGAGAAAGCCCGCCGAAAGGCATGATACGATGGCCGATTACATAACAAAAAAAACTGAAAAAAGGAGATCTAGCACCGATGTACAAGATGAAACTGATCAAAAGCAAATTGAAATTTACGGGTGAAGAACTGTACAAGGTCAAAGAGAGATTGAACTATGGAGCGGTTATTTTAGAACATTTGGATGGAAAACGATTATATACTCCAGTGAATGGCAGTCGACTACGCAAGTTTTGGTAGCCAGTTCAACCAGCTTGATCCATCACCTTGTCAATTTTACTTTGGTTGTTTTACACTTTTTTGTTCTTCACTACTTGATTGATATATATATATTTTTTTAAAAAGACAAGTTAAAAAAAAAAACCAAGGAAACAAAATGATGAGCAAAAGTAAAAAAAACTCATCAGATCAGAAAAAAGTTGAAAGAAAGTATTTTCAAAAATCACCTTCTTATGGAAAAATGTCTTAAAAAACTACTTATTGAGTCAGTTTTTGTACATACAGTTTGGAAAACCTTCGTCGAGTTGCCAAATCACACATCCACCTCAGATTTATCTATACTGAGTTGGGCGAAGGTTCTCTAACAAATTTATTGCATTTTTGAAGTTAGGCAAATGTTCAGCACTTTGCCATTTTCAGAACCTTCGCCGAGCATGTTGCCATCATTATTAACCTTCGCTGACCTGCCAGATGGATTTAGAATGCCAAAATTAGGTTGGACATAGGGTTAGATCCTGAAAATTTTTCTTATCTACAGTACCTATGAGAAAGATGTCCTTAGGCGAATGTTCAACCTTCACCAGATCTTCAGAACCTTCGCCGGCTCAATTCAATCTTTCAGAAACCTTCAAAACTATTTTCACAGTACTGACAATGCCTACAATTTTTTGTCCAAAACTGAATAGCCAGACTAGTACTTTGTCTAATGGACCCTCCAAATTCACCTATGAAAGAGCTGAATTTGATTTCATTTCTCACTTGTGCTAGCGAAGCTCTTGCCGAATTTTCCAGCGACCAGAACTTTTCGAAACTTCTTTCTAGCCTTCTGATACACTTTTGCGTTCCTATTCTCAGTTTCTCACTACTCTCATCATGTCTTCTACCAATACGTCTCAGTCTCCTAAGTATGTCATTCATCGTGATGTTCCGACCAAGACGGACATCATGATACTTCCTAGCACAAGCATGGTGGCTCAATGTATGAACCTTGCTGAGCCTCTACTCACCGCAATGGGGATCCACGAGCGCATAAATATGGATTTAATCACTTTTGCCTTTAGCACCTGGGCCGAGGAAAAATCTAAATTTTATATCAAATACCAGGGGCTATCCAGGTCCTCCCCCAAACATAAACATGCCAAGAATGTCATTAAATTTTCATTGACACAACCATTGAGTTATACTGGACCAATGATGGCTATCTCCTAGAGTCCATCTGAGATCTCATCATCCACTTCTGAATAACTTCCTGATGGTTGGCAACCTCAGGAAGGAGCGCATTTCCTCACAAATCATGCACCGCATTGTTGAGTCAAACTACAAATTTGACCCTTTGATTCACAACCCCCTGGAAAAGGATTCAATCATTTCCATGACGCTGCTAATGTTTTTTATCCATCTTTTCATATCAGGCAGATCAAACACCAAATACCATCAAGGTCGTCCATGCGGTCAAATCACCAAAGCAGTTCAACGCCACAATGCCTGAAGGATATGAAGAAGAAGACATCTTCGAGGAAGAAAAGCCATTGACACGACCTCACACCAAATAGGCACCGCACCGGCATTTCCTGTTCCTGCTGCTGCTGCCACACATTCAACACCGGTGGATTCTGGTGATGCACTTGGTTTAGTTTCTAACCTTGCGCGCGTGATCCAGTCTATACTGGATAAGAAAAAAAAATGGAACAGCGCATAACAAATTTGGGCTCGGAGAATACTTTGATCAACCAAAAGGTCAGGTAAATCGTGAGCTTCAAATTGCCAAACAGCGTGAGGCAAAGTCCAAGTCAGAAATGAAAAAAGCCCAACAATCAGCCGAAGCTCTAGAAGGCTATGTGGTGATTCTCCAGATTACATTGACGACATCGCAAGATCAAGTGGACAAAGCCGTCCAAGATGCCAAACAATAGGTGTTGTTGTTTTAAGGGCAATTGGATATGGCTGCGCTTGAACAAGAGCGTCTTTAAGGTGAATTGGATGCGACCACTCTTGAACGAAATACTTACCTCCAAACAAAAGTACCTGATCGTCCAGTCTCATAGGAGGAGATCAATAACCTGTTCAGAAAGATTGAAACCTACCGAACTTTATTGGTAGGGTTTCAAGAAAGATTTGATAAGTTAAAACATACGACATCAACTGAGCTGACTAAGGCCAAGGCAATTATCAAAGATTATGAAAAGGCGGCCGAAGTCTTGGATTCAAATCTCCAAATTCTAGTTCCAATTATGTCACAGTTTTTGCCTCAGCAACAAGATCAAGGAGGAGGATTGAATACAGGCATGGATCAAGGAGGAGATGTCGATACTCAAAAAGACGTAGTACAAGAAGATGCCCAAGCCACCGAAGAAGATCCATCTACTTCCAGGCAAGATCAGCTAACACTAGCAAGACTGTACTATCGAGTTACGATGTTGGACGGATCATGGGAATCAAGATTCATAGCCTAGACAACGTCCAAATGGCTTTCAGGCGCAAATAAGTGCTTTCTACTGCACAAGAAAGATTTCAACATCGAGCGTTTGGCTTTTATAAAAAAGGTTCAGTACCATCTCATCAAGGTACGAGACGTGGGAAATACTGTTGGAGGGAGAGGGATTTGGCACCCTGCGTGTGTAAGTCCAATCCGATGATCACATAGTTATTTAATTAATTACGAAATCAATAAAAGGACTGTAGGCCTTTTTGCAAAACTTTTAATGTCACAGGGCCTAAATGTTAAGTTAGTGAATAAAGTGAGGCTCCTACCAAAACTGGTTTAAAATTCAAATTCAAATTGGTTCCCTCCAATTTTTTAATTGAATTCCCTCCATTTTTTGAAACTCAGGTTAGAATTGGCTACTATAAATAGGAGCAAACTCGAGTTTGTAAAACATGTTTCATTTCCATTTCAATACAAGCAGATTGGTCCTCTTATGAAGTGGATGTAAAATGTCCTTGCTCTTTATCTCTTTTCCTCCATCTCTCATGCTTTTCTTGGTGATTGCTAATTATTGGATTTGAATGTTGTTGGATTTGCTTATTCTTATGCTTTTTGTGAGAAAGAGAGAAGGGTAAGTTTCTATTATTGTGGATTGTAGTGTTAATGGATCTTAGTGTTAATTATGGATCTTCCATGCATGCTGAATTTGATCTATGCTATTGCTTTCATGGGATTGAACCTTGCGTGACATCTAACCTCGTCTCCTTGATGCTTGTGTGCTTGGATCTTGGGTTGAAGATAGGGTACGAAATAGCCCCACAACAAGTAGTTAGTTGGAAAACCTTGGATATGGTTTGGCAGGATTGAAGGTTCAGATGAAGGAACAAAGAGTTTTGTATGGCATATTTTAACCTTATTTGTAGATGCCCATTCAAGACACAAAAGTGATTAATTCTAGCATGTGGAACATGAGTACAAATGCATAAACTTGCCCAGCCAGTGCTGTTGTAGCTATTTCAACAGTCTCTGTTTTTGCACCTCAACATTATCAGAAAGGTCCTTCTAATGAGATAAATAGCCCAAAGCCATATTTATTATGATTTTGAGAAGAACTACTGAACATGTAAACTGCAGTCATAGTGAGGCTCCGATATTCGTATTAAGAGGAATTGCCCACAAGAACAAAAAAATCAATGACCAGATGCTCTGCATACGAAATAATGATATATTACAGCACTCATTCAAGACAGATGAAAGTAATTTATAGCAAAGTCAATCAATATGAACAAATGCTTCTTTGTTGAGCTAAAAGTGAAAGTCTTTTATATATCAACTAATGTACTTGACGCATTCCATGGTGATGGAGAACCAATCTTTCCATGGTGATGGAGAACCACTCTTATAGTGAATATGTACTTGGCCTCATAACACTATGGTGTCCCTGATTGGCTCTGCTGACTGACCAGTCTGATTGAAGGAATGTCACTATGACTGTATTTAACCTGAACATTGTGTGCTTCTAGCTTGCTGATGATTTGCTGGCCAACTTATTGTTTTGAGCTGATTGACAATCAATTGCTGAAGCTTCCAAAATTAGAGTTGTTAGGATTTAAGGGATGATGCACAGGCATTGAGGAGAGAGAATTTGGAAAATTGTTGTGCTTCCTGCTGTCTCACACGTTTAGATTGATGGAGAACCAATCTTATAGTGAATATGTATTTGACCTCGTCTCATGAGCTATGGTGTCCCTGGTTGGCTCGGCTGAACTAGGATTGTATTTGACCTGAACATTGTGGTGCTTCTAGCTTGCTGATGGTTTGCTGACAAACTTATTGCAATCAATTGCTGAATGAGACTTCCAAAACTTAGAGCTGTTAGGTTTTGCGGGATAGAGACATTGAGGATGATTCATTGAGGACACAGAATATTCGGAAAATTATTGTGCTTCTAGCTGTCTCGCAGGTTTAGATTGAGCATGAGTGTCTGACCACAATGCACCCCTAGGTGGCTGCATATTCATCCATACACATGTGATTGTAAGTAAGCAGATAAGCAAGCTTTCATTTGTGTGCTTAGGTGCAATGGTTGTTGGGATATTGATTACGAAGAATTTGGCCCAACAGACTCAGCAGCTTGAAAAAAGGTGGAAATGCTATTGCTTAAGAATTTGCCCTTGGACTGGTCATACTCTCTGCATTGACAGGCAAAAAAGATTTGACAATGATGTTTGACAACAAATGAATATGAGAATCTTGCAAAAGATTATTCACTTTGTGGCTGAAACTTGAAAGGCATCAAGGATGACTCATGCAAACCTGCCTCCAGCTGTGGCTTTTGGTACTTGGAAACCTTGCAAGACTTGCTGCATCATCTCAGAACAAACTTTTGTATTAGAAACCTTCTAAGTGCTTTGACACTATAAAGAGACCAAAATTCTTGCGCAAAAAATGCATCTGCATCAAGGACCCAAGGCAGTCTACAAAACATTGAAGGCTGCATCAAACCAGAAACTTACGTTTTTAAGGTCAATTGATGGCTAGGTGAGGTTCCACACTGCAATCTACCAGTTCTGCTCAGTTCTCAAGATTTCTGCTACAGAACTGCTAACACTCATGTACTCGGGTGGTGCCAAAAAAGGTCATCACTTATGTAACATAAGCAGATGCTAATTCTGTAGGAGTTTATCTTTAGTTCAACATGCCTTGACAACTTGACTTTGAGTAGACACCTCCAGCTGATGGCTTGATTCTATTCGATGTTCATGTATAATGCACAGTATATACAGAAACCTTAGATTCAGTTTTGTATTTCCAGTCAGCAAGCAGTTGGGCAAAGACAACAGAAGATCCTAGATGATTGAAGTCAGAAAATCTAGTAAATAGAAGATAGGTGCTTCTACTTTTAAAGTTGGACATATCTGGAAATTGTTCACATTCTTCACTTAAGTCTCAGATATACTTAGTCGAAATTCAAAAGTTCAAAAGCAACCAGATTAAGATACATTATATCCATCATAAAAAGTCACAATCGTATCTCATCAAGAAACAAAGCCTGGATTAAGAAGACAAATTCAATTCCTAGCTAGGCCAAAATAGAGCATAGAAACAATTCTAAATGTGGAACAAACAAAAAGTGAGTCGTGTCCTCTAAGTGACTAAGAAATCAGAGTACGAGCATGCAAGTGATAAAGCTGGTGACAAAGGCCACTTTAGAAGCTCTAGCAGTTCTATGGCTTTGTGCTACTAAAAGGAGCCGTGTGCATTCCTTATGGATAGATCAGGCTTAAAAGAATGGTCGTTGAACTAAGATCCTACCTCTCTAGTAATCTCACATAAGAGTCAAAGATGTCTTATTACACAGACGTTTCCTTCGATGATATGGTTTTCATCCATGAATGAAAATCAACATCAATAGAAGAACAACAAAACTCTTATGACTCGTGAGGAATGTCAAGGACACGTGGGGCACTAAGTTACGATGGACAAGATATTATGCTCAGCTGAATGAACTAGAAATTCTGCTGATTTGAAAGGAGTTATATTATGCAAACTAGAACAATAAAGCGTCAAAGGATAATGATTCTCCAACAAAGATATATCAAGAACAAATAATTATGCGTAGCCTACCAAACTTTTGCAAAAGAACACGTCATCCTTCAAGTTACCCACAAAAACCTAACCAGAAGATGCCAAATTACAGACCCATCACGTATTAATAGCACCTAAAGGCTCCAAGCCTACCAGTAGATATCCTTTCTAGAAAGAAAGTTAGGTCTTTGACCCAGTAACTAAGCAGCCAAATTGAGACCAAGTACAATCAGTAGGGTTTAGGGGTCTCATTGTGATTAATGAGGCTCCAAATGACACGACAACATAATGGGATTCCAATTGTGACTATGTCTCCGACTCTCCCAACTAATCGAAAAACTGTCCAGTGCTTGTCAAGTTGTCAAGTAGAGTGACTGCATGCGACCATACAACATCGGTGTGAGCACAAAGTGAGGTCTATAATGTACTCATACAATTGACGTATAGTAGCCAGAACTTATGGAAATGCATCTTGGCCAACAAGCATCTCCAGATCACAGCACTCATCGAGCGAGCATCAGCTCACAAAAGCTGACATAGTATATTTTGCAAGTTCATTTGGGAGCAAAATCTGAAGGTGATGTCACTTGACTTGATTTTTCCACAATAAGATGAAGACCAAACTAATAATGAGCCAACTTCTCAGTCTCTGTGTGGCCCTAAACAAACTCATGTTGAGCAAATCTAAGTGTGACATGCAACTTCAAACAATCTTGGAACTCAGCATGCTAGGGTTTCTTATCAGGAGCTTCCTCATGAAAGAAGTAATTTTCTTGCTAACAAAATTCAATCCTCTGAAAAAGCTCAGAAGATGGGAGGCAACTGTAACAAGAATATCAAATAGAAGTATTTAGATATAAGGTAATTAGGAGAAAATGAAAAGGAACAAAATGAAAAGGAGCCAACCTAGTGCTAGTTGTAAGAGAGCTATTATAACTGTATTCCACCAAACTTTATCAGTCAAGCTATTATGAAGTAGAGCTTGTGAGCTTCTTCATCGCAGAAATCAGAGAGGTAAAATTCCTTCCTGAGAGGGCCAGCCTGCAAGAGAAAGTCTTGTCATTTGTTTTTTTCGATTTTGTTGCTCTGATGGTCTATTGTGTGTGTTCTCTTGTGAATCTGTTCATAGCTCGATATCATAGCACTTCAGAGGGGGGCCAGTCTCTTATTTATGCAGAGATTTGGGTCAGATTCAAGGAATTAGTGCTTGAAATGTCCAAAAACTAGATATTGGTAAGCTTAATGAGTCTCGTTTAGATGGCCGAAAGAGGAGGCACTGAAGTTCTTTGAGCAATCAGCCATCCACATTCATCAGTTCATCATATTCCTTCCCAAAAAGGGGAAAAAACCCGTCAACCTGTCATTCTTTGAAAGATTTAATACCTATTCATAATGTGACTGGTTTGGTTCTTTGACTCTAGGATTCTTGAGGCATCTTCTTTTCATATGTCTGAATACATGAGCTCTAATCATCAAGATTCAAGAAAAACATCCTCTCAATATGATCCTTACGAACGACAAGCACTACCTCAGGAATTTTGAAAAACTTCCCACTCATTTCACTTGTTGTCCACCATTTGAGGTAGTTCATCCTCTTCTTATTGATGCTTGGTCCTTGATTGATTTGAATAGCTTTGTCACGACTTTGCAATTCTTTGTTCATTGTCTTTACTACTTATGGCGCTCATAGTTTGGGACAAATTTGAAGTAGTCTTAGGCTGCTATTTCATCCCTACACTTGTTGCTACATACATCCCCAATAAACTGGGACAGATTTGGGTACAGTTTTGATTCGTTCTAACCTTTACCATGAATATTCTTGCTATCCGTAACCAACAATTCTGCAAAAAATTTGGGACCCGTTTTTCAATATAAGGAGCACTTCTTTTTATTTGTATGAATTATCATATGAAAGAGATGATCGAGGAGAGAAAAATTTATTGCTCGATTTGAAAAAATATATTAAGCTTGGTGATACTGATAATTCTCCCAAACAAAAGCCATAGCCCTCCGTCTCACTTACGCTCTCTGAAACTACTCTACACTAGACTATGCTTCTGGAAATTTAATTGCTTAGAAAGAAGTCCCCTTTTGCACTAATGCAAGAACCCCAATCTACTAGGACCAACTGACAGGGCCCTTCTTCCACTCTGCACCCTACAACTAGGACCCAATAATGACTAGCTTGGGTCAAAGTGACATTAACAAACAGTGGGTCCCTTAACAACCTAAATAAAACAGAGGAATGTATTTTGAACCACCGCTGGTGGGCTCCCAAACATCTAAGGGTGGGCAGTTAGTACACCATTCTGGTGAGATGGTATTATCCCACCCTCACACCCTTACATGTTTTCTGACCATGACTGACAAGACAGTCATGGTGCAGAATGCGCTTGATTAATTTCCTATAACTCCCAAAGAGTCACCAAAAAATCGTGCCACACTGTCTAACAGAGATGGAAATGTAGCCAGAACAATGAAGCCAACAAACGAAAGAGGGTGCAGCAAAAACGAAGGTTTTAAAGAGGTACTACATTAGTTTGATGATCACCACCGGAATTATTGGGGTTGACGTAAGATGCACTTTGCTTGCATCGCTAGGATGTATTACAATCATGTGTTCCATAACATGGACCATGGACATTAAAAAACAAAACCTTAGGGACCTTATTTGCATTAATTTGCATCGCCATGTCATGTCTTGAGATGAGGGCAGCTGCATGGGGGTTGCAGTGGGGAAGATGTAGCAAGTCAAATTTTTCCCCTGGCACACACGATGTTCAGCAATGGATGAATACACAAAGAAGCAACATAGGAGGCTGCAAAGCATTCTAGAGTGGAGTGGAAATGGTAGAAATCTTGTTATAGAGCATAATTGACTTGAGTTTAACATGTCTTTTCTTTATAAGCTCATACTTCATCGACAAAAGACAATTCCAATGGAGTAGGAAGTATCATGTAAGAAATACTTAAGCATGTTGAAGACATGATGTTAACTTGTAACTAGCTTATCCCAAAATACAAGAAAATCAAATCAAACAAGCTGTAATTTTGTTGATAAAGCTGCAACCAACTACTATTGAATTTGAGGGTTAAAGCTGATAAAACCCTAATCTGATTTTCTCTGCAAAGATCTAGCATCAACTTGAGGGTCCTTGAGCCAAAAAATAAAGCAACTTGTCTTTGGATTCGGTCCAGGGTTTGGATAAGAAGAAGTTCACAGACTAAGGATTTGAGATTATAAACGGTGCCTACTCTCTTTCGAAATTCTCAAAGTAATGTGTCTCGACTCTCAAGTGACATTTTATATTCTCATTATTGATTTTGGATTGAAATTTTACATTGTGCTCTGAAGTAATCTAGTTCCATAAGAGTTAGAACTATGTGCATGCCTGCACATCATAATATTGTATTCTTTTATCTACCTCCAAAACTTTGAGCTCTCACTCAAAACAAGCTTTGTGATCTTTTTGGCCTTATTTCTTGTGAGTTATTTTGTAAGATTATCTAGATACGGATTTGAGTGATCGTGTTTCTTAGGCTCCTTTAAGTTCCAACATGGTTCTAGAAGTGGACCAAGCTGAGTTGATCCAAGCCATCAGTGTGCTACAACAGATTATTGATATGAATCAACCAAATTTTGCAAGCCAATTAGGATATATGAGCTTTGAATGAATCAAGGTAGGCCTTGTTGGGGCCTTTGGAAAGTTTGAACAATTCTGATTGTATGAAGGGATTTCTACCCAGATGTAGATGATCTTCTTGTTTCAAGAAGACAACAATGAAAGAAAACAATAACAAAGCTCTCTTCATTTAGCTGCACAAGAATTCAGGCTGTTGATATGGTCAAAAATGATTATTGGCCATATTTTCCACCTTAGAAGTGAAGGTCTTTCAAAAGATATAGGCTCATAACAAAATATCAAGAAATGAATGTGTGGTATTTGAATTCGAGAGTTGATATTATAACTACAGCACATTTGTTAATTTGATGTTTTTCACACTGAAGTTTCCAAATTACTTCTTTCGGGGCCCAAAGCCCCAAGGTTGTATTCATGGGCCAAAACATACTTTGCTGTCTCAGCTATTAGATACTCTACCTTGTTCTACTCATTGTTGCTTGTAGTCTCATGAGCACCCACATCACTGAAGCCACAGGTCCCTGCCAGCTTTAGAAGAGCTTGCCTTATCTCAGCACGTGCATCTCTGATTATCCTCTCCTCAATACCACTCCTACAAATCTCTGAATCTTCAAGATAGTTGAGAAGTGCAATAACATCTGAGCAGCTGAATTTTCCAATGCCCAGATTTGAATCCTTCGTGATCTCGGCTACCTCCTTTCTCTCCTCTTCATTTCTTGTGTTCAGATCATTCATACAGCTGAGAAGTAGTGAATAATTTGAAGACATCCAGCTTACTATGACAACTGCTGCAAATTTCCGATACACTGGAGGAAGAGATAGCAACATACTCACAAGGTGCACACTAGGAGATTGCGATCTAAGTAACAACAAAAAACCTGATGCAGCCTCAGGATGTACTGATGGATTTACGCAAGCTGCACAAATCTTAAGGACCTGTAAGGTCAGTGGTGCAATAGCTGCTTGCAAATCTGCAATTAGAATTCGCCAAAAGTACTGCTGTTCAAAACTATCCCAACCAACTGAAGACGTTATCAGCGTTGCCAGACCTTTCTCTTCCTCTCCAACAACTGAAAATTCTCCCAACAGTAACCTAAACTCAAAATTCAAAAGCAGCTCTACAGGATCTATGATGGAAACAAGAAGATGCACAACATTTTCCCTACCAGTAGCTAATGCTGGCAGATAGCGAAAAACCGAAGGAAGCACTTTCATGCACCGACTGATATTCCACACCAGGCAAGTTTGTAAATCCCTCATTAAAAGCGCATTAAGTGTGTCACTTCTTACTTCAATAGATTCTTCCTGGGTATTCTCACCAGCTGCAATATCAGTGCCAGTAACCTGGTTTTGAGATGAATTGACAAGCTGATATCTTGGTCGACACCTCAGGTGCAGTTCATTCAGAAAAGCCTCATAAGATTTGAAACCATCAGCAACAGCTGTGCGGCATGCAGATTGTGATCCCCTTCGTCTGATAGTTTGGCCGTTTTTTCCCTTATGAGTGGAAGCTTGCCCTATGGACTGAGAACCCGATGAAAGAACTGAAGTTGCACCTTCACTCTCCTCCAACTCACGATTCTCAGTGCACTCACCATCCTCCCCATCATCACTGCTCGATTGCACCACTCCTTCCTCATCCTTCACCAGCACGTCTTCAGAGCCTTGAAACTCTGAATGAGAAGCCCCTTTTACACTCCTCAACAAGCCCAAGCATGATGATGCTGACAGTTCCAGCTCCTCTGCAAGCCTGGAAACATAGCATAACAATCTAGATCCGACTTGCAAACCGTCCAGCTGCCATGAAACAAGCATGAGACATAGCTGTGGATGGCGCAGAGTTACATAATTACGTAATATTGTCCATGTGACAGACATGGATTCATCCCCTGCTGGCCTGAGAGAAGGCAACCCCTGCAATGGTGCAAAAAAATCATACCCTGCCTTCTTGAACACATCGCCTAACTGATGGGCAAACTTGTCTGCGGTTATAGGAAAAGGCCTGTGAGAAAATCCTCCTTGGCTACCTAATTTGCCCTTACTAGTGTCGTGGGAGTATTGATCAAAGGAAGAAAGAAAGCTTGATAGCAAATTCTCGACCACCTCTACAGTAGCTTCCCTTGATTGGCTTAAGCTTTGAGCAAGTCTTTCCAACTGCATTGGTAGATTTTTAATAAAAGCCAACGACGCAGGCGTGCGCTTCTTTTTACGGACATTCATTTCTACAGCACCAGCTTCATTTTGGCTTCCAGATGCCTCTGAACTGTGAGATCGATTTGCTATGCCTCCAGCTGCCTCCTCAGCACTTGAGCGAACATTCTCGGATGATGAAGGAGCTTGAAATGCAGTGCTCCTCGCCGGTCCTAATTCTTGCTCTGCTTTCCCTGCAATAACTTCAACCTTGCAGTAGCTTGGAAATAAATGCAACAATTTCTCCTTCAGTGAAGAAGCAACACGATCAGAACAGAGAAGCGGCTCCAAACTGCGCACCACTCCTTTGCCAACTAAAATGTCAACAGAAGTCGTTATTCCTCTTTTAAGAACATCCCTTCTCGGGGTGTCATAATACTCCATAAGTAGGAACAGAAATTCCAAAAGAGAATTGGTCATGTCCACATACTTAGGTATAGAATGCACCATCACAAGAATGGCTGGCTCAATGTTCATGATATTGTCTGTTTTAGCTGAGAAAAACAGCCAGTCGTAAAATAAAGCCAGTTTTGCATTTGCCTCTATATGGTTGCTTTTGCAGCACTTAAGAAGCCAGCCTATTATGGCCCAGCGTGGTAGGATGTCAGATTGAAGGATCTGATTAGAAGGATGATGAGCGCAGCATATGAATCTTATAAGATCGGGCACACGGGTTTCGCTCTCAGGAGTTGACAGAAACCTTTGTGCAAACCACGTCTGATAGCGCCGCTGACTCCCCATCCTCACATAAGTGAGCATGAATCTGATCTGAGCCTCCATTTCAGGAGTAATGCGGAATGCATGATATCTATTGGGAGTGCGCACTGCATAGAGCTGCGAGATGTCTGTAAATGATGAAACCCTAAACGCAGAAGGGTTTGACAGCAGGTCTCGCCAAATAACCTCGAACTCCGGGATCAAACACACGTCCTGAAGAAGCCTCACAAGATCACGGCCAATGGCAAGGCAATCTTGGAAATGCTCTCGCAGAATCCTCACACAGAGGGATATTTCATTCTGCCTAAGCTCATGTAATATGGGGGATTTCACCATAGAATGCTCCGGCACCAACCTCAAATATGTGTACAGTGTATGCGTGATGAGCATAGCGTTGCCGCTCACCCAGCTCCAATTGCCGAGCATGCATTCCAGAAGCTGAGACGCCAGCCATATGCTGCTGGAGCTCAGGTCACCACCAGCAATCTGCCGCAGCAAAGAAACAAGCAAATTATCCACATCCGAGGCACAAAGCAGAATGAGCTGCCGGAGGAGCCAAACGATCTGGCTCTTGGTCTGATCAAGCAACCGAGGGTATGAATCATTCACCAGGCGAAGCAAAATGGATACAAAAAATGCGTAATTATCAGCGGTGATGGCTGTGAGATGGTTCAAATAGGATGAAGAAGATGATGGGGTCTTAGGCTGAGTTAGAATCGCATAGAGGAGAGCGTGTGTGAGATGGGTGCGATGGACAGGGGAGGTAGCAGAAAGAGGAGGAGTTGCGAGCTGCGATTGTAAGGTAGCGAAAGATTGGAGAAGGGTTGTTTCAAGCTCATCTGCGATCTCGTGGCTGCCTCTCTGCATCAGCTTGGAGGCCATAGCAAAAACACACAGCAATAATTGCTGCTCTGGACTTTGCTCACCATTTTCCAAAGCCTCCCAAGCGCGAACAATTTTGCGAATGTAGCGAACAAGCGAGAAGCCGTTTCTTTCGCGAAGCCATTCGCAATTTCGCGAACAATTTGTGTCTCAATTAAAAATGCTTCGGCCCTTTTTCCCAATTCTAGCCTATGCCATGAGCGACGTTTCCTCAATGTTGAGGCTGTCCACGTGGCATGTGTTTGTTGGCTCTACAGCGTTAAGCCTATGCTAATCACGTGTCATTACTTTGTTGGCCCTGCTCTTCTTGGGCGTTCAGCTGGGGATAAAAACTATTCTTCACCAACTGATGACGTGGTAGCATCACGTTCATCTGGAGACAGAAGCTATTTACAAGTTTTGCAGAACATTTTTATTAATGATACTATTGGACGTGCAGATGAAGGCCACGTGATTCATTATGTGGTCATCCTGACCCCATCATGCTGCACATGATAATGTGATAAGTGATAACGATCAGAGCAGAACCTCTATCTTCTTGTTGAGACACGAGACAGAGTAGAACCTGTATTTTGCTGCTCAGACACTGCTTGCATCTGCTGAAGAGATCGTGAGAGATCGTGTTGAACTCAAAAGAATACCTCCACTCAACTGCAAAGCGGGACCGTGTTGCTGAGGAGATCGTGTTGAACTCAAAAGAATACCTCCACTCAACGGCAGAGCGGTACTTATCTATCGAGCTCCTTTATTTGGCTTTCTAAGGATTTGAGACAGCGAAGGCTGCAAATTTTGATCATCCATTCAACATTTAATGTCGTTTTTTGAGCATAAGTGCTGCATTCTCATGTCTGCGGCAGAATTGAACATTGATGATCTACGATTCTCAACAATTGTTTGATTTCAATGGGCACGTTAGACACTCTTCAACGCTCTTCTATTACTGCATCTTCGCTGTAGATTCTGATCATCCATTCAACATTTAATGTCATTTTTTGGGCATAAGTGCTGCATTTTCATGCTGATTTCAATGGGCACGTTACACACTCTTCAACGCTCTTCTATTACTGCATCTTCGCTGTAGATTCTGATCATCCATTCAATATTTAATGTCGTTTTCTGAGCATAAGTGTTGCATTCTCATGCCTGCGGCAGAATTGAACGTTGATGATCTGCGATTCTCAACAATCGTTTGATTTCAATGGGCACGTTAGACACACTTCAGTGCTCTTCTATTACTGCATCTTCTTTCAAAACTGTGATCTGTGACGTTTTAAGGATGGAAATGTTATGTTCTTTTTTTCTCAAGTATTTCGCATGTGATTTTCTCACAAATGGATCGTGCTATGCTCAAGATTTCCAGGGTTTTGCCACTGTAAATGCTTTTAGTCTTAACTCATTTACACAAACCTGTGATGGCACTTCCATCATCATGGCTTTTGCTTCATATTCCAAGTCCAGTAAGATATTGTTGGATTTCACGTCACACTGCAGCACTGGAGGATTATAGTCATGGTGCATATATGCTAGGCCTTCTGCTGCTCCAAGTGCAATTTTACAGCGCGTAGCCCAGCTCAAGATACTTGCTTTGGGGCTATGTAGCTGATCTCCAAGACTTCAATTGGGCATGTAATCATAGACAAGTAGTTTGGCATCTTGACTGGACAAGAGCACAAGAGCTTCACAATGTTTTTGTGATGCAACTCCCCAAGAGTCTCCACCTACGCATTGAATCCATAGTCATGCTTTTTGTGATCCTTCGCATCGGTCCAAAGCTCCTTGACTGCAACTTCCTGTTTACCTACCTGTTTTTGATGAATGTATAACTACTATGGTTGTTTGTTGCATGGTTAGTCGCCAATTCTTGGTTCTTTTGAATTCATTTTTGGTTCACGACTATTGATGAATCTCAATAACCATTTGTGTACCTGATAATTATTGATTCATCTTTGGTGCACGACTATTTACTTGATTAGGTGCTATTGATGAATATATAACTACCATGGTTGTTTGTTGCATGACTACTCTTCAGTTTTTGATTATTCTAAATTCATTTTTGGTGCACGGCCATTTACCTGACTAGGTGCTACTCATGAATTTCCAATAATCCTTTCTATACTTGCTAATTGTCGATTCATTTTTGGTGCATGGCCATTCATTTGGGTAGGTGCTATTGATGAATGCACAATTATCATGGTTGTCTGTTGCATGTTTATTATTTAGGAATTGTGTGCATTCTATGACTGTGTTGCCTAAAGAATTTAAAAATATATACATGTTTCAATTTTAACATTTTTAGTATATGTTTTTATTTTTGTATGTGATTTACTACATTTCAATTTTGTAATTCATATTTTAATTACAACACATGTTTACAATTTCATATTCTAGTATTATCAACTCATGAACTTTTTTATGATTCGTAATAATGTAATTGTGATTCATGGAGTGGGCTTTATTACGAAGCTGGATCTATAGATTGTTATTCCTAACTAGTAAAAAAGATTTTTTACTATATGCAATTTGTTGTTTTAACAGTTCTTTTGCAATCAAATTTGTTATTGTAAATTCAATATTTCGACATTAATAACCGTTAGGTTTTTCTGCAAAAATTATCGGCGACTAAAGAAAAATTCTTCTGAAATCTTTGCATACATCTATTTCGCAATCAATAAGTGGTTTCAACAACATTTACTTACAAGAAATTCTTTGTAATGGCTATGTGCTATTGATGATTCTCAATAACCATTTGTGTGCTTGATAATTATTGATACAGCTTTGGTGCATGATCGTTAACTAGTTAGGTGCTATTGATGAATCTATAACTACAATGGTTGTTTGTTGCAAAATTACTCTTCGGTTCCTGATTATTCTAAATTCATTTTTGGTGCGCAGCCATTTATTTGACTAGGTGCTACTCATGAGTTTCCAGTAATTTTTTGTATGCCTGCTAATTGTCGATTCATTTTTTATGCATGGCCATTCATTTGGGTAGGTGCTATTGATGAATGCATAATTATCATGATTGTTTGTTGCATGTTTATTATTTAAGAACTGTGTGCATTCTATGATTGTGTTGCTTAAAGATTTTAGAAATTATGGGCGAGCAAAGAAAAATTCTTCTCAGATCTTTACGTTCATCGATTTGTCAATTAATAAGTGGTTTCAACAACACTGAGTTACAAGAAGTTGTTTGCAATGAGACTCGTGTGAGAGCACTTACAAACAAAATAATTCAAGTGGCATGTAAAAAATATAACTCCAATGAAGAAAAAGTCATAGAAAATATTTCTAGTTTTATTGGAAATGTCAGTAAATGTCTTCAGGACTTGGGAGATGAAGTTCCCTCGGGGATAGATAGAACTAAATTAGAATGTGTTCATGCACATATCATGTTTTGGATTGAAGAAGAAGATGTGGAAACAATTTCAAATGAAATTGTTGCATGCATTCCAACAAATGGAATGACTAATTGCACAAATTTGATGAGCCTATTAATGAATTTGATAGAAACCTATACAATTTGGTTGTTAAAAAACAGATCCATTATTGTCGAAAAAACTGCAGAATAAAAAGCAACAAAACAAATCCATGCAAATATGGATTTTCATTTCAACCATCTTCATCGCCAACACATCTCAGTTCCGAAAATAGAAATTGGATATATTATCGACCTAGACATGAAGGTAGGAAAGTAATACCATATCATCCAAATATACTTTTTCTTTGGAAAGCGCACATGAACTTACAAAGGATTAGCAACACAAATTGGTCATATTACATTCTAAAATATGCTATGAAGTCTGAACCATCTGGACACTTAAATCTGGAAATAGAAGATGCAAAACGTATAGGATTAGAACACATGGACAATAACATATTAAAACTAATTACAGCATCAATCTTAACAAAGCCAACAAGTCTATCTGAAATAGCATTTGCTTGTTTGCAAATTCCTATGATAAAAAGAAATGAAGCTGTTCATTATATTGATAGTTCTCCTCCAAATCTTAGATGCAGATATGTGAGTCGAAATAACACATTGATGTTCCATCCAATTGATGTTTACACATACAAACCTGTAGAATTGAAAAAATTAACATTTTATAAATTCTGGAATATGTACGATGTAGAAAAAAAATTAAAAGTCAATACTCCTTTTGATTACATTGACAAGACATGATACTACTTGTATAGGAATAATAAACTTATAAGATTTACTGACTATCATCCTGTGCATCATACAAAAGCCTTCTTTTCCAATGTTTTGCTCAAAAACATATCTTTTCGTAATGAACAAGAATCAATAAGAGAAAATAAAACTGATTGTTCATATTTCTTGGAGTGCGTACTTCAAAATTTTGTTGAGAAAGAGGAGGATATTGATATCTACATCGCAGAATACAACAATAGACAACTTCTTGAAAGAGAACAACGACAAGAAATGTCAAATATACTTCTACAAAAAAAACTACTTATCAACGAAACATTAATAATGTCAAATTCAGTAATCGAAAATGCACAAAACATATCTTTGCCAGAAGATACGAAAAATGATTTGGGCTTGGAATATGAATTTGAAAACTTGCGGAATTCATCGCTTACTGATGAACAAGATAAGGCATACAAAATTATTACAAGCTCAAATTCGGGATTGTTTATTCTATCAGGCACTCCAGGAAGTGGCAAAACATTTCTGATACGATACCTCACTTACAAATGTATCGAGAAAGGACAACCAATTTTGTTAGCCGCAACAACAGGTGCAGCTGCATCTCGATTAGCAAAACGGGCATTTACAGTCCACAACTTATTCGCAATTCCAATAAATCAACTTTACATAAAAAATCTGATACCAACCGATTTTCAACACAAATTAATATTTGAAGCAAAATTTATTGTGATAGATGAAATGTCAATGCTAACTGCTCAAATTTTAACATATGTGATCCATCAAATAAATCAAATAAAAAAAAATCCATCTAGCATTGTATTTAAAAATTATATCTCACTTTTGGTCGGTGATCATGCACAACTTCCAACCATTTGTAAACACAAATCAGAATCGCTTTGTTTATTATGTCATCTTTCAAACTCTCCGTTCTGGAAAATTGCAACACACTTGCAACTATCCTATTCAATTAGGCATGCTGATGATCTCGAATACCTTCATTTCCTGAACAAAATTAGATTCCAAAAGCCCACGCAAGTGGAAATAGATGAAACATTAACTACTTGTACACTTCCTAGGTCCAGCATACCTGATATAGCAAATCATAATACGACTATCATATGTACCCATAGAAAAGATGTGCTCTATTTTAACAACCTCATCTTACAAAAACTATTTTCTACCTTGGATATACTAGAAATTTCTGTTAAAACAAATGCTACATTAGAAAGCGATCTGACAACATGGATCAATAATCCATTATTCCATCAATTCCAAAACTAGCTATAGGAGCAAAAGTCAAGGTACTTGCAAACTTGGATATTTCAAATGGTATAGTCAATGGCACCATAGCTCACATAACTGCCTTCAAATATTCCAAGATTCATGAATTGACAACAATCATCATTCAAACTGAAACCCAAAAAAGAAAATTCAATATAACAAGATCTGCATTTGCAAAAATTTGATTTGATACGAAAATATTTTACAAATCTACATTTCCAATAATGTTAGCATATGCTATCATTGCACACAAAGCATAAGGTGTGACCATTTAGGAAAAAGCCATCCTAGATATAAGATCAAATTTTGCACCTGGCTTGATTTATGTCATGTTATCTCGAGTAACAAAACGTAAAAACTTGTTGTTAACAACTAAATTGACACTAGAACATTTCCAACCGATATTGATTTCCGTCTGAAACATAAATATCCAAAATATTGTCATATCTTCAGCGATGAACTATAATCATTTCTACCCACTTATTTTGTCTTCATGTATGATTGTATATTATTTTTAAATATGTCTTTCTAATATTTGCATATTATCAGAAAAGGAAATGGCATTCGAAATTGAGTATGATCCAAAAGAGGTAATTATACAAATTTCATTTCCACTTTGGACTCATAAATGTCCTTTCTTGGAATAACCACAATATCAAATTCATTGTTTCAGTTATTCCGAAAATTGAAAGCCGAGGTGTCCTCTTCAAAAACTTTTCCTGAAATACCATCATCCATGGAAAAAATATTCCCAACAACAAAACAGATGTTCTTATTGAACTCCTGTGGTATTGATCCAAACACATACAAAGAAGGCTTCCAAAGAAATTTAGCTCTAAGCGGATTCATTGAACAAAAGAAGCACGAAAGAGGTCAATACATCAATCAATATCATGGAGACCCAATCGAAGGTATATTCTATTCTTATTCTTTAATAATTTTATAACTTTCTATTTTTCTAAATGTCCATTTTTATGTTAAATACATCTTTTGAAATGCCATTCTTATTTCAAGGTTTTTAAAACATCTATATAACATATTTTCCATAAACATCCCTGCAACAATCACAACAAATCGACCAGCAATCCAACATTTCGATGCTATGTTAAATAAGAACTACTACACAACGAGAAATCTTTACTTCGGCTACAAAGATATGAGTCGTGCCGAACTGAACGCAATCACAATGGACTTGGGAAAAAAATTGGGCCACTTGTCAGATGACGGTACAAAGCTAACAGATGGCCCGATTCAAATTGACACGGTTTTGGAGATTCTCGAAGGCAAACTTTCTGCAATGATCACTAACCCAGTAAGTGTGTGTTGCCATCTACATTTCCATATATGTGATTACAAGTAACCGTTTTAACCCACTGCATATTAATACAAATTTTCTTGCAGGAAGAAACTTCTCCATCAGCATTGCCATCGGCATCCAGTACGTAGGTGAATTTGAATCAGACAATGATCTTCTTCTTTACGTCCAAGATCAAATATTCAATCTACAAAATAGAATGCAAAGAAACCCATGGTGTCTACATCGGCCAAACATGCAATCTACGACGCCAATTGCAACAGCATGCAAGGCTACCACCCAAAAAAATGAGAAAACACTATTCTATGGACCGCTCTTTTTATGAGCAGTTTCATGTTCAAGTTTTAGATGTTGTTGAAGATAGAAAAATAGCTAACAGAATCAAAAGGTTTTATGTTCGACATTGCAAATCAACAAGCGAGTCTGGTTACAACAAACTAAGATGTAATCCTGTAAATTCAAAGGCATACTGGTATTTAGAGAGACGCAAGCTCCTATAATTCGGTTCATAATACATTTCTCGCATGTCTTTCGTGTATGCCTGCCAATTAAGCTTTTAGCTTGTTAATTTCAAATTTTGCTTTCTTCTTCTACTATCTGTTACAACAACATGGTTTTTTGCAAATTGTAATTCTAACAATTTTAGATACAATTTTTTAGGCTTTCAATGTTCTTGATTTTTGTTGCGACTCTTGCAAATAAGTCAATAGCCTCGTTTTCTGCAACTCAATGCAACATTAGAATTGTGTAGCCAGTTGTAACTTTTACAATGTGTCAATAGAACATGTCTTCAAGTCAATGCAAGGCTAGAATTGTGTAGCTAGTTGTTGTGGATGCCATTGAACGCCTCTCCAACCCCCCCCCCCCCCCCCCCCCCCCCCCCCCCCCTCTTTTATCTTACCCACTTTTGAACCAATGGACGCCCACCACATGGCGGGTGCCCATTGTCCAGTTTGCCTTTTACTAGAATGGGCACAATGCCAAGTGCCCATCCAAGGGTGCATTGAAAGAGTGGCACTCTCTCACTTCACATGCACCCTTGGATGGGCACCTGGCATTAAATGCATGTGTATTTTTCACCCTTTGGTGCCGGTCCAAATGTCGTAGGCAACGCCAATAAGCCTCTAGGCATTGAACACGACAGCGATTGTACCCCCACTTTCCTATTGGAAGTTAAATTTGGACTGGCCTCTGTGCTTATTGGCACTGCCTAGGCCATTAGGACTGCGCAACGGGCACTGCCATGTGGCAAGTGCCCATTGGTTCAAATGTGGGTAGTGTGCACAGGTCCTAGGTAGCGAGTCACCGGGCAACCGGGGGTCTTGGCCAGTAGGCTCCCCAGGCGGGCCGTCCCACCAACCAAGATGGGCAGGTGTCTCGAGCAACTCATCTGGGTCTTGGGCAATGCTTCATGCACATACACACAAGAAGTAATGTGCATGCAGAGTATGTATTTTGCACATTTAAAAAGAGTACAGTGTAGTGGCCTAAGACCCATTTCACACAACACCCCAATTGCCATTACGTGGACAACCTTGGGAGTCTACATGGAGTACACATTAAGTCACACTAGGGCAACTTGAAGAGGCTGGAGATGTTGGACACTCTCCTCGAGCATCTCCTACAAAAGAGAGCCTTAATTTTCTCCTGATAAATTATGTATTTTTTCACTCATTGCTCGTTCACATCTTTCCTTCCCGCGAGCACACAATGCATTCCTTCCCATGCCCAAAATTTTCATCAGTTTTTTGGGATCTAAATATCTTTTGCACCCACACAATGCATGCAAATGAAGCATGCTTCTCATATATGAAATGTGCAAAAGATGCATGGTTGTTTTAGTTTGATCTCTAGCCAAACTGTTTAAGTTGTTATTTGATACTAAATGATGAGATTCTCATAGATCAATCATTGTTTTTTTTTCGAAGTTTTAAGAATTTTCGCTCTCTCTCTCTCTCTCTCTCTCTCTCTCTCTCTCTCTCTCTCTCTCTCTCTCTCTCTCTCTCTCTCTCTCTCTCTCTCTCTCTCTCTCTCTCTCTCTCTCTCTCTCTCTCTCTCTCTCTCTCTCTCTCTCATCGCTATTTCTCATTTCCAAAACCTAAAATCTCACGCCTTTCATTTTGAAGATCACATTAACTCATTTCAAGCTATTCAAAGTTTGAATCACAATGACATATATAAGCTTCTAATCCAAACTGCATTTTAATTATCAGATTAAAAAAACACACGTGTAATTGACCTGTGCTGGCTACGTGCCCAATAATAATGTAGGAATCTCGTTTTGTCTATCACAACATACTCTCTCTCTCTCTCTCTCTCTCTCTCTCTCTCTCTCTCTCTCTCTCTCTCTCTCTCTCTCTCTCTCTCTCTCTCTCTCTCTCTCTCTCTCTCTCTCTCTCTCTCTCTCTCTCTCTCTCTCTCTCTCTCTCTCTCTCTCTGGATTATTCTCCTTCCTACTAATCGACTAATCAGTTTTTAATTTTCATCCAACTGTTTATCCAGTTCTGCGGATTCTCCCGTGTTTTACACAATCTGCAGAATTACAAGTGTTTTTACACAGTCTACAAAAATACACGGAGTTTAACAACAGTGTCAAAAAATTTCTCTCACTACAAAACCCGACAGTATCGCCTTTTTGCTAGTCAATTTTCTCTTGAAGCCACACTGTCAAAAATTTTGAGTAAAAATGCAGTGTCGCGTTTTTCGCATTTTTCGCATTTTTCGATTGTCAGGATTTCCGAGTAACAATGCAGTGTCGCATTTTTTGCCTGTCAGGAATTATGAGTAAAAATGCAGTGTCGCATTTTTTGCATTTTTCAAAGTGCCTCAAATGTTAAGGAAATGACTTTAGCAAAGTGTGGGACTACCCCAATATTTAGAAAATGAGATTTTGTGACACTGTCGCATTTCTCTCAATACTCGCATTTTTCGCTTTCTCTTTGATGACAGTTACATTCATTTCTGCGAAGTGACAGTCACGTTCATTTACGCAGATAGACTGTTTACGGCCAAATGTCACCGCTTATCAGCAAGCAACTTCTGAGAAGAACTGGATGAGCAGACTCCAGCCAACTGGCAGTCGCATTTGATGACCTAATTGCTTAGTATATAAATAGTTGTTCATATTTCAACATCTTAATTCTGAGATCAAGTATTGAATAATTAGCTCTTTCTCTCAAGCCTGCGAGCTTGAACACTCTTGGGCATTCTAGCTCAGTTCTTTAGAATTGATTAGAGATTACTATTGCGCTTACTGCTTATCAGTAGTTGCACTTAATTCAGACTTATATTTTAGCTGCTCACAGATAGCTTAGAGTACGCGGCTTCAATCCGCAACTTGTTGTACTCATTCACATCTATTTTGCTTTCATACTCAATCAATACTATCTTCTTATTGCATTCAACTTCGTCTCAGAATGTATAGATTTATGTAATTCTTCATGACTTCTTGTCGTTCAAATTCTTTTTATTCGAATCTTATTCGACCTATCTTTTATAGACCTCTTTCCAACATCTCTCTCTCTCTCTCTCTCTCTCTCTCTCTCTCTCTCTCTCTCTCTCTCTCTCTCTCTCTCTCTCTCTCTCTCTCTCTCTCTCTCTCTCTCTCTCTCTCTCTCTCTCTCTCTCTCTCTCTCTCTCTCTCTCTCTCACACACACACACACACACACACACACACACACATCATGTTTCAAGTACATGGGCATGTACATACTTCAAGTCTCTTTTGGCTCTTCAAAGTTATTGAGCTTTAGACATAGATCTTCTTTTGAATGAAATAAATATTGAATGAATGTTCCTGCAAATAAAACAAATCTCAAATAGTCATCAAACTAGGTTGCTAGGAGAATGAGAGAAGGCGAATCATGCAAGAGAAAGAACCACGAAATTCAAGACTACTGAATATTGCAAGCAAAGAACAACAGCAAGGGGCAGTCGAATCAAGTGGCAAATGCAACTACATAAGCTCCACAACCTATTCAAGAAGCGGATCATAATGCCTTCATGACCAGCCATCAAGGAGCATTCAGCGACAGTTCTTGGTTCTGGGATTTCGGAGCCACTCAGCACATGACCAGCCTCATTGGTTGTTTCAAGTCCTATACACCTTACAGTACCAAGAAATATGTTCACCTTGGCGACAATAGCACACAAGCTATTAAAGGTGAAGGTACTGTAAGATTAAGCTTTGCAAATAATCAGTCTAAGCTACTTTCTAAAGTCCTATATGTGCCAAATTTATCTACGAATCTGCTCTCTGTAAGCAGAATCAGCATATTGCTAGAGGATAGTTAGATATTGTACATTCAGACATTTGTGGCCCAATGAAAAATCCTTCGCTGAAGGATGCAAAGTATTTTATAACTTTTATTGATGAATTTTTCAAAAGGACTATGGTGTACTTTATGAAGAAGAAATCAGAAGCCTTCAACTGCTTCAAAATCTTCAAAGAGCGTGTAGAAAAGGAGACTGGAAGGACGATCAAGGTCCTAAGTTCAGACAATGGTGGAGAATATATCTCTATCGAGTTTAAGGAGTACTGCCAAAGCCAAGGCATTGAGCAACAATTCATTACTCCTTATAGTCCTAAGTCTAATAGCTTAGCCGAGAGGAAGAACCGCACCCTAGTTGAATCAGCCAAATGTATGCTAGCGCATGCATCGCTACCCAAGAGATTCTGAATAGATGTTCAACCAAGCCCTCTTAGGCAAGACACTCCACGAAGTGTGGACAAGCTCTAAGCCTTCTGTGAAGAACCTAAGAGTGTTTGGATGTGTTGCCTACACGCAGATCCCAAAAGACACGAGGAATAAATTGGACTTCCAAGGTCACAAGACCATCTTGATTGGATATACTTCATCTGATTATACATACAAGTTGTATGATCTTGATACCCAGCAAATCTTGTATAGCCAAGATACAATCTTTATCGAGGATCAGTTCGTCGACATCAAAGGCAAGGATATTACTTCAGGAGAATCTTCATTACCTGCCATTGACATGACTATCCGAGCTTTTGGCTCAGGTGTGTCCATTGTTGAACCACTTTTAGACAGCGAATCAAATAAAGACGTTGCGGCTACCCAGCAACAGGTCCCAGGAGTTGTTCATCACTCAAATCCTCCCAGAAGATCAAGTCGAGTGCGCACACAGCCCACAAGTTATACTCCTGAGTCTGCATGTCTCTTGATACAGGAACCGATGACAGTCGAAGAGGCACTCAGCCAACTAGACTCTGATGTCTGGAGAGAAGCTATGGGCAAAGAGTATTCCTCTTTAATCAAGAACCAGACGTGGTCACTAGTCGAAGCTCCTATTGGCTGTAATATCATTGGTTACAGGATCTTTGAGATCAAATACAATGCCAATGGAGCGATTGATCAAAAGAAGGCAAGACTGGTAGCACAAGGATTCACTCAAATTCTCAACGTTGACTACAGCGAGACTTTTAGTCCAGTAGTCAAACATTCATCGATTCGAGCACTCTTGCCTTATGTTGCAGCTCCCGACCTCGAAGTACATCAACTTGATGTACAAACAGCTTATCTGAACAAGAAGACATCTACATGATCTAGCCCGAAGGATACGTTTTGGAAGGTATGAAGAATCATGTCTGTAAACTGCACAAAGCACTTTATGGCTTGAAACAGTTTGCTAGAGCTTGGTTTCAGAGGATCAACACATTCCTCATCGAACAAGGATTCAAACCAAGCACTACTGATTGCAACGTCTATTCCAAGTCAGTGTAGCAATCCTTCATTATCATCACCTTATACGTGGATGATACGTTGCTCTTCAGCAACAATACCAGTTTGGTCAAGGATTCTAAGCAGATGCTATTTTCAGAGTTTGACATGACTGATCTGGATGAAGTTCACTTATGTCTGCACATTCATATCCATAGAGACAGAGCGAGACGACTGATTTACATCACTCAACAAAGGTATCTTCACAATGTTCTTAACAGACACAATCTAATGAACTATAAATTAGGTCACTCACCAATGGATCCAGGCCTACATTTGTCAAAGGACCAATGTCCCTAGACCAAGTAGGAAGAAGAGCAGATGAGAGAGTATCCTTATTGATTGATTCTTGGATCTCTCATGTACGCAATGGTCTGTACAAGACCAGATATCTCTTTTGCAATAAGCTCACCCAGCCAATATATGGTTAATCCTGGCATTACCCATTGGAAGGCTCTCATAAGAGTCATGAGGTATATTCGAGCTACCATGGACCAGTGCATCTGCTATGGAGATGTCAACAACGACAATCTTTATCAGCTCAGTGGATATTCTGATGCAAGCTGGGGAGGAGATGTAGACAATTGCAAGTCCACATCTGGATTTACATTCTTCTTCAACGGCAGTCCTATCTCATGGAACAGTCGTAAGCAAACCTCTATTGCACTTTCTTCTACATAAGCATAATACATTTGTTGCTTCTCAATCTATTAAGGAAGCGTTTTGGTTGAAAAATTTACTATCAGACATTAATTTGTATCAGTACAACCCCACAATTTTATTATGTGATAATCAGAGTGTTATTGCCTTATCGGACAACCCTAGATTTCACTCTAGGATTAAGCACATTGAGATCAGATATCGCTACATCAGGGACAAGGTTCTCAACAAGGAGGTGAGATTAAAGTACTACAGAATGTAGGACATCGGGGGAGATATATTCACGAAGGCATTAAGTGTTAATGCACACAACAAATTTTGTGCATTGCTTAGTTTGAAGACCAAGGCATTCAAGGATCCAGATTAAAGGGGGGTGTTGGATTTATCTACTCTTCTCTCCTAAATCCTATTTTAATCTACCTCCATTCATGCTGTATTTTTACTCATGTTGTCGCACAGTCTGCATATTTACATGTAAAATAAGACAGGCGAAAAACTCGACTGTCTGCATAAATACAAGTAAATTTCCACAGGTGAAAAAGGCAAAAAAATACGACATTGTGTTTTTACGCGTGATTTGTAACAAGCGAAAAAGGCAACATTGCCTTACAAAATGCCGAAGGTGCCCTAGGAAAAGCAATGGCACCTTGTAAATCAAATCTTAATTTGTTAGAGTGTCGCATTTTTCACATCTTCACCAACGTTCATTTCAGCAAAGGCTGACATCGCGGCCTTCTCACTTCTAACAGATTTGACAACGACAGCAGCCACCCACGATCTCCTACAGACAGCACATCCACTTTGTACTTTCTTCATCTGCACACCTGTAAAATTGTGTATATATACAACAAGATGTGAGATAATAGTGTGTGTGAAAATAATAGCATTAGAAGCTTATCAGGGATAGACGAAGTAGATGCCCTTGCGCATTGATTCTTTTGTATTGTCAATAACAGGTTCATTCCTTTTACAGATTGAAGTAGCTTTGTAGAGCACACGGTTCCGTCCGCTATTGTCTTGTGCTTCATTGCATTATTGACACGTATATTTTGCTATACTTAATCTGATAATAGCTCTGTCTTGTTCTACGTTCATATTTGTGTCAATATTGCTATGCTTTTCTACATTCTGTCTGACTCTCTTATTGCTCAATTTGGTAATCTGTTCTTAGCGAATTATTATTAGTCTAACTATTGGCGACTACTATTTAGTCTTGCCTTTCACGACTGATTATCAGTCTAGCTCTTCGCGAATCATTCGTGACTAATAATTTGTCTAGCTGTTTGCGACAAATTATCCTTCTGATGTTTTTGTTGCTTAATGTTTGGCTATATAATCTGATCGACCGTAATTTCTATCACTAACGTTCTATTTGTTTCTAATAGGCGTAGTCATGCCTAGAGATAGAGTAATATAGCTCATTCCGCTGCGCATGAACACTTCCCGTTCGAGTTCATTTCTCGTTCGAGTTTTGTGTTCATTTCTTTTCGAGCTATTTTAGTTTCTCACACTCACACACCCTCTTTCAACCCAACACCTTGTAGATTCAATGTAAAGCTCTATAGAAAGCTTGTAATTGTATATACAAAATAGTTTTATCTTAACACAATCTTTTGTTGTTTGTTGGACACTTCATTCTATTGGGAAGTACATAGAGAAGAGAAACAAACAACAAATGGAATATAAATACATGTTGTTTTTTAGGTAATAGCCTTGAATGAGTTTAGCAATTCAAGCCATGAATTTAGAGAAGCAAAACAAAACGTTATCTGAAGTTACACTATCTACTAAGGAATTGACAATCAAATCAATTTTGTTTTGTAGGTTAGCATTGTAGATGAATGCATCAAAAACATACAATCTATTTGCTTCTTTTTCTCATATTACTTTCGTTAATTCTCTGCCTTGGGTTGTCAGTCCTTTGTACTCATGTATCTCCCTGATTAGTTTTTCTCTATTGTATGTCCTTATTTGTGAGGGTAATTGGGATCAAACTCCTAAAACTCAAAGTAGCTAAAAGGGAGTCTATAGTCTTTATCAACATGCTGGTTACAAGAGAGTGTAGCAATCAAAATGATTGAAACTTCTAAACGGGGAGTGTGGCAATCAAACATTCAAAACTTTCAAATGTGAAACATTGAAAAGACTTGGAAAAAGCACCACATTGTTAGCCGATATTTTTGCACGGAAAATCAGGCTAATATTGAGGTTTATTTTTGCAATATTGTAAATAAAGGATGTAAAACCCAGCTAGTAGTGAAAAATGGCATAAAATTGCCTGTAGAATTGGGTCTCATCCTACTCTAAAAGTGGCTAGAAAATATTTTGCCGCCTTAGAAATGGCCATTGAAAATATTTTACGGCATGGTCAGTTACAAAAAATAGCCAGCTCGACCTTGCTAAAATTTCACCATGTAATGAGTCACTTTTATTAATTACTCAATGTATTTCTCAAGGGAACTAGTTTTTCATGAATGCCCAAAAAATCAATTTTGAGGAAAGAGCCGTTGAAGGGAAAAAATTTCATGCAAAAACAAGACCATGAACTGTGGTGCAATATCGAAAAATCCTAGAAACCTTAACGGCAAAAATTGGGCAAGTTTCGGGAAATGAGCAAAATGTGCGAACCAAGTCGATAACCTCGTAGGGCAAAAACCCAATGATCGGGCCAACCTGTACATGTTGTGGGACCTGATACCCACTTGTGGGAAGCGATGGATTGTGAATTATCCACTCTGTTACCACATCGATTGACGTTTGGATTGATGTCAACTGATGAAACAAATAATTTTTGATAACAGGATCGTGAATTACTTAGTGAAATGGAGTTTATGAGTTGTTCTTTTGCGTTGAATCAAATTATCAATGTAGGAGTCTTAGACTGTCATGAAAGAGAGATTGTGGAAAAAACGATTAGGCGTCTAAGACAGCCATGCAATCCTCTGATACTGATAACCTGGTATGAAGAGAATGTAGAATCAATTTAGGCGTCGGAGATAGCCATACAATTCTCTGATAATAGTGTTTGTGTAAGAGGAGTGAGAAATGTCATTCAACAAGAATGCAAAAGGATGTATAACAATAGCGAATCTGTATAATAAAGTTGTAGTAACAACGATCAGATCACAATACAATCACGTTGATAAGCGCGTGATCCTATTTACAGATTCAAAATAATTGCTAACGTTCTGAATCTCTCTCTCTCTCTCTCTCTCTCTCTCTCTCTCTCTCTCTCTCTCTCTCTCTCTCTCTCTCTCTCTCTCTCTCTCTCTCTCTCTCTCTCTCTCTCTCTCTCTCTCTCTCTCTCTCTCTCTCTCTCTCTCTCTCTCTCTCTCTCTCTCTCTCTCTATAATCACTAACTCTCTCTATAATCACTGAAAGACCCATTCAGGTCGTTTTATCTCTGTCTGATGACTTGTAATAACTTTTGACACTTGTTATGACCCTGATCACATCTTCAATCGCTCATTTACATTTATAGCAACTGGAAGATCTTGCATTATTCTAGCTTTACATTTAGAAGATTGCTTAACAGCTGATTAATTGTCTAATTAGACAGTTGTTATTGGAGCGTGAAGACGTAGACAATCTGTACATGGAATACTGTGTATTTCTGCAGAGTGTCGCCTGTGTAGTATCCCGTGTAAAACTACAGTGTCACTTTTTGCCCTAATTGTCACCTGTCAAAAACTGTGAGGAAAAATGCAGTGTCGCATTTTTCACCTATTTTGCCTATTAGAAATTGCATGTAAAAAATGCATATTTGCATTTTTTTCATTTTTCGCAAAAAGTGTCGCTTTTCTAGAAGTGTCTAAATAGCCCAAAAACAACTTGAATAAGTGTCGCTAAACACTTAGTTGCAAATTAAAGTAAAAGGAAATGACAGTATCGTTCGCCTGTGGAAAAACCTGAGTAAAAATGCAGACTGTGGTGACTATTAGTTCAAATATGCAGACTATATAGGTTTTTTAAACAGTTCATTTTCTATAGGTTTCATTTGAGAGAGTAAAAATCAGAGAAGGGAGAAGGGTTGTTGGGATGAGTAGGAGTTAGATTAAATTCCAACACTCCGTCTTAAGCTAATTGCTACGAATCTGAACTACAATTGAGATTTATCATATTTACTAAGGTAGAATGTTTATCTCTAGACAATGGCTTTGTCAAAATATTAGCCAACGTATTGTCTGTATGACAATAACTTAGTACAACATCTTGGTTCTGAACTTTTTCTCTAAGAAAATGGAACTGAACTTCTATGTGTTTAGTTTTAGCATGAGTACATGGGTCCAGAGATAGAGCTATGCAGCTCTGATTGTCGCACTGGAGTATTGTTGGATCAGCCATGCCGACTTAAGCCCATTTGAACTCAATGGGAAAAAAATATTGCAACGGAGTAAAGGTTTGGGAATTGCAGATCCTACAACAGCCTCCTTAGCCAAATGATCTCCTTCACTGCTGATGTCGCTGCAACGTATTCGGATTCTGTAGAGGACAACGAAATGCATTTCTGCTTTCTACTGTTCCATGAAATGGGTCCTCCTGCAAGGAAACAAATATAACCTGATGTGGATTTTCTGGTATCCACGTCTTCTGCCCAATCAAAATCTGAATAGGTAGTTAGTGTGAGTGTAGCTTCTGTATTTCCGTTGTAACTCAAGGCATAGTGCTTGGTCTTGGACGATGATTGACTATGCTACTACTGTTGTGGTTGCAATGCTACTGGCTATTCTGCCTTTGTCTTTTTGTCCTTGAAGCCTTTCTTCTTCTTGGACTGCTGCTTGTTTGAGTAGAGTGCCATGGATTTGGTACTCGTTGTCGTAGACAGGCTTTTCTTCCTAATTTCTTCCTGCAACGGACTTGCTGTCAATTTTTGGAGAGACAATGCAGGAATATTGCTAAGAAGCAATACTAAAATATCGTAGGAGGATGGAGACTGGCAAGTGTTGCTATTTGCCCTAATTGTCGCCTGTTAGAAACTGCGAGAAAAAATGCAGTGTCGTTTTTTGAACTAATTGTTGCATTTTTCGCAAAAAGTGTCACTTTTCTGGAAGTGCCTAAATGGCCCAAAAACAACTTGAATAAGTGTCGCTAAACACTTCGTTGCAAATTAAGGTAAAAGGAAGCGACAGTGTCGAGCGTCGAGTTTTTCGCCTATGGAAAAACCTGAGTTAAAATGCAGACCATGGCGACAATTAGTTCAAATATGCAGACTGTTAAAAAACAGTTCATTTTCTGCAGCTTTCATTTGAGAGAGTAAAAATCAGAGAAGGGAGAAGGGCTGTTGGGATGAGTAGGAGTTAGATTAAATTCCAACATATGCTATCAAAAAAAATCAAGGGGAGACCAAATGGAGTGCCAAGAAAAATGAAGCCCACCTACAAAAAATAGGGGTTGACAAAGGGCCTCGCCCAAATTTGGATAATAAATGCCAAAAGACCTTGGAGGCTAGAAAACTTAAAGGGTATACCCACTAGCTTTTGACAAAAATGACCATCTATGTTAGTTTTGGGTGTACCCAAGAGGAGGGCTTTGAATGCACCACTCCCCCACTCTCTCATGGAGGCCACTTGGTGTACTTTCCAATAGAGTGTGGACAGTTGGCAAGAAGGCTTGAAGGGCATGAAGTTTGGCAAGGCTTCATTTTGAAGGGGGGCCATTGGGGTTGGATATAAGAGGGAGCCGTATTTTGGGAGTTGAGTATTTTAGGAGTTGAGTATTTTGAAAGTTGATTATTTGTGAGAGTAATGTTAATCTTGCATTGTGGTAGTCTCAAAATGCTTGCTTGCTTGAGGATGCTTGGAAGTTAGCCCATTTTGGTGTTAGTAGTTGTGGATGTTGTTGCTCCATGTTAGGGTTTGCTATGGTTGTTAGTGAGCTTGGATGTTAGTTACTTTCTTGAGAGTTGTTTGAAGTGGGTTATGGATTGATGCTTGCTTGTTACTTGGTTGGGTTTGGTTTTGGGCTTATGTGTTGCTAGCTCCATAGTTAGTAAGGGGTACTCTTACCTTTGGCTTGATGGATATTGCTTGAAGGTTGCTTGTTTGAAATTGTGATTGTAGTGGATTAGTTGTGCATTAATGGTAATATTGTCATATATAGTTGATATGGGATTGACAGTTTCATGGTTGAATAGATTTAGTGAATGCTTGTTTGTGGTTTGGAGAGATGTTGGGGTTGACACCGTTTGGGGAGAAGGGATTGTCCCTCTTGTCTCGTGCTTATTCATCGTAATCATTTATAGGTGGGAAAGTCTTGCTGATGTTTGAAAGCATATTGCTTCTTGTGCACCTCTGATTTTTTGCTACCAAAACCTATCTGCGACCACCAACCAGGGCCTACCACGTGGCCTTACAGCCCTTTACCAGCTGTTTGTGGCCTCCACAGCCTGATTGTGGCCGATTTAGCCTACCTATGGCCTGTACTAGCTGTCTGCGGCCTCCCAATGGTTGTTTACAGTCAAAAAAATCAGACCTAACTCAGATTGTTGTCTGCGGATCCTTCCAACCAACTGCCTACGACAACATTTTGTGATTGTTTCAATTCTCTTATTTCACTGCTTGTCCAAATTTTGGCATAAACGACAAGTTCAAACAGCTTTCTGAAGATCGAAGGGAAGGCTACTTCAAACCAAAAGCGGTATTCATGACTAGTACTTCTCCGATTTTCGAATCACCTATGCTCACATTGAGATATGGGTTTACCTCATATCGGTCATTTTTTATAGGCTTTATTCTTGTACTTTCTACTTTCAATTAAAATACATGTGCTTGACATCCGTATTTGCCTTCGTCTATTGAATGAATGGTAGGATAGTGAGAAATTATCGTGTAGTTATAGCATGCTAATACTGTGTAAGGTGTTTGATACTTTAGGATCTTTTCTGTTATGTATGAAAAAATATGTATCTTTGAAAGAAAAGGAAAAAAGAGGCAAATCAAAGTTATTCCTAGAAATAAAATTTGTTGCTATATGCCCTAACCCTTGCTGGAGTGCAAGAATCAGATGATCCAGGGGTCAAAACCATTTGCACCCACTGCCATTGCACCTGCATCATATAGTCACAGTGTGATTGGACCAACTAATTGCAAGGTTGAATGAATGCATCCATATCCATACACTTTGCATATACTCTAAGCTGCATAGGGCATCATGCATTGTTGTAACAAGCATACGATTGATTGATATAGAAGCATATGGAAGCGCTGAATTGCCAAGTGGTTACAAAATATAGGGAAATATCAAAAATCTGTCAAATTTCTGATACCTAGGGCCCCGTTTGTGAGGCTTGTCAAAGAAATCATAGATGAATATCTCTTGGGGAACAAGGTTAAGGCAAAGGCTGTGTCAGTGATTCAAGAGTCTACGAAAATATACATGACACAGCTTTTTGAAGACACATTTTTGTGTGTCATACATGCAAAGAAAGTCACAATACTCCCCAAGGATCTCCACCTTGCAAGAAGGTTAAGGAGAGAGTACAATTGAGAACTTAATATACTGAGGATTTTGTGTTTAATACCTGATTTTAGGTTTATGTGAATGCAAAGTTTTTTGATTTTATTTTTGATATCCGATTTCATGTTTATGTGAATGCAAATTTGAGTATTTTCATACTATGTGAATGCTTATTTTTTATTATGTTCTAGGCCTTGGCATGATTTTTACGCCAAGGCACGACCAGGGATCCTTTGACTAGATTAAAGCGTCCAAAGTCATGCCTTGGCTTGAAAATCATGCCAAGACGTGACCAAGACCCGTTTCACCAGGTCAAAAGACCAAAAGTTGCACCTTGGAGTGAAAATCACGCCACGGCACGACCCAGGCCCCTTTGACAAAACCAAGGCCTAAAAAACCTAGGACTTGGGCTGTTTTGATGTACCTACATCAAGTAATTACAACAAATAATTGAGAGCGAAAAAAAAAAAAAAGATGTCTTTATTCACATGCAGTCCATTTCCTTCAAAGAAGAATTCATGATAGTTGAGCCAAAGATTTGTGCGGCCTAAGGCTTCAAAGTTCATCTATATACTCACTCACATACGTGAATGCATCCATATTAGCCCGTAGAGTGGCAAGCGTATCTATTCTACCGGTCTAGATGACAATGAGATAGTGGCTTGTTTCTTCGACATCCATGATATAGCTCCATCACCAATGAAAATACAATGAGAACTAATGGATTTCCTATCCATTTTATCTCCAGCAAAGTTCGAATCTGAAAATCCAAACAAGTTAGGTGATGATCCCTCATACAATATGCCAACATCTCGAGTTCCAAGGATGTACCTCAAACTTGTTTCCCTTGCTTCCAATGCTCTTCACTATGATCTTGCATGAATTGGCTCAATCTCCCAACACAATAGCTTAGATCTAGTCTTGTGATGGTTAGATAGATGAGTGAAAGGCCGAGTACAAAGCACTTACACATTGCACAAAGGAGATGGTATGGATTAATAAATACGATCTAACTGATTTGCAAACTGTGTGCGGGCCAGTAGATTGGCCAATTATATTTTAGAGGACGACATTGTCAATGCAACGATGAACACTAATTTACCAGCAAATCACTAGTCTAATTGCATGAGACAAGTTAAACTATGAGGGCAAAAATTTCAACAGAGCAGGAGAAGTAGTGACAACAGAATGAGAACCCACACTCTTATATAGAGAGATTTGTTTCCAAAAATAAATATTATCATAAAATAATAAAACAATTTCTATTTATAACAATAATTTAATTTCTCAATGATATTTATCACAAAGGAATATTTGAAGCACAATCTATCATTTTTAAATTGCTTCTATTCCATCTCATTAGTTTCCGTTGTTTCTCTAGCATCATTTTCCAAGACATTGGATGTTGGTGGCCTCGACATCCATCGCTTTCCAACTCGGACTCTAGACATTCTCCATTCTTGATGCCTTGTGTTAGCATTAGAGGATTGCCATGCGGTTTTTCTAGTTGAATTTGAATTGGAGATCATTGAACTCAACCCTTCAATTCTTGTGTTTTTTTAGTGTCCTCGGCCCAAAACTCCTCTATAAAACCATTGGAACCTGTACAATTCAAATATGTCACCCCGCACCCCACAAGGCGCAGGCCATGCTTTCACCAACTACATACAATTTTACAGCAAGTTTATGTCAAGTACCTATGATTGGATGCGATGGGAGTCTGTTTCTAGCGCACTTTTGTTACATATATTGGGCGCCCAATCGGTAATATGTATGTTGTCTGAATGATTCAATGAAAGAGCGTGATCAAAGATCATACAAAGTTTTTACACCATAGTTGCTTATCAGCATAAGTGGATCAATCAACGAGAAAGAGTCAATTTTTATCATGATAGAACAATCACAAACTTACATGATTTTTAGTGTCTCTCCTTGTTAGTGAGAGTTGTTGTAGAATGTTATGCAAGTCAAAACAGACCAAACTATGGCATAGGAAGATTGGCTTCCATACTCTTTCGTATTTAGTCTCCTTCTCATACCTCTTCTCTTTGCTATAGTTGTAGGTGTTAGATTTGAACCAAGGGCTTTAAGCCAAAACAGGTAGGTTTCCTTTTACATTAAGCCTTGGAACCCAAAGAGGCCAAGAGCTATGAAGAGTACAACACCCACAAACAGCCAAGAAGTAGGATAAGAAGTAGATCTACCCATTCCGTGCATTTTCTAGGATTCATTATAGATTTAGCCTTTAGTTAAGACATAACAAAGCTTTGGAAGAGGTAGTCGGTGACAACTACCACTTTTCCTATCGTACAAGAGTTTCTTGTGCCTCTAGATCACCTTCCTTCCCGTTGGATCGATTCTCGACCTCCTTGTACTACAACAAAGTTGGTCCTTCCTTTTTACTTGCCCATAACACTTGTAGTAGCAGTGGATCTACTAGACATGTGGTAAAAAAAAAGATAACATACAATTTTGACTCATTTTGTCGAGGAGTAGATGAATAGGCCTAGATCTCCTCATTTCGAAGGTCTTTTTAACTTGTTTTTGTCCTATTTTATGTTATTAATCTTCTCAACAAATGTACGTTGCTTGTGTGAATCTTGTTTAAACTTTTACTCGATCAAAATCTAGTTTTTTATTGATTTTTGTAATAGCAAGCCTTTCCAGAAACGCTTACATGCCAAAAGTCTTTTAGTTTTCTGAAGAGTTTTTTTTTTGTGTGTTAATTGAATCATTCAATTTTCCAGTCATCTTGTGTTCCAACATAACGAGCTAGTAGGTGTTCCACTGAGAAATATTCTAGCCCCATGGCCATGAATGAGAACTTCAGAATAATGAAGACGGAAGTTGAACAAGCAAGATACTAACAAGAGAAAGATCAAGAAAAAGTGAGAACTGGTTCCATCTAGACTCCTAATAAAATTCCCACCGGTACTCTCGCCCACATTTTGTCAAGCTTTGAACCTACAAGAAATGGATCGTGTATCTTTTAGAATCAAACTAGCCAATCAATCCAATGTGCGACCAATTGGCATGACAAGATATGTTCACATGAAAATTGTTGATGTATGCTTCATGATCAACTTTGTGGATGTGGAGGTGATAGAGACAAGAAAGAAAGAAGAGAAAGTAGAAGAATTGTAAATACATATTGTACTCAAATGGTGGATAGACATCTAGAATGACATTTTGAGCCTCTAGGGATAAAAACATGTTCATATATTTGAGCATCATTGTACATATCAACCTTGTTATATAAATTCTACTCTTTTTAGAGATCCAGTATTTCAATGGTTTTGTCTATATCTTGGCATTCGATGTGTTCTTCTTTCCTTGCTCTCACCTGCACATAACAATTATTCTTAATCAGCTAGGGAATAATGATTGGATTACTTTCTGCACAAATACTAAAAGCTTGAGTATGCCATCATAATTTGAAATGCAAAGCTTACTTTTACACCATTAAGTTGAAACTGATAATGGTGAGAAAGATCGTATTCCAACATCTCCAACTCTGATCAAATCTATATGAGATTCCAGTCCTCCTCATATTTTACTATAATAAGATCATCATTTCTTTTCATATTTTTTTGCGGCCACTTTTGGTGATTTATTTGAAGTCTTAATCTAATGATTTCCACTCATTATTGATTTCTAACCATCATCCATAATACAACAACAAATAAGCATTTGTTTTTCTATGTAATATCTAAATGCCATAGACGATTTAGATACCCTACATTGAAATTGCTCATTTTGTTTGGTGTCCCAATGGTCATCAAGCAACTCGAAAAACATAACGCTCAAATCTTTACAAATAACGTTGTTTTCGTTTGATGGACATTACATTTTGAGAAAAAATCAACAAAGATTGTAAAAGGTTAAAACCAATTCAATCTATTACTTTTTGAACCAATGCTACATTTCAAAACACTTTAATATCCATAAACACTCTTTATTGAACACTGCCTTTCAAAAATATCAGAATATGAAGGTAGATTGTATAGCTCCAATCTACCAGCAATACCATTATTATCTAGAAATCCCTAAATCCAAAAGGGATTTTGGAGACCACATTTTGTAATGTTGGATGGATATAAATCTACAAACAATAGAAAACGGGTAATATTTTTATTATTATTGCATAATAGATAAGATCAATCAATTTAAATATTGTTGAATGATTAAATCACATACTTTTAATTCATTTTTTTTAATCCATTGATATTTGTAATATATTCTTAGTATCCATTGATCTTCTAAATATTTTTCATTGTAAACACTAATAGCACCAATCCTACCTCTTGGTCTCCAATTATGAGTCGCCATCTCTACACAAAACAAGCACCAAAAGAGTGAAAAGGATCTGTGTCACAATGGCTAGATGATCCTAACCATAGAGGTTAGCTGAACTATAGTTTTCAACAAGTGACCAAGAGTTTACATATGTGGGCAGCCAAAATAAATAGGGGCATCAACTACTACCCAGTTAATGGTTTTTTGTTGCCGAATGGGAGTTTCAAAAATCACCAAAGTATAGTCAGAAAAGTCTAAAAGTTTTCTATCTGTCTATCAATGTTACACTTCTTGATACATAGAGAAAGCTCATTGGTCCACTTGGACATTTAAAGTGTACAAAGTCAACAAAAGTATCTTTACAAACGACCCATTTTGATTCCATACTTTTTCTAATAAGAGAATGAAAGACTTATGAATAAAATTTTGCTATCCTAGTGAAGGAAAACCTATTATTAAAAGAAGTTGAATTTTTAGGGGGAATCTGAAAGTTTATGCAAATCACAACTCTTTCATGATAAGCCTCAAGCTAAACCAAATATCTTCCAAAGGGACATTCAAGTTTATGTAAAAATCATCACATAAGTACCTTTAACGAATCTAGTAAAACAATCTTCCATGCCATTGTTACGCTCTTAAAAAATACAATTTGTTAAACTAGGAAAACCATAAGAACTATTAATATATCCAGCTAAATTTCCAAATTCAAATGGCCTTCCATCAATGTATGTATACTTTCCACGTCCCACCAACTCGCCCTGCTCTTTTCTTTCTCTTGTGGAACATGCATTTGAATGTAAACCATATATTTGCATCCTCCAATAACGTCTTCCACATGAGTGTGGATATACAAACTTAGGTCGGCGTCTGGAAATCGAAAGCTAGGCAAGAGTTGATAGGTTCAATTTCAAAATTGAACTGTATCACCTACTCTAGGGAAAGCAACGGACTCTGGCCAACAGCCAAATCGTACACGGTTGAACAATTTTTGGATGACAAACAAGTGTGGTGGGACAATACCTATGGTTCAGGTATTTGGTCCAAAATAGTGGCACTCACATCACGAATACGCAAAGTTTTAACCTTTTTATTTATTGCCTTGATTTGTCTTCGATGACATGTTCTATCTACAAGAGGGTGGTCCATAGTATCAATGGAAAAAGATTTGGAGGGGCTCTCAATGGGTGATTCCATTTTCAAATAAGCGCTTGATCAGGATTTGGTGGAAACCTCCTCCACATGTAATCATTGACTATGTGTCTTTTGCGATATTTAAATCCTTTGCAATCGGCACAATTACAATGGATCTTTTCATCCCATGGATCCGGCTACATAAATCAAAAGAAAAAATATCATTGGTGTCATATATTCGAGCACTCAAATATGGCTTGCAATTAGAAATTAGCAAGCATCTTGAAATTCAAAAGATTGTATGTTATGGAAATCTAAAAAAATTAGAACTACTTATAATGCAAACAAATAAAAAATACAAACAAACATGGTGAACAATATTTTATCGTACTCGTCCAAAGAGATGTGGATATTGTCTTTGTGTCTTGTAAGGCATAGTTGGAGACCAATTAGATGGTCTAGATCGATCACTACCTGAAGTGCTAGACGAAACTCGACCTGCATGTATTCTTTTCAGTACTAACATCATTACTCTATATATTTTGACTAGTGACATAAATCCACATTGCAAGAGAATAACAAGAGAGCCACAAATACATCATATAACAATAGTCGATATAATAACGTTAACTAGACCTGCATCATGTGAAGGAGCAGGTGCCAAATGATCATGAGTACTAGGTCATGGCACTGTTGATGAGGTAGTGGTTGGCTCACAAGAAACAAGAACATTTGACATCCTCCCAGTGCCTTGCAATCCACGTCCACGCCCACATATAGGGGCACTTTTGAAATCTCTCCGAAGAAGACACTGCATAAATACCATTCATAGAAATCAGGAATATCAACATCAATTTTTTTCTTTAAAACATTGAGGATAGATATAAAAAATGAAAAACTATAATTTGAAAATAAAGTGAACTTAATCACCTGTTGGGCTTTGCGAGCCAATGCTAGACCTTTCCTGCGATCTAGAGGAGGTGCCTTTGGTGGCCGACGTGGTCGATCATCTGAAGAAACCATTCCTACATCCATGGCAAAAAATACATTACTAACCATAAAAACCATGATCATTAACAAACAACATCAAGCAACAACCCCATAATTTATAAGTTGCAAGAAGTAAAGTTAACAAAAACATGTTTGTATAAGTAGAAAATTCATAGCATAGTTAATTTTGGTAGTGAAAAACAGAGTATTTCGACGAAGAATATGCACTCCCAAAATTTGAGCCTAAATTATCAAGCAATAGTATGAAGGAATTATATTTTTTTCAACAGAAAGGACTTTAAGCTTCCAGAACAAAAAATTATCAACCTAAAATATTGTACATAAATCTAAAATTTGGTAAAAAGAAAACTTCATAAGCATCACTAAATTATTGAAAAACATCGCTAAAACATTGCTACATGTACATATCAACAAACGTCACTATGTTTTTTAATTATCAACATCTCCACAATGGACAGAAACTTTCAATGACATTCATAACAAATGAATGTCAGATGTTTGTGCATGACAACTATCATACTCAACAACCACCAAGAGAGGCATGATAGTAAACATTACTAGAAAAGTTTATCCAATAAAATTTTGTGGTCAAGCATAGCTTGAGTAGCTTGTATTCTTTTTCTTTGAACATTTGGATCATCCTTCATAGAAGGCAAATCTCTACCAGGAGAGTTAGATGACCTAGAATTGAAGGACTTCAGTTGATCCTGAAGTTTGCCTAGCTCCAGGAGCTCTGTGTCCAGCACCTTTTTGTGCGACTCAATCGGTTCTTTCAATGTTACTTTAGCTTTGAAGCTTTGCTTTAGTAACAATAGCCTACATTTGGCTCGTTGCCAAAGTCTTTTGGAAGCCTTGGCATAATCTGCTCTCAGGTTTGTATCCTCCTCTGCCCAAATCTCGAAACCATCAAGTTGTGGTATAAGGATCTCTTAATCATATATACATAAACACACTCACACACGCTTGAGAGAGCGAGAGAGAGTTCTCTTGTAACAAATACAAATTGTTTGCTCTTTCAAGCTCGTTTGGTGGTATGTCAGTTATGGGAGGCATGGGCAGTGGGTAGGTTTTTTGCAAAAAAAAATTAATGGTACCCTTTTTTTTTAAAAAAATTGGAGGGGGCAGGTAGTCGCCAAATACCCCTTGATAATTAATTCCGAGGGGGGGGGGGGGGGTATATACATAGGGGGAGGAAAATTCATTTTAACTGTTTTTGGGCATGACGTGGGAGCGAGTGGAGAGGGGCATGTATTTTTTTTTTTTGGGAAAAAAAATGTGACCTGTATTTATCCAACGAGTTGCGTGCAATGTACAACATCACCATAGTACTCAACCATCCTCATCAAAGACCCTTAGACATTACATGCCCTCCACCATTCCCTCTCCAATATGAATGTCCCTGAAGCATGCTTCACCATTTTCAACCGTTAGTAGTACTCAATTGCACAACATGTACATGATCCAATGTCTTGCTGCTTGCTGTTCGACCAGAAATCCATTGATGATTGGTAAGTATAATATAATTTCGGCACAAAGATTTGCACCATTATATTCAAAATGCTCCACCAGAATCTGATATGAAACCACGAATGAACTTAATTACATGTTATCTCACATCATCAAGACATGAAGATGATCATTATCACATCATCATCAGCTTCCAATTCTCCAACTTTATTTTAAAATTTTGTATTTGAACTTCAAAGACTTGGACATTGTTATTGAGATCAACTATATTCTATTTTAGCAGGTGGCTATGATCTTTGGATACCATGAGAGAGAAAATGCCATAGAATATAGTTGGCTAACTTCAATCTTGTTGCGACTTCCCTAGGGATATCCAACGATCAGCTGAACTGTACAAGGTCATTGAAGTACTCAGCATTGTCCATAAAACTAAGAATTGGCCTAAAATCCTTCTTAAAAAAATATATAGTCATCCATCTACAGTAGTACTCATCAACCGCACATATCATGATCCAATGCCTTGCAGCTTAGCTCTATGCATATGTTTGACTCATAGAATATGTGAATCGTCCACGATTCACCACAGTTCTGAGAATCGTATGGTTTTCAGACATTTTTATAGTGAACCGTGTAATTAATAATTAATTAATTAAATTCAATTCATTGCAAAGTCTGTATTCATGCAGCAAAGTCTTAGTTACTCTCAAAAAAAGTCTTTCAAATAGTTTGACAGATAGCTTTGCGCGCATGTACAGAAACCAGCACAAATTTTCAATTTATGATATAGACCATTAGTGATCCAATAATCACTTTTGCACAGTTCTCAAAACTGTTAGTACTATGGTTTGATCTGCATAAATCCATTGATGATAATATATCTCAGCATTGTCTACAAATCTAAGGATCAGACTAAAAGATGCTCATATTCATTTTCATAGTGATCTTGTTGCTTGTTGCTTGTATTCTCATTTTTATTTTTATATTCATAGTGATCTTAGCTAGTTAGTTGTTAGCATCTACTTAGTTGCAATCTTAGTGTTTAGTTTAGTTTTCTTGTAGTAATTTTGTGTAATTTTCCATACAGTTTTCAATGTTTTTTACGTGATTAGTTATTGTACCACTGGTCTTGATGGCCAGTGGAAGTGGCGGACGATGCGGTCGGCATGACCGATTGTCTAGTTCTTCCGGGGGGTGCACTTATGAGGGTGCACCCCCCTCTAGCGGCTGCGGTGTAGCTCCAACGGTGGCCGTGAAGGTTTCACCTCTGGCAGTGATCACGAGACGGCACTACATCTCTTTAGAAGTATGCACCCTTCTGAGCACACGGCGATCTACGAGTAGTCGATGGGTGAGGACGCGATGACTGGATCGTCGATCCCTACTGGCGAGTCTAGCACACGCCCATATGAGATTCAGGCTAATAAATCTTTGAATATGGGCGACAATAATGGATATTTGGTCATGAGACGAGCTTGTGAATTGACCAAATTATACATTAGCAATCCTCTCCACGATTGGCGCGTACAACCACGAGATGAGAAGGATCATACCATAGAGGCATTACAAAGGGAATTTCCATGTGACCATCCATTTAGTAATAAATGGATGGAGGGAAAGCTTGGTGAGCACATGCGTCACTATCGTGACAAGCTCCGCCAACAATCTCGAAGGCTAGGTAAACCAGGCAAGCCAACCTCATGTAGGAAAAGTACCTGGACTTCCCTCACAAGTGAGTTTAGGAAAACTTCCCATGAATATGACAAGCACAAGGAAGCAGCAAAAGTAAGACTAAGCATGAATAGTATCAGTCATCTTGGCTCTGGGAGAAAAAAGCGTTTTCAAGATGATTTTGTGAGTAATTCTTAACCCTAAATTGCATTGTTAAGTTCTATTCATAGCTTAAGTCAACGAACTTATATTCATAGTTCAATTGCTCTATAGAGTGCGATCTATGGCAAACTTCCAAGTGAAGAATAATATAGACTCTGCTACAATCATAATTTTGAGAACATGCACAGGGAATTGGAAAGCAAAAGCATTTTTCTAATAGATAAGGTAAACCCTAACTTATTTCTTGACAGTTGAAATTACTCTTTGGTTTAAATAAGATTGCATTGCATTCAACTTTCACAAAATTTACATGTACCTCATGTTCAACTAAAATAGGTTTTGCATTGCATTCAAAGTACCTGTGATTGTGTGTGCAGAATGATGAAGCACAAGAGGAGCAGATTGATCAGGAAATTGTGCTGAATAACAAGCCCCCCCCAAAATTTCAAAACCCAAACAAACGTCGTTGGGCAACGTTCCGTTAAACCCTAAATTTTTTAAATCAAACGAATGTCGCTGGGCGACGTTACCTTCAAAATGGCTCAGCGACGCTTGTGCGATGCTTACACTAGGTAGATAAAATGGAGTCAACATTATTGGCCGTAGAGGTGGAAGCATCCTCTGTCGTTTTGCTCAAGATTGAAATACCAATCTTTTGCGGTATCGGTTAGGCACATAATAAATTATCTTAATGGCTTTTGCGGGCTGTCGCCTCCATAGGCTCTACATGCTTGAGTGTAGATCTGATGGAATTGTCGTGGATCTCCCTTTCCATCAAACCTTGGGAGCTCGATCTTAGGGAAGTTTTGGATTGCGTGAGGTACAAATGGTCTTGGATTATCCATCGGGGGTGGATCTACATCAACTGGTTCGTGAAGTATCTCGATGGGTACGTTGACAAATTCCTCAAGATTGGGGAGATCTCCTACCAGATCTAAGATGCATACAGAAGAACAGAAGGTGAGGCTATTTTTTGTCTTTTCTCTTTCTTTCTTTTTGGCCTTTTTCTTGTTCTTTTTTCTTAGATTTTTTTTTTAGATCTTTCCTATATTTGGGCGATGAAATAATGGATCTAGATGTGAATCAAACTGAAACTAACATGAACTCAGATCAAGATCAGATCGGGATCTAAACAAAAGTTAGATGGATGAAAAACAGTAAACAGCCAAATCAAAAAGGCAATCGAAAAAATATGAAAATAATTAAAAAAAAATACAGATGGGTTCTGATTGTGAGATGTTCTGAAAAATTTTTAGTTTTCACTATTGGCGAGTCAGACAGCTGAGCTACCTACTTGGTATAAATAAGTATCAAAACTATTTGAAAAACTGGCGAGTCACATGGAGCACATGGCGAGTCAGACAATGCAAGCTAGACAATGTGAGTCAGACAAATTTTGACTTGCTAGTCTGGTACAAAATAGATCAAGTGATGTACTTGCTACTATACTAATGGCGAGTCAAAATACTTAAAGAATAAGGAGAAATCTCAGTTGGCGACTCAGACACATTGGAAATTGACCAAGTGGAAGAGCTCTCGGTGTGTGCTCAACGTCTTCTAGTATAGGTTCCATAGGCGAACACAAAATAGAATGCGCTTTGCATAAGCGTTATCAATTTAAGAGCTAGAGCTTATGATCAACACTGATTATCAATCATATGAGTATCTTAAGCTACGATTTATCTACATGTCATGAATCAGTGAATCAAAACTGAATGAAAATGCATTGGACAAAGCATGACACTATTCAGATTACTTAAATAGGAATTATATAATTGCAAATAGTACAAGTCTGAATGCAGATAGAAGGCACATTCTTCCTGAAACAATACTCTAATATAATAGAGAGAAAAACATAATTATTGTGCTCTTGCTAATCGTCTGATCATTGTCTAATTACTTGATTATATGATTTAATTTTGATCTACTGACCTCATCTATATATAATATTACTGTACGTGAGAGCAGTTGGTGTATATTAGATCGATGGAGAGAAGAGCGGATAGCCATGTTACAACTGCCTCTTTTAGGCACCATCACCGCTTTGCGCCATAACCGTCTTGCTCTAGAGGTGATCTCTAATTAAGGTCTGTACTTTACAAATAGGATTAAGGCACCATGTTGTTGTTATTAGTTGTCGAAGTCAGAGACTTCGATGTCGATGACTTCAAAGTTGAGCTTGCTTTTGAGAAGATGTCGATGACTTCCATGTCTGTGACTTCAAAGGAACATTGTCATCAACTTTCCTTGTATTTCTGCAGGCTGTGCAACTTTAGAAGTATTTACATACAGCAAATGAATGGATCTAGATTAGTGAAGAGATAAGGGATGGAGAGGATAGAAATCCAACACCCCCCTTAATCTGGATCATTGAATGCCTTGATTTTCAAATTCAAGATAGCACAAAAACTCTTGTGTGCTTCTTGACTTAACCGCTTTGTAAATATGTCAGCTTCCATGTACTCGATTTTCAGACTCACCTCCTTGTTGAGTACTCTGCTCCTAATATAGTGGTACTTAATCTTGATGTGCTTGCTTCTAGAGTGAAATCTAGGATTGATTGATAATGCAATAGCGCTTTGATTGTTGCACTGAATAATTGTTGGAGCATTTTGTCTGAGACCAATATCGAACAATAGATTCCTTAGCCAAATTGCCTCTTTAGTAGCTTGAGAGGCTGCAATGTACTCCAATTCTGTCGACGACATCACAATGGAGGTCTACTTTCGACTATTCCAGGATACTGGAACAGGAAGACAAATCCAAATGTCGATCTTCTGGTGTCGATATCTCCTGCCCAATTTGCATATGTATATCCATGAAGCATATGGATATCGGACGAATCTTCATCTCCATAGCAGATGGAAATGTTGATGGTAGCTCATAAATATCTTACAACTCTTAGAAGAGCTTTCCAGTGGACCATAGCCATATATTGGCTTAAAGAACTGATGCATGTGCAAGATTAGGTCTAGTTGATATCATAGCATCCATCAGGGATCAGACGCAACGCAACACAACGATGTTGTTGAGAGGAAGAATAGGACCCTCATGGAATCCACAAGGTGCATGATGGCCTACTCCAAGGCGCCAAGAGCGGTATGGGCTGAAGCCGTGGATGCAGCTGCCTACTTGCAGAATAGGACGGGCAAGTTGGGAGTTCCTCACACTACACCACATGAGGTATGGTGGGGTAACAAACCCAATCTGACACATGTACACATCTTTGGATGTGTCGCATATGCACACATACCTGACAAGCTTCAAAAGAACTTGGATGAGAAAGTCAAGCATGGATATCTCGTAGGATATGACAATCATTCGTCATACTACAGGATCTACATGCCATAGACTAATCAAGTCAAGACCATCAGAGATGTCAAGTTCGATGAAACAAGGACGATGGCTAACGAAAATCCGGTTAGCTACGAAATTCTTGTGCAATAGTACTAAAACCTACCAACGTCGACAGAGGGAGTGGACCCTGAACATTCAAAAGAAGATGTTCAAATCCCATATCAGTTGAGCGACGACCTAGATGATGAAGAGCTGCCACCAACTAGAGCGAGAGGAAATCGCATGGTTCCGCACCTAGCCGCAAAGACAAAGGAAAAAGCATTGCAGTCCCTGAAGAAGAAGAAGATCAACAAGAGAGAGAAGAGCACCAATTAGATTTGTGCCTGATAGCTCAGCTTCAATGACGGAGGATTTATGTGGATTCAGCGGTGAACCACAGATCTACGAAGAAGCCATTGACTATCCCGACAAGGACAAGTGGATACAAGCGATGAACGAGGAGATGGAGTCCATGAAGAAGAACAAGTGTGGACACTGCAACCCATACCAGACAAGCGAAAAACTGTAAAATGCAAATGGGTGTACAAGCTCAAGTATGGACTTGATGGCAATGTATCAAGATACAAGGCCAGACTAGTAGCGAAGGGAAAAAAACGACATTGTCTTTAAATGCCTTAGAAAAAAATTTAGGCCTATTGTTGGGTTTTTTGCCTTTCGGGAAAAAGTGACACTTGCTCTTAGAAAAGTGACACTTGCCCTTAAAAAAGCGACACTACTCTTAAAGTCGCGAAAAATGTCCTTTAGCAAAAAGGCGAAGGTCTGCAGCGTGAAGGCATTGTGCAACGAACAGAAGGTGGCTAATTCTCGGAGGACAATGACAGAAAGCTGGAATCAGTTTTGTTTAAGACTTATGCATTTTCTTTTGATTAGATCTTTTAATTTAATCAGATCCCTGGATTGATCACATAAAGGATCAACAAAGGATACAGACAACAAATTTATACAGAGTATATAGTTTCCTGAACACAGCACTCAGTGAGGCGTGTATCAAGGAAGAAAATAGATCTAGCAGTAGCTAGTTCCTTTCGTGAGAAGAGAACACACCTCTCACGCCGACGTGCTAATTTGGAAAGCAGACAGTGCTCAAGAAAAAATTTCAATGTACACTCAATTCTAATATTATAGACGAGTATATCCTTTTCTGTTCCATGTGTAATCTGTGAATGTTGTGATGCTTGTTCAATTTTATCAGTAGATATATTTTCGTTGTCATTAAGACATCATCTGCTGTTCATAAACTTATAGTCAGATTAGTAGTAGTTGTCTTCCATTCGGAGGATGATTGATCGGGAGTTGAGGTAGTAGCCTTATCTGACAGATCGACTCCATCTGAGCTTCATTAGAATCCTCGCACAGAGATGCAGAGAGTTTTTTCCTCAGTGGTATCAGAGCATCTTTAAGTTTTTGAGATTCCATCAGTGGTATCAAAGCGTCATGACATTTCCGAGATTCCATCAGTGGTATCAGAGCCAAGAAGGCTTATCAGAGTCTCGTCACTGAGACTATGGCTTTCATTCACATCATCCAATCAAAGATATGCACGGTACTTGAAGCAGATGGATCAAACTTTCTTTCTTGGAAAGTGAAGATATCGCTAATCTTGAGAGGAGAAGTGTTATGGCCGTGGGTGAATGGCCCCGAAGAGATGCCAGCCAGCACATGCAAAGATCTTTGAGAGTGAAAAGAGAATAATGACTTGCAATAGCCTTCATCTCCTCTTCCATTGAAGACATCATTACCCTTGACCTCGCATCAATCTCTAATGCTAGAGAGATGTGGAATACACTCATCAGCAGATTTCAGACCAAGTCTCGAAATCAGATAATGCATCTAGAAGATCAGCTTACCTATCTAAGATGGCACGACAAAGATCTCACCAGTTTCATTAGGAAGATGAAGAACCTCTTCTTATTGCTACAGAACATGCAATCTCACAAGAGAAGCAGCTCAGTTATCTGCTACGCTCTTTACCATGATCGTTTCAAACAACCGAGACATTGCTGGCTAAAGATCCTACTATGACCTTTGACAAGGCAGTCATTGAGATCAAAGAAGAAGCTGAAGCCAGAGAGCACTGCGATGACAAGAACGAGTCTGATCAAGCTCTCTACAGCAACAAAGACCAGTCGAAGAAGAAGGCTCAACCTAAGAGGGAGTTGACAAAGAGAATAGATCATAAACAACATAAGCAAGGAACCCAAGAAAGTAGATCGAAAGGAAGGAACAGGCAGCAAAACAATGACAAGAAGACATGCGAGAGATGCAGACGTGATGGCCACACAATGGAAAAATGATTCAAGGAACAAGAAGACACAGAGGAGGAAGGAGAGCACAAACATCACATCATACGTGGAGGAGTCTGAATTCTCAAATATGGCTGAAGACCGAGCTAGAAGAAATCCTACTACTTATTTGTGCACTGATATATGTGCAACATCCACATCCGATGTTCAAGGCATAGTTCCTGACTTAGGAGCCACATCACACTTTGTGACGACAAGGCAGATGATCGTCGACTTTCTACAAACCGACTCCTCCAGATATATCATTCTAGGAGATGGATCGTGACATGAAGTAAGCAACAATAGAGCACTTTGGCTGAGCACCAATGTCAGAGACAGAAGACTGGATGACGTTCTGTATGTGCCCACACTGCAGAAAGATCTGCTATCAGTTGCTAGAATAGCAGATGCAGGCATGCGTGTGACATTCACAGATCAGACATGCAATGTGATTGATGCCAACTCTACTACACTCATCGCACAAGGTAGACAAAGAGGAAACTTGTATCACTTGCAGGTACGCCTACCGACAATAGCCTCATCAAGTCCATGAGTCTACAGACATTCTGTGGCACAAGAGACTATGCCACATGAACCCATTGGCACTATACAAAGTGAACTAGTACAATGCATTCATAGGAGTGAACATCAAGGATGCAAACCTGACACCCTGTGACACATGCAACAAAGGGAAGATGTCACATACACCTTTCACAAAGGATTCTTTCAAAGCGATGAAACTTCTGGAGTTGATACACTCAAACATCTACGGACCCTTTGATGTACTATTTGTTGGAAGATCAAGATATTATATCACCTATATTGATAATTACAGTAAGTTTGATGTTGTCTACTTCATCCACAACAAATTCGAAGCTCTTGATAAGTTTACGAAATATGTAACTGGGTTGAGAAGTGGACCAAAAGGAAAGTCAAGCATATCAAGACTGATAGGGGAGGAGAATACATCTCCAACCGATTTATTGACTTTTGTAAAAGTCGAGGCATTCTCCACAGGAAGACAGCAGCCTACACACCATAGCATACTGGTGTAGCAGAGAGGAAGAACAGAACTCTCATGGAACTATAAGATCTATGATGGCCTATTCGAAGGCATCAAGATCACTATGGGCTGAGGCAGCAGCTACAGCCTCCTACCTACAGAACAAGGACAGTCAAATCAAGCATTGCTCACACTACCCCACACGAGGTATGGTGGAGAAGCAAGCCCAATCTAGCTCATGATCGGATCTTCGGATGTGTAGCATATGCACGCATACCAGACAAAAAGAGGAAGAAGCTGGACGAAAAGGTGGAGGGTAGGCGTAGCCACACATTAGGGGAAGGATTATTCAGTAGAGCCTGATAGTTTATCTATCGAATGTAGTCTTTTTTTCTATCAAGCATCCTTTCCTTCTTCCAACATGGCATCAAAGTAGTAATTTCTAGTATCAGATCAATTTTTATTGATTTTCAAATAAAGCACTACATGGTAACAATGTCTTGATATTATCAGATACTATTTTTCATTCTTAAGTCATCGAATTATCGATAGACTAACTTCCAAATGGATTCACAAAGCAAAGCTAGTCTCACCCTAGACAAGCTAAATGGATCCAATTATCTTTTGTGGAAATTCAAGATGAATACCTTGCTAATTGCCAATGAGCTATGGGATCTTGTCACAAGAATTTGATTGAAGCTTGAAGATGACACAACCGACTCCAAATGAAAATTGAAGGATGGTAGAGCTTTTGCGCTAATCTTTATCAATATATCAAATTCCCAAACCGGCCATGTATTTGAAGCACAAACTTCGAGAGAAGTACGAGTGCATTGTATGATGTGAGAGACGTGACTTCAAAGTTGCATCTTAGAAGGAAATTCTTCTCACTCAAGATGTCTAATGGTGATTCGCTTCAGAACCATGTTAACCAGTTCAAGAATCTTTTGCAAGAGATGGCAACAGATCAACTATCGACAATCAAAACACAATCATGACATTGTTATCGAGTCTGCCACCTACATACGAAAATTGGACGACACACTCAGATTTAACTCTCTCAAGAATAATCGCTATGTTGTTGCAGGAAGATAATTGAAGAAGTGCAAACAACTCTTCAAATTCAGTATCGCAGGTCCTATATGTAAACAAAGGCACTAAACACAAAAGAAGAAAGGCTCAAAATAATTTGTATAGAATCAGAAGCAGATAGAGTCGAGCAAATGTCGAATCCACAGTCGAAGAATAAGACGTTCTGTATGTCACAACAACAAAATGCGCGATTTTCGACACAAGGTTCCAATGGATTCAAAAAAAAATTCATAATCCGTCGGACTCCGACATAATAATACATCGGAATCCGACATAAAAAAAACAACAAACAACAAAACAAACTTTGCCAGGAAATTTTACGGACGTCGGATTCTGATGAACAATAAATATGTGAAAATCCGACATCCCATTTCCAAGACATTGCAAATTTTTGGTTGATGATGTCACTTGTCCGTGCATAAAAAAAAAAGCATAAAGCAGACGTTGGAATTTGACGCATAATGCAGATGTCAGAATCTGGCTTCCGTGACTGAATTCTCGAAGCCGCGTTATTTTTTCTAGGGTTTTCTTATTTTTTATTCTTGCAAAGAGAGTGTTACAAATCGGCTTTTGGCACTTCTTCTCAACTCTATCGATTCCATTTGTCTCATTCTAAGTACGATTCTTTTGTTTTGTTATGTGCAACTAAGATTTCTTTCTTTGTAACTTTTTATTGTATATTATCTTCCTTGTATTGTATATTTTGTGTAGTTAAACACAAATATGTGTCTTAGTGATTAATGATTGAGAGAGTGAGAGAGGAATAGAACGTGTGTGGGAGACAGAGAGAGCAAGAAAAATATAAATAGAAGAGTTTGATTTAATGTTATGTTCTTTGTAGATTTTAGGGTTTAGATTTTAAGCACTCTTATGTGTAGCATGAACCTTCTTTATTTCACATATAGTACTATCATGACACTTTCATCTTTTTTTGGAGGCTTGAATGATATCCACATGTGCATGAAGAGAGATAGATAGAGAAGAAAAGATTAAGTTATTGTAATAATTTTTATACATTTCAAGGTTTAGAGTTTGAGCACTCTAGAGAGCATCATAATTTTGTTTTCTCTTTCTTTTGAGAAAGGAAGAGAAGGATGGGACTAATTCCAACACTTGGTTCATCCAAATGTCTGATGCCTTTGGAATTGGAGCCTTGTATTGCTTGCAAAAAAAGCAACCTTTGCATACTCTTGGCCTTGCTTGCCACCAATTTTGAGACCTTGGAATTCTTCAACCTTATGCATCTACCTCAGTGTCTGATAGTTTAGATGGCCTAGGCATTTGTGCCATAGTCACAAAAAATCTTCTTCAACTGACAACATAGCTTGGTGCTCTCTTTGTGTTGTGGTCAAGCAATAGAGATTTCCCACTTTTCTTCCCTTAGCTATGAAGTTGTAGCCAACATTATAGAGTTCACAACCACCCTTCTGCATCAACCAATTTGCTTACTCCAATCAAGTTGTTCTTCAAGCTAGGGACATGGAGTACCCACTCCTGACAATTCCATTAGGGATGGATGAGGACCTTGACTTGTTCCATGATTTCACTTAAGGTGATGTTGGTGACTTTTAGATGCTTGGGCTCTTTGAATTTAGAATATTCGACAAACTAGTCCAATTTGATGTCATATGACCAGTAGTCCCCTGAATCCAATAACCATGATTCTAAATAAATTTCACCCTCTCGTACATGTTGATCTGAACTCTGAAGAAGCACTGAGTTTGTGCTTTTAAAGCCTTAGTATTTTTCCTTGTATTTTTGGACTGCTGCATATTTTAACTAGTTTTTGCACAGTCTGCATTTTTGAGCTGTTTCGTCACACAGTTCACATTTTTGGGTCATGAGGAAAATTCATCCCTAGGTCTAAAACACTTAGAAAATAAATTTGGCAACTTTTCTCGAAACTGTAGTTTTTTTTTCGCATTTTTTTGAAAAAAGGCAACTGTCTTTAAATGCCTTAGAAATGTTTTCTGGCCTACTGTCGCATTTTTCGCCTTTGAGAAAAAGCGACACTTGCCCTTAGAAATGTGACACTAGCCTTGGAACTGGTTTCTGCCCTCATGGTCGTCTTTTTGGCCTCTCTCAGAAGCATGGAATCGACTACACTGAGACCTTCTCTCCAGTTGTCAAACAAGCATCCTTACGATTACTCTTTGCATATGCGGCTACCTAGGACCTCAAGATCCACATAGTGGACGAGAAGACCGCCTTTCTGCATGGCGAGCTAAACGAAGAGGTCTACATGGACCAGCCACTTGGTTTCATCTGCACATCCCTTGCCAACTACGCCTGCCGAATGCACAAAAGCATATATGGATTGAAGCAGTTCTTGCGGTAGTGTTACAAAAAGAAGGACCATGCTCTAAGGTCCTTGGGTTTCCAACCATTGATGGTCGATCGCAATGTGCATGTGAAGGTCGCAAATGGGGAACTCATAATCATTGGTGTCTATGTAGACGACACACTAATTTTATGCAGAAGCGAGGAGTTGATTGCACATGTGAAGCATGATATCTCAAGACATTTCGAGATATCAAATCTAGGAGAAGCGAGATGCTACCTAGGCCTGCAAATCGACCGAGACTTTGACAAAGAGAAGTTGTATCTTCACCAGTCAAGGTACATCCAGAAAATCCTTGATGAATTTTAGATGACAGACTGCAAAGAAGCATGCACTCCAATGGTGTCAGAAACGATTCTGACAAAGGAAGATTGTCCGCAGAATGCAGAAGAACATGATGCCATGCTAAATATGCCCCATAGGAAGTTAATTGGATCATTAATGTACTTGGCAGACAATACATGCCCTGACATTGCCTGTGCAGTGTTTAGAATGAGCCAGTTCAACATCAACCCATGCCCAATGCACTGGAAGATCTTAAAATGAATCCTGTAGTACCTTCAACAAACGAAGGACTATGGGCTAAGCTACTCCCGTGATGCAGGATTTCAATTGCACTCCTATAGCGATGCAAGCTGGGCATCACTCAAAGATAACTGTAAGAGCATCTCAGGAGGATGCACCATAGCAGCAGACGCAGCTGATCTCTGGGTCAGCAAGAAACTGACCATTACTGCACAATCATCCTGTGAAGCAAAGTATATTGCAGCGGCAAAGATGGCCAACGAGATTACATGGCTAAGACAGTTCCTTCACGGACTAGGTGAGACCACCAACAAGCCACTAATCCTGCACATGGACAACACATCTGCAATACACCTAACGAAGGATCTCATGTTTCATTCAAGAACAAAACACATTGCAATAAGATACCCTTTGATAAGGGACCTAGTTGAGAGGAACGAGCTGAAGACCAGATTCATCTGAACCAAGCAGATGGTGGCTGACATTTACTAAGCCCCTTGATAAGGGAATGTTTGAGAAGCAGAGAGCCAACTTGGGAATCATGAAGCTACCACACTTTGAGAGGGAGTTGAAGAAACATTATGTTTCCACCCACAAAGCTTTGCTAGCTTACGAATTCTTACCTGGCAGTACATAAATACACACCAAGTGCCAACAGGCCTTACCTACAGAAATACAAGGGAAACTGCCACAAGCAAAAACTGCAACCGCAACTGCACCACAAAGGGCTAGCATGCGGTTCTTCACGACCTTAAGTTCCAAAGGGAATAGGCCACCGCAAACTACCGCAACCGTAGCGCATGCGGCTTTGGCGAGAGGCATCGCAGGTAGCCGCAAGGCCCTGCCATGCGACCTTGACTAGGCAACCACAGTTAGCGACAAGGCCCTACCATGCGGTCTCAACGAGACTACCGTAGGAAGCCATAAGGCCCTGCCAAGCGGTCTCAACGAACCAACCGCAGGAAGCCGCAAGGCCCTGCCAGGCAGTTGCAGTGAAGCAACCACAAAAAACCGCATAGTCAAAGCTGTGGAGACCAACGAGCCAAGCAACGAAGGCACCGCAGATAGCCACAAGCTCCAGCCATGCGGCCCCAGCGAGCAGACCGAAGATAGCCGCATAGTCCAGCCATGCGGTCCCAACGAGCATACCGAATATAGCTGCATAGTCCAGTCATGCGGTCTCGGTGAGAAGATCAAAGATAACCACATAGTCCAGCCATGCAGTTCCAGCGAAGCAACCGAAGACGTCTCACATTCAAAGCTACGAGACCAGCGAAGACCAAGGGAAAAGCCGCAAGGGTTCACCTACAGCTCCATGCGGAGCGAAGCCAAAGGGAGCTTTCACGACTGCCTTAACGATTGTAGAAAATCGCAAGCACACGACTGCGGTCACCCACGATGTCACCAGAACGACGGATCTTCACGATCTTGGTATGAACGAGATGAAGTAGAGTACCAAGAAGAGAGCGAACTTCACGGACGATGCTGACAACTGTTAGAATGTGCATAACCAGCATTCTTGTAATCAATGATTAAGCGAAACCATCCTTTTATTCATCTTTGTTACGTGAGTTAGCCATAGATTTCCTGACCATTGTCAAAGCGTCCGCTAGTAAGCGAGACTTAAAGTGTTAGTCTGCAAGAGACATAGATTCTCTTGCGCCGACGCGTTGTGTGGGATGTCACACATCGCTCAAAGAAAAAAGATCATTGATGTAATATAGTAGCAGTTTTTGCACACGTCACATTTGTCTTGAATGATCTTGAATGCTTGATGATCAATCATCATTGGATATGTTCAGCTGTCTTTCTTTATTCCACACTGTGGCTCATCTTTGTTGAATGCTTAATAAATCAGAAGTAGGTCTGTCCATACCTTAGAAGAGGATAGATCTTAATCAGACGACAGTAGCCACGGTTAAAGGTCCAACTTTGTCTAGGTAACATAGGAATCGCAAAATCAGTCTAGATCATTGTGAGGCACAGATTCCAACATGGATGAATGGGACTAGTGGTTGTAGACGTGACATTAAGGAAGGGGGAGGAGTGGGTAGGGCTTGACTGCTTGTTGTTGGCGTTCTTCGCTTTCAATATCCTGCAATCTTGAATCTCATGATTAGTGCATTTTCAATACACATTACAATAATTGCTAGGATTTCCAACGTGAAATCGCGTTTTAATTTTTTTTTAATTGACGTGGGCATCGAAAAACGCATTGCAATAGTGTCGTTGGAATCCATCGCATTTTAAATCTGTCGGAATCCGACGACAAGCCCAAAACCGGCAACTAGTTGACAAAAACAATTCTCGGAAAACATGCCATGTGGATGTCGGATTCCAATGGCCCGGCCACGTGGACGTCAGAATCCGACGTCCGACGTCAGATTCCGACGGCCCGGCCACGTGGACGTCGAAATCCGACGTCCACGTGGCAAAAAAAAATTGGAAATTTTTTTCCCGTTTTTTTTTTGCCATGTGGACGTTGGATTCCGACGGCCCAGCCACGTGGACGTCAGAATCCAACAAAAAAAAAATTCTTTATTTTTTTTTGCCACGTGGCTGTCGGATCTGACAATTTTTTTTTTTTCCTTTGGGATCCGACGGATTTCAAATGTGTCGGAATATCCACCCTGCTGAAAAATAGAAAAAATCTAAAATTTCATGATACAAACTCTTACAAACCAATTCCATAATACGAACTCTTCCTTCAGTGGGGAGATTATGACAAGAACTGCAAATATACTATGTATGGCATATAATAACATAACAACCTCTTACAATCGTTTCAAACATATCGAATGAATATTTAGATCAACTATGATTCACAATATTCATCAAGTCACTAATACACTATGAACCCATTCATTAACTGGTATGGAAACTAGCATAAATTGCAACCAAACATACTCAATTGGCAGGAAGTGCATAGGGAAAATAAATTATTATAGAAAATGACATAGATGAAACGAACTGAAAATAGATAAAGCCATACCTATTTGTGAGTGCATATGCATGTAGCCAAAAAGCAAAGAAGTGCTAGTCATGAATGCTTCAATTGATTCTACTATGTTTGCCACTTTGCTTCTGTCCTTTACCAAGTAATGAGATAGACAATGGATCACTCAGGTAAACATATGTTGTAGGATTTATACGTCGCCAGAAAACCCTGACAAAGGGCCACAAGTAGATGCCATACTTCACAGGTTTGAAAACATAGGCACAAATGGTGCACTGGCCATAGGTAGATATCTCACAGACAAGGTTTACAATAGTAGGTAGAATGCCACAAAATGCAAGGTTCATGCTACACATAAGAGTGCTTAAAATTTAAACACTAAAATCTACAAAGAATATAACATTACATCAAACTCTTCTATCTATATTTTTGTTGCTCTCTCTCTCTCTCTCTCTCTCTCTCTCTCTCTCTCTCTCTCTCTCTCTCTCTCTCTCTCTCACACACACACACACACACATTTGAACTCCTTCACTAGGAGAATCAAAACACTTTGTAGCTTTCACTAACTACTCCTCAAAAAGAGTTACGATGTGTTCTATGAAAGCTAGATTAGAAGTATTTGATGTATTCAAAGAATTCCACAGGCAAAACTTCAGATGAGCAAGAAGTTTTAAATCCTCAAGAGTAATAATGAAGGAGAGTTCATTTCAAACTCTTTCAAAGAGTATTACAAGGAGCTTGGAAATTCATAGTTGACAGTTCCATACAATCCATCCCGATACTTACTACACTTCAAAAGAGTAGCAACAGGCAAGCTACTCAAGATTAATATCATCAACAAAATGGAGAACATCAAATAGAAGAACTTGAGACTATGAACCAGGACCCTGACATTCATGAAGACCCACAAGCTGGATCGTTAGAAGATGATGAGGAATCGCAGGTGGAGGGAACTATTTCATTACCATGAAGTAGTGGTGGAGGACTGAGCTACTTTAACATAGTCAAGAAGTGAACGAGAAAGCCTTTTGGCTCATGACATTCATATTGCCCATGACTACTATTTTAAACAAGGCAATGGAAGAATTTGGGAGCAACTAAGCAAGACAATGGAGAGATGCAATGCAGCATGATTACAAATCCCACATCAAGAAATAAACAAGGGAGGTAGTAGATCTTGTACCTGGAAGAAAATCAATTGGTCCCAAATGGGAGTTCATTGTAAAATATAGGGATGATGGTTCGATTGATAGATTTAAGTCAAGATTGATACCCAAGGGACACTCACAGAGGGAAGGCATAAATTATCTCAAAACCCTCTCACCAGTGGGAAAGATGGCATCAATCCAAACGTTCTAGGCATTTACGACGAAGAATGATCTTGAAGTCCACTAAATGGATGTAAAACCACCCTTTTTGAATGGAGATCTCAAAGAAGAGAGCTATATGGTATAGCCTGAGCACTTTGAAGCTCTTGGGCCAAAGACAAATTTTGCAAACTGAAGAAATCTCTCTATGTGTTGAAGCAATCATGTAGAGCATGGTACTAGAGTATAGACGATTATTGATTTGTCCAAGGATTCCGTTGAGGTGATGGTTGGTCTCAATATGCCAAAAAATATGGAAATATAGCAAATATGACAAAACTAGTTGAATCTTTCACACTCCCTCCACAAAAAATTTGGAAAGAAAATCTGCTATGACAGAGTTAAGGAAATGTGTACCCCTATCACTGATAAGCTCTAGAGGACATCCGAACCGAACTATAACCTGTTCATAGAGAAATTTGGCGGTAGAACGGGCGTCAGCATTGCGAACAGCTCTTGCTTCAACAGGTATCAATTGTCGACAAAGTGTTTATTCAAATGATATTTAGACTAATGAACTTTGAAGTCTAAAAAATGTAAAACCCCAACTAGCCATAGAATTTGTGATGGTGAATTTTAATGAAGCCAGGTATTGTCTTAGAATTCACATAATTAGAGATAGGAACAAGAGGCTAATTCACATGAATAAGAAGCGATATGTGGAGGACATGCTAAAAACATTTGGCATGAAATATTGAAAGTTGATCTCTTCTTCCATGGAGGCCAGCCTTCAATTTTCTACAGATGGACAAATGACAAGCCCGTGTGAAGAACACTGAATTGCTATGAAATGTATTTCCGTATATCTCCAAGGTACGCTAGATTACGGAAGTACCTATGAGCCCATAGCAAGAGAAACTAGCAAGGTTATACAAGGATATTGTGGCTCGGACTATGTAGGAGATGCAGATTCAAGGACACCACTTTCGGCTACAGTTTCATCCTCAATGGAGGAGCATTATCATGGCACAACAAGAAGCCTGTTACAGCCTTATCAAGTATGAAAGCTAAAACATGGCCGCAACTGACGCTACGAAGGACACAATATGTTTGAAGAAGCTGCTAATTGACAATGTCAAGGGATGGCTGACTACAAGAAGTACCATTGACTATTTTTTGTAGTGTCCACCTCTTGATGGTTATATACATAGCCTTTAGCCAAAAATAGCTTTCCCTTCATAGCTACGTTGAGAGTTGGACAATTACAAAAATTAAAAGGGTTTGCATACACCTCTCAACAATTATACTTTTATCTACTTATAAAAATGAAGGTATCCAATGTCTATTTGCCACATGTGGCTGATTATTTCAAATTGTCAATCATATTTTTATACAATCACCATTTATTGGCATACGAATGTCCTTCGTTCACTTGATGCATCATGAATGCTGATGGGCAGGGCAAAAGGGAGAAGATGAGCCTCCCTCTCTTTTTGCACGTACATGTAAGTACACAAGTACTTGTAGGTAAACAACACAAGAGTGAGGATTCTAATCTCTCTCTCTCTCTCTCTCTCTCTCTCTCTCTCTCTCTCTCTCTCTCTCTCTCTCTCTCTCTCTCTCTCTCTCTCTCTCTCTCTCTCAAATTGGCAACAATGGCAAATGAGAAATTAGAATGTAAATGGAAAAATTCATAGCAATTTATTTTTACGTGGGGGATAGGCTCCATCTAAGGCCCTTCCGCCTTGGGAGGCAGAAGGGGAGGGCAGAAGGGCTGAGGGCAGGCGGTCCTTTTTACTACGTAATGTCGTAACGAAGTTGTCTTTTGCTTTTCACATGTTGTGCAAAATGCTTTTACTTTTCTTTCAATTTGTTTTTTGATGGAATGTGCATTAGGACAGCCAATGACAGCTGCCACATAACACGTGCACATTCTAGGTCGTGCACATGTTATGTGACAACCATCATTGGCCATCCACATGCACATTCCATCCGAATTTTCAAGGGCTACGTGTCAACTCGATATTAGCTTTTCACTTGAGAAAAGCTCAAAAATAATGTGCTATGTCCCAACTTTATATTGACTTTTCACTTGAGAATTGTCAAAAGAAAAAAAAAGGCACACAAAAAATTTCTAGTTCTAAATCTACACAAACATTACAGGAGGTGCCTCCAAAATACAAAAAAGTTGAGCACTTGGCATTACGAAAGCTTAAAATTTGCTTATATCTTGCTACATTTGGAAGCTGCAAGACTTGGTGGGCAATTATTAGAAGCATAACTTAGAAGCATAACTGGCTGTGCGTAGCCTCTAAAGGGCTCGGCATCTGGCCACCTACTTCCCATAGCCATCCACCTCTCAATGGATATCATACACGTAGCCTTACACTAGGAATTTAGACACCCAGCAAACCATTTTTACAAAGTCTCAATACAATGCCACCATTTCTACAACGGCTCTGCTTTTCTGCGATGTTGGTGGCCATCACACAATTTCTACAGCATCTCATATCGAACATAGTTCGTTTGTCTGTATACAATATTTTTTCTCTTTCATCTTTTTGTTTGTGCTCTGCTTTTATCTCTTCTTGTTGGCATAGCTTTTCTGTTTGTTTGGAATGTTGTCTAGTTATTCTTTTGATTGTTTTGAAACAGCACGATATAGATGCATAATCATTATAAATTTTGTTTGCTGTATTTTAATTCAGTTGAGAGAGAGAGAGAGAGAGAGAGAGAGAATATGTTGTTTTGTTTGAAAACACAAAACAGAAACGTCTTTCTAAAATTTTCATTTCCTACACTTAGTAGCCAAATACTTGTGGAAAAGACCATTATCCCAGCCAGGTTTATGATTTCAAGGCCCTTTGCATTAATAATACAAACTCAATTCAATATAGACAATTAGCTTTCGAATGAATTAACCAACCATTTAGATGCTTGTAGCGAAAAGTAAAAATATTTCAAGCATTTGAAGTGTAAAAAGGAAACTCAAAAAAGCTGAAAGAGAAATTGGCTGCGAGAAGGTAAGTTGTACTATACAGTTGCAAAGCCAGAGGCATTTCCTGTAATCAGCCGCCCCCACAGAGACACACACAAAACACATAGTACAAAAAGGTCTGATAAAAATTTTTATAGCAGTCAGAGTCTTGAGTATGGCAAATATCTGCACAAGAAGTCAAGCCTAGATCTTCTCAGGGTTTTGAAATGCCTCAATTAATTTCATAATTCGATTAGTAGATAATTTTTGGGAAGGTAGTGTGCTAAACAATCCCATCTTTCTTTATATGAATTTAGCAAGAAGCATGTAGGATTGAATCAAAGATTCATTGGCTCTCCTGTACGTTTGATTACTATACCACGCAATGAACATATGTGGCTATTCTGCCCATCCTTAGAAAGCAGAACGTGCAGAAACTAAAAAGTAAGATAATTTTGTTTTTCAAATCACGATTCAATTTCATAATGATCGTGTCTCCTGCAATTTGATATTACTTAAGATTTCCAGCTTTCTTTAATGCGTAGCCGAAGCCTTTAATATATGGCAACAACATTGCTCAAGTCATCGGACAAAGGCAGATCACACTTTGTACGTTAAAAGCTCATCATTTCCAGCAAAATCGTTTAAAAATGGAACAGAAAATGACATGCTCTGCTTCGATTGAGCTTTCAGAAGGGTGTCAAAAGTTCCCATACTTGTGCATGTAAAATAAAACAGAATTCTTATATTTCTCAAAGTTACAATCATTAATAGCCACCTGCTCATTTCACAAAGGCTAACTAAAAGTGTAATGCTACAAAACTGCCTACGAGCATAGAGCCAGCAGGAAGTGAGCAGGAGGCTAAATGATGAGATTTCAGGTACTCCAGTGAATATTACAGTCCAAGTTGACCATTTAAATAGCTGCTATCAATAGCCTGTACCCATTTGGATTTGCTTCTCTCCACCTCCAAGCAGTTGACAAGCTTTCTTTGAGGTCTGTATATTTAGCAGTCCAATTTAGTTCTCGAAAGATTTTTGAAGGATCACTAAAGACTTCGGCATAATCTCCTGGTCTTTGATCCAAGTATCTAACATTAATATTTACCCCTGTGGCTATCTTGCAAGCCTCTACAAACTCCTTCACTGACACTCCTGCCAGAAAACATTTCAAAAAATTGTTACAGCACAAACACATAGGCCTTCAACACCTTTTGAAACAGTAAAACCCCAAAGGAACAGATATTATCATACATAAATCTGACTCTGCAGCTCAGAAAAAGCAAGGTTATTCAGGTATCAAGTTCTTAAATGTTTCTAAGAAAGATACAAGAGTAACTGAAGAGAAACCTAAAAAATTCTTTTCACTGAAAACATTGATGGAAAATAATGGAAAAATAAAAATCCAGATATCTCAGATCTTAAGAGGTCTTTAAGGATTTAAACTTGATAGGCTGCTTGAAGAATTATTAGATAGCAAAATGATCATCTCTGCACAGCCAGCCACTGTAAAAGCTGCGATAATGCCACAACATAGATTCAGATCAGAACAGTAAACACAGTTTTGTTTTCCAATAAACGTATCCTGTCCATAGTTCCCGGAACTGAACGTAACTGTAGCTAGACATGGTTCTATACCGTTTCTAAGGAACCTAAGGAACAGTCAAGTTGTTTTTTTTTCAAATCCCACCCCTTAATCCCCAATAACAGCCTAGTTTGCAGGGGTGATTAAATGATTAGAAAATCATTAAAAAAATGGTTTTTAGAAATGATTATAAGATAATTGTCAACTCTTGAGATTTCTAAAAAACGGTTTTGTGCATAAAAAACGGTTTTAGGGTGTTCTTGTTCCTGTTCCTAGTTTTCTATTCTTGCTCTTGTTCCTGTTCCCAGGAACATAATTCATTCATTAACTTCAACATTATTTTTAGAGGGTTCCTAAATCTGTTCCTTAATCATTTGTCTGACTATAAGATAACCAGGCTCCTTCCTACGTCGTGTTCTGTTTAAAAGAAGAAGAAGAGTAAGCTGCCCAAAGAGTGCAACTTTACAGTTGCATGCTAATGTTCCTAGGTTCCTGTTCCTCTTTGTGGGTTTTTGTTCCTGTTCCTGTTCCCGCTCCCAAGAACGCAATTGATTCATTAATAACAACAAAAATTTTGAAGGGTTCCTAAATCCTTTCCTTAATCATTGGTCTGACTATAAGATAACCCTCTGCTGCTTTGCACAGGTTTCTCTCTCTAAAAACAGCGTGCAGCAGAAATTTTCAGAAACAGTTCCTAAATTCATTCCTTAGGAACAGAATGGAAGCTCCTAATGAACAGTACCGTAACCGTTCGTACAAAAATTTCCTTGGGAATCGAATTCTATGAGATTCCTGTCAAAAAAAGCTTCCTGTAGAGTAGATTGGTTAAGCACCACCATGTCAATAAAAAAGTGAGGAGGGCAAAAATGTTTTCTCCAAAGCTCCAAAATAAGGGCATGTATGAAGTATGTTAACATGAATTAATATCTGGATCTTTGTTGCAGCGGAACGCATTCCAGGGGGGGGTCTGCATTCTGGAACACTCGTTCCGGAACGCATGTGATTGTTTTTACTATAAACAGTATATTGATTAGTAAGTACTGTTATTTAGCTGATAAAAACATACAAAACTTTAGTTTCAAAAAAAAATTAACTATAAAAAACAATCAGAACAAAGACAATTAGAACAATATTACTTTACAATAATAGGGTCCCTACAGTGTTTACTAAAATTTCAGACAATCACCATCAGATGGAAAATTCCAGGAATGTGTTCCGGAACGGGGGGTGCAACTATGATCTAGATATAGAAAGGGTACAAGACCATGAATGAATATATCTGGATGTAGAACTTGCGCAAGACCACAACCACGGACTGGCCAGTCCACATTACATCTTACACATTTGGCCAAGAAAAATTTAAAGAGCCCAATTAACTCCCATCTTCCCTTGTGATGCAAGATCGCTAACTTGTAATGTGTATCTTGTAATGTGACACTGAATGAATGCTTTAGTTTCCACAAAAATCAATTTCATTCGCTCTAGCAAAAGGGCGCCAATCGTTATTACTCATAGAAAGCTTCATCATAATGAATTATAATACCACTTCCAGAAACCCATAAATAATCATGTATTCTGATAAAATCTCTTGGCCCCCTTATCTGTCGACAACACAAAATTCTAGAATGACCAATGAACAAATTGAAAATTAAAAAGGTGTTCAGCCTACCTTTGTTGACAAATCGACAAGGTATATCATACAAATTTTCTTCAATTAATCTTCTATAGTTCACAATCAAGGGATGCTACAAACAAAAGTCAACTTGCCACTACTTACTTCCATGTTCAATCAGCATAACCAGGATCGAATCTGAAACTGTAGGCACTCATTCATACTGCCTAGCTATTCTGTTGCTTGGGTTTCTAGTTGTTAAGTTCGTGCAAGGCTACAAAAGTTCTGAAATGGAGAGACCTACTCCCTTAATAGAAATTACAATGAAAATAATCTCTACATCTCTGGCCTGCCTTGTCCTTCTTTCCAACCTTCACAATTGTATTTAAGGGTTGAGTTTTTCTATTCATCTTTGAGCTTCAGTTTGTGTACACATCAACTGACACGCTGGTTATCTTATCCAGCTCCCAACTTTCAACTCTGCTTGATCATGAAAAATATTCCCTTTAAAGATACTGGGGATTTGATCGATGGCCCCCTTAACTCGAATAACTGCATAGTCTTGAGAACATTGACTATCAAAGAAAGGCGATAACCTAAATCTATACTGATTTTCTTTTGTATTTCAGATTGCACAATGCTATTCTTTGAACTAAAAGAGAGAAATTTAAGTGCAAACTTCTAAATGAGTTCATCAGGGTCAGCTTCAGTGAAATCTCCCTTTCGGTACAATCTTATGATAAGCACAAATAGTGACAAGTTAAAGTAGTCTCCAGACTCCATAGAGGCTCCAGGTACCTCTGCCAGTGCCAACGTTGTAAATTCCCACTTTCCCTGGAACAGCATGCTCCAATGCCTTCATATGAGCATCAACCAAATCTGTTACATGAATGTAATCTCTTATACAGGTTCCATCTTTGGTGTCGTAATCAGAACCCTTTACCTGAGGAAAGCAACCAGAAAACTTGTTTGGGGTAGCTTGAAGACATCAACAGTGTCAAAATAAAATGCTAAGTAAAGATCAGTGAAAAGATATGAAATCATTTCGTTAAGAATGGGCAAAGAGAAATTTTACAATCATCCTGATTGCATAAACTTTCCCGATACAATACGACATTGACTGAAGCACATAGCTTAATTGCTCCTGAATTCTACTTAGAAGGTCACATAATTCCCAGCTTCTTTTAAGAAACAAGGGTGATTGTCAAAGTTGAGCTGAATCTAACATCATTGTTCCTGCTTGATTGAAAGCTGAAGCTTCAAAATCCAGTCAACAACTTTTCAGGCTCAAACTCAATGGATAGCAGACAATCTTACCTGTAGCCCTGGGATTGCACCCATTGCTGCATCAAAACAGGCACCTGAAATTCTTCCATGCGGGCGAAGCTCTGGCCTTGGTGCCTCCCCAAGCCTCCCTTCCGGATCAGATCCTATAACATTGAAGTACCTGGAAAACCTGGAAAATCTTAGGTAACATGCTACAAAGAAGGAGAAACATATCATGAAAGCTATATTAAAAGCTATGATAGCCACACACAAGTATCGATCAAGGAAGAGTGCCATCATCGTCAACAGATGTCTTAGGTTAAATTTCTTTCACTGAAACTTAATTTTTTTTGTTTGATGTGTTCTCAAATGCAGATATCAATCATTCCTTATTGATCAGATATTGCAATTTACCCCAAGCTAGCGTAATGCATCCACAACAATGAATAAGAGTCAAACCTAGAGTATGTTTAAGGGTTGACAAAGCTTGGGCTAGGAAATCTAGACTTACAGAGTCTAGAGTACTAGGAACAAGAACAAAGCACACTACTTATAAAGTCCTCAACCAAGAATCCTATTCTAAGCATGCCAATCACAAGTAACACAAGGGAAACGGATGGTGGACAACCAACCCAACCAAACCTAGATCGAACGGATCTGGCCCCCAAGCTATGGATCAATCTCAAAGAGGAGTGAGGCATCACACCAGCAGCATACGGCTACCAGTCCCCCAATCAAGGATACACTAGTGAGAGCCCAATAGGTATACTTATACCCTCCAAGGCTCATGCACCACTAGTAGTGCACTGTGACACCTCACTGGACACCTCTGCAGCCTATCTGGGCCACGTCATCCAATTCCCCAATGACTCATTGATAGACCCATATAAATCCACCATCATGAGTTTAGGCCTACAACCATTGATTATGACCCTATACACATAAGGGCCCCAAATCTCTTATAGTCACAATTAACTTACGGGTTGTTGGTCTACTGATCTCTAGCGTGGACACGCTACCCGAGACCAATCGTGGGCATGACATTCTTCCGACTTTATTCAAGTTCTGTCCTCAGAACTTAAAACTAGGGAAGTTTTTTTCTTAAGCTCCATTCCTATTACCAGGAATCATCATTGTCTGTGCGACTCTTCCATCAAACCAGATTCTTGGTAACTATACGATTTCGTTTAGTTCTTGTATCCAAGATCCTTCTGGCCTCAAGTCGAGACACACCCGATAATTCATCGAACAGGCCTAGTTGATCTCCAGAACCAAGATGCTCTCCTTCACATAGACTCTTCTTGAGTCAGCTTACGTGAAAAACCAATTGCATTTGAGTTCCTTCCGGGAGGTCCAACTGGTAAGCTAAGGATCCGATCTTTTTCAAGATCTCATACGGTCCTCTGTATCTAGGGGATTATTTGTAATGCTTGTCGGTACGCGTTACACTAGAATCTTTTGGGATTTTTAAATACACCCAAACCCCCATTTGAAAGTCTCAAGGCGATCATTTCAGATTAGCATAATGCCAATGCCTATCCTGGGCACACTGGACATTCTCACGTGTTATCTGTAGCATTTCCTGCATATCGTGTAGGAAATCCACTACCCTCTGAAAACATGATCGTTCGAGTAACAGACACTCTATAACTACTTGGTCTTTACCCGAATAAACATAGCCGATTTGGTAAGATGATCAGTCGTACCAAAATTCCACTATCCTGTTTATTCATCCGGGGTAATTTTACCATGAACACAATCCTCTCTTATGGATCAGGTATATCCTAGAGTCTGAGTTATGATTCGCCAATCCTAACTCTCCAGATTCTCAAGACCATACCATAATATAAGAGTGCATCACAATTCTTAGAAGACACATGAGTTGTTCCAAAAAGTCCTTTCCATCTAGAAAGTTTCAGACTTTTCCAACTCACATATGGTGCCTATATAAAGATTGTAAACCAAAAAACGCCCTTACTTTAGCCATGGCACAAAGTGTCATTCCAAAGTTAGGGTTCAATCTAGAATACGTCTAGAAATTACTCTTTAAGTTCTAATCTAGAATAACTTAAGATTTATCGGAACCTCATTACGTGAAGTTCTAACCTTTGGCAACCAACAACTATCCAACTCTCCTGAGTCTTCCGAGATAGCATTCTATACTTTCCAATCGGGCAAAAAAAGGCCAAAAGTTCCCGTGTATTCTATGCACATAACCCTTTTAATGAATCAAAACTTGACCCATAAAAGGTTGCAACTTATAAGCAATACATTTTAGCAACAATATTTATAAGAAAGTGCCTGCGTAAAAGAAAAAATGCCTCTAAGTAAATGCTAATTTTATGTTAAGAGAAGGTACTTGTTATTCCAGAAAAAACGAGCTTGTATTTTTTCATGCTATGAGAAATGAAGTAAGACTGCCTTCTGAGATAGTTTTTCTAAGATGAGGACCAATTGAAAGAAGTTGGTTGTAACTGTGAATCTGACATGATTGAGAATAATGAATATACGATGAGGATTCCTAGTAACAATCTGAGAAGTGTCGTAGATATGACATGCTGGATGATTCACCATAAGGACAGATCTAAGAATGGAGAGCATTCAAAAATTGCTGACGAAGAAGGAACAAGAAAAAACATTATTCACCTATGCATGGATTTAGGAGTGCTCAATCTTATGACAATTTTCTTGTGTAAAAGAACGGATATAAATTCGTGTACTGAAAAGAAATGATGGATATAGGATTTTTCAATCCTCTGAGATAATAGATCGCTCCCTTTATTTGTGGGTGGTTGAGATTGAGTGGGAAGGGATGTCATCATAGTCGAGAATTGTATAAACCATAGATTGAATTATAAGTTGTCTTTAAATACAAATATCACATGTTTCCTTACAAATCAGATTTCCAACTCGTGAATTTTCCCCCCCGGGCTTGGGAGTCTTGTCCGTATTTTAATCCAAAATGTCAAGCCTCTAGGAGTCATGGTTTTTCAAGGTGACACATTCTTAAAGTACAAGCATAGCATTTGTGCCCACAACATTAAGGACTCTCGGTAAAGTGTCGTTCACATTTTAGTGGGTAAGAAGAAAACAAAAACATGAAGCATGCTTGTGAGCACAAGTATCCAATACGTTGCACAAGTAATCTGTCCAATTGACTCTTTCTATGATAAATGTCAACTTTATGTACCACCAAAAAAGCCTTGTTGTGTAAGAAAGCAAATTACAAGAACTGGAGTGGTTTTGGAGAAAAGAACAAATTGAGAACTCTAAAAGGCAAACAATGACAACCAATCTACACACAACTTACAATAAGCTAATACAACAGATTGCAAAGCAAAGTGCATAAAATTTTCCTCTCCCCTTATAGCCCAATCTTGTTTGAAACCTATTACTCTTGATAGGACCTCCCTGAAACATTCTTTTAGTTTTTTACTAAAGGACACCAAAACTGCACTTACAAAATAAGGGCTATTTGCTTGTTAAGCCTGTTACTTCTCCAACAAGCATCTGCCTAGGTAACACTTGTTGCAGCATGTCGTTCTCAAGGTAAATCTCAGTTTTAAATATTGGACTGTACAAAGAATTGCACAATGTGCTCTCTAGCTCCATATTAGATAATTTTTTCTAGCAGTACCTAAACTGGAAAAATATAGTTTTCATGTATGCTCATATGCCTTATTGTGTGCCTATAAATCAAAAAGTTAATATCTAGTAAAAGAATTGAAAAACAGCTAGTTGAAAATGAGGACATTTATTTCCTGGATTTAAAAAAAAAAGTATCTTTGGAATGTACCGCAAAATCATAGCAGCCATGTCAGAGGTCCTAACATAATCACGAATCATATCCTCTGCCATCTTTTTTGACTTCCCATAAGGATTTATAGGCACCTACCATCACAAGGGAGTTATTAGCATTTCAAGATTCTAGATCTATCCACTCTTCTAAAGAATTCAAAGTCTTATTGTTCAAAGCGCTTGAATACAAAATTGCTTCAGCTCTGCAAGATTAGGGGAAAAAATAGAACGTGAGATAAAAATTACAACCATGTCATTTAGCTTTTGATTTCAAACGTTTCCAACTGAAGTAGACAACATCATCATTTAATTTTCACATATCTCAGTTACAATAGTAAGCAAATGAAATGATTAGAGGCCCATTGCATCTCTAAAGTTACAAATTTTAATACCTGGGGGGTATCTTCCGTTATTGGCATTCGTTCAGGTTCACCATAAGTTGCGCAAGTGCTGGAATAGATCAAAGTTTTCACTTGATGATAAACCATCGCTTTGAGCAATGTTAAAGTATTGGATGTGATGTTGTGATAATACCTGTAGCTCCAACACAACTCATTTTAATCTGTAAATGCTTCCCTGTCCCATTGGATTATGATATATAACAAAAGCACTTGCCAGGTCTTTCTGACATTGAAAAGCGGATTTTTTGAGCATTGTTAATGTGTTAGTTGTTGATGAACAAGATACACAAATCTTTATCAAAGCAAAGTACTCCAGGCACAGTCAGCTATGACGAGGAAAAACTCTAGAGCAAAGAATAAGAGTGAAAAACACAGCAATTCAAATGTTAACAGGATATTTGCATATGTAAACACAGTGCACACACACACACACACACACACACACACACACACATGTATGTATCTATCTATCTATATGGATAACTAGATAACAGGATTATTGCACATACAGTCCCAAGCCTCCAATACAGTAAACTGCACAAATGCTTAAGGTCCCTTTAATATGAAGTCGAGAAGATGCACCAAAAGGGATCTCAAAACTTAGATAAGTTCCAGAATAGTGACACTTGCAAAAGAGCACTTGGCGAGATTTATGTTCATACCGAAGCGGTTCTGCCATACTCTCACCTACATAGGCCACAGCAGCAAAATGCATCACTGCATCAATGGCATTCTTTGCAAACAAGTCATGAACCTGTTAACATTATTAAGGTGTCACATCATGTAAATCAGCTTCACCAGTTTATACCAACCAAAAACTCAAAACAGCTCTCATGAAAAACCTTTAAATGCTGCTTTACATTAAGAAGTGAAAGTGTGAGAGTGGAGTAGCAAAGACAATGATGAGAACTGAGATTGGATACAGCTTTGCTGTCCCCAAGATCAGCATAGACAAACTGCAGCCTCCCAGGCCCTGAATACAACTGCTGCAAAACTTGGACTGCCCCTATATTCCCTCGAGAAAGATTGTCCTGGAAAGAATGGTGTTATAGTAATCATGTGCAAGTGACCATTCCAATGCCTGAGATTAATGCAAAAATCTTAAAATTACTATCAGCCCATAGGTTAAATTTGTTTCTAATCAAAGTTCCTGGGAGCAACACAAGGGGACTTACTTCATTGTCTGCTTACCACAATTGTAACCCTATGACCATCAGTCAAAAGTCGTAGCACTGCATGTGATCCAATAAATCCTGCTCCTCCAGTAACCAGCACGTGCATTACACCTTCTTCCCTTTTGGAAAACTGTAATACGAAAAAAAACATGCACAAGTCACATGACCAAGAGGGAAAGAACAAGCTTGAAAGCCTTGCAAAATGCATGAATGCTTATCGAGACTATCATTATTCCCTTTGTTTCCAACAATTCGACTATTTGATGATGTGCTTGATGTCAGTGTTCAGTGGATCCATGGATCTAGATCTTTCAAATAAATCTCAATGGGAGTTTTATTGACAGTAAAATATGTTATGACATCACAAAAACCTTAGATTTATCAAAAAATGCTTGCATTAAAGTTTTGCAGATTACAGATTGGATAGAAACTAAGCTATTGAAGACAGTGAATTGACCTCTTAGAAAGACTAATCTTCTAGTTAATGCCACTACTGATTAGAATCTTGCTTTAAGGCTCTCATACAAACCATTCTGCCTTCAAGAAATTCAGTGATTACAACTTGTATGAATATTTCACCCAAAAAATGCTTTGATAGGATATCCAGGGGTTGTTACAGTGTAAGGCGTTTTGAATAAGGCAAGTTCAGTAAAGCTAATTGAGTGAAAAACTTGACCATTCTACGCACAGGAATTTCAGCAATTTGTTCCACTTGATGCTAAATAATTCTTAGAAGCACTTTTTGTTCCAGTGCACACACAATGCCAGCTTACCAAGTCATGGCCATCTGAGGCAGACGACTGTCTTAAAATGAACATGCAAATTGCAGTCATAATAGCTGCTACAACAACTTTAGCTACAACATGTGACCTGGGCCTTGAAACTCCATAGTCCATTCCTGTTGACAAGAAAACAAAGTCAACACAGAATATGAAGGTCTCCTCTTACTGGTCGCTAAAACAAAGTGTTGCAGCTCATTGACATTTAACTTGTAATCATCAGCTAAGAAGAAGTGCATTTCCACCAAATGATGAAACTAGGAGTTCCTGCAGTAGCATGCATCTCTCTCATTTCAATGCAAGACATCAATTCTCTCTCTCTCTCTCTCTCTCTCTCTCTCTCTCTCTCTCTCTCTCTCTCTCTCTCTCTCTCTCTCTCTCATGGGCTCTATTCTATGGTCACTAAGTTGTATACACTCTTCGAAACATCATGAAATGGTTTCTCTCTTATGGTACCAAACCAATAAAAATACCTTACCTTGTTAAACTTGGAAATATGACGGCTATGATCTGTGCACATTTGGAGGATACGATCTAACGGTGGGCATCATCAAGCACCCAATACACCCAGGTGTATTGCTATTTCTATATAAAGGGAGATTACACAACCCTAACTTCACTCTTCCTGCTCTCTCTCTCTGCTTCTCTCTCCTTCTATCTTGTTCTCTCTCGTTGCATCTCTTCACTGCAACCTTATTCAACGTGAAGAAGGGAAGGCCTGTGATTGCTATTGGAAGAGTATTCGGGTGGAAGAGTACTACACAAAAGGTATGGTTGCTATCAAACCCTTGGCTTAATGATTACCTATACGTGAAAGGTTACATTTGTTGGCTATGCTTGTGGTAGATGGCAAAGCTTCAAAAACAACTACGTTTGGGCGCTGCCTTTGGATCATTCCGGAGCTAAAACAAAGGTATGAGACTCATACTTGCTTCTATCAACCTGTCAAAAGACAGCATGCTGCCTCTATTGGATAATCGCATTATTACTTGCATTATTATGTGCTGTTAGATAGCACTTCTGCGATGGGCTGTAGGCTGCTGGCCAGCTGACTGTGGATCGCATCTCTACACACGCTTTTGTGTGTGGCTACACGTTGACATATACTTTTTTGGTTGTGCCCTACTAAAAGCAAAACTGGCCGCCATCCCAGCAGCGATGGATCGCTGTTCCACATGCTGTTTTTTTATAGTATCATGCATCGTTTCAGTACGTAGCAGCTTGTGATGCATGGGCCTTTGTCTACTCATAACCTATTGCAGATGGGTCACAACATACTTCAGATATTGCTCAAGTATCCGTTGTTCATACTGCCGCTGAATATGATATGTGATTGGTTGATTAAAATTGTCAATACATAAGGTTGTGTGTATTGCCACTAAAGGAGACTTGTTGAGGTATGGAATATAACAGTAACCTTAAGTACAATGATAACCAAAGTTATACTACTGCCTGAGATGCGATGAAATTCGAATAATCTACTGGTTCTATGACACTTGAAAACTCTCTTACCTTTTTGAATTACGCTTGACTATTCTATATATTGTTCTTAAACTACGACACTCTAGTAAGGATAATGCGATATCATTAACAAGTTATTTTCGGTTTGAAATCATTCGTAAGTAAGGAGTTTTTCGCTTGAGCAGTTGGAGATGGGAAGCTTGCAGGAAATGTCTTCGTCTCATAAACCAATGTGAATGATATACGATTCATGCACACTTAAGGGTGCAATAGAAGTTCGGAGAATAGTTGTTTGCTATTATATGTTCTTGAAGAACTTACCTTTCTTGCCGTAAACTGATATGGATTGGTCTAAGTTAGTAAAGACAAGGTATAGACGCATAAAACTAAAAGCGGCTATTGAAAGTGGGCTATATACTTGGTTAGAGTGTGATTAAAAGTGGGCTTGGATGGCATGGATTTGCCAAACCCCTACGAGGTGCTTGGACTCCCAACTGCCTTCGTGGGAGATCCTTGGGACTAGCATGGCATGGATCTACCCTAGTACCTAGCACTGATACTAAAAGTCATTTCTCTCTTTTTATCTGTGTATTGCAAAACAACTTCTTACGTGTAGAATGTTAATGTGATTTCAATACATTCTTTTGACCCTTATGTTGATCAGTATGGCATTTGCCCTGATACGGTTTTGTTAAAGGGCAGACTGTATTGGTAAATATAAAACGCATGTTAGGGAAGATTGGACATATCACTTGTAATTGCAATCATGCTGATAAAGTAGTGAATCTTGTTTCAGACATGGATAACAACTGATGCTCAACTATGACACATGTCTTCCTCACGTAACTAACTCGTGCGGTTGTATTTTGTGGGATGGTGGCAAGTAACAGCTGAGTGTCCTAAAACTTGCTTCGCTTTATGGTACTCTGTACAGTAAGACTTTATACAACTTTGTTTTTACCTGTTATGCTATAAATTGAAGGGTAACGGGTTCAAAAGGGTTTGGTCTTGACTTGTTAAGGGGGACTATGTGAAATCTTCTCTCTCTCTCTCTCTCTCTCTCTCTCTCTCTCTCTCTCTCTCTCTCGACAGATTAAGTCTCATGATGTTGATGTGGATCCCTTGAGGATACATAAATTGGATTGTGACGATATTGGTATTACCAGGACATTCTGCTGATGCTAGTTGTCCAACCACTATATATGGTGAGTATTTTTTTTAGTTGGAGGAGGGACATGAAAATGGCTTAGCGAGATCGCCATATTCTAGCGATTTTACTTGCCACCCTCATAGCGGCAGCCACAATGTTCTGGATTATTTTTTGGGGTCACCATCTCTTAAACAACTCATTTCAGAGCTTATTTTTTTCCCTCCCTACCACCTTGTCAAATGACTCCTTTCTCACATTACACCTTGATACCATGATGTGTCAACTCCCATCCGCTCCTATTACCATGCCAAGGGCACCCAAATATACCTTTGGCAATGAGTATACATAACTTTACTAGGACTTTCTCTCCTCTCTACTCTAGTACTTCCACATGATAGTCCACTTCAGACTCAGGCCACCTTTCACACAGTTGTGCTCCATACACTCGCTTCTATGGCTTTTCTATCCAAATGCTGTAAATTTCCCTATCATTCCCATTCTCACTCGTCATCCACACAAACCCTGGTATGATGCGGTATGTAAACATTTCCATTTCCAAGTCAAACACGCATGACTACTTACCTCACATCTTTTACATAACTCAAGCGCCTATGTCATTGGAAAAAGCTGACATCTGAGAGTAATGATGGGAAACAACTGATAGACCTCTTTGGTTCTCTTATGGGTCCGTTTGGAGAGAGTTCCTCCCCATGCCCCACCTCCACCATTGAGTGGCTTACATGTTGGGCCAAGTATGTCACTACTCTCTACACTATCCTCACTGATGCTCCCATCGTCATCTCCCAAGTCCCTCTACTTTCTCCTTCTTTACAGCTGATATGGTTACCATGGCCATTGAAAAATTGAGTTCCTGTCAAGCACAGGATATTATAACTTGGAACCCGAACTCCTGATTCATGATGCTAGCATCCTTGCACCTATCTTTGCTATGAGATTAGAAAGAGTTACCATTGACTTTTTTGTGATCCTCCAGTCACACTATGCTCTATTGTTTTTTATGAGGATCCACGTTGTGTTATCTTGATGATATGGGAGATGTTTCTTCTACACTGACACAATATGTAGATCTAGCTCCCAGCCCCAGAGTACCTCCTTTTTCTCAAGGAGATGCTCTAGAGCAGCCATTGAGAGTGAGACACTATCTAAGGATGAGACAAATATCTTGTCCCGAGATTAACACCACCAACATCATGATCGAAGGCAACTTATAGTATTGAGATTGAGATCCTCTCAAAGATCTTGACAGATTACAAGCACCTGTGAGGATGCAACACCCTCTATCTTCAGTATCATTTGCAGTGTCAAGGCCATCTATTCTTTCTTACTTCATCAAAGCCCTAGCTCCACTATGACATGATATATGTTATGCTACTGCCCATATGGATTTGATATGACATGGCATATGATATGCTACTGCCCATATGGATTTGACAGGAACCTCCTCTGACTTCAACTAATCAATTAAAAAATAATTGTTGATGCCTCTTTGAGGGCATGTGAAGCCCACAAGTCATTTGGAAGCTTGACCTCTAGAAAAAGTGCACCACCTTACTGATTTTTCGCATTGTACTGTTCGCATGTGTGGACAGTACAACCGAGGGTAGCGCGGCGGCCTGCCCTCTTGATGACCTTATCTCTCTCTATATTGCAATTATAACGTCCAAATTGGTGCAAAACAGAGATAACTGACGATTATATGTCGATGTTAGCATGCCATGCATGCTTGTATTAATATTGATTTGGTGATGACCGGTAATGGAATTGATAATCAGTTGCTAAAAAATCGATTTTTATTACTTTCTAATTGCCAACCAGAAAATCGTCATTGTACTGAAATAAGTAACATTCCAATCTGTTTTGAGTTTATTTCCCAATATTATTAACTATCTTTTGAAATTGGCTTCAGGTAGTGAAATGGCCATTTTAGAATTTGGTCAAAATGGAGGTGAATACATTTGCGCTTTATAAACTCCTGATGCCGCAATCTTCTTTTGCTTCGTTACGTACAGAAAAGATAGAAGAATCACAACGAACACACAAAGCTGCACTAATAGTCAAGTTGATGTTCAATGATAGTGATACCGGTAAGACTCCACGACGGAGTGGCTCGGGATTGGTTCCTGCGGCGTGTGAGAGGAGAGACCTGCATCAGAGCTCCTCCGCTCCAACAGTGCGGTAGATTTCGAATAATGAAAACCAATCTGCCAATGCTTCTTCTTCCTAACCAAATCCTGGTTCTTTCCCAGAGATCACAGAGCCGAAGAAAGGCACTGGAAGTAACACAAATGTTCAGAGCTCAAAATATTAATAACTGAGAGCACAATAGCTGGCACCCTTTTGAGCCTCAATTTTTCAATGAAAGTAAGAGTCGAAAATTTACGACCGGAGCAGTTCCACATGTATTGTTACCAAAATCTTTCAAGAGCGAACTACAGAAAATCGAAGCAACACAAACTCTTTCTGAAGTATGCAGATTTTCGGGAGATTTCAGGGGCAATGAGGAACATTGAGGCAATCTCAATCTTGCAAAATGCACAGCACCAATGAATAACACTTCAAGCCATGAAACTATGGATTGAGCAAATGGAAAGAAGTGAACCGCGAAGCGCACAATTTGGCACGGGAATCTTACAGCTCGCACTCCTTAAAACATTCACGAGCACTCACGCACCAAGAAATCCGTCGCTAAACTCCCATGATGCATCACCAAAAAAATAACTTATATTGGGAAGAAATAGCGCAACCGCAGCCTCCTCCTTCCGCTCAGCCCCGCCTTCACATGAACGTGGATAGTGCTCGTGCTGCTGCTGCTGCTGGCCGTGCTTCCCACCTCACCGTCACAGCACCAGCTTCCGCCATCGCCAGCAAGCACCATCCCCAGTTCAGTCTCGCTCTATTCTTTTCCTTTCCCTCTTCTCTTATCTTTTCCTTTTCTTTTCTTTTCGATTAATTTCTTTTCCCTCTTCTCTTGTACAACGTAACTTCATTTTCTTTTCTTTTGCTTGGTTTCTTTGACCTAGCTATTCTTAAAGAGGAGGCTCCCTATAGCTGGTAACACTCAACCACAAAAGCAGCGGGTAAGCTTGGCGGTAGCCAATTGTCAAGGATGAAGGATACCTGACGTAGCAGTTGGAGATGGACAACTCAGATTACGTATGAGGTATCAAGCTAGTGCTAGTAGCATGCTAAGTTGTTGGAGCGATGAAGCATGCTACAGGGTGGTAGCTAGTCGTTGAATGAACAATATAGGATGTAACAATTGGAGGTGGACATGTCAGACAGAAAACGAGTTTTTGAGCCGATGGTATGGCTTGTAATCACTCTTCTCTTAATCAACCACAAAGTGGTGTCCATGTTTTTTCCCTTCACAATTGGGTGTAATCAGGCTTCTAGATGCCATGTTCATGTTTTCTCCCTTCACAACTGCTACGATGAGCAGACTATAGTAGATGAGTAAAAATATTGGTTTAGGGTTTAGATATTGGTTGTTTGGTGGCCCATTGTAGCATGGGGAGATGAAATGACCAACCATTATATCCTTACCATGAGCCAACAAACATCCATCATTATACATAATGTGTGTTGAAAGTCTTTAAAAATTGCGGACATTGTTTTCTTTCACCAATGATTCCATCCATGAGGACTAAATATTTTTAAGATTCCATCCATGAAGCTTACTTTTAAGATTCCATCCATAAGAGAAGTATTTTCAATATTTCATCTATGAGGACTTTCTAATTTGAGGGTTGAAAATTAGAGCCAATGAAATTATGAGGTTTTATTATCATTTCCTAGGTAATGATGGTCTCCAACTCAATCTGGACCATGGATACATGTAAGATTTGAGTAGACACACATAATGGATATTTGTTAGAGAATGCACAGACTGGGACCTAGCCAAAGACGAAGCTCTATACAAGCTAGAAGTCTCACTTTGGGACAATAGTATCAAGATGGTGAAAGACCCAACTGCAGAGCAACTCACCGAGGCGTGCCAGGAGAAAAGAGCCTATCTCTTTGAATCCCCCATCCGGAGGCTCTCCAAAAGGAAAAGCACCCGCCCCCTTACCATAGTTGAGTCCTCAAGCATCTAAGAGTGTAAAGAAGCTTAAGAAAACCATGAAAAATATGGGATTTAAGGAAAATAAGCCACCCCTAGGATGCAAGCATCTCTACAAGGCTCAAATGTGTGAGTGAAAGGTCAAGAGTGATAAACAAGGTATCAAGATCGAGATAAGGACCTCCTGTCAAGTGCAAGAGAAAATCCGACAAGATGTCGTGGAAGAGCCCAAGCTTGTGCACGACGTGTCGGAAAAAGGTGTGCAGAAGATAGGTCGAACTCGAATGAAAATAATTCGAGTGTCTAGAAAGAAAACTTTTCGTGCGTGGCAAAATAAACTATCTTCCTCTTTCTCAATGCATGACTACGCCTATCAATTTCAAACAAAACAATAGTGATAGAAATCACGTTTGATCTTATAGTAACTAACTTTGAAATCATCAGTACTACAATGATTACGTAGCCAAACAATAATGCATTGAATTATCAGACAAATAATTTGTCGCGAAGAACTACAAAAAATGCATACATTCTAAGACGAAGCTTGAACGCAATAAAAAGTATTGATTCAGTATGAAAAACGAAACAGAAGTAAATGAGTACAATAAGTTGCGGATCGAAGCCGCGTACTCTATGCTACCTCTGAGCGGCTAAAATGAAAGTCTGAATTAAGTGCAATGCTGATAAGCAGTATGCTCAGGAGTGTTCAAGCTCGCAGACTTGAGAGAGAGAGAGAGAGAGAGAGAGAGAGAGAGAGAGAGAGAGAGAGAGAGAGAGAGAGAGAGAGAGAGAGAGAGAGAGAGAGAGAGAGAGAGAGAGAGAGCTAGCTATTCAACTGCTTCTTCATGACTTGAAAACTGTATGAATATGAACATCTATTACACTAAGAAATTAGGTCATCAATTGCGATTGCCAATTGGCTGGTGTCTATTGGCATCCATCCAGTTTCTTTTCAGTGCTTGCTAATAAGCGGTGGAAATTGGCCGTAAACAGTCTGTCTGCATAAATGAACTGAAACTGTCACTCTGCAGAAATGAACTAAAACTCCCACAAGTGAAAAAAGCGACAATGTCGCGATTTTGCGAAAAAGATAATACTATCCTTAAATCCCGTTTAGGGTAGTCCTACACTTTGTCAGAGTCATATCCTTAACATTTGAGGCACCTTGGGAAAAAGCAAAAAATGTGACTCTGCGTATTTACTCGTAATTCTTGACAGGCGATAAATGTGACATTGTTGTCAAATTCCGTGTATTTCTATTGACTGTGTAAAAACACTTGTAAATCTGCAAACTGTGTAAGAACATGGGAAAATTCACAGAACTGGACAAACAATGGATGAAGATTAAAACCGATTAGTCGATTAGCAAGAAGGAGAATAATCCAACACTCCCCCTTAATATGGATCCTTGAATGCCTTGACCTTCAAACTTGGTTCTACACAGAATCATCTGTGTGTTTTCAAACTTAATGCTTTGGTAAAAATATCTATTGTCATATCTTGCGTTCTATAATACTGCAATCTGACCTCTTCATTGAGAACTTTGCTTCTGACGAAATGATACTTCAGTTCAATGTGCTTACTCCTAGAATGAAACCTAGGGTTGGCTGATAAAGCAATGGCACTTTGATTATCACAAAGTAATGTCGTCGGAGCATATTGATTCAGATCAATATCTGAGAGTAAGTTCCTGAACCAAATTGCTTCCTTTGTAGCATGAGAGGCTATGATATACTCTGATTCAGTGGAAGATAGAGCTATCGAAGATTACTTGCGACTATTCCAAGAAATTGGACCATTGTTGAGGAAGAATGTAAATCTGAAAGTCGATTTACGAGTGTCTACATCTCCAGCCCAACTTGCATCTGTGTAACCACTGAGTAAATTGAGTTTGTGGTTGCCGATTGCTCCATAACAAATGCAAAAGTCCATAGTAGTTCGAAGATATCTCATGACTGTAGTACTTGATTTGGGAGCCACCTCACATTTTGTTTTCTCGAAACAAATTTTGTCTGAGTACAAGAAGATGAACTATTCGAGATTCATTATACTTGAAGACGGTTCTAAGCACGTGGTTGATGGAACTGGTGTATTATGGTTGTACATGAATCAAGGAGACAAGAAACTGGAGGAAGTTCTCTATGTCCCTACTCTTGACAAAGATCTTCTATCCGTAGCTAAGATAGTCAATACACGCATGTTAGTAACCTTCACAAAGAACACTTGTAAACTGTTCGAGGAAGATTCTGATAACCTGGTTGCTAAAGACAACAGAGAAGGAAAATTATATCACCTAAACATTCGAACAAGAATCGAACAAGCTAATCAAACTCAAGAATCAAGAGATTTACTGTGGCACAAGAGGCTATGTCACATGAACATGGAAGCCTTGTACCAAGCCAACAAAAGTCAGAGAATTCGAGGAGTCGAATTCAAAAGTAGAGATATTCGAACTACCTGCGAATTCTGTCTTGAAGGCAAGATGACTAGAACACCTTTCAGTAAGGATGTTTATAAAGCAACTAAGGTACTTGAAATTGTGCATTATTGTCGTTGGGTGATGCAAAGTACTTCATTATGTTTATTGATGACTTCAGCAAATTCGCTGTAGTATATTTTATACATACAAAATCTGAAGCTTTCGAGAAATTTGTTGAGTATATGAATTGGGTTGAGAAGCAGACATGCAATAAATTGAAGCAAATTCACACAGATCGTGGAGGTGAGTACATTTCCAACGAATTCAAAGCTTACTGTACTGATTGAGGTATTATGCATACAAAAACTGCATCATACACACGTCAGCACAACTGAATAGTTGAGCAAAGGAATCGTACACTTATGGAAGTTGCAAGGTGTATGATGGCTCATGTGAAAGCACCAAAATAGTTGTGGGCAGATGCAGTGGCTACATCAAATTATCTTTAGAATCGTATTCTGAAATCTCAAATACCGGATAAAACTCCTCATGAGATATGGTGGAAGTCGAAGCCAAATCTAGCACATGTTCGGACATTTGGATGCGTAGTGTATATGCACATATCAGATAAGCTGAGAAATAAACTCGATGAAAAGACAGAACAAGGTTTTCTGGTAGGATTCGAGTTACATTCGTCATATTATCGTGTCTATGTACCCGAAACTGGCAAGATAAAAGTTGTTCGAGTGTTAAATTTGATGAGTCAAAATACATAGCAGATAGTGATCTAGTCGGCTATGAAATTCTCTAGAACTATTATGAGCTACTAACGACTACAGAAGTAAAACAAGCAGAAGATGAAAGAGAATTACCAGATTCAGAGGAAGGTCAAGATCGAGTACCTGACAGACTCGAATCACCAGCTCAAATCCCAGCAGACACAATCGAACTCGAAACTAGCAGAATCAAACTTGAGACCACCTGTGAGAAGATCTAACAGACAATGTAAACCACCAAAAAAGTATGGTCAGAGTGTTTTTAATACAGCCATCAAATTTTGTGATTTCTCTGACGAACCTCAAACATTCAAAAAAGCTATTGATGGACCAAATAAAGATCGTTGGATTCAAGCAATGGAGGACGAAATGTTATCCATGTATAAGAACAATGTATGGACACTTGCACCAATACCTGATGATGGAAAACTAGTCAAATGCAAGTGAATCCACAAGATCAAAACAGGTCCTGATGGAAAAAACATCAGATACAAAGCAAGGTTAGTTGCTAAAGGATTTTCACAGAAGTATGGAATCGACTACACTGATACTTTCTCACCGGTAGTCAAACATACATCAATTCGCTTGTTATTCGCATATGCAGTGGCTCATGATCTGAAAATCCATATTGTGGATGAGAAGACTGCTTTCTTGCACGCAGAATTGGAAGAAGACTTATTCATGGACCAACCACTTGGTTTTGTAAACCAAGAATATCCAGAATACAAATGTCACATGAATAAAAGCATTTATGATCTGAAACAAGCAACCAGACAATGGTATAGAAAGAAGGATGAAACACTACATTCCTTAGGCTTCAAACCTCTGCTGAATCAAATTTCTATATCAAGCATATCCAAAATGAAATAATCATTCTAGCTATCTATGTTGATGACACACTTATCTTCTCAAGAAGAGATAAGTTGATTTCAGATGTCAAAAGAGACATTTCTGAAATATTTGAGATCGCTAACCTAGGAGAAGCTAAAATCTATCTAGGCTTGCAGATCGTAAAAGACTTTGAAGGTGGTAAGCCTGGAACAATACTGAACAAGGCAGATTGTCCGCAGACTCTTGAGGAAGAGGAACGAATGGCCAAAACACCCTATCATAGGCTGATTGAATCATTGTTATATCTAGCAGACAACACTAGACCTGATATAGCGTTTGCAGTATATAGGCTGAGCCAATATAATCAGAACCCAGGATCGTTGCATTGGAAGTTAGCAAAGAGAGTACTACAATATCTCCAGGAAACAAAAGACTATGGACTGTGTTATTCGAAGGAAGCTGGATTCCACATCGAATCTTACAGTGACGCAAGTTGGGCATCCATGAAGGATGATAGCAAAAGTATTTCAGGAGGTTGTACTCTAGCATCTAGCGCAGCCATACTCTGGATAAGCAAAAAGCAAATAGCAGTAGCTCAATCTTCCTGTGAAGCAGAATATGTAGTAGCAACCAAGATGGCAAATGAACAGATCTGGATCAAACAGATGTTGGAAGAATTTGATGAATCTATTTATGAACCTTATGTCTTGTTAATGGATAACACTTCAACAATCTATCTTACGAAAGATCGTGTATTTCATTCAAAAACGAAGCACATAGCTATCAAGTATCATGTGATTCGGGACTTTGTCGAGAAGAAGATACTGAAGACAGTCTTCATACCCACAGAGAAAATGACAACTGATATCTTTATGAAGCCACTCAGTAAAGCTTTGTTCGAGAAGTAGCAAAGAAGATTGGGGTTAATCAAATTACTACTGAGAAGCAATTGAGTGAATTTGGCGTGAATGATCTTGGTGATTGCTTTGTTGACTTGTAAGATTATCATATTGACAAAGAGAAGATTTAGGTTTTGAGACTTGAAAACAAATTTCTTGAGAGTCTTGAAGAAGATCATGGTTTGGATCCATGTTTTCATCATCAACACCAAGAGAGAATGAGCATGATGAAGAAAAAAGACATCAAGGAGGAACTCGAGAAGGAGCACTTCCATCAAGGAAGAAAAGACCTAAATCTATATCATTATGAAGGCTTGAGTACAGAGAAAGGAGCAGCAAGGAAGTTTCTTTACATCTCCCTTTACTTACTTTGTGGTTGATAAAAAAACATGTCATGTATTTGACAATGTCCTTTGACGATGCTAGTATGAACATTATTTTTCATCCTATATCTTATGATGATGAAATAATGATCACTACTACTTTGATTGGAGTTTCAAAGAAGGATTCAAAGGCCTCATCTTAATCCATTCACTCTTGAATTTCCAAGGAATGAAGACCTTCATTGGAAGGATGGCAATTTGGAGCTCATTATTATGTTGGATGAAGCCAAGATGGTGACATTTCAAACTTTGGTGCTTCATACCAAAGTTAGATCTTATGGAAAGTTGTTGTTTCTCATAATGATTTGAGAAGGAGACTCTCATTTGTCAGCCCAAGGTGTTCATTCAACAACCTACCAAAGACAAAGCTTAGATCTTGAAGACAATCCTTATTGAGCTCTCACTGCATTTGAGAACTTGGAGCTCAAACCATATTCTTATCGTGATGAGTGATCATACTTACTCCACACAAAAACAACCTGAAAATTATTTTATTTTTATTCGTGTATTAATTATTGATCCAGGATAGTCTCATCAAGCTAAATTGTGAGGAGGAGTGTTAAAATTTCATAGTTCTAGCTTGACTAGTTTTTGGTCATATGACTTGTAATTGGTAAGATGGGCATGTAATTGGATGCCACACATGCCAAATAGCATATGATGACTTTCAAGAGCTTAGCCCCGGGCCTCAAAAAACAATAGCAGTGTTCGTGCACTTAGATTATGTTTCTTTCGAAGCAATTTACAAAAGGGCCATCCGGAAATGTTCGTGTTACATTGTGAGGGCACCATTGAAGAGAGGCCAAAAAGTGCATAGATAGGTTAGAGAAAAAGTAGGAGCCAAAAATAGCAATTTTCACATTGTTTTTGGATCTCTAGATCTTGACCCCTAATTAGGGTGGATCAAGTGGCCTATTAGGTTAGATATTAGGGTTAGGTTATGTTGAGTTCAGATAAGCCCTAAAATGCTCAGATCCGAGCTACTCATGTATAAATATGTGATGAATTCTTCATCAATGCATGAGGAAAAAATTGGTTTTCGTGCTATCAATGTTGTTGGTGATCCATATGCTTGATATTTGGTATTTGCTTTGAGTTCTTTGCATTTGTGTGATTGATTAGCAAGTTAAGGTACTATAATCTACCTGTGGTTGTACATTCACACGTGTGAAGAAAATTGCAAGATTTTGAGTCTTGTAGTGGAGTTCAGGCCAAGGAAAAGCTAGGAAACACTAAATTGGTTGGTGTTTTTGCTATAGGATCTCAATTGGATTCATTCAAGGTGCTTCCTCCATTACTCAAACATTTATTGAAGTCTTTTTGCTGCATTTTCAACAAGAAGGTGCTAGGAACATTGCACGATCCAAATGGCATCACTTTATACACATATGTTTCCTACTTAGTGGAGAATGTAGTCTTGTGTTGATCTTCTGAGGCTATTACCTGATTACAACCACTAAACCCATCTAAAGGCAATAGGCTTCTGATCCGGCTATCCTCTCTAACACATTTTCCATAAAGGATAAGGGAAAGTGGTCCTTGCTGGTAACGACATTGAGTTCTTGTAGTCCACACAAATTCAAAGTTTTCCATTTTTCTTAGGCACCACCATGATCGGCGATACCCAATTAGTGTGCTCCATCTCGTAGACAAATCCTACATCTAGAAGCTTGGTTAATGCTTTAGAATCAACTAGGCATAGTAAGGATTAGACCGATATGGCCTACTAACAATGGCTTTTGCTCCATCAACCAGAGGAATGGTGTGAGCCACTACCTTCGGTGATATGCCCTTAAGTTCAGTATAATTCCATACTAGGCAATCGTAGTATTTAGAAAGAAGGGCTTTTAGATCTTGCAGTTCATCCCAATCTACATCCTCTCCCTCTTTCGCTAGATCTATCTCTTTAGTACGGGCATGACCTTCGTAAATGTTACCTCCTTGGGAAGTGTCCTCAATTGGTTCCCTTTGGCTATCATCACAAATTGGTTAGGATCAACAAAAGTATGAAGCTTAAATAACCTTCCAAACCTTGTTCCTCTATATTCCCATTCTTCTTGATGTCACATACATTAGCAGAGAACACCACAATGAACTCGTAATTTAAAAGTTGGCCAACACTAAGCAAATTCTTAGTGATGCTGAGAATGAAGCACCTGTAGATCAGATCCTACAAGACTCCTCTTCACTTAGTTTGATCAAGAATGGAGATACAAATCATAGATAATCACAAAGAATCAATCAATGCTTGAATTGATCAAAATCTATGTTGCTAGTGAATCAAATTGCAAGAATTTATCTCATTTCGTAACATAGCTCTGATACCATGTTGAAAATGCAGCAAAAAGACTCCAATAAACTTTTGAGATGATGGAGGAAGCACCTTGAATGGATCCAATTGAGATCCTATAGCAAAAAGACCAACCAATTTAGTATTTCCTAGATTTCCCTTGGCTTGAACTCCATTACAAGGCTCAAAATCTTGCAATTTCCTTCACACATGTGATTGTACGGACTGCCACAGCAGAATACAATTCCTTAACTTGTTAATCAATCCAAAAAATGCAAAGAATTCAAAGCAAATAGCAAATATCAAGCATATGGATCACCAACAACATTGATAGAAGGAAACCAATTTCTTTACTCATTCATTGATGAAGAATTCATCACATAACCTAAACCTAATATCTAATCTAATAGGCCACTTGATCCACCCTAATTAGGGGTCAAGATCTAGAGATCCAAAAACAATGTGAAAATTGCTATTTTTGGCTCCTACTTTTTCTCTAGCCTATCTATGCACTTTTAGCCTCTTTTCAAAGGTGCCATCACAATGTAACATAAAGAATAAAGCTCTTGAAAAGCATCCTATGCTATTTGGCACGTGTGGCATCCAATTACATGGCCCTCTCTCTTACCAATTACAAGTCATATGACCAAAAACTAGTCAAGCTAGATTTGTGAAATTTTAACAATTCCAATGAGTGATGAGCTTTCAAGGAATTATTACAAAAATTATTTGAAATATTTATGGATGAGTTGTGTGTTCACTCCTCTCGAGCCAAGATTGAATAATGTGTGTCAATTATTTGGCATTTCTCTAAACCTGGCCAAATGCCAATTTTTGGTCACGCACGACATAGGAGTCATGGTATCGCCACCGATGTTGACAAAATTTGTATGATACCCGCTCTGCCTGAACCTGGAATCGTACGTGAGGTATGTATCTTTATGGGGCATTGTAATTTTTATAGGAGGTTTGTCTTCTTCACCAAGTTGGCTCGTTTGATATACCAAATGACCATCCAACTCGAATGGACAGCTGAACCTACTGAGACATTTCATAAACTCAAGAAAGCCTTATTAATTGCACCAATCCTTGTAAGGGTGAGAAGATGGAACAGAGAAAGAGAGAGAAAAACAACTCTCCCCTTGTTATGGGATGCTACCAACAAGAACAGTCTAAAAGATTGTTAATGCAGAAATGGATTCACAGCTCATTGTTGGATTATTCTCCTTCTTACCAATCGACTAATCGGTTTTAATCTTCATCCATTGTTTATCCGGTTCTGTGGATTTTCCCGTGTTCTTTTACAATCTGCAGTTTTACAAGTGTTTTTACACAGTTTGCAGGATTTTACACGGAGTTTTACCATAGTGTTGCATTTCCATTTTCTCTCACTTCGGCTTTCTCGCCTGTCAAGAATTACGAGTAAAATTATAGTGTCATCTTTTTCACATTGTTCGCATTTTAGCAACATTGTCGCCTATCATAAATCTCGTGGAAAATGCAGTGTCGCCTTTCTCACATTTTTCGCCTGTCAGGATTTGCAAGCAAATATGCAGAGTCGCATTCTTCGTTTTTTCAAAGTGCCTCAAATGTTAAGAAAATGACTCTAGTAATGTGTTGGACAACCCTAAATCAGTTTTTAAGGCACTGTCGAGTTTTTCGCAAAATCCCAACACTGTCGCTTTTGCGAAAGTGTCGCCTGTGGCTGTTTACGTTAATTTCTACAGAGCTACAATTTTGGTTCATTTATGCAGACAGAATGTTTACGATCAAATTTCACCGCTTATCAGCAATCAATGACAAGGAACCGGATGGATGCCGGCGGAGATTAACCAACTGGCAATCGCAATTGACGACCTAATTTCTTAGTATAAATAGCTGTTCATGTTCATACATCATTACAATGAAAAAGATCGAAGAGATCAGTCAGCAAGTATTGTAGTTAGCTCTCTATCAAGCTTTCAAGCTTGAACTCTCTTGAGCATTTTAGCTCACTCTTTTAAGAAATTTGTTTTAGAGTTGCTATTGTGCTATTGCTTATCAGCATAGCTGCTTATTATCAGACTTATTCTCAGTTACTCAGAGACACCTTAGAGTGCGTAGCTTCTATCCGCTTGCTAAAGATTGAACGTGATTTCCATCACTACTGCTTTGTTCAATTTTGATACGCATAGTCATGCACTGGAAGTAGGAAGTTTCCGCCGCTACTATATCTATCCTATTTTTCGACATGGTATCAAAGCAAAATCTCTATTACTTGATATCTTTTGCGATATCAAATTGATAATCATACTCTTCATTTCTTTTCAACCTTTCAGTATCAGAGAATTGATTTTCTACTGTTGGCATTATTGCATCTTAGCGTCATCGATACAATCGACAGACTAAGTTCCATATGGATTCTCAAAGTAAAGCTAGTCTTATCGTAGACAAGCTAAATGGATCCAATTATCATTTGTGGAAATTTAAGATGAAGACCTTGCTAATCGCCAGTGAATTATGGGATATTATTACAGGTACAGAAGTAAAACCTGAAGATGACGACTCAAAGCGTAAATCGAAGGATGGTAAAGCTTTCACGCTTATTATCCTCAATATATCAGATACACAGATTGGACACATAGCTGAAGCTAAAACGTCAAAAGTTGTTTGGGACATCCTGAACTCACTACATGACGTGAGGGACGTAACTACCAAGTTACATCTCCAAAGAAAATTCTTCACAATCAAGATGTCTGTTGGTGATTCACTTCAAGATCACATTAACCAGTTTAAGAATCTCTTGCAACAGATGGCCGCTGTCGGATCAGTCATAGACGATCAAGACACAATTATGACATTGCTTTCAAGCTTGCCCTCTACATATGAGAACTGGGTGATGAGGATATCGACACACTCATATTTAACTCTTACTAGAGTTATCACTATGTTGCTGCAAGAAGATAATCGAAGAAGTCAAGACACTTCGTCGACTTCCTTCTCTCAGACTCTATATGTCAACAAAGGCTCTAAGCGACGGAAGTAGAAAAGCTCCAAAGGCTGCAACGAATCAGAAACAAACTCAAAGTCAAGCACAATCATGAGATCCACAATCGAATAAGAAGATGTTTTGAAGGTATTGCAAGCGCAATTACCATGAGATCAAGGATTTCCGAATTCTCCAAGCGAAGAATGCAGCCAAGGAATCTGATCAACAAGCAAACACAATTTCATCATCTTCCCAGGTCGAAGTGGACAAAGGCGCATTTATGGTCAAAGTTCAAAGTGCATTTTTGGATGACTCATGGTTTCTTGATTCTGGAGAACTCAACATATGACCAGTGAACGTGAGATCTTCAACTCCTACACTCCTTACAGCACGAAGAAATCTGTTCATCTTAGTGACAATAGTACTCACAGTATTGAAGGTGAAGGTACTATAAGATTGTGATTCCAGCATGATCAATTCAAATATACTATCAAAGGTCTTATATGTTCCTAAACTCTCTACGAATCTGTTATCAGTAAGTAGAATTACAGATTTAGATCATAAGGTAGAATTTGAACCTAATCAATGCAAAATTATTGATAGGAGTAATAAGATCCTTGCACTCGGAAAGAGGCAGGGTTACTTATATAGATTGGCACACTGTTATTCTGAGTCTAGTCAAGCCTTGAAAACCTCTGTTCTAGTCAATAAAGCACTACTATGACATCATCGCTTAGGACACGTGAATCATGCTTCTATTTTGAACATGTCCAGACAATCCATGGTCCTTGATCTCAACTGTCCTTCTGGTAAGGTCGATCTTCATGTCTTTCATAGCTGCATCTTTGGAAAGCATGCTAGGATTCCTTTTAGATCAAAATATATGCATGCAGCAAAAGGTCTGCTAGACATTGTTCATACAGATATATGTGGACCTATGCAAACTCCCTCATTGCTAGATGCAAAATATTTCATTACCTTTATTGACAAATTCTCCAAAAGAAAAGTTGTTTATTTTATTAAACAGAAATCAGGGGCTTTCATCAAATTCAGACAATTCAAAGAGCATGCTGAGAAGCAAACTGGCAAACGAATCAAAGCACTGAAGTCAGACAATGGGGGAGAATACATCTCCAACAAATTCAAGGAGTACTGCCTTAACAACGACATTGAACAACAATACATCATCTCCTATTCGCCTCAGTCAAATGGTCTTGTCGAGAGAAAGAACAGAACCTTAGTCGAATCGACAAAGTGCATGTTATCACATGCTATACTTCCGAAGTCCTTTTGGGCTGAAGTTGTTTCAACAGCAACCTATATTCAGAACAAATGTCCTACTAAAGGTCTCTCGGATAAAACACCATTCAAAGTTTGGACAGGTACCAAACCTTCTCTATCAAACCTATGAGTTTTTGGATGTACTGCTTTTGCGCAGATACCTCGTGATCTTAGGAAGAAGTTCGACTTCCAAAGTATTCAGATCAAGCCTACAAGTTGTTTGATCCCATCAAGTCGAAAATATTCACTAGCTGGGATGTCATCTTCATCGAAGATCAGTTTCAAGATCTCAAAGGAAAGGGAAGTCCCCATGTAGCCAACCTTTCAGATTCACCTGACTTATTGAACTTTCCAGTTCCTCAGTCAACTATTCCTATTGAAGGTCCAAACTCTTCTATTTTAGATGAACAACAAATCAACGACGAATCAGAAAAAGATGATGTTGCAGTTCAGCAACTACAGTATGATCGAAACGATCAACTTCCTCTATTACCCAGAAGATCTTCAAGAACTAGCAGACCACCTAACCGGTATATCGACGAGTCTACAACCTACCTTGTTCATGAACCGCGTCTGTCCAAGAGGCACTCAGTCAGCCTGATTCCAATCTCTGGAAAGAAGCTATGGATAAAGAGTATTCATCTCTTATCAAGAACCAGATGTGGACAATTGTCGAACTACCTACCAGCAGAAACGTAGTTGATTGCAAATGGATTTTCAAAGTCAAGTACAACACAGATGGAAGCATCAACAGAAGAAAGGCACGACTTGTCGCTAGAGGATTTTCTCAGGTATACAATGTCGATTATACTGAAACTTTCAGTCCAGTAGTCAAGCATTCTTCTATTTGACTTTTGCTATCATTTGCTGCTGCAGCAGATTTGAAAATACATCAAATGGACGTATAGACAACATATCTCAATGAAGTTATCGAAGAAGACATCTACATGGTGCAGCCTAAAGGTTATATCATTGAAAGTAAACACAATCATGTGTGTAAACTCCATAAGGCACTTTATGGCTTGAAGCAATCCGCTCGAGCATGGTCTCAAAGGATCAATACTTTCCTTATTGATCATGGCTACACACCTAGCTCTTCAAATTCAAATGTTTACTTCAAAGCAGTGTAGCAATCTTTTATTATTATCACTTTGTACATGGATGATACATTGTTTTTCAGCAACAATACCGATATGATAAAAGAGGCCAATACAATGCTATCTTCCGAATTCAACATGGCCGATCTGGGGAAGCTCATTTCTGCCTTGGTATACAAATCCACAGAGACAGAAGTTGGTCAACAGTACATAGCAGAGGTACATCTACAACATTTTAGTCAGATTTAATCTAATCAATTGCAAGTTAGCTCTCTCTCCAATGGAACCAAGACTTAAATTGTCAAAGGACCAGTGTCCCCAAACAATTTATGAGAAGCAGTAGATGCATGAGTATCCTTACCATTCCATTATAGGATCTCTTATATACACCATGATCTGTACCAGGCCAGACATAGCTTTTGCAGTCAGCTCTCTCAATCAGTTTATGACTAATCCTAGTGTAGCACATTGGAAGGCTCTTATTAGAGTCATGAGATATCTTCGAGCTACTATGGACTTTTGCATTTGTTATGGAGCAATCGGCAATGACAAACTCAATCTTCTCAGTGGTTACACAGATGCAAGTTGGGTAGGAGACGTAGACACTCGTAAATCTACTTCCAGATTTACATTCTTCCTCAACAACGGTCCAGTTTCCTAGAACAGTCACAAGCAATCCTCGATTCGATAGCTCTATCTTCCATTGAATCAGAGTATATTGCAGTCTCTCAAGCTACAAAGGAAGCAATTTGGTTGAGGAATTTACTCTCAGATATCGGTCTGAATCAACATGCTTCGACGACATTATTTTGTGATAATCAAAGTGCCATCGCTTTATCAGCCAACCCTATATTTCATTCTAGGAGTAAGCACATTGAACTAAAGTATCATTTTGTCAAAAGCAAAGTTCTCAACGAAGAGGTCAGATTGCAATATTGTAGAACGCAAGATATGACAACATATATGTTTTCCAAAGCATCAAGTTTGGATACACACAGAAGATTCTTGTGTAGAAGTTTGAAGGTCAAGGCATTCAAGGATTCAGATTAAGGGTGAGTGTTGGATTGTCCCTTTCTTACCAATCGACATTGTTTATCCATTGTTTATCCGGTTCTATAGATTCTTCGTGTTCTTTTACAGTCTGCAGTTTTACAAATGTTTTTACAAAGTCTGCAGAATTATACGGAGTTTTATCACAGTGTCGCATTTCCATTTTCTTTCACTTCGGCTTTCTCGCCTGTCAAGAATTACGAGTAAAATTACAATGTCATCTTTTTCGCATTGTTCGCATTTTAGTGACACTGTCACCTATCATAAATCTCGTGAAAAATGCAGTGTCGCCTTTCTCACATTTTTTGCCTGTCAGGATTTGCGAGCAAATATGCAAAGTCGCATTCTTCATTTTTCCAAAGTGCCTCAAATGCTAAGGAAATGACTCTGGCAATGTGTGGGGCAACCCTAAATCAGTTTTTAAGGCACTGTCGCATTTTTTGCAAAATCTTGACAGTCGCTTTTGTGAAAGTGTCGCCTGTGGCTGTTGACGTTAATTTCTGTAGAGCTACAGTTTTGGTTCATTTATGCAGACATAATGTTTACGGTCAAATTTCATCGCTTATCAGCAATCAATGACAAGGAACCGGATGAATGCCAGCAGAGATCAGCCAACTGGCAATTGCAATTGATGACCTAATTTCTTAGTATAAATAGATGTTCATGTTCATACATCATTACAACGAAAAAAGATCGAAGAGATCAGTCAGCAAGTATTGTAGTTAGCTCTCTATCAAGCTTTTAAGCTTGAACTCTCTTGAGCATTTTATCTCAGTCTTTTAAGAGATTCTGTTTAGAGTTGCTATTGCGCTATTGCTCATCAGCATAGCTGCTTATTATCATACTTATTCTCAGTTACTCAGAGACAGCTTAGAGTGCAAGGCTTTATCCGCTATTGTCTTGCGCTCATTAGCATCTGATTTTCTTTTCTGAATCAATACTATCTTCTTATTGTGTTCAGTATATGTCAGAATGCATGCATCTCTGTATTGCTTTTGTAACTGATAGAAATTGTCTGAATATTCAATACTTCATGTTTGGCTACATAATCATTTAGTATCTAGTGATTTCAAAGTTAGTTGCTAAAGATTGAACGTGATTTCCATCACTAGTGCTCTGTTCAATTTTGATAGGCGTAGTCATGCACTGAAAGTGGGAAGTTTCCGCCGCTACTTTATCTATCCTATTTTTCGACACTCATGCATTCTCACTCACATGATCTTAAATATTAATTCATACCCAAATAAAAATGAGTAAAGTCCACCGAAGAGATTAGAAGAGGTGTGGTATTACTATAAATCAGATTCAGAGTGAAGTTCATTTCAGAATGTAAAATGATAGTGTTGTGTGATAATACAAGTTCCTCAGGCGTCAAAGACAACCATCGTTTGATCAGATTCTGAGGAGTCGCAGACGTCTGTGATCTGATCAGAGTGAGTGAACAAGCGTGAACAAGCAGTAAGAGTGTAATCAAATCACAACATCATACATCTATGTTAAACACAGATGATAGAACATGTTGCTTCTATATTACAATGAAAGCTTGAACAACACTGAGTATGGTACAGCCAAGAATGGAGATGTAACTTAGACGCTCAATATCATTTGTTCTGTTGGTGGAGCATCACGTAGAGTGCGTGATGAAGATGTATTTATACACTACATCCATGTAATTAATTACAATAAATATTTTACAACTAACTGAGTACTTCATTGTACTTAGAAAGTATTTGATTTATAATGAAAGCCGTAAAATGTGTACATAAGTCATCGAAAGTATGATAGGACGACGCTTACCGCAACAACATGTTGACTCTTGCGGTGCCTTGGTAGTTCCTTGCGGTGCATCGACGGTTGGTCTTCACATAATGACCTTACAAATGATCCTGTGGTTCCTTGTGGTGCCTTTGGGCGGTGCCTTGTTGGCGGTAGTTAGGTCGAATAGCTTGAAGTCGCTGGAATACATGAGTTTCTCGCATTCCTTGCATACTTAGCATTTTTTGGCTTTTGGAAAAATGCGACAATGAGCTTGGAACTTTTATTTCGTCGAAGTAGATGAGCACTTCGCATTTTTTGCCTTTCAAAAAAATGCGAACTGTGCAAAAAAGAGTTCAATTTTGCAGACTGTTGTGAAAACAGTGTATTTCTACAAACTTGTTAAAAAATGGAGATTTGTTGAAGTTGTTGAAGATGGCCAAGTCTTCAATGTTCTTCAAATAATTTGACTTAACATTCAAATGTGAAAATGAGAATATGATTGGTTACCCTTTAGTCTTTGATCCATGGATGAAGATCAACCGGAAGCCCGATGTAGTTGTTCTTTGAATAGTTTAGTTGTCTGAGTTATGTGATTCCTACAGGTATCAGATGGGCAGACATAAAACCAAAGTAGGTTGCATCTGACCCTAGATCTATGATCATAAAAGTGTAGGAAGAGTCTTGAAATATAAATTATTACCAAGGAGTAAATTGTGGACTTAATTTCCAACAATCCCCCTTAAGGTCACGGTTGGTGCCTCGGTGTCTTCGTCAGGTTCAACATACTAAAAAACTTCTGATGCTTGATCCTGGGAATGCTTTGTTGAAGATGTTTGCAATCATTTCTGTTGTGAAGCAGTATTGAATAATTACTTGCCTTGAGAAAACTTTCTCCTGAATGAAATGATACTAGATTTCTATGTGCTTAGACTTGCCATGGAATCTGGGATTCAACGACAGTGAAATACAGCTCAAATTGTCACACAGAAGGGTAGTAACATTGAACTGAGTTTGATGTAAGTCGAGAAGTAATAACCTGATCCATATGGCTTCTTTTGAAGCTTGTCATACTGCGATGTACTCTGCTTCAGTTGAAAAAAGCACCACTGATTTATGCTTTCTTGAATTCCACAAAATCGGTCCCCCTGCCATAAAGAAACAAAACCCAGAAGCGGATTTTTTGATTGAGGCATTTTCTCTCCAATATGAGTCGGAGTAGCCTAGCAGGACGAGTGGATCGATAGAATTTTCATCATAACAAAAAATTTGACCTAAACTTCTATGAATATATTTCATCACTCTCTTTACTGCTTTCCAATGAGAGATCCTAGGATTAGACATGAATTGACTTAACATACTAATAGTGTATGCTAAATTTGGTCTAGTGCATAGCATGGCATACATCAAAGATCCGATCAGTGAATGAAAAGGGTACTTTGCTAAGTTGAGTACTTCACTTTCGGTGTCTGCACAAGAAGGTTTAGTCAATACAATACTTGGATCCATTGGTGTATCAATTGGTTTGTAATCAGACGTATGAAAAACATTCTCTAGATATTTCTGCTGGCTAAGATAGATCTTCTTCTGAAGTCTATTTCTAGTAATGTGAATTTCTAATAAAGACTGAATAGCGCCTAGATCAGTCATGTCAAATTCCTTTGACAGATCACTCTTAGTAGTGTGCAGTAGGACTGTGTCGTTAGAAAAAATAAATACATCATCTACGTAAAGAGCTATGTGAACTAAATAGACACCTATATGCTTGGAATAAACATTATAGTTAGCTGAATTGTTGACAAAACCCAATTGAATAAGATAAGAGTTGATTCTTTCGAACCATGCCCTTGCAGCTTGTTTCAGATCTTAGATTGCTTTGTGCAGCTTGCACACTTTGTGCTCTTTGCCTTTGACTTCAAATCCTTCTGGTTGGAAGGTATACATCTCCTCTTTGACGTAGCCATTGAGAAAGGATGTCTTGACATCCATTTGATGCATCTCGAGGTCTTTCACGATTGTTAACGCACTCAGAGTCCCGATCGACTACATTATGGCAACGGGTCTGAAAATCTCTTGATAATCCACTCCTTGGACTTGAGTGAATCCTTTAGCCACCAACCATGCTTTCCATTTTGCGATGGAACCATCAGAGTTGATCTTCTTCTTGAAGATCCACTTGTTATCGATAACTCTCTTGTGAGTGGGAAAGTAGACCAATGTCCAATTCTGGTTCATCAAAAGTGAGTTCTACTCGCTTTCCATAGCTTCTTGCCACTTCACAACATCCTTGGCATTAATTGCTTCGGCTAGGGTCTCTGGTTCTTCTAACAAAATCCAGAAAGATTATGATATATACCTCTCAAGAACTGTTCGAGTATGTGAGGATCCACAAACATTTGGTTGACCAGAATGTGATGGTGCTTCTTCTTGAGTTTGTCCAAATCTGTTCGAGCTAGCTTGGTCTAGTTTGGTGACAGGTAATGTCGGCTACTCGACTTCTGTAGTTGTAACTGTAGGTTCTGTTGGATTTGTTTCCTCTACTCTCCCAAATCCCATCTTTAGTCTGCCTCCATTCATGCTGCATATTTACTCGCGTTGTCGCACAGTCTGCATATTAACATGCAAATTCTCACAAGCGATAAAAGGATGAAAAGCAAAGGCTACCGTCACACCCTCTTCACGCTCACTCCATGCAGCTGCGCTAATAGACTGGACAACGATTGTAGCCACCACGATCTCTTACAGACAGCACATCCACCTTGTACTTTCTTCATCTGCACACTTGTAACATTATGTATATATGGATGTTGAATACCAGAGAGATAGAGGACAATGACAATAGCTGCTGTACAATCTCTATGCATCAACTGCGCATTCACACAACAACTCCGCTCGTCTAGTCTGATCATCAACACATTAAATCGACTATCCTTTTCTGAATTGCCCGATATTGATCCATTGACTGATCTCTAGACTGCTCGTTCTCTACACACTACTTCTCAATCATCAACTCATGAACTCCTCGACTCGTTAGCCTCGTCGCTAACTTATGTCTTCTTCATGTTCGTTGTTAGTCCCTTGCTACTTTGTGTGTTTCGCTTTTCTATCTCCTCTTCCTTTTACCCACCATTTTGTTTCTTGGCTGTCGCTGTCTACAACTGAATATTGTTTCTTAGCTTTCCACTCTCATGTCACATCTAACTTGGCTCTCAAGTAACTAACTAGTTTGTCCTAAACTCATGGTCTTACATAACAAGATGCCATGGTTGGGTCTATAACTTACAAGACTAGTTACTATGGATCTCGGATCAACTGGCACCAGAAATATTCTTACACTTGATTGTGATATTGGTAGAGAATCTACCAACAGAAGAGTCACTTGCTGTGAAAAAACTTTCTTCTAAATAAAATGGTACTGGATTTCAATGTGCTTAGACTTGCCATGAAATCTGAGATTCAGAGACAATGAAATAAAGCTCAAATTGTCACACAGAATGGTAGTAGGCTAAAACTGAGTGTGATATAAGTCGTGGAGTAATAACCTGATCCACATCGATTCTTTTGAAGCTTGACATACTGCGATGTACTCTGCTTTGGTTGAATAAAGTGCAACTGATTTCTGCTTTTTTGAATTCCACGAAATTGGTCCCCCTGTAAGAAAGAAACAGAACTCGGAGGTAGATTTTCTTGTAGAGGCATTTCCTCCCCAATCTGAGTCGGAGTGGCCTCGTAGAACCAGTGGGTCGATAGCATGCCCATCGTAGCATAAAATGTGATCTAAACTTCCTTGAATGTACTTCATCACTCTCTTTAATGTTTTCCAATGCAAGATCCTAGGATTAGGCATGTATTGACTTAATGTGCTAACAGTGTATGCTAAATCTGGCCTGGTGCACAACATGACATACATTAAAGATCCTATATGTGAATTATAAGGGTACATCACTAAGTCAAGTACTTTACTTTTGGTATCCGCACAAGAAGATTTAGTCAATTTTTGAACCGAGCCCTTGCAGCTTATTTCAAGCCATAGATTGCTTTGTGCAGCTTGCACACTTTGTGCTCTTGGTCTTTGACTTCGAATCCTTCTGGTTGGAAGGTGTACAGCTCCTCTTCAACGTAGCTGTTGAGAAACGTTGTTTTGACATCCATTTGATGCATCTCGAGGTCTTCTGTGACTGCTAACACAATTAGAGTCCTGATTGACTGCATTTTGACAATAGGACTGAAAATTTATTGATAATCCACTACTTGGACTTGAGTGAATCCTTTAGCCACTAGCCATGCTTTCCATTTAGCAATGGAACCATCAGAGTTGATCTTCTTCTTGAAGATCCACTTGTTGTCGATAACTCTCTTGTGAGTGGGGAAGTTAACTAGTGTCCATCAAAAGTCAGTTGTACTTGATTTCCATAGGTGTACACCTCTAAGGAATTGTTCGTGTCCTTGAGGACCTTCGGACAGTTAGTTGACTAGATTGCGATGAAGCTTCTTATCGAAGTTGTCCTGATCTGCTCAAGCTAGCTTGGTCTGGTCTAGTGACAAGTATTGTCGGTTGCTCGACTTCTATAGCTATAGTTGTAGGTTCTGAAGAAGAAACATCACGAGATTCTATAATGCGTAGAATAGGATGAAATGACACAACATCATTTATCGATGGCTGTTTAAAGTCATAGATTGTATCTTATTTGCAAATTACATCCCTAGAAACAAATGCTACATTGGTGGATGAATCATAAACTTTATAAGCTTTATGTTCATCGTGATAGCCAATGAAAATACATTTATCAGACATCTCGTCCAATTTCTTCCTAAGTTGTTTAGGAACATGAACAAAACATATACAACCAAAGATTTTTAGATGGCTGACACAAGGCTTGTGTCCATGCCATACTTGATAAGGAGTCTTGCTATTGACGGCTTTTGTGCTGGATCTGTTATGTACATAACAGGCTATGGCAGTAGCTTCTGCCCAAAATTTTGCAGGTAAGTGCGATTGATATGGCATAGATCTAGCTGAGTTAAGAAGTGTTCGATTCTTCCTTTTCTGCAATTCCGTTTTGCTGAGGCGTGTAAGAAGTTGCAAATTGTCTTTGAATGCCGTATTCAGCTAGATAGTCGGACATCTCATTGGAGATGTATTCGTCGCCACCATCAATTTGGAGTGCGTTCACCTTTGTAGATGTTTGGGTTTCAGCCATGGCCTTGAACTTCTTGAAGCATTTAAAGGCTTCTAATTTATGCTTTATGAACATGACTGTAGACCATTTAGAATAATCATCTATGAAGGTGATAGAATAAAGTGCATCTCCTAAGGATGGAGTTGGCATTGGACCGCAAAGACCGTTATGTACAAGATCTAATACACATTTTTTGTCTTGATGGAATGTGTTCTAGGAAATCTATTTCTAGAGTGTTTGCCATAAATGCAAGATTCACAGAAAAATGATTTCCTATATAATGAAAGAGAGAAATACAATCCATCAACTAAATTATAACAATGCACGTAAGAAAGTAAATTTATATTAGCGTGTCGAAATCGACCATGCCACAGTAAATGCCACAGTAAAGCATGATCATTTACATTTTCATTTGAAGTATTAGCTAATGCAACTGAGTTATAGAGTATATATAAATTTCCAACTCATGTGCAGGTACTTAGAGTAGTATCTTCATCGAAGATTGTACACTGTTCAGAAGAGAAAGTAACAGTGTAGCCATCATAAGTTATCTTGGAAATTGATAACAGTTTCTTAGATAAATGAGGCACGTGAAGAACGTTCGGAACAACAATAGAAAGAGTATTCTTGAATAGAATCTTGACTGTTCCTTTGCCTTCAACGCAGATGGTGCTTGAGTCTCCGAGGTAGATGAATCATTCTCCGGTATAAGCTTTGTATTCAATAAACCACTCCCTTCGGGGAGTCATGTGTTGGGTAGCGCCACTGGGAGAACCATATACTTCTTCGTACTTGGATCATCTGCTCATGTCATGTGGTCCTATCATTATCACAAAAATAGTTCTGATGGATGGATTTACATGGTTGTCTTGGATGTGTATGCTTGTTCAAAGACTTTCTTAACTAGGGCCCACCCAACTCCTTTTTGTACTGATGATAGCCTCTCTTTGGAGGATGTATATTTCTTTCACACAAAAAAATAGTTTCTTTTCTTGGCGACTTTTCTTAAAATATATTTTGCGAAGTGTGCTTTTCAATGTTCTCCTTATGTATTTACAAATATATGTCAATATAAAGGCGAAGCGAGGTTGGAGTGGACGTACTTCAAATGACCCTTTTTATGTAATTAAGGTGACTAAAGTGCAAACTCTCTTGGCTTGTATGGGTAGAACTTTTCTTGTTTGGTTGTTGTCGTGCATGGTTAGACTCCGCAGTGGAGCATCATATGCTCTTTGGACCCAATTTGGCAAGAATTCCCTGTTCTCAAAGAATGCTCTAACATCCTGGTGTCATCAGAAACCAAGGATTTAATTCCAACAAAAATCATTTGGAGTTAGAAGTATTGTTTGTCAAAGCCTCTTGAAAAGTGATTGCATATTTTACATAATCCTCTCGCATTGGCTTGCCAAAATAGTTCTTTGTATCTGCAATTTTACTTACTTGGCCCAATTTTTGCATGGATATCTATTCTTGAGCTCTTGAGAGGAACCTTACCAATCTATACATTCCTCTCATGTAAGATAACTTCTAATGAAATCAATTTTCATTTCAATTTATTTTTCTTCAACATTCAAGTAAATGTCGGAGAATAACTTCCAATATCTAGTTTGAATTTGAGTAAATAGTGTAGAATACTATGTAGCAAAATCAAGTTTCACTTTCCAATTCAATTTTCACTCAAGTTTGAGTAAGCATTAGCTATTGATATAAAATCACCTTCACCCCACTATAAAATCCTTGTTAGAAGTTTTTGAGTGGTCTTTATGTCCCGAGGCGCCTTCCATGTAAGAGGTGCACTTGGCCGGCTACCACCCTCGGGGCCTCATAACGAAGAAGGCCTAGGTAGGGGGTACTTTGCTTATACATAAAAGACTAACATACATATGATGCTTATGTTTGCAAAAGGTATGAAGAATGAGATTTTACTGAGGTGCTTTGCATATAAGTTGGAGGTTGGAAGTCCAACAAGAGCGAGGCCCCATGGCCTGAAAACAACAACTGCATCATTCCATCCATCGGGAAGTTATGTCCTCATGAAAAAGTGGAGAATCATGCTTTGGTGAAAAATGACTTCAGAGGGCCCCTGCTACCCACTTTCTGGAGTCTGAAAACCCCCCAACTCCGAAATATGGAACAGGGGTCTAGTCCATGTGTCTTCTACGTTCTCTAACTAGTTTCAAAGCTAGAACTCCACATTACACAATGGAATAACAAGGTTTTGTCTTGGAGTGCTACTATTCTCTAGTATTCAAATGATAAAAATTAAAAAAGTTTAATGATAAATAAATAAATAAATAGATATTTATAGCAAAATATATTTATCTTGAAAATGGTGTGGGTATAAAAATCAAAGTTTAGGTGTGGCCATGCCCATGGCCCCCTCCCTTCGACGTGCCCCAGAATTTCCTGGTATTTCTAGATTTGGTATTTTGGAATGAAAAACTAATAAATAAATAAATAATTAATTGGGCTTTCTGGAATTTTATTATTTCATTTTATTTTGGAAATTTAAAATTGGGTTGTAGAATTTCTTAGTATAGCCGCTGAGGGACTCTGTCTTCTCTCCGGAGGCCCCGGCAGTTTCTTCATTTTGAAGGGCCATTGAAACTTGTTTGCCGGTGGGCTTTTCAGTTTGAAGGGCCGTTGAAACTTGAGAGAGAGAGAGAGGAAACTATCGCTGGTTTGCTTGTTTTCACGAAGCATTCAAATCGTGCCACGTTCTCAACGACCATTCAGATCTTGCCATTTAGATCTAAAAAATAGCCATTCGTTGACGTCCACGTGGAGATCCGCATACGTGGCAGGAATCGAGTGGGCGGACTTATGGCATACCGTGCCCTTAAGCCTCGTCGTTTATTTTTAGCCTCCTCGTATGTGAACGCGCGGCTATTTATCGGCGTTTGGCACTGCACGATCAAAAGCGCCTACCGTTGGATTTTGCAGTAGGCATTCAGATCTTACCACGTGTTTTAAACTTAACCGTTGAAAAGTGTCCACGTGTCATTGTGCCACGTGGCTAGAACGAAGTGGCTAATCGTGAATTACGCAATGTCATTAAGCCCGCTTTTTTGTAATTTTTGCTTCGTCTTTAGGTTTTAACTGCATCTGCTGTCGTCTTCTTCCTCGTCTGGATAAGTTTTGCCATGAATCGTCTCAGAAATCGAACCTCCAATGTTTGATCGCTCCATTGACCAGCTTTTATTTCGATTTCTGTTTCTGGATTGTCAGACGATCTCCATGTTTGATTGCTGTATATATCTACCCCTGAGACGATCTCCATGTTTAATTGCATCTGACCGCCTCATCTTTACATTTGATCGATAAATTTGTTTTTGGCCGATTCAGGATATGTGCTCAAATCCTGTCCATTGTACTGATAAAGTTTCGAATCACTAGGATTTACCGATTGTTCATGCTATTATCGGCTTCGATTCACCAAGATTTTCCGATTGTGCAGGATATTATCAGTTTCGAATCACCAAGATTGTGCAGGATATTATCAGTTTCGAATCACCAAGATTGGTCAGGATATTATCAGCTTCGAATTCACTAAGATTTTCCGATTGTGCAGGATATTATCAGTTTCGAATCACCAAGATTGTGCAGGATATTATCAGTTTCGAATCACCGAGATTGGTCAGGATATTATCAGCTTCGAATTCACTAAGATTTTCCGATTGTGCAGGAGATTATCAGTTGCGAATCATCAAGAGTTTACGATTGTCGATGAATCACCAGGATTTTCAGATTCTTGATGTTGTTCAGCTCGGAATAGACAAAGATCTGGTGAAAGTACATTCAGTAGCGTGAAACAGATGACAATGTTCTTGAACTGGAACTGATGTTCTGATCATAAATCTAGCATGAAAGGTAGATTTGCGTGTTTTCTTCCCACCCGATCTTGTGAATGGCGCTGTGTATCATCTCTCTCTGAGAAACCGAGTTATTTCTTATAGAATTTATCGGAGATGTCCTTTTGTTATTCAATCTTTCGGACCGTCCCTTTTGCTTCTATTTTTTCTTTTCAGTCACTTCTTTTTAAGAGGATCGTACTTTACTTCAATGATTTTGTCTCTGTTTCCGTGTACTCAACAGGACTATTTCCTAGATGATCTTCGTCAGCGTTCCCCCCTTCTTACTGATCGGGCGACCTTGTTTCGTCGTACGATTCAATTTTATGCAGTGTGTTCAAAGTTGCGTCAAACCGTGACATTCTTCGTAATCGGAATGGACGAAGAACACGCGGGTACTAGTGCACCTAGCGTATCTACCGAGGATGACGATTTGCTCTTATTGGAGGCAGTGATGGAGGCATATGCGGACAAATGGGACGCCTCGACAATGAATTTGTTAATAACGGTATACCCTACTACTCCGTAATTATTTGAGAACTGAGGCCACATAGGCACATAGGCACTTTCGGAAAAAAAAAAATGCTCGTTTTCGCCGCTCAAATTATCACTAGAATATCAAAGTGTGCAATTACTCGCTTAGACTTAAAGCAGCTAGCACGTTTTCAGTTCACTATGCTATGCAATGTATGCTACAAAAATAATGCTTGTGACAATGTGACCCCATTGTTTTATGTTCAATCTCTGAAAGCGTAGTTGAATTGTTAACCTTGCCATAATTAACAAAATCTAGACCTAAGGTCGAGGGATAGGAAACGTCAAAGGATCTTAATTACAAATCATAGCAAGCTATAAAGTTATTTTACGTGGGAAAGTTTTGGGCACCACATCAAGACTGGCACTATGAAACGATTGGTAATTCAAGTTATAGGCGGCTGCTCTGTGTGCAGGATGTGGCAAGTTTGGGAAAGGAGACACTTCCAGAAAACTGGTCAAGTCGAATTGCACGAATGAAGTCAGAATTGCTTTTCCCATTAGTGAAAATATTGGCTATGGAAAAGTCAAGGATTGAGCAGGAAAGGAACGCATTCTTTAAGAAAGAACAACAAGTTATTTCAACGATTCTGACGTTGCAGGAGGAAAGAAATAACGCAATGCAACAGTTTGAAGAGGAATCCGACATGTTGGCGAGGCAAAACATGTTTGTGGAGACACTCCTTCGGTAAGAATTTCAATATCAGCTTTTAAATTACAACATCAAAGAAATATAACATAGAAACTTTCCTTTGAAAGACATCTTTTTGAAAACTTGCTTATGGTGAATAATGCCATCTAGCGGGAGTGTTTAGATGAGGGCAAAGAGGTAGCCTTGTCTTGCATCTTATTCACATACACCACTTCGGCCCCCACATACTTTGACACACTTTAGCACCGGCCCCCACCAGGAGTTGTCCTCGTCGCCACCTGCCAGTGCCCTACCAGCCTGGTGCTACCTGCCCCTTGTATGCCACTGGTACATGTAAATTTTTGTCTCAGAATGCTTTTAAAATTTTGCATCTTCTTTTATATATAAAAAAAGCCCGTCACCCTTTGTATGTGTGAGTGCATGTGGTTGTGGAGATCCACAAAAAACCTTGCATGCTCGAGGGTTGTGCACGCACGTAGGGAATTGGAAAAAAATCTTTGACAGCCACCACGCTAATGCTGCTCGCCTTTGTCCAAAATTCACAACAATCATTCGCCAATATTTAATTGCCTCGAGGCCAAAGTTGTCCCTGTGCCAATAAGCAATATCAGAAGCGGGCGGCTCATGCTCTCCATTGTATCGTCACCTAGTAGACATTTTGATCAATCCAACAACATTGAGACCATACATTTGTTTAGCTAATCCATATCGTACACATGGCTAAGATTAAGCTAAATTTGTGTGACTATGAGCATATGTGCTCATGTGATCGTGTGATCGTACACATGGGTAAGATTAAGCTGTGCTCTGCATGAACAGACGTCGTTGACTGGACAACTGCCTTTTACCGTTCTTCCAGGGTGGCAATGTGCTGATTCAGGGCCTCGACGGAAGCAAGGAATGATTGTTGTAATTTTGTGTGCTGCTCCGTTGTGGCTTTCAACTTTTGGGCCAGCGTTTGATAAGCCACCACTGGAATGGGAGTTCCCCCAGGAGTAGCTGGTGGTGCGAAGTTTGTTCGGCTATGAGCATATGTGCTCTTGTGATCTCATGTGTGGCCCAAAACACTTCTTTCCATTCACACATTTGAGAATGAACTCAAAAGGTTCACATGTATATGTGTGATACATGTTTGAATTAGTAGAAACTTCATTTTAATTACGGAATTTAAAAAATGCTTGTCGTGGAAAATTCTCATAGAGTGCCTCCTAGCCAACACATGCGATGCGATTTGGTTGGGATGGGGCCAAACAATTTCCACTTGTGGCCTCATGCCTTTTAGATGCAAGGGTGACAAATGCAACAATAAAACAAAAGTTGTACTCAACCTCATATGTTTTTGGCAAACCAAGATGACATGGTCAATATGAGCCTTTCATTCTCTACTTTATTTATTACCAATAAAGGTCAACTTATCAGTACTAGAGTGATGGAGGTTTGAATTGGACGGGGGTTTAGTAGGGCCCCAAATTATTTGTGTGATTGGCAGAGGCCACAAAAAGGTTGTCTCCCCCTTTCACACGAAGGGGGAGTGCCCCCTAGGTGACATGGATGCAACAATGGGGTAACTAGAGTTGCTAGGGGACCTCTCCATGCATATTCACTTTGTGTCAGGGCCACTTGTGCCCTTGTAGGTTAAGAGCCAATCAATGCCTAGCCTAGCCTATCTAAATTTAAATTTCATATAAAACACTTTGGCTCTTATCTAGTGGCCCCATATGAAAGCTCTATGGGATTTTCAAAGTGGTAGTATGTTTGGGGCTAAGGGCCAGTCCCATTAATCCATTTTAAGGATGAGTTTTTTTTCACCCTTGATTTTCATCATGAGATGTTGATACTAGTCATTCGTCCCCTTTGAATGGGGATGTTCAATCCCACCTCCTCGACTTGGGCTATGAAATATGGCAATTCACAATTGACAAATCATGAGCCCATGATTTGAGACGCTACGTAGGTCAGAGGGAAATAAACCTAGAGAGTCTCTCTTAGTAAGAATCATAGTTTTTATCCCAATCGTAGGTCATTGGGGATGGTCCTTAAGTGAAACTTTTGAAATGCACTTACCCTTTTCCATTTGAAACTACCCAAGACATAGCTCAAACATGGTTGCTCAACGAGTCTTTGGCTCATAATGGGAGATACCATCGGTCAAGATTTCATTAACGGGCTCCCCTTGGCAAATGAGGTGGCCAAATTTGGTTGCTAGGTAGGGGCAATTATAGTCCATTTAATTGGCAAGGCTTCATTGGTTGACAATTTTCAATTCGGGAAAAATGGGCCATCAGCTTGCAGAGGAGTGGTCTATTATATTTACCAACCTTAATTGAAATACAGGTGCTTGTGCGTTGTCATCTCACTTGTCAAAGGTGCACAAATGAATCGTAAGCAAAGGGGCTAAACAATCAAATTTGTTAGTTTAAATGTTTAAACCTACCCTAGCTGCCTTAAGCCTTCTCCATCTCCAAAAGTTAATATGGTGCTACAAGAATAAATTCTTTTCTGATGAGGAATGGAATATGCTCTAAGAACATGGGACTCATATCTTTGCGCTAATTTTAGCATATTGAAGCTATCATGACTAATAGTTGGACTTAGTGTTGGTGTTTGGCAAGCTTTAAGTGAATAAAATGCTTGATGGCTAGAAGCCAAATTTATGTAAGAAAACAATGTAAACCTTTAAGCATGGGACCATCATAGGATTTTGGGAAATCCCAACTTGAAAAAGAAGATAGATTGTTTTCAGTGTTTGGTGCCAAGAGATATAAATTTTTCTTTTGCAACTACCTTGTGTGCATTCTTTTTGTTACTTTCAATGCTAAGCAAATTTTTTGGCTTAGTTGGAAATTCATGTAATGCACTACTACTTGATTGAACATTGCTTGAATAAATATAAATGAACTTTCACAAGTGAATGTAAACCATGGTGTTTTTATTCAACAACATACAACCGTTCTATAGCTCACTTAAAGAGCACAATATTATCACCCTCATGCATTCCTTGAATTGACATATCAATAATCGACAATTTGACAAAATCAGAATAGAATATATGAATAATGTCCATGGGATAAAAGATTAACTATACTCACCTTGAGTATATTGATCAACAATTCTATGTAAATTTGTTCAGAATGAACTAAGGCAAAGCACATATGATATGCATCAAATATCAAATCTATCATCTACTCAACCAGGCTCTCCATGATCTCAAAAGAAGCCTTTGAGGAAATAATTGTAAAATCTTTTATTATCTTGTCACCAAATCTCTTGCTCCAAGTGTAATTTGTCATTCTCAAGCTTCTTTTATTTATAAATCTTATGAGGGATTCTCAAGGACTTGAAACAACAAAGGATTCAAGAGTAGCCAATAGCTAGTAATGACTTGGTTTGCAAGGCGATGGTCCAATTTTGAATTGTAACTTTGCTTGTAAATTTTGACAAAACTTCATATGGCCATAACTTTGAATTAATGAGTGTAGAAACTCAGATTGAGAGTAGTGTAGGGGGATTGTCATTTCCAATCCCAATTTGAACCTTTGAAGGTGTCAAAGTTGAAGGCCCATTATTTTTTTATCCTATTATGGGAAAAGGTCTTTCATGTTCAAACTGCTAAATATTCTTTAGGTAATTCAAAAAAATCTATCTAAGATACTCACAAAAAATTGGTTGAAAAGTGGCTTTGTTTATCCTCCTCTACTCAAAGAAAACTAAAATTATGAATAAGGTTTGCTATTTTCAAGTCTTCCACAAAGGATCCAAGACTAGGCAATTGTAAGGAAACAATAGGGAATCAAATGGTGGATAAACCTACCCAACCAAACCTAGATCGATCGGATCTAGCCCCCAAGCTATGGATCAATCAACTTAATAGGAGAGAGGAATCACACCAACAACATGTAGCTACAATCACCAAAATCAAGCATACACTAGTGAGAGCCCTATGGGTATACTTATAAACTCCAAGGCCCATGCACCACTAGGAGTGCACTGTGATACCTCACTGGACACATCAACAGCCTAACTGAGTCACCTCATCCACTTCTCCTATGAGTCACTGTTAGACCCATACAAATCCACCATCTTGAGTTTTAGGCCTCCAACCATTAATTATGACTTTAATTGCATGAGGTCCCCAACCCCTCATAATCATAATCAATTACGGTTGAAGCAGGCCCTACTGACCTCCTTACGCAATAATAGTCTAAGATTAGTTCAAACGTGGGCATGACAGTGATGGCCTCTCCTTCTTTAGGAACATTGCCCATAACTCTTTCTTGAATTATGGAAACTCTCTCAATAACTCATTTGCAAAACCAAATGTTCTTTTCTACTTCATATAAGTGTCATTTGATGGAAAACTTACTGATATTTCTACCAATCACGGAGGTGAAACCAAGAGAGGTATCAATATAAATGAGTCATCTTTATTGAATCAAGAGAGGCACAATTATTTTAACATGATTGGTTGTCTCAAGACCACTAGCCCGAATTTGGCATGAAGCCTAGCACACACGAGTAATGGTAGATGAGACCTTGAGCTAAACTTGGAACATGTCTCACTCAGAAGTTATGCATCATGTCTCGTCTAATGGTTTTGTTGTGATTTCAGCTCGGCCCCGTACTACAAAGATATTGGGGATTTTCCAATTCAACTTTTGTTTCCACAAGGCCTAGTTGTATGTAATATGTTGCATTGATGTGAAGATTAAGATTATTATTGCAATGGTTTCTCATGAAACACGATATTTCTAGTTGTGTGTTTTTCTAACACACAATTTGGACCACTTTGGATCCTTTTGTATTATGGGGCCAATTTTATGGCGGTTGAACATGCAAATTGGTATGGACAAATCTCGTATGATCTTCTATTTGGTACTTGGTCTTTGAGGTACACGTGTGGGATTCACGGGCTTCGTCCTCTAAGTTTTTTGTTGCAACTACTTTTAGTTAGTTATAGTTTCTTTGAATAGCTTGGGATCTATTTGGCTAGTGGTTTTTGTGGGTTACTACTTCCTACTTTGATGACATGCATGGTGTATGAGATTGCCTTGGGGTTTGATTGTTGGTACATCTATATAGTATAAAACTATTTTAGAGAGAGAATGTGTGAGCTACCGTAAAAAATGTCACGCTTTTGCCGACAAAAATGTCACCCATTTGCAAAAGGAAAAGCTAAATAGGTTTTAAAAAACACAGCCTCCAAAAATATATAAACACTTTTTGTGGGTAAGTGCCCATTGCCTGTCATCGACGGCACAACCAACTAGTAAATATATATTTTACATTCAGATTGTGTGGGTTGTATATATGACAAAATTCCTGCTCATGTTGCACTCTTCATGTTGTGTGAGTCCTTTCAGATAATAGTGATCCCTGGTTATCACACATACACATTCTCATTGGAAAAGTTATTTTTTTCCAAGGAAGTTTGCTCATATTAGTGGATGATACTATGCTACCGATTTTAGTTTGATTATGCTTATGTACAGTTTTCAACCTAGATCTCAGCTTACTATGGAGGTGAAAATCTATTAAGACATAGAAGATTGCAAATTTTTTGCATGAAATTCTAGAAAACATTTAACTCATGAGAGTATTTGTGGTACTCAAAACAGAGTTGGAACTTGTATGAATCTTGAGGGATCTCCTAGATACTTAAGTTGATTGATTAGTTACACTTTAGAGTTCTTAGCCATTCTAAGGGTATAAGTACCTAGAAGCATTATAAATTGCTTACAAGGTATTGTGGACCATTTCCAATTTTAGATTGATTCTTTAGCTTTTGAAATTGGACCTCTGCAAATTTACAAGTGTTTTTACACAGTCTGCAGAAATATACGGAGTTTGACAACAATGTTGCATTTTCTCTCTCTACAACACTGACAATGTCGCCTATTAGGAATCTTGTGTAAAAATGCAGTCGCCTTTTTCGCATTTTTCGTTTGTCAGGATTTATGAGTAAATATGCAGAGTCGCATTTTTCAAAGTGCCTCAAATGTTAAGGAAATGACTGGCAAAGTGTGGGGCTACCCCAATATTAAGGAAATGAGATTTTATGACACAGTCACCTTTTTCGCAAAAAGTCGACACGGTCGCCTGTGGCAGTTTTAGTTCATTTCTGCAGAGTGACAATTTTAGTTCATTTATGCAGACAGACTGTTTATGGCCAATTTTCACCGCTTATCAGCAATCATTTTCTGAGAAGGAACTAGATGAATGCCAGTGGACACCAGCCAACTGGCAATCGTATTTGACGACCTAATTACTTAGTATAAATCAGCTGTTCGTTCATATATCTCTTTTCAAGTTCGGAAGCACCGAATCAACATTGTGAATTGTGAAGGAGTTGAGTGTTATTACACGACGCTTCCTACGCTCTTATCAGGCAGATATTCACAATCAAAGGTCTTGTTGTTTGCTCTCTATCAAACTTTCAAGCTTGAACTCTCTTGAGCATTCTAGTTCAGTCTTTTAGAGTTTTATTTTAGAGTTGCTATTGTGCTACTAATTATCAGCAAAGCTGCTTATTATCAGACTTATTCTCAGTTACTCAGAGACAACTTAGAGTGCGCGGTTTCTATCCGCTATTGTTTTGCGCTCATTAGCATTTGATTTTTTTTTTTTGAATCAATACTATCTTCTTATTGTGTTCAGTATATGTCAGAATGCATGCATCTCTGTATTGCTTTTGTAACTGATAGACATTGTCTGAGAATACAATACTTTATGTTTGGCTACGTAATCACAATTAGTATCTAGCGAATTCAAAGTTAGTTGCTAAAGATTGAACGTGATTTTCATCACTACTGCTTTGTTTAATTTTTGATAGGCGTAGTCATGCATTGGAAGTAGGAAGTTTCCACATTACATTATCTATCCTATTTTTGACATGGTATCAGAGCGTTGATTCTTCTTCAGGGCCTAATACTATTTTGATCTCAAAGCAAAATCTCTATTACTTGATATCTTTTGCGATATCAAATTGATAATCATACTCTTCATTTCTTTTCAACCTTTCAGTATCAGAGAATTGATTTTCTATTGTTGGCATTATTGCATCTTAGCGTCATCGATACAATCGACAGACTAAGTTCCAGATGGATTCTCAAAGTAAAGCTGGTTTTATTGTAGACAAGCTGAATGGATCCAATTATCATTTGTGAAAATTTAAGATGAAAACCTTGCTAATCGCCAACGAGTTATGAGAGATTGTTACAAGTATAGAAGTAAAACCTGAAGACGACACATAAGACTCAAAGTGAAAATTGAAGGATGGTAAAGCTTTCGCGCTTATTATCCTCAATATATCAGATACACAGATTGGACACATAGCTGAAGCTAAAACTTCAAAAGACGTTTGGAACATCCTGAACCCACTATATGACGTGAGGGACGTAACTACTAAGTTACATCTACGAAGGAAATTTCTCACATTCAAGATGTCTAACGGTGATTCTCTTCAAAGTCACATTAACCAGTTTAAGAATCTCTTGCAACAGGTGGCCGCTGTCGGATCAATCATAGACGATCAAGATGCAATTATAACATTGCTTTCAAGCTTGCCCTCTACATATGAGAACTGGGTGATGATCATATCGACACACTCAAATTTAGCTCTTACTAGAGTTATCACTATGTTGCTGCAAGAAGACAATAGAAGAAGTCAAGACACTTTGTCTACTTCCTCCTCTCATGCTCTATATGTCAACAAAGACTCTAAGCGACAGAAGCAGAAAAGCTCCAAGAAGGATGCAACGAATCAGAAGCTGACTCAAAGTCAAGTACAATCATCAAATCCACAGTCGAAGAAGAAGATGTTTTGCAGGTATTGCAAGCGCAATAACCATGAGATCAAGAATTGCCGAATTCTCCAAGCGAAGAATGTAGCCAAGCAACCTGATCAACAAGCAAACACAGTTTCATCATCTCCCCAGGTCGAAGTGGACGAAGGCGCATTCATGGTCAAAGACCAAAGCACATTTTTGGATGACTTATGGTTTCTTGATTCTGGAGCAACTCAACACATGACCAATCAACGTGAGATTTTCAACTCTTACATGCCTTACAGCACGAAGAAATTTGTTCATCTTGGTGACAATAGTACTCACACTATTGAAGGTGAAGGTACTGTAAGATTGCAATTTCAGCATCATCAATTCAAATTACTATCAAAGGTCTTATATGTTCCAAACTCTCTACAAATCAGTAGAATTACAGATTTAGGTCATAAGGTAGAATTCGAATCTAATCAATGCAAAATTATTGATAGGAGTAATAAGATCCTTGCACTCGGCAAGAGGCATGGTTACTTATATAGATTGCCACATTGTTATTTCTGAGTCTAGTCAAGCATTGAAAACCTCTGTTCTAGTCAATAAAGCATTACTATGACATCATCGCTTAGGACACTTGAATTATGCATCTGTTTTGAACATGTCTAGACAATCCATGGTTCTTGATCTCGACTATCCTTCTGGTAAGGTCGATCTCCCTGTTTGTCACAGCTGCATCTTTGGAAAGCAGGCTAGGATTCCTTTCAGATCAAACCAGAGGCATGCAGCAAAATGTCTATTAGATGTTGTTCATACAGATATATGTGGACCTATGCAAACTCCTTCATTGTTAGATGCAAAGTATTTCATTACTTTTATTGACGAATTCTCCAGAAGAACAGCTGTTTATTTCATTAAACAAAAATCAGAGACTTTCATCAATTTCAGACAATTCAAAGAGCATGTTGAGAATCAAATTGACAAACGAATCAAAGGACTGAGGTCAGATAACGGGGGAGAATACATCTTCACCGAATTCAAGGAGTATTGCCTTAACAACGACATTGAACAAGAATACATTACCTCCTATTCGCCTCAGTCAAATGGTCTTGTTGAGAGAAAGAACAGAACCTTAGTTGAATCGGCAAAGTGCATGCTATCACATGCGACTCTTTCAAAGTGCTTCTGGGCTGAAGCTGTTTCAACAACAACCTATATTCAGAAAAAATGTCCTACTAAAGGTCTCTCAGACAAAACACCATTCGAAGTTTGGACAGGTACCAAATCTTCTTTGTCAAACCTACGAGCTTTTGGATGTACTGCTTTTGCGCAGATACCTCGTGATCTCAGGAAGAAGCTCGACTTCTAGATTATCAAATGTGTTTTCATAAGCTACACCTCTTTAGATCAAGCCTACAAGTTGTTTGATCCCATCGAGTCAAAGATATTCACTAGCCCGGATGTCATCTTCATCGAAGATCAGTTTCAATACCTCAAGGGAAAAGACAAAGCCCACATAGTTGACTCTTCGATTTCATCCGACACATTGAACTTCCCATTTTTTCAGTCGACCATTCCCATTGAAGGTCCAAGCTCTTCTACTTTTGACAAACAACAAATCAACGACGAATCAAAAGATGATGATGTTGTAGTTCATCAACTACAGTATGATGGAAATGATCAACTTCGTCTATCACCCCGAAGATCTTCAAGAGCAAGCAAACCACCTAACCAGTATATCGATGAGTCTGTAGCCTACCTTGTTCAAGAACCGACGTCTGTCCAAGAGGCACTCAATCAGCCTGATTCAGATCTCTGGAAAGAAGCTATGGATAAAGAGCATTCATCTCTTATCAAGAACCAAACATGGATAATTGTCGAATTACCTGCTAACAGAAACGTAGTTGATTGCAAATGGATTTTCAAAGTCAAGTACAATGCAGATGGAAGCATCAAAAGAAGAAAGGCACGACTTGTCGCCAGAGGATTTTCTCAGGTATACAACGTCGATTACACTGAGACCTTCAGTCTAGTAGCCAAGCATTCCTCTATTCGACTTTTGCTATCAATTGCCACTGCAGCAGATTTGGAAATACATCAAATGATGTATAGACAACATATCTCAATGGAGTTATCGAAGAAGACATTTACATGGTGCAACCCGAAGGTTATATTATCGAGGGTAAACACAATCATGTGTGTAAACTCCATAAGGCACTTTATGGCTTGAAGCAATCTGCTCGAGCATGGTTTCAAAGGATCAATACTTTCCTTATTGATCACGGCTACACACCTAGCTTTTCAGATTCAAATGTTTACTTCAAAGCAGTGCAACAGTCTTTTATCATTGTCACTTTATACGTGGATGATACATTGTTTTTCAGCAACAGTACCGATCTGATAAAAGAGGCCAAGATAATGCTATCTTCCGAATTCGACATGACCGATCTAGGCGAAGCTCATTTCTGCTTGGTGTACAAATCCACGGAGACAGAACACAAAAGTTGGTCTACATTACACAACAGAGGTACATCTACAACATGTTAGTCAGGTATAATCTGATTAATTGCAAGTTAGCTCTCTCACCAATGGAACTAGGTCTCAAATTGTCAAAGGACCAGTGTCCCCAAACAATTCATGAGAAGCAACAGATGCTGAGTATCCTTACCATTCTATTATAGGATTTCATATGTACGCCATGCTCTGTACCAGGCCAGACATAGCTTTTGCAGTTAGCTCTCTCAGTCAGTTTATGACTAATCCTGGTGTAACACATTGGAAGTCTCTTATCGAAGTCATAAGATATCTTTGAGCTACTATGGACTTTTGCATTTGTTATGGAGCAGTCGGCAACGACAATATCAATTTACTAAGTGGTTACACATATGCAAGTTGGGCAGGAGATGTAGACATTCGTAAATCCACTTCTAGATTTACATTCTTCCTCAACAATGGTCCAATTTCCTGGAACAGTCGCAAGCAATCTTCAATAGCTCTATCTTCCATTGAATCAAAGTATATATCGCAGCCTCTCAAGCTACAAAGGAAGCAATTTGGTTGAGGAATTTACTCTCAGATATCGGTCTGAATCAATGTGCTCCGACGACATTATTTTGTGATAATCAAAGTGCCATTGCTTTATCAGCCAACCCTACATTTCATTCTAGGAGTAAGTACATTGAATTGAGGTATCATTTCGTCAGAAGCAAGGTTCTCGACGAAGAGGTCAGATTGCAGTACTGTAGAACGCAAGATATGACAGCAGATATTATCACCAAAGCATTAAGTTTGGAAGCACAGAAAAGATTTTTTGTAGAACTAAGTTTGAAGGTCAAGGCATTCAAGGATTCAGATTAAGGGGGAGTGTTGGATTATCCTCCTTCTTACTAATTGAGTAATCGGTTTTAATCCTCATCCATTGTTTATCCAGTTCTACAGATTTTCCTGTGTCTTTACACAGTCTGCAGATTTACAAGTGTTTTTACACAGTCTGTAGAAATATACGGAGTTTGACAACAGTGTCGCATTTTCTCTCTCTACAACCTTGACAATGTCGCCTGTCAGGAATCTCGTGTAAAAATGCAGTGTCGCCTTTTTCGCATTTTTCGCCTATTAGGATTTACGAGTAAATATGTAGTCACATTTTTCGCATTTTTCAAAGTGCCTCAAATGTTAAGGAAATGACTCTGGCAAAGTGTGGGGCTACCCCAATATTAAGGAAACGAGATTTTATGACATTGTCGTCTTTTTCGCAAAAAGTCTACATTGTCGTCTTTTTCGCAAAAAGCCGACACTGTCGCCTTTTTGCGACACTGTTGCATGTGGCAGTTTTAGTTCATTTCTACAGAGTGACCGTTTTAGTTCATTTATGCAGACAAACTGTTTACGGCCAATTTTCACCGCTTATCAGCAATCAATTTTTGAGAAGGAACTGGATGAATGCCAACGAACACCAGCCAACTGGCAATCGCATTTGACGACTTAATTACTTAGTATAAATCAGCTATTCATACATCTCTTTTCAAGTTCATAAGGGCTTCCATTTAATTGTCAAGATTTATTAGTTATGCCTCGAAAATTCATTTAAGGCCAAATTTGTAATTGATAAACTTGAGAGGGCCCATGCACTCTAATAGTGACATGTGGAGCATTACATGGTGTGTGACTATCTATATAGACTAGGGGAAACTCACCCTCCTACATTCTTGCCCTATAAAGGTGTTGCTACATGTCTCTTTTTTCGTCAGATATTCAAATTCGATGGCTTGGGGATTGATCGAAAGCTTCTAATTAGTTGGGCAATTTGGCTACACGGTGTCCTCGATGTCCTTGTAAGTTGGTTCTTCGGGAGATCATCTCAATATGCAAACAATATAAATGTAAACTATAGAACATCCATCATAAATAATGGACTAATGTAAAGTGGGAACAATTTGCTAGTCATACGTAGAGTGTAAGCTAAAGCTAAGTTGCAACATTTTTAAGCTTTTCTGAAAGTAAGAAGCTACTCTCTAATCAATCAATAACCAATAATGAGACTCTCGTGTCAATCTGTGTTGTTGTTTGAGGTCCTCTGCTCTATGAACTAGCGTTTGGACTCCTCATATAGACCATATGCACTCACATATGACTCTAAAAAATGTCAAATAAATGATGGATGCAAGAATATAGTTAAATTTCATATGTTGACCTTTGATATAATATATCAAATACAGTAGTCTTTTAGATATTTTTTAATAACAGGTCTTTGCTTTCAATGGAAATCATCATTATATAGGAATGTAGTCGATATTTCGAAAAATTATATGTACTAGAGTATTATAGTTCTTCTACATTTTTTTAATAATGAGCTCCAAAGGATCCAAAGTTCATGGTCCAACTAGCATATAGTACCAGTGTTGACCCACTTCATATTAAATTTTCCTTGCTTGATATATGTTAGTGGCTCTCAAATATTTATGGGAACAGCCCATTAAATAAGTGGAAGATTTCATTATAAGATAATTTTGATGGCTAAAGTCATTCGAAGGTAGAGTGAGTAATGTGGTCCAAGCCACTTTCATGGTCAAAGTTAGAAGTGTGGCCCAAGCCACCTTGTGGCCCATGCCAGTCATCCGCATGTGTAAGTCCATACCGTGGACATTCACATAGTGAATTAACTAGGTTATGGGGTTACCCATTTTGGTGTAATGTGGGAGAAAATAGCATAGAGGATAAGCTACTCATGACATAGCCTCTATGTTATTTCAAGATAAATAATATTTTGTTAAGTTCGAGAGAAAGCTTGAGAATAAGAGGGCCAAGCCACATAAGGGCCTTATCATCATTGTATATAAGACCAAAATCCTTTGTATTTTATGACCTCCTTTATTTGCTGATTTTAAGAGTGAGGTGTCTTCTTCTTCTTCTTCTTCTTCTTCTTCTTCTTCTCTCTCTCTCTCTCTCTCTCTCTCTCTCTCTCTCTCTCTCTCTCTCTCTCTCTCTCTCTCTCTCTCTCTCTCTCTCTCTCTCTCTCTCTCTCTTACTCTTTTTCTCCATGTCCTCTCCTACATAGTGATTCTACTCCACTAGGTTTCACAAATTGATGGAATTTTTTAGGTTTTTGTATATGTAGTATCCTCAAGCTTTTTTTGGATAGTTTCTAAGCTCTTTTATGCAAAGATCCACTTTCAATTGTGTATGTCATAATTTCGTGCATAGTTCTTGCTCTTCCTTTGCTTTCTTTACTTGTTCCGATGAGGCTTATACAAAAAGATCTTCCAAATAAATCCTCACTGGATCAAACTCAATCCCCTACAACTCACAATCCAAGCTTTGTTCTTGGATGGGCTACATAGCTTGCAAAGAATCTTGCTATATTTGGTGTCATCACCAAGGTTACCAAGGATTTGAGCATTTTCTTTGCATTTATTTCACCATTGCTTTTGCTTTGATTAGCCTTTTGTGTTGTTTTCATATGTTTGCATCTAGTTTTCGAGGTTTGAGAAGATTGAAATGCTAAAATGTATACAAAACACATGGAAACAAGTAATCTAGAAACCCTTACAAAAATTTGCATTCCAATAAATACATTGCTATTAAAAGTAGCAATTTTTGCAAGATGTGTAAACTAAAGAAGATGCAAAATGTGTAAGTCGATGTAGAAGGGAAAAAAAGTAAACAAAATAGCAATCACAACATATGTAATAGAGCATGCCAAAACGTATATGCTGAAGTATAAGGAATGTTAGCATGCAATCACTTTCAAACTGTCAAATCAAGTGAAGACAGGTTGTACAAGCTGTAAAATTCTTAAGATACTCATGTGGCCTATGCATGCATCCATGCAACCCTCATACTAATTGGTCTCACCTCAGTTCCAATCAATAGTCTCTCAACTTGCATATTAGCCATCACACACCATGTAACTCATTGTTAGAGTGTTTGGGCCCTTTCAAGGTTATTAAATGCACATCTGGCCTTGAATGGAATTTTGACGTGTATCTAATAATCTCGACAATTGAGGCCTTATACCCATGTCAAGAATTTTTCCAAATTCTCATCAATTGGACATGGACGTAACATGTATACTCTATCTATTCATTCTATTTCGTGGATGTTTATATGAGCCCTAAATATTTTTTGAGTGCTTTCAAGTAGTCATTTTTAGAGGAGTTCAATGTTGCCATCTACCTATACATGTTCATTGCGGTCTTAGATAGTCAATTTGAATATTCATTTAAAGATCATTTGTCATATTCAAAATTGTGTTGTTTTTTTGCTTTATTTAAAGGTTCTCATATGATTCATCTATCAATGTTTGTTGGTGGTAGGTGCAACCTAGTTGAACATAGTATTTTCAAATGTGGCCCTCTACTAGTGTAATAATTGAAAATTTGTTCTCTTAAGGATCTATGCATGCAGTGCAACTTCGATATTTTTGTGTGCTTTATCAAGAGAATGGTAGCTATGTAATCGGATCTTTGATAAGCTGGTTGCAAGGCTTTTGTGTGCAGATAAAAGTTGCAATTTACAACATGAAAGTTTTTATTGGCAAATAGAAAGGAATATGCCATAATGAAAGATGCAAGAGTATAGCATGATATTGAGAAGGTTCCTTTTTGGGATAACAAGTTTTTAAGATTTATACAACATGTGATAAATAGCATCCTATAATAATCTTGCAATGAATTTTTTTTTCTCGAAATATTTTCACTTTGAGATTGGTGTATTACAAGACATGTTTATTGTCCTTGAAGATTGTGAATTACATGTGACAGGGATCTTGATGAAATGGCTCAAACAGTGGATTCTTATAGACAAACTGTAAAGGAGTTGCAACATGCCCTTGTTGATAAAGATTTGGAAATAGAGCAGCTCTTGGCTGATAAGCAAGAGCTTGTTAGAAGGGCAATAACCACTGGTCCAAAGGCTGTTGTCGAATGGGTAAAGGCAGAATTGTTAGCACAAGGACAAGAGGTAGGAGAAAGTTTTGAACAACAGTGGTCAGGATGGGGAGCATTGAGTGAAACAACTGTTGATAAAGAAATGGAGACAATGTCTGTTGAGTGTGCTGATTGTGATCAAAAGCTTACTCCTTTTAAAAGCAAGGTCTATAGTCCTCGCATGATTTCTTCATCAGTTAAGGGTATTAAAGGCAAATCATCCTTGGCTCAAGTACTTCTAGTGGGAATCTATCGTGAAGCTTTGTCTAGCTTAAATCAGGTGATGGATAGTGGATTATCTGCAGTGCCATTTGCTTTATTAGACTTCTGGGGTGGTTTGATTGGCCATGTGACCAATCATGTATCTAACATAGTTTTAGGAAAAGTGAGGGAATCTCCCCTTGGCTTTTCTTTCAAGTTCTTATGAAAATAAATATATTCTATATGCACATTATGTTGAGCTTGTAAAAAACTATTCCAACATCTCTTGGTTTTTGGACCTTCCAATGCCATCATGACTGAAATCTTCAACAAGCAATTCACTTATGGCATTGACACAAATGACCAACATGTATCAAGACTAACTAGATTTTGCTAACTTGGTGATAATGTTTCTTATTTAATGACATAATCATTTAGATGCCTATTTAGTTTCATCTCTTACTAAATAAGAGATATGTTGAGAAAAACTTTAAAAAACGTTGCCCACTATGTAGGGGTGATTATAACATGTTTGAAAGCCAGATCTATATAGAGAAGGAATATGATGGATGAGTGTTCATGTTTTATACCAGGATGCCATCTTTTATGTCTGATTTGATTGTCAAGATAATCGAAACTACGCATGCATGAATGAGAAAAAGAAGAGTGGCTTTAGGAGTTGGGAAGAATAGAAAATTGCAAGTGATTGGCCTCTACATTTGTATTGTAGTTGGAGTGCTTCGAAATTGCTTTGAATTCTAAACTACATTTGTATGAAACCAAGATGCCATAATATACTTCATGTAATGTAATATTCTCAATATTTGAAAGTTTTGGCCATGAATTTTTGTATATAGTATTGTTAGTAATGTAGACGATTTCTAATAATCATGAGTTCTTATATATGAAAGGCATGTATCACTCAAGGGTAATGTACACATAGTGATCGCTTGTTGCATATGTCATATCTTGCATGTACATGGGTACTTAATTATTATTTTTCAAATAAACAAATTGTAGCCTTTAGCCTCCATGCTAAGGCCATCAAGATTAAATAAAAAAAGAGGTACTACAACCTTGATCAATAGATCAAACTCTAAATGCTAGAACTCAACTACATACAAAAGAAATATACTTTATGAAATCAAAAGTCTTCTATATATACTATTTTGAAGGTCACATTAAGTCACCAAGATGCAATGTATGTGGACGAATCCGAGTCATCATCTTCCCTACACACTTTGGAGGATGTGTCCCTCTATTCATATTGAACCTTGATAAATATAATTGGTGCATATTTCTTCAAGAAGTGTGCAACCAATAAGGAATGGGGTACATAAATGTCAAATGGTGACAAAATTTAGGTTAGACAAAATGAAGGTTGGCACTTGGTCAAAAGTTGGATTTCGCACACACATTCTATCTAATGTAGCACATAGCTTCTCACATAAACTTGAATGTCCCTTTGGAAGATATTTGGTTTAGGCTTGAGGCTTATCATGAAAGAGTTGTGATTTGCATAAACTTTCAGATTCCCCCTAAAAATTCAACTTCTTTTCTCCATTAATAATAGGCTTTCCTTCACTAGGATAGCAAAATTTTATTCATAAGTTTTTCATTCTCTTATTAGGAAAATTATGGAATGAAAATGGGCCGTTTGTAAAGATACTTTTGTTGACTTTGTACACTTTAAATGTCCAAGTGGACCAATGAGCTTTCTCTATGTATCAAGAAGTGTAACATTGATAGACAGATAGAAAACTTTTAGACTTTTCTGACTATACTTTGGTGATTTTCGAAAATCCCATTGGGCAACAAAAAACCATTTAACTGGGTAGTAGTTGATGCCCCTATTTATTTTGGCTGCCCACATATGTAAACTCTTGGTCACTTGTTGAAAACTATAGTTCAGCTAACCTCTATGGTTAGGATCATCTAGCCATTGTGACACAGATCCTTTTCACTCTTTTGGTGCTTGTTTTGTGTAGAGATGGCGACTCATAATCGGAGACCAAGAGGTAGGATTGGTGCTATTAGTGTTTACAATGAAAAATATTCAGAAGATCAATGGATACTAAGAATATATCACAAATGTCAATGGATTAAAAAAAATGAACTTCAAAAGAGTAGCAACAGGCAAGCTACTCAAGATTAATATCATCAACAAAATGGAGAACATCAAATAGAAGAACTTGAGACTATGAACCAAGACCCTGACATTCATGAAGACCCACAAGCTGGATCGTTAGAAGATGATGAGGAATCGTAGGTGGCGGGAACTATTTCATTACCATGAAGTAGTGGTGGAGGACTGAGCTACTTTAACATAGTCAAGAAGTGAACGAGAAAGCCTTTTGGCTCATGACATTCATATTGCCCATGACTACTATTTTAAACAAGGCAATGGAAGAATTTGGGAGCAACTAAGCAAGACAATGGAGAGATGCAATGCAGCATGATTACCAATCCCACATCAAGAAATAAACAAGGGAGGTAGTAGATCTTGTATCTGGAAGAAAATCAATTGGTCCCAAATGGGAGTTCATTGTAAAATATAGGGATGATGGTTCGATTGATAGATTTAAGCCAAGATTGATAGCCAAGGAACACTCACAGAGGGAAGGCATAAATTATCTCAAAACCCTCTCACTGGTGGGAAAGATGGCATCAATCCAAACGTTCTAGGCATTTACGACGAAGAATGATCTTGAAGTTCACTAAATGGATGTAAAACCACCCTTTTTGAATGGAGATCTCAAAGACGAGAGCTATATGGTATAGCCTGAGCACTTTGAAGCTCTTGGGCCAAAGACAAATTTTGCAAACTGAAGAAATCTCTCTATGGGTTGAAGCAATCATGTAGAGCATGGTACTAGAGTATAGACGATTACTGATTTGTCCAAGGATTCCGTTGAGGTGATGGTTGGTCTCAATATGCCAAAAAATATGGAAATATAGCAAATATGACGAAACTAGTTGAATCTTTCACACTCCCTCCACAAAAAATTTGGAAAGAAGATCTGCTATGACAGAGTTAAGGAAATGTGTACCTCTATCATTGATAAGCTCTAGAGGACATCCGAACCGAACTATAACTTGTTCATAGAGAAATTTGGCGAAAGAACGAGCGTCAGCATTGCGAACAGCTCTTGCTTCAGCAGGTATCAATTGTCGACAAAGTGTTTATTCAAATGATATTTAGACTAATGAACTTTGAAAGTCAATCTGTAAGTCTAAAAAATGTAAAACCCCAACTAGCCATAGAATTTGTGATGGTGAATTTTAATGAAGCCAGGTATTGTCTTAGAATTCACATAATTAGAGATAGGAACAAGAGGCTAATTCACATGAATAAGAAGCGATATGTGGAGGACATGCTAAAAACATTTGGCATGAAATATTGAAAGTTGATCTCTTCTTCCACGGAGGCCAGCCTTCAATTTTCTACAGATGGACAAATGACAAGCCCATGTGAAGAACACTGAATTGCTATGAAATGTATTTCCGTATATCTCCAAGGTACGCTAGATTACGGAAGTACCTATGAGCCCATAGCAAGAGAAACTAGCAAGATTATACAAGGATATTGTGGCTCGGACTATGTAGGAGATGCAAATTCAAGGACACCACTTTCGGCTACAGTTTCATCCTCAATGGAGGAGCATTATCATGGCACAACAAGAAGCCCGTTACGGCCTTATCAAGTATGAAAGCTAAAACATGGCCGCAACTAACGCTACGAAGGACACAATATGTTTGAAGAAGCTGCTAATTGACAATGTCAAGGGATGGCTGACTACAAGAAGTACCAAAGTTATGCATAATATTGACTACTTTTTGTAGTCGTCCACCTCTTGATGGTTACCATATACATAGCCTTTAGCCAAAAATAGCTTTCCCTTCATAGCTACATTGAGAGTTGGACAATTACAAGAATTAGAAGGGTTTGCATACACCTCTCAACAATTATACTTTGGTATCCAATGTCTATTTGCCACATGTGGCTGATTATTTCAAATTGTCAATCATATTTCTATACAATCACCATGGGCAAGTGTCACTTTTTTCCGAAAGGCGAAAAACCTGACAGTAGGCCTAAAAAATTTTCTAAGGCATTTAAAGACAATGTCGCTTTTTTCCCTTCACTACTAGTCTGGCCTTGTATCTTGATACGTTGCCATCAAGTCCATACTTGAGCTTGTACACCCATTTGCATTTTACAGTTTTTCGCTTGTCTGGTATGGGTTGCAGCGTCCACACCTTGTTCTTCTTCATGGACTCTATCTCCTCATTCATCGCTTGTATCCACTTGTCCTTGTCGAGACAATCAATGGCTTCTTCGTAGATCTGTGGTTCACCGCTGAATCCACATAACTCCTCCGTCATTGAAGCCGAGCTGTCATGCACAAATCTAACTGGTGCTCTTCTCTCTCTTGTTGATCTCTTTGGAGATCCTTCAGGGACTGCAATGCTTTTGCCTTTGTCTTTGCGGCTAGGTGCGGAACCATTGCGATTTCCTCTCACTCTAGTTGGTGGCAGCTTCATCATCTAAGTCATCGCTCAACTGATATGGGATTTGAACATCTTCGTTTGAATGTTCAGGGTCCACTCCCTCTGTCGATGTTGTAGTACTATTGCCCAAGAATTTCGTAGCTAGCCGGATCTTCGTTAGCCATCGTCCTTGTTTCATCGAACTTGACATCTTTGATGGTCTTGACCTGATTAGTCTGTGGCATGTAGATCCTGTAGTATGACGAATGATTGTCATATCCTACGAGGTATCCATGCTTGACTTTCTCATCCAAGTTCTTTTGAAGCTTGTCAGGTATGTGTGCATATGCGACACATCCAAAGACGTGTACATGTGTTAGATTGAGTTTGTTACCCCACCATACCTCATGTGGTGTAGTGTGAGGAACTCTCGACTTGCCCGTCCTATTCTGCAGGTAGGCAATTGCACCCGCGGCTTCAGCCCATACCGCTCTTGGCGCCTTGGAGTAGGCCATCATGCACCTTGTGGATTCCATGAGGGTCATATTCTTCCTCTCAGCAACACCGTTGTGTCCACTGGAAAGCTCTTCTAAGAGTTGTAAGATATTTATGAGCTACCATGAACATTTCCATCTGCTATGGAGATGAAGATCCATCCGATATCCATATGCTTCATGGATATACATATGCAAATTGGGCAGGAGATATCGACACCAGAAGATCGACATTTGGATTTGTCTTCCTATTCCAGTATCCTGGAATAGTCGAAAGTAGACCTCCATTGTGATGTCGTCGACAGAATTGGAGTACATTGCAGCCTCTCAAGCTACTAAAGAGGCAATTTGGCTAAGGAATCTATTGTTGGATATTGGTCTCAGACAAAATGCTCCAACAATTATTCAGTGCAACAATCAAAGTGCTATTGCATTATCAATCAATCCTAGATTTCACTCTAGAAGCAAGCGCATCAAGATTAAGTACCACTATATTAGGAGCAGAGTACTCAACAAGGAGGTGAGTCTGAAATTTTGCATAACCGAGTACATGGCAGCTGACATATTTACAAAGGGGTTAAGTCAGGAAGCACACAAGAGTTTTTGTGCTATCTTGAATTTGAAAATCAAGGCATTCAAGGATCCAGATTAAGAGGGGGTGTTGGATTTCTATCCTCTCCATCCCTTATCTCTTCACTAATCTAGATCCATTCATTTGTTGTATGTAAATACTTCTAAAGTTGCATAGCCTGCAAAAATACAAGGAAAGTTGATGACAACGTTCCTTTGAAGTCACAGACATGGAAGTCATCGACATCTTCTCAAAAGCAAGCTCAACTTTGAAGTCATCGACAGCGAAGTCTCCAACTTCGGCGACTAATAACAACAACATGGTGCCTTAATCCTATTTGTAAAGTATAGACCTTAATTAGAGATCACCACTAGAGCAAGATGGTTATTGCGCAAAGCGGTGATGGTGCCTAAAAGAGGCAGTTGTAACATGGCTATCCGCTCTTCTCTCCACCGATCTAATATACACCAACTGCTCTCACGTACATCTGCCATTGTAATATTATATATAGATAAGATCAGTAGATCAAAATTAAATCATGTAATCAAGTAATCAGACAATGATCAGACGATTAGCAAGAACGCAATAATTCTTTTTTTTCTCTCTATTATATTAAAGTATTGTTTCAGGAAGGACGTGCCTTCTATCCGCATTCAGACTTGCACTATTTGCAATTATATTATTTCTATTTAAGTAATCTGAATAGTGTCATACTTTGTCCAATGCATTTTCATTCAGTTTTGATTCACTAATTCATGCCATGGAGATAAATCGTAGCTTAAGATACTCATGTGACTGATAATCAGTGTTGATCATAAGCTCTAGCTCTTAAATTGATAACGCTTCCGCAAAGCGCATTCTATTTTGTGTTTGCCTATGGAACCTATACTAGAAGATGTTGAGCACGCACCAAGAGCTCTTCTACTTGGTCAATTTCCAACGTGTTTGAGTCGCCAACTGAGATTTCTCCTTATTCTTTAAGTATTTTGACTCGCCATCAGTATAGTAGCAAGTACATCACTTGATCTACCTTGTACCAGACTAGCAAGTCAAAATTTGTCTGACTCACATTGTCTAACTTGCATTGTCTGACTCACCATGTGCTCCATCTAACTCGCCACTTTTTCAAATAGTTTTGATAATCATTTGTAGCAAGTAGGTAGCTCAGCGAGTCAAAAGCTGTCTGACTCGCCACACTGTCTGACTCGCCAATAATGAAAACTAAAAATTTTCCAGAACATCTCACAATCAGAACCCATCTGTATTTTTTTATTATTTTCATTTTTTTTCGATTGCCTTTTTGATTTGGCTTTTTACTGTTTTTCATCCATCTAACTTTTGTTTAGATCTCGATCTAATCTTGATCTGAGTTCATGTTAATTTCAGTTTGATTCACATCTAGATCCATCATTTCATCGCCCAAACATAGGAAAGATCTACAAAAAAAATCTAAGAAAAAAGAACAAGAAAAAGACCAAAAACAAAGAAAGAGAAAAGACAAAAAATAGCCTCACCTTCTGTTCTTCTGTATGCATCTTAGATCTGGTAGGAGATCTCCCCAATCTTAAGGAATTTGTCAACGTACCCACCGAGATACTTCACGAACCAGTTGACGTAGATCCACCCCCGATGGATAATCCAAGACCATTTGTACCTCATGCAGTCCAAAACTTCCCTAAGATCGAGCTTCCAAGGTTTGATGGAAAGGGAGATCCGCGACAATTCCATCAGATCTACACTCAAGCATGTAGAGCCTATGGAGACGATAGCCCGCAAAAGCTATTAAGATAATTTATTATGTGCCTAACCAATACTACAAAAGACTGGTATTTCAATCTTGAGCAAAACGACAGAGGATGCTTCCACCTCTATGGCCAATAGTGTTGACTCCATTTTATCCACCATAGAGAGGTTGCTCACAGAGATTAAAAGCTCACCACTGACCTTACCGCAGTTGTTGAGTCAGAAGGTGAAAGGCTTGCAACCAGGACCTACTCACGCATATCCAAGGAGAGAATCCCGGTGTCTTCATTGCACATGCAATCACACTAGAAACAAATTATCACAACAGAGATAGAGGTCAGAGTGACCAACGAAATATTGTCATATCTGTAATATAAGCAATCACGATACCACATAATGTCGATACAACTTCAAAAACCAAGCAACCGTCGACCAACACCAAATCTTGTCCCATTGGCGCAACGACAAGGTGCCTTACCCAACCACCACTGAGATTGGCGTTATCACCCATTCTCCCAGAACCTAAGGATTAGTAGTGAGGAATCCGCAACCAGCTGCCCAGCAATTGACCATGGTCGAAATGACCGATGAACCCTACTATCCCGAGGAGGAAGCACAGGACTACGTCCTAGTGCATTTCATAGACAGAGTGCATGGTGACTTAATACCGATCTACGCTAACCAGTTTAGAGGTATAGGACTCAGAGCTCTCATAAAATGTTGTGGATGTGGAGAGAAACATAGGATTGCGGAGTGCCCTAACAAGCCACAAGGCAATTTTATACTGCTCTACTGTAATTGTGGGTACAGACACCCATACCTAATGTGTCCAATGAGAAATGAGAAGCTAGGAGAGGTCTCTACCCTGCTGCAACTAATGAGTGTGATAGGAGAACCCAAGGCATCCACGATGCTGGTATACATCCAGACCAGAGCCCAGAAATGAAAAGAGAAAGAACCAACTAAATCTGCTACTACCGATCTTGCTAGTGGTTCATCCAGTTCTCTGTACGTAGGTGAATACCCAAACCCCACAGTTGAACAACGGAATTTTAGATGAATGAACGAGTGGGTGAAAGAAGCCCAAGCCTTAGATCAAGCCAGAGAGGCAGCCTGAGAGCAAGACCAACGTCAACCCGAGGGTGAAAATGATCAACGACCTAATACTTCCCCTTGCTCCCTTGTAAATCCAAGATTGTTACAGTTCATCCACGAAATCGCATAGAATGCGCATGAGCATTCTGGTTTGGAAGTCCCTTTCAATAGCAAGGAGGTGGAAATGGACCATACCGCTATCCTAGTCGATCTATTGAGACGCGGTCAGAATACCTTAGGCACCCTACTCAAAACTCATTTGACCCTCTGAGAAGGATTGAAAACTTACATAGATGGACCAGGCAACAAGAGATCTAAAGCACACCCTACCAATCTAGTGCCAGATGTAGAAGTAGAGGGATCAAAACTAGTCCACCAAGTAGGGGTAGGATGGGAGAAAGATGCGAGGCATGTAACAATCCCAATCACGCATAGGGGATTTCCACGAGAATCAGCCATAGTCGACGGAGGATCTGGAGTGAGCATCATTTCCTCCAAGCTATATCTAGGTGGAGGCGAGGAGCCGCTCCTAGCGACAAACCCCTATACTATACCTATGAAACAACAATGACTCACATCACAAGAATGGGAGTAGGATGAGTTTTTCTTCTTTTATCTATGCATGTGTCCATGCCACTACCACACCAATCACACATAACGACATTTATAGCGATGTTTATGACTATTTTAGTGACAGATATGATTTGTATAGAGGTGTCGCTACTGAACCATCGCCCGTCAGAGACATTTATAGCAACATATCAGTGACAAAAAACGACAAACTTAGCGACGGTTTTGTGACGATTAAATGTCTTTTGGTGACACTTTATTCATCACTGCACGTCATTACATCCGTCGTCGCACGTTACTTACTAATAAATGTCGCCATACGACAGCTAATTCAAATTATTTAAGATTGTCGTGCCACGACGATAGAGCGACGGTTAAGTGTCGCAATGAGGTCAAATCAATTTCAAACGCAAATTTTGAAAATATAATTGATCGTCGCGTAGTGACGTTTATAACCGTTGCCAAAATTTTGCTAGTACTCTCGGGTCCTTTTCTGAGCAGGATATACAGTGTCGTAGGGAGACACATGTATGTCGCCGAGCGATGTATCTAGGGCCAACCTTAGCAACGTTTGTGCGATGCTAGTGTAAGCATCGCACAAGCGTCGCTGAGCCATTTTGAAGGTAACGTCGCCCAGCGACATTCGTTTGATATAAAAAAATTAGGGTTTAATGGAACGTCGCCCAACAACATTTGTTTGGGTTTTGAAAAAAAAAAAATTTGGGGGGGGGGGCGCTAATGATATTTTTTTCTTTTGATTTATGTAGCCAGATCCATGGGATGAAAAGATCCGTTGTAATTGTGTCGATTGCAAAGGATTTAAATATTGCAAAAGTGGATGTGGCTCTAGGGAGTTATGTCACACTTATGGTCCATGGAGGCCCTGAGTACAATTGGGGTGATTGGCATGCTTTATGCAGACGTTATTGGAGGATGCAAATATATGGTTTACATTCAAATGCATGTTCCACAAGAGAAAGAAAAGAGCAGGGCGAGTTGGTGGGACGTGGAAAGTATCCATACATTGATGGAAGGCCATTCGAATTTGGAAATATAGCTGGATATATCAATAGTTCTTATGGTTTTCCTAGTTTAACAAATTGTATTTTTTAAGAGCGTAACAATGGCATGGAGGATTGTTTTACTAGATTCATTAAAGGTACTTATGTGATGATTTGTGCTTGTAAATTATTGGAGATGAATTATTCATTAGCTATGACTATAATCGTCCATTGCCATCTATTATACAAAATATAATGAACTCTATTTTGTAAATAAATGGTGGCTATGCAATGTCTTTTTGTAATTAAATGGTGTAATTTTTGTTGTAATTTAATGGTGTAATTTTTCATGTATTAACATGTATTATATATTGCATGATGTTTTCAACGTTTATAGTATTATGGAGACGAAGACGATTTTGGAGGGCTTGGACTCGCTGTGTTTTCGAAACAACATAGGGAAATGGTTCAAAAAATGCGACAAGCATCGTTAGAGTATCTTCATCGACGATCGACGAGCCAACAAAATGACATTCCAATCCAAGAAGACAATCATTCGTTTGAAGCAAAAGATGATTTAATGCAAGATTTGATACATTCATACTAAATATTTGTATGCAGAGAGCACAAGTGACTATCTTTGATATCGTCGTCCAATTTTTCTCTTTCTTGTATGCATAGTCCAAATTTAATATATGTTGTCTTCTTACAATCTAGTGCTACTACAAAAGAACCAATTATGAAGGTTATCCTCATGGCAAAACACTCATATCTATGAGTTGAAATGCTTAAAATTTAGTAGCTGCTAAACCATATTTAGATGATATATACATGCATCTTATACAACCCTGTTTCTGTTTCACAATTATAATTCATGGTTGAATTTAATAGGGTACGCCTCATGTGAGAGTGGCTATGGATGATTGCCTATATTGGGTATTGTAGCCTTGCATGGAGAGGGAAATCCTAGAAGGAGAACCTGCATGTTGTATGGAGGCTAGGGTTTGGGAAAGTATAGCCACATCTTTAGTATTGATGTTTGATCAATCTTTCTATGCTCTTGCTATCGTAGTATCTTTTATGAGGATCAAGTTGGTTGTGTGTAATTGTCTGTTAGATTGTTGGTTGTGTGGTGGGGAAACATATGAGCTTAACAACTTTAGTAGTAGTGTTGTAAGACCAACAATTGCGAACTAGCCTCTACAAAATTATGTAGTCTCAAGCCCAATTGCGTTTGGCCCAAAACCATGAATGATGCCTAGTCAAGTTAGAGCACATTGAGTCATATCCTATGCATTTGTTTCAGCCAAAAGCTTCGGTGGTACCCCTTATAGCTATACAATCAATCTTTCAACACTTAGGGTACAACAATACTCAACATGATATCTCAAATGCTCGAGACTAGTAAACAACAATGCACATCACCAATTATGTGCACTCATAAAGGACCTCTATGAATTGGAACAAGTTTAGTCTCTCTTTGGACTTCTCAGGCCACTGGACCCTTAGCTAGGGTTTAATTCTCAGGTTTAAACATCCGCCCTCCTAGCATTGCCTCTTAAATTTCATTCTGATGTGAAACTTGGGAGGGAGCAAGCTAAAAAAAATTGAAATAAAAAACTTAATGTTAAATTTGTTTTATTCGATGTGTGTGTGTGTGTGTGTGTGTGTGTGTGTGTGTGTGTGTGTGTGTGTGTGTGTGTGTGTGTGTGTGTGTGTGTGTGTGTGTGTGTGTGTGTGTGTGTGTGTGTGTGTGTGTGTGTGTGTGTGTGTGTGTGTGTGTGTGTGTGTGCAGACATGCAAATGGGAGGGGAAGGGGGGGCGGGGGGAGGGGGGGGGGGGACGGATAGAAGATGGATCGGTTCAAGACATGGATGAATGGGTAGCGTTCACGATCAAAGATCAAAAAGCGTAAGTCGATAATGCTTGGTTTTTGGATTCTGGAGCCACTCAACATATGACTAGTCATCGCAAACATTTCCAATCCTATACGCCTTACAATACAAAGAAATTTGTTCATCTTGGCGGCAATGGTACACACACTATCGAAGGTGAAAGCACTATAAGATTGAAGTTCCAACATTATCAATTCAAGTTACTATCGAATGTTATGTATGTACCTAAACTATCGACAAATCTGTTATTAGTAAACAAAATTACTCTAAATGTCAGCAATAAGTTAACAGAGATACAAGGAGCAACAAATGCACATGAGCACAAGATCCAGCATATGTAAATCGACCCCAAAATCTTTTTTATTAGGAAGAAACTTCTATCACAAAAGTTGACGAGAGCTATTCTCATTATGAGAGCACAATCTGTATGCTCTTCAAACTCATTGATCACTTGTGAATGTCATAACTAATTATACACAATCTCTTCTCCAATATTGGCATTAAATGAGTTGCTACTTTAACAATAGTTACATTGTTATGAGAAACAGACTGAAGTATTCTGTATTTCACCTATTAGCCTCTTAGACCAATCAATGTCATTGACACCTTACAATCATAGCCCTATGTTGATTATGGTTGACTATGATTAGAACCTTGTAGCCACTTTCTCTACAGCCAATGGTGGTCACTTGATGGGTGAGTATAGACCATTGGCTATTGTGCCCACCTTTCATCATAGAATCACGTAGTCGTTCTTTTTATGGCTACTTACAAGTCACAAGTGTTGTGCAGTCTTTCTTCGTAGAGACTTGTAGTCATTTCTTCTATGGTTGGTTATGTGTCTCAACTACTACCTAGCCTTTTGTTGTAGAGGCTATATGTGGTCTCTTATGGTTTCCTACCAGAAACTTTTGTTTTTGTCATAGCTTATGCTTATGGGTCCTTAATGGTCCCTTACAATTGCTCACAGATGACTTTTGTTTTCATCGTAGCAACTATTTATGAGTCTTTTATGGTTTTCAACGTCGCTTTTAAGGTTGATTATAAGTCTAGGTGGAGATTGCCCTTCTCACAACTTCAATAGGATTCTCTATAGGTTTGCAATCAACCATGCATGATCCTTTAACAATTCATTGACATACTTACTTTGTGTTATGCCCTTTCCATGAATATTTTTCCAAACTTCAACTCCAAAATAGTAATGGATCATATTTGGATCCTTCATTTCAAAACTATCATGCAAATCTGTTTTGATGGCTTTTACCAAGTTTTCATTGTTTCTAGTGATAATGAGATTGTCCAGATACATACTACCAAAGCAATGTCGTCATCATGAGATAAAACATATAGGTTGGAACTACAACATATTCTTACAAGACCTTTAGAAAGGAACTGCTCATGATAAGACTACACAAGGATCATGGCACTTGCTTGCGTTGATCCATATAATGCTCAAGTGACACAATGTCCCACTATATTATACTAGAATGCAACCAAACACATTTTAAAATATATCAAGGGTACTTTACACTATGGTTTACTTCATGGAAATGTTGAAAATATCAATCTTACAAGATGTACATATTTGAATGGGACTGGAGATCTTGAAGTGAAAAAAGACAGCTACAAAGTATTTATCTTCAAGTGAAGTGTTATACAAAGGGCTAATGACAACAATGTGCGAATCATAGTACAAAGTGATGATGACAAGAATGTGAAGCCTTATCGATTAGAAGACTACTTGAAGATATCAGACTGCATAAAAAAAGGTCTAAACCAATCTAGGTGTCAATAGAAAATGCATAGCTCTTGCTAGAACCTAGTGTTTAATGCATAAACAACATGTGTTGAAGTTAAATATTATTTCACATGTCAAAAGATAATGGATGGATATAACTTATCTATAATGCTATAGGTGACAACAACACATAAATCTTAACAAAAAACATTAAATCTAGAGAGAAGCTCAACAAAATTCATGAAAGACCTATGTATAATGGGAAAACAATATAGCCCTAAACCCTAAACCGTGAGGGCTGTTAGGAAATAGTGGTTATCTGTAGTGAAAAACTTACGTAAACATGGGCGTAATGGAAAGTATGGCTCAAGAATATGAGAAATTGGCAAAATTCTAGCTAGGTATTCTTATGTTAGAAGTTTCTAAGTGAATCTCACATGCGTGGAGGATGTTCCCATGTGTGGAGAATTGTAAAATAAATTTAAAATGTTTGTTATAGGGGTCTCATAAAGTTTCATAGTCAAGCTTCTAGGTGTCATTGGTAGATTGAGCCATTTTTGGGTTTAGAGGTCAATTAGTGAAGTACACTTGTTTTGTCATTACTAGGCCAAAATCATAAGTGGAAAACTCAAGCTAAATAGGTTCTTGACAAGTGTCTTTAGTTAGTTTGATGTGTGACAAGTCAAAGTTCAAGAGGTCCAATAGAATTAAGAGGTGGAAGTACCATTGGTCCAATAGTATTTGAGATATGCTTGAGAATGGTCCAATAAAATGGAGAGATGGATGGATCAATGGTCCAATAGGATTAGGAGGTTGTAAATATGAGGTCCAATCATGTTTGAGCATTGTGTTAGCTCGTGGACCTATAGTCTCATTGTACTCCTCACTTTGATCTAATTGATTTTGAGATTGAGTGGATTTTGTGTGTAATTGATTTTTCGGCTTTCTCTCTCTACCCGAGAGCTCGTGATGATTTTAACTCTCTACCCGAGGAGAGCAACTTGTTTTTACTTAGAATAATCTTTGAACACTTCCCACATGTGTGAGTAAGAGTTGGAAGTGAATGAATGCATGTAGTAGTGTGTTTTTGCCATAGAATCAAAGATAGATCTTGAATCTCAATCTAGTCTTGATCTTAGTGCATCCACACACTCTAGGAGATCACAAGTACATGAAGAGGGTTAGGTAGGTCACCCAGACCTGGGTGGACACATTTGGTTTGGTCAAGCCTATTTGATCCAAAGTCACAATGCTTACCAATCTCATCTATATGTGATCTAGGCACTGTTTTGAGATCTTAGCCATTTTGTTTCATGCAATATTATTGTATTTGAGTCAAATTTGGTTTCTTAGTGTATTTCACACGTGCTAAGAGTGCTTGATCCTAACTTTGCCCATACTCCATCATTTGATGTGAAGTAGATCTAGGTTTGGAGAGATTGAGATAACTAGTGAGAATCATCTCAAAGTTTGTTGCAAGATCTTGCATAGGAGAGGGTAGCACACCATTATTGGATCCTATAGTGAGAGAGAAGCAACATATTCTGTTCATCACTTTTGTTTATCTCCACTTTACATGGCCTCAATGGGTTCATACTTGTTGAAACCAAGTGCGAGATTGTCTACTTCCAATTATTCAATACAGAAGTTGAGGATGGAGTCCATCTTGATACTCCAAGATGTGATATGCATTGTACTTGGGATTGAGGAGGAGCCTCAAGTCCTTAATAAGTACAAAAATACAAGAAGAGAGCTAGGATGGCTCTCCACTACATCAAGATGAATGTCTCTAATGAGATATTGAGGGAGATTGGTACTTGCACTACAGCCAAAGAAGCTTGGGATTGTCTCGAGACTATCTATGAGGCTAAGAACACCTCTAGGCTCCTCACTCTTAGAAATCAAATCTTCCAAAGTAGTCAAAAGAATGATGAGAGTGCATCTAATTATGTTTTGGGAGTCAAGGATATTCATAGGGAGCTTACATGCATTGGTGACTCAATCAATCAAAGTGAGCTAGTCCAAGTCATTCTCAATGGCTTGAGAGATGAATATGACAACCTTGTCCAATCCTATGCCATTAAGGAGGAGCTACCAAGTTTGGAGGCCCTTCAAAGTGTGCTTATTTTTGAGGAATCAAGACAAGAGTACAAACTCTTGAGGATGGACAAGCTATCACTCAATCATGATGATGGTAAAGGTTCTATTTGCCAAGCACAAAGAGAGGAGTAAGAAGCAACACCATCACTTCTCTAATGACAAAGCCAATGACCAAGATGGAGAGGAGGAGGACACCTTTCATGCTTCTACTTCAAGTTTGAATAATAAGAAGATCAAGTGCTTTTATTGTGGCAAGAAAGGCCATTATGCCACCAATTCCTTCAAGAAGAAGAATCAACTCAAGCAAGCCAACATCTCTAAGAAGGAAGACTATATTGCAAGTGATGGAGAAGGCTCTCTTATGACATCAAGCTTCTCCTCTTCCACCTTCAACAAGGATGACTCTTGGTATATTGATAGTGGATCATCTTCACATATGTGTGGCTCCAAGCACACTTTTTCATCTATTATGCCTTATGATGGAGTCAAGAAGACCATATACATTGCAAGTGAGCATGAGTGCAATATTGAAGGAGTAGGGGTTATACCCTTTAAGCTTGCTCAACAATGTTCTTTTTGTCCCAAAGCTTAGAAAGAACATCTTAAGTGTTGGCCAACTTCTTGATAGTGGCCTTGATGCCAATTTCCATGTTGACAATTGTGTGATCAAGAATGATGGTGAGATCCTTGCATATGGATCAAGATTTGAAGGCATCCACAAATTGGATCCAAGTGAAAGTGCAAACTCTCTTGATGTTTCTTATATGTCCAATTCAGATGTCTCTATTTATGGTGCAGCCATCATGCAAGTGGAGCTTTCAAATCAAAGACCATCATCAAGCATGGAGGAAGCACATGGACATAGTGGCATATTGGTGGAATGATCTTCAAAGTTTTTGGCAAATGATTTCTACCAAGGAAATCTTATCGTGGATATGGTGAGGGTGCTGCTATGATGGATCCCTTGGCTGATATTCACTTCTTATGCATACCAAATGAACCATTCAAGAATCTTTACAAACTTCTCAAGTGATCTAGTACGTTTCCAAGCTTTTTTTTGAGGAGGTGTGAGAAATTGGCAAAAATCTAGCTTGGTATTCTTATGTTAGAAATTTGTGAGTGAATCTCACATGTGTGAAGGATGTTCCCACGTGTGGAGAATTGTAAAATAAATTTAAAATATTTGTTATAGGGGTCTCATAAAGTTTCATAGTCAAGCTTCTAGGTGTCATTAGTAGATTGAGCCATTTTTGGCTTTAGAGGTCAATTAGTGAAGTACACTTGTTTTGTCATTATTAGGCCAAAAGCACAATTGGAAAACTCAAGGTAAATAGGTTCTTGACAAGTGTCTTTAGTTAGTTTGATGTGTGACAAGTCAAAGTTCAAGAGGTCCAATAGAATTAAGAGGTGGAAGTACCATTGGTCCAATAGGATTTGAGTTATGCTTGAGAATGGTCCGAGAGAATGGAGATATGGATGGATCAATGGTCCAACAGGATTAGGAGGTTGCAAATATGAGGTCCAATCATGTTTCAGCATTGTGTTAGCTCGTGGATCTATAGTCTCATTGTACTCCTCACTTTGATCTAATTGATTTTGAGATTGAGTGGATTTTGTGTGTAATTGATTTTCTAGCTTTCTCTCTCTACCCGAGAGCTCATGATGATTTTCTCTCTCTACCCGAGGAGAGCAGCTTGTTTTTACTTGGAATAATTTTTGAACACTTCCCACGTGTGAGTGAGAGTTGGAAGTGAATGAATGCATGTAGTAGTGTGTTTTTGCCATAGAATCAAAGATAGATCTTGAATCTCAATCTAGTCTTGATCTTAGTGCATCCACACAGCTAAGGAGATCACAAGTACATGTTGTGGGCACTCCACACGTGTGAAACTAACAAAGAATAGCTCATGGAGAAAAAATTGGCGATATATTTCTTTAGTGGAGGAAACTCATATTGAGTATTCCTATTTAGTGTGGTGATCATAAAAATTACTAGCTCCTTGCAATCTTTATAAAGAAGTTGTCTTTGCCATGATATCATATTTATCTTTTATGACATGTATGTGCTATTATAAAGGATGTTAACATTTACCTATATCATTAGCTTTCCTTGTTGATGCTATTAATGATTTCTTGTCCAATTGAGAGAAGGGCATGAATTTTTTTTTTTCAAATAGGACCTCTTAAGGTATTTGTAGAAAAACCTAAATGGTGGATTTCGTTGTTCTAGATAGTTCAATATGCATGTTTCCATTAGCTCAATTGCTTTGTGATTGTCCAATCAATGCCAATTTTTAATGCAATGAGATTTGAGTTTTCCCTTGCGATAGTTACGAGTTAGATAAGGTTTCCACAAAGGTGCAATCTTGAATCTTGGCTGCTACAAATTAAGAAAAACTTGCAATCTTGTGCGCCCAGTATTGGCAAGGCATTATTTATGGATGTCTAGTGTACATGTTGTACATAATGAAAGCTTGTGCTACAAAATGATGCTACAAGTTTTAAAAAAACATGTGGGACTTTCATGTGTGCGAAATGCAAATGTTAATGCACAAGTCATGTTCATATATTTCTACTTTAAGAACATGAAAAGTAGTTTCCCTTTTAAAAATGATCTTCTTGTAATAAAATCTCATAAAGAGTCGAGTATGGACACGATCTGTAAAATACTATATTTCATGAGTCTCAATCAAGTTGGTGTGATATCTTGCTAAAATCTGAAATTAGGAATAAAAAAATCAAGTACAAAAATTACACTTGAGAATAGTACAAGACCATTCATAAGGAAAGTATAAAGTTGGGCACAAGTTAAGGATAAGACATGCTATCTTGTACTATAAGCTTATCTCTATGATTGGAAATCAATGCTCACATTATGTGTATCAAGTTCATTTGAACATTTCTATGGTTTTCCATGCTTAGCAACACTCTCTCCAAATGTCTAGATGATGAACATATAATGCAAGTGACAATGTTCTAGGATGGGTATCATTGAAATCAACCCAAGTAATTTATTAAGAGTATCATTATTTGTGGAAGAATCTAATCATATGTGAATGGATAAATCAACAAAAACTAGTTTAAACATATGGCTTGTACATAGTATGACATGATATAGATAACCATTATGCCTCATGGCATTTATATTCCTTTTAGTAGAAATTGATCTAGCATAGATAATCGGTATACTTCTTTGGTACATCATACTTGGTAGCAACATCTTTGTAATTTCAAATTCTTTTCTCTTTATTAGACATAGCTAGGTTATGTAGAATTTATATGTGCAATATATACACTTTACATCACATAGGAAGGCCACACCAAGAAGAAGTACAAGACTCCAAATGTCCATTCATGCACCAACAAAGATTTGAGCTTGTGAAAGCAAGAACACTATTCCAACTCTTATCTAACTAAACTATTGTGGAGGACATTCCGACTTTTTTTTCGAAACTTTTGTCAAAAGATGTGTACAAGATTTCCATGTAATCCTTAGGATCCAAACTTATTAGAAAAAGAGAAAGAAAAAGCATTTTTTGGTAAGCAATAATGTCTAGAATCATGATCACTAATAATATTGTTCTACAATCCATACGATTTGAACAATTTTTCTACGAAAAGTTGTGCAAGATTTGAAGCTTTGATAGTAGACTTTGTTGGAATGAATTAAGCCATTTTGATTAGCCTGTCGACTATTACCCAAATGGCATCATGGCCCCTCTTAGATTTTGAAAGTCCGATCACAAAATTCATGGAAATACTTTCCCACTTCTTGTTGGGAATTCAAACGGATGTAACAAACTAGCAGCTTTGAGTCTTTCAGCTTTATTAACTTGGCATTGTTCACACTTTTAAATGTATGCCTCCATGCGACCTTTCATTTTTGGCAAATAAAATTATCTTTTAACAAGGTCAAGTGTTCTTTGTATACCAAGTTGTCTTGCACTGGGACTATCGTGACATACATGCAGAATTTGGGACCTAATATCCATAATATCCGACACACACCTTTTCCTCTACAGAAAAGCAAAAATTATCTTCTCTTCACGAAACTTCTTGGAATCCTGCTTTCCAAGAATATTTCTCTCTTAAGGTAGAGCTTTCTGCCAGGACTTCTTGCCAAATATGATCCAAAAACTCATTGGTCCGACGAAGGCCTCACAGAGAAAGATATAACTCGGATTTGAAACTGATTAACCTCTCCAATCCAGCTCAAATTATCAGTGACGCAATTTGTTGCACCAAGACAATACTTACATTCATCATCAAACTCCTGAATGAGTTCCGACCAATGGGCCTTAAGGCATCACATATAAACTTAAGGGATCTATATAAGTAATGTCTTAAGACCTTTAGTGCATGGATGATGGCAAAAAGTTCCTTCTCATAAGTAGAATATCTATTTTGGACTAGGTCCAACTGCTTGCTTTCAAAAGCCATAGGTCTACCATTTTTCTTTTGGTTTTCTTCATTCTTTTAAAAAGGTTGAGGTAATACAATTAAAGGCGTAATCTTTTATAAACTTATGAAATTCTGTGAAGCCCAAAAAGAATTTTACTACTCTAATGGTTTTCGAGATAGGCCAGTCAAGTACGTTACGGACTATATCATAATCGATCTCAAGACCGTGATTGGAAAGATATGTCCAAGATACTTGAGATTTGTTTGAAAGGACTGCTCCCACCACATAGTCTTTAGCATCTGTTTCCACCAGGAAAGGTCTGCTAGGGTTCACTATGTGTAAAATAGGTCCGTAGACACTAATAACTTCAAAGTCTTAGAGCTTTAATTCAACCACTCAACTGAAAGACTGATCTTCACTTTTCGACTTTTTTTATTATCATTTTTGGTTTTTCTTTTGGTTTTCTTCATTCTTTAAAAAAGGTTGAGGTAATACAATTAAAGGCGTAAACTTTTATAAACTTATGAAATTCTGTGAAGCCCAAAAAGAATTTTACTACTCTAATGATTTTCGAGATAGGCCAGTCAAGTACGTTACGGACTTTATCATAATTGATCTCAAGACCATGATTGGAAAGATATGTCCAAGATACTTTAGTTTTGTTTGAAAAAACTCACACTTAGACTCCTTAGCATAGAGCTTTGTATGTCTTAGGATATCCACAAATGTGCTTCATGCTTCTCAAGTGTTCTAAAATAAATCAAAATATGGTCCAAAAATACCACCATTTTTTTTTTCTCAGATATGCACAAAGAATATTGTTCATCGTCTATTGGAAAGTTGTTGGGACATTAGTTAGACCAAATGGTAAAACCGAATTTTTTTTTTTTCAGATTTGGACAAAGAATATTGTTCATCGTTTGTTGGAAAGTTGTCGAGACATTAGTTAGACCAAATGGTAAAACCCAAAATTCATGGTGGCCATATCTAGAACGACAATCGGTTTTAAAAACATCCCCCTCGTTAAGTCTTATTTGACGGTAACCCGATCTAAGGTCCAATTTGGTGAAATACTTAGAACCATTCAATCGGTCCATTAAGTTGTCCATCCTTGGTAAGCGATGACGATTCTTGATGGTCATTTTGTTAAGTTTCTTATAGTTGATGCAAAGACGTGAATCACCATCTTTTTTGCTGACTAATAACAAAGGAGCTCCCCAAGGGGATTTACTAGGTAAGATATGGCACGTACATAAATACTCCTATAGTTTCCTAGCAACCTCATCTTTTTCCTTTTGGATCATCCTATTTATGATCAGATCTCTCATCCTCTTCTCTTATGACAATTTTATAGCTTCGTGCAAGGTGGTTTACACTTGATGTTATCCCATATCCTTTCTCTTTTTCCCATCTTGATCTTACTAATGGGAAAAAATGGATCCTCTAAAAACTTTCATGGCTTGAATATAGTAATCAAGGGTGCTTTCACCACTTCTTAGTCATTATGTTCTTGCGTAGTTTGGTTGAAATATCAAATTAAAGCGGCAAATAACAACTGAGTTTACTAAGACATGCTTCCCTTTATAGTACTATGTACTGTAAGTTTTTATACATCTTTGTGTAAACATGTTATGTTATAAGCCAAAAGGATTCAAAAGGTTTGGTCTTGACTTGTCAAGAGGGACTAAGTGAAATTTGTGCTACTCTCTCTCTCATGGATGGTACCTAATGTTAACCCGCTATATATTGTTGTTGTACGTCTCTTCCAAACTGAGCTTCAAACACCTAAGGTCTCTCACTTGACACTCTTTTTACACCCCTCCCAGTTTCATAAGGTTCATTTTTTGACGATCAAGATCTAGTCACATTCATTCTACAGACATTATTGGTTCTTCCACAAGCCATTTTGATGATAAATCTACACAACCTTATCCTACTACATAGAAGGAAAGTTGATGGCTATTTAAGCTTTGCTTAGAGCAATAATACTATTCTTCCTCCTCTCTTGAATCGTTTAATAGTAGGAAAGACAAGTTATTGCCTTCAGACAGCTTTTGGACAATGATCTACTACCATCTCGGTGAGTAACATTTGCTATTGTTGTGTTGCACATGATTTTGAAGGTTTTATGTAGATATAATGTTTTTTTGAAGGCTACTTAATCAGCAATTTTGGGCATCCCTTATGCTTCTGTTTTTACATAATCTAGATTGAATGGTCAACGCTTGATTGAAGCCTCAATTGGCATTCAATCCTGGCATTTTTTGCACACTTAATGTACTTGTAATGATGCGATTGTTAGCCTGTCAGATTTTTTACCACAATATTTGTATGGTTTGCACTGGAACCAGCAAAGGTCTGCGGCCTCAAAAGGCTTTCAAACTGTTGGTTTTTCTGACAAATAAAGCACCTATAGCATAGCTTCTATATGCTGAAGCTTTGTTGTGTTCTATCCATCTATCTTCTATGAATTATCTTTCTGTAATATGATAATAATAGACATTCCACTATGTAGCTCTTAAAAAGATTAACACCTTGAAAATTACCAATATGTAGAACATGGATCTTGAATAATTAGATTTGGACAAATTCACAAAATTATTTATTCTCAAAATAAAAACATTGATAACACATCCACTAGACTCTTCAAATATTCATTTTCAAGGTAAACTAATCGTAGCTCTTTATACACGACACTTGAATGTTACACAACAATGGAGATCCAGCTTAATGAAATGAGAAAACTCTACAAGCTTGAGTAAATTTGATTGATGGCTATGCTCATCCATAATAAATACTCTTTTATGCCCTTCACTGAACTACCCATTCTGGCATGCATTATCTGCATGATAGCATGTAATCTTATCGATCATAGATTTGGGTCTTAAAAACAAACTTGATTTTGCTTAATTCTTATAAACTTGAGATTGTGTGGAGTTCTGGTCGTCTTAAAATTTACCAATAGACGACTTGAACCAAGTAATTCAAGGAATTATATCTGAAATTATTGCTTCCTAATAATGTGTACCAAATCCCTAGGAGCCAATGAGCTCAAAAGACATCAAGGTTTATGGCAAGAAATTGGTTGTTGTGGCACTGCCAAAGGCTGTACTTCAAAATTCTGAGGCAGCATAGAGTCCAGATCACGGGGCCCCCTGGTCAGGCCTAAGACCTTGGTTCCTGCCAAGACTCTTGCCCCACAATTTGGCCATTTTAAGGCACTTTGTGATCTGGCATTGGATTCCACTTCAGAAGACTATTCTCAAGGCTGTCTGGGCAGTTCTCGACTCAATTCTCTACTCAATTCTCCAAGTCATCAAGGCTACCTTCGGAGCCATCTTTCAAACATCTTATGCGTTATATGCTTATAAACAGCCCTAAGATGGTCTCAGTGGATGTTAAGCTTACATAAACATGGATGTTAACCTTACATAAACATATTTGCCGGCTTCACAAACATCTTATAAATTTTCTCACTGTCACTAAATGCTAGTTATTGTTAGCTTCAATCAAGAATATGAGGTTGCAACACCTCACTTGCATTGTACAGTAATGTGATTGCGAGTTTTGATATTTCACCTATCCACATCAACTCTTGTGCTAAATACTAGTTTTTTATCTTGTATGTCCACCATGCCTTCAGTGGAATCAATTCCAAATATTAAGGAGCGGCAAAAGCTCACCCCTTACTGGAGGACAATTGTCATGAGTAACGTGCAGATTTACTCCAATGCTCAGTGAGGCCTACTTTCATAGATCTCAATCACCCTTTCTAAGACCATACCTACAGATCAAGCCATGTTGTTGCATAAGTGTGTTGATGCTATGGCTTGCCACGGTTGCAATGTAGTTAGAAATAACGGAGTTGAGATGTCAAGAGCAGATTAACACAAGCAATACCACAGCTTCACAAAACTATGCAAGTGTAGTCAATGCAAGAAAGAAATGGTATACAACAGATTTGTTACTATATGGCAATATGTTGCTAGTCTCTAGTTTTAGAGCATACTTCAAGCACCTTTAAATGGTTCTTTAAAAGAAAAACTTCTCAAGATGGAGCTTATGAACAAGCATGTACCTGTTTGTAATCTTGACATTATTTCACTGGTTAACTTTCTCAAAGACAAAATAGGATGTTAAGTAGCTGGAAAGCTGCATAAAGATCATCTTGAGTACAAAGTTACATGAATAAACAAAGTTTTTAATGTAGGGTAAGAGATGAGGGCCAAATTGTTGATTACAGATTCATATGTGCACAAGTTCAAAAGTGCATGTGTGGCAACATGTTTTCTTCTGTAGGAAACACAATCAAGCATAAGATATCACAAGAATAATATATCTCAATCAGAAAATACCTAGATTACATCCATGGCCATGGACTTTTCTCTTGGAAACAACATCAAGCACAAGATAATGCAAAAACTATATAATCAAAAGATACCTAAATGACATCCATTGCTGCAGAATAGCATCAGGGAATGTAAGTTGCCACTTTACATTATCATGTTGGTACTCCACTCACCTATAACTATGCATGTATTAAATGGGGCATGGCGTTGTGGCCTACCCTTCAAGGTCATTTATCTTACTGATAAGATTCATCACTAGTGTCTGAAATTAAGAATGTAGACAATCTCTAATATAAATCAAACTAATACAAAACCAAACAACAAACGCCTTCAAAGATAAATACTTGAGAATTGAAATCTGAAACTTAAAAATGTTGCTGAGTCTTTGTGCATCAAGACAATTTTTTATAAGCATCACCTAGAAGTGAGAACATAAACAAGCAATTTGATTTGGCAAACACTCTTGAGGTGCTAACTTGACGCCTTCCTAGAGATAAAAAAGCATTGGGCCCAGTGCACAGTCCAATGTGATGGAAAAAGAAGCCATTTGTTTCCAATCTTAAAAGCTGTGACTGATCTTATCTTTGAAATACCAAAAGCGAAGACATGGAGAGGGTACTTTTTACTACCCCAAAAGCAGTGGCTTATCTTATCTTCAAAAAGCACAAGGGACAACATGGAGAAGAAGGTGCTTCTTACTACTACATACAAAAAAAACATTGCAACCTTGCATATCTGGCAAAATAAGTTCTTTGTCATTTTCAAACGAAGACTGGTGTATCCTTTGGAAAGACTATCATAATGAATGCACATACCTTAATAACAATATTGGTTTCTGATTCGATTCAGTACCATAATATCGGGGTTTTGATTAGACCATCCTCGAGCTGAGATGAACTTACATCATGAGTTGCCCCATTTTAGAAATGAATGACGTAGATTGCTACCAGTTTTATACTGACAACCTTTGTGGGTTATAAACAATGTCTTAGGCATCCCACTCAATGGTTGCCCTATCAATGTAAGCTGGACATGATACATTTGATTGATGTCCATGCTATGAAAAGAAAATGCGAATTGCAGATGAATTTTTGACTATAAGCTGGATGATTCCAGGAACAAATCCTTCAAATTTGAATTGTAAATAGCTTCATCAGCATTCGGCTGTGACGACAGCCGATGCATAACTGACGCTACTGTCTCTCAAACTTCTACAATGGCTGGACTGCTCATACTGCAGGAATTTTATTTGCAGCGTTGTTGAGCAATTTTTTTGCATCTGAGAAAAATACCATGAACAGAAAATATCAGTTCATTTCTAACAAAAAACTTGATGATGATACTAGCACAACTTATTTTCAGATTAAAAAACTCACATGAAGAAATACTCCAATAGGATGTCGCCCGCAAATTGTGTTGTCGAACTCCTGTAAATAGTCCCGAAAAGCTTCTGGATTGCCAGACTCTATAATGCTCATACCACTTTGGTCAAGTGCTTCAATTGACTTGTAAATGGCACCACGTTTTTTCTCATGATACGTATAATTAAACCTGTAGTCAGAATAAGACACCTCATCTCTCTGTCATTCCTGCATTTGTTGCATATAGTACAAGATCTGGTTGCTTTTAACAGAAAAAACCACACGGTTGCTCTGACCATGGTACATGCAACTCGAAATCACATTGGCTAACAGCACAGGAATTGATAAGGCACACTCTACCCAACTTACTTACAGGCATAAGTTTGACGACTCTACCCTATTTCTTAAAAAAATAATGCTCACGAGTACAGGACAATGCTGAGTCTTCATATATGAAATAGAAAGGTAAATAAATCAATAGCATGATGTCATCTTATTTGCATTTCCTCCAAAAAATATGACACGACTTGTGGATCTCAACAAGTCATAACTTCCCATTCGATGTAGAGATTCTTCTAGCAAAATCCATGTTCAGAATGTGTTCCCATTTCTTTTTGAGACCGTGGTAACAAAGACATACTCATCCACTTGAATGCTGCCAAGCAAAGATACCTTATTACCTCTATTCAAGTGCAATGCCATCACACAAGAATTGCATAGGGAGAAGTCATAAGGAATCATAGAGTTGAAAACATTCTGTTGGTTATCACTAAAGTTCAGAGCATATAAAGTTACACAGCAACTAGGCAGTAGGAATACTTAACTATTAGTTACTCTTAGACTGGCTGTAAGCTACACACTTTCTTTCAAACAAAATGTCTGTGGGAAGTCCAAAAGAACCATGTAATTGCAGCTTTGGCGTGACTGAGCAGGATGAACTTTCATTGATTCTAGGCACAATATGTATTTCAGCAAGACGAACATACTCCAATGATGGGTCAACTATAAATTAAACATTAATAAAGAAAACGTTTGATTTCTCATATAGTTACCATGAAGCACAATTCATTGGTGAATGGACTGCGATTCGTCAATTGATTGCTTGTCCAATTTGAATCAGAAAGAATTGGACCTTGAAAAAAAAAAACAGCTATTCGAGTTTGCTTTTCAATGTTTTGGTTTGTATTCAAATATTTGGATGTTTGATGATAAATCATGGATAAATTATCAATGTTAAGCGGAAGTTGGAACATGGAATCATCGGTACATCGAAAACCCGTTTCGAGCGTCCACTTTTGAAACAGTTCTGTTTTTGGCCCCTGAGACCTAACAAGTCGCCAAAGTGCCCTAAACTTAAGTAATAGGGCCCAAAAGTGAGTCAACTGGGAAATTTCAAAAAATCAAAAAACATTTTGAAACGTGTTTGAAATTCAAAATTTATTGGTAACATTGCATGGAATCTAGATGATGACTGTAGAGTCTAGACAATAGAATCGATCATTCTTTGTCAAGTTTGAATGTGTCCATCGCCATGTGCATTGCGATTCTGTGAACACTAACTTCCTACAAGGAACAGTGAACTGTCTGTATTCATTAGAAATCTAATTTCTATAAGAATATTGCAGACAATGGACTGTAGATATATTTTAGTACTATATCTAGAAAGTTTGAAAAAAATTTCCAGCCCGATTTTTGGGATGGACCCAGCTCTGAATCATGATCCATGCCAATATGTATGGTTCAAAAGTGTGCGATTCTGAACCGGGTGGAAATGCTAATATTTACTCCATAAGTTTATCTTGTTAGGGCATCCCTAATAAAGGAACAGGCTATCATTTTGCCAAAACTGAGCTACTTAGATTAATTTTATCAAAGAAAATAAACATATTTAAGTTCATGGAAGGACTTTCTTGATTGCAAATGTAGCACTTAAAGCTTTCTAACCATTCTACTGAATGCATCGCACTTTTTAAAGCTGCAACTAGTTAGATTCTACTGTTGTTACTCACAGAAAATGAGCTACAGACAACAGACACATTCAAGATTGTTCTTCTTTCAGTGTTCTCTAGTTTCATGCAACGTAAAGAGCCTGATATCTAAGAAAGCTATTCGTTATTATTACATGAGTTCAATAATTTACCGACTGCCCCAGTGGCAAAAGTCTGAAGAGACCGAGAAGAAATTTGAGGAATCGTCAAGATACTTGGCCAACAATCTCCCATAGACAGCTTCACTCTCGGAGGTCAGTGCTCCAACAAGTATAGGCACGATCTTGACTGGCCACCTTCATGTTGGCATAAAAGTGTTATCAATCAATCTGTTATCGGATACATTCGTTGAATTTAAGGAGATCTCCGTATTTTCAGTAACATTTCAAGGTCAAGTTAACAGATACCCTTTGAAAATTCTCGCAAGGTAAGGCAAATGCATCTCCATGCTATGCTCTGCTTCATCGACATCCAAATCCATATCTTCAAATTTTTTTGTCGCTCTCAGCTCTTCATACACTACAAATCCAACACATAAATGCAAAGCTATCATCGTGCAATATCATTAACTCACTGCATCTAGATCAATCATTTGAATATGTTTTTAGGATGGCAATGACTAGATTAGCTATCATGATCTTAAGACTTAAACAAATGCAAATGTCAGAAAACTAAAGCAACCTAAGGATTTCTTGGGACACAAACAAACATCGGATAAGAGCCCAAAAAAACGTGCTAAATGAGCACCTGTATAACACTTGGAAGTACAAACTAGTTTGGTTTCTGGAAATGGAGATAAGCTTGTTCACCAATATGGTACATATATCCAATCTGGCACTTACCGCACTACACTCATACAACCTAAGCCCTAAAAGCTGACTCTTTGTTGTTCTAATTGAACAAACGGGTTCTTATTGTGAATCGTGGTTCATCGACCTTCAAATCGCCTTTCAGAAACAGTGCTAATTTAGACCTAAGTGTCTCTACAAAACTATATGACAAATACCTTGTGAAAATAGCTCCTTACAATTACAAGCATTTATAAAGCCCAACAGTATAAGAACTAAGAGAATAGGGACGACAATACAACAAAGTTTGAAAATAGGACAGATGTAGTCATGATCCAACTAGCAAATTTACCTTCAGTATCGATTGGCAGATCTCCAAGAGGGGTCTTGTAGATCAGTGTCTTTGAAAGAGCGCATTTGCGTGTAAAATAGTGGTGGGATGGCCCAAGAAGAAAAACACGTGAACTGGTCAGTCAGAAGAAACGGTTATCAGTAAGGAGTAAACATAGCCATGCCAGTCTACAGTAGAAAATGCAGACCAACAAGCCAAAGTTTGGGCACAAAAGCTAGTCACTCAGTCAGCCATTGCATTTTTGAGGAAGAAGAGAGGAACGTCATAGAATAAAGACTTGAACTTAAGCAGAAAGTCCAATTTTGTACAGAGCTCTAGCGTTACAGCCTATTTAAATCAAATATTTTGAAGAGAATATGATCATGGTCTGCTGGCAACATCCACGCGTAAAAATGTGCAATCATCCAAACTCACAACAATCAGTGTTCACTGGAAATACGAGTATGCAATATGTACATCTTTCTTCAGAAAAGAGATAAAAGTTATACTTGGTATATCACTTTCAGAAAAACAGCAATAACGCCAAAGGTAGTACCAAAATGAGAACTACAACCAAAGCAATGTGGTTATCACATATATTGATAAAGGTTTGCGATTGACTCTAAGCCTACAAGCAAATTTTGGTATGGTCTGTGAATGCTACTCCTAGCCAGCAGGAGTTACTTGAAAGAGTACACTAATGTAGCAAAGCTGCAAATTTGGATATTGTGGAATATGTAAGGGAGTGCTTTAGACTGGCCCAGCACAATTCCCTGTCAACATGCTGCGCTCTTTTTCTACTCTTTTTCTGTTGCTGTAGAATAATTTAATTCAAATCATTTAAGGTTTTTTGAGTCCCAAATTTGAAATTTAAATCCAAATCTAGCAGCTACATTCCAGGCAGCCGAAAAGTTGGGTCAATATGCAGCTATCTAATGTTCAGGGCCCCATGTCAACACATGTTTCAAAATAGCCTTTTCAAAATGGGAAAACATGCTTCAAACAGGTCTTCCACTTTGAAACAGAGTTTTGAATTTAAGGTTTTTTTTATTCCTCACCTTCAGTTATGGCAAAAACAAGTTCTTGCTTTTGGTGTTTGAGGGGATAATGCACCTTTGGAGTCTGTGCAGTGTCCAATGTACATTGTAGAATGTAATCAACTGCCTCCTGTCTGAAAGTTGGAAGACGAACATCTCTTCACTCTTCCTCCCCTTTTATCTTCTCTCCTAAGTTCTAACCTCCCTCCCTTATCTCCTCACTAATATGAAATGTTTCTAAGTTTTCCCTGATCTTGAGTAGTTCTGACTTACAACGGGTGCATATGAAAAGCATTCAAATTTAAAGGATCAAATCACATTCATAAGCACGCATTGTCTAAGCTATTATGTCCTATCCCCACTCCCTTGGGTACAAAGGAGGATCACAATAAAGGGACAAGATAAAAGTCCTTAGTAGATTCAGGTTAATTATACCTTAAATATCTTGAAGAAAAGAAGATAAATGAAGAAAAAAAAAAAAAGAGGTTACAAACTATTACCATAAAGAACCTTTAATTTTGACCAATTTTATTGAAAGAGTGCTTACATGTTTTTTGGATCAATATTTGCAAATGCAAAAGCTGCACATCGTCCTGAATATCGATATCCAGCATGCCTGCAAACATCCATGTGGGTGTTTCGGTAATTACAACAGTACAAGCTTATAAATATATAACCACAAAACTGAACCAAGTGTTTGATCCCTTATTTGAAGAGTTATAATTTAAATAACGACCTGTGATTGAACATTTACCTACATGCCAAAACTAAAATTTAATCAGAACTAATTCAAGAGAATATTAAAAAATATCACACATGATAGAATGTACTTGCCACAAGTAAATTACAAACAATTATTTTGTCGGAGGTATAGCTTGCCACGTTGAGGCAAAAGGTTTCATTGTCCTGTAAGCAAATTGAGCAGTTAATATGGACTACACATAAGGAGGTATTCAAGAATGTAATGGGGCCACTGGTACCAATCTTTTGGGGGGTGCTCACACATTTGGCAAGTGGCTAGAAGGCTCAGAAAGGCCATTTACCAACTTGCTAATAAATCAAGTCTTCTACAAACATTAACAAGTGAAGGGGGAGCAAGTAACATCTTCGTGCTCACCAAAGGGTGTTGCAGCCAACGGCCTCAAGTTTGCTACAAACTTTACTTCATAACTCACTACTAATACTGATTTCTCACACTTGTTATCATCACTTGCTTAGAACTAGAATTTGCCAATTAAACATCCTATCACTTTTATTCAAATCAACTGAAGACACTTGCTGCTCACAAAGATCTCTTTCCATCAACATTTCCAAAATGAATGGAACATGGCAAGCAGGAATTAACAATCTAATTCTTAAGCATTCAACATCATCACTCGGGCTTGTCATTTCGGTTAACTACAGATAAGATCTACTCACTTATTGTGCTTCTTACAAGATTACTACTCACAAGCTGCAGATCTACAATCTCTTACTTACTTGATATAAAACTCTTGCTCACATTCACAATTCACGTCATTCAACATCAGAACACCTCAAGAACTCAACATACGGCTTGAGCAACAAAATTGTACATAGAAATGATAAGAAGTACTCCAAGGATTCTCATTCCAATGACAATAACTTCTTACAAAACTCCACGCACAAGATGCGCATTCACTCGTCAATTCTACTACTCACTAACACTGATCACCACCACATCAAATCGACTATCCCTCCCTGGATTGCCCGACCCCGATCGACTATTTGATTCCGTAACACAATAGACTCCTCTTCTTTTCTATCTCCTCTCTTCTTACCCGCCTGCGAGCTTCTTGGTTTTCACTTTCTATCATCGAATATTGTTGAACTTCCCACTACCGGGTCACATCCAACGAACTTTAATGTAACTAACTAGTCTTCCCTCAACTCATGGTCTTACACAACAAGATGCCATGGTTGGGTTCATAATTACAAGTCTAGTTACTCTAGTTCTTGGATTAACCGACACCAGAAAGTATACCTTCGGCTGATTGTGATCTTGGTAGAGAATCTACCAACATTGCCCTCCTCCAAGCTTGTTGTAGGTCCCTCTGCAACGTCAACTTGACTTCATCAGCCGGGTTCTTCAGTTGCTGATCTGGTTCTTCATCTTTGGCAAGTTTGTTCCATTATACACCTGTTGACCTTCGGGTAATCCTTCAGTGGGAGTCCAAGTCTATTGCCATGCCATCCCTGTTCGAAACATCAATGAAACTTTTCTATCTCAGGATTATACATAGAAATGAATCGTTAGTCCATTGAGCGAATGGATCGCAGGTCAATCAAAAGCATGAGTTACTGGATTCGGTTAAAGATGAATAAGGTAGAGTAGGGAATAGAGGAGTCAGTGTCAGATGCATTATGGTAGGGTATAGTCGTGGAAATCCACACCCGATCAGGTAGCAGCCTCGGATGGTCCTCCCATGCCATGTCCGTCTTGGTCTTCCTTTTTTTCCGGTTGTGCTAGCCCTGCTTGTACCTCGCAGGTAGTGTTCCAAAGCTGGTTCACCTGTTCTAGGACTCTTTGCAAGTCTTGCTGCATTTTCTGAACTTGATTCTGGAATTCAAGCAGCTTCTTCTGTCAGAATCGAAGAGATTCTCTAATCGGAGTAGACTAATCTTATTAGTACTCACAAAAAACATCAACCACAAACTGAAGAAGAAGAGAGACTGCAAGAAGCTATGCTTCATAAGCTGGAAACTGAGATAACGCCCATCTACTCTTATACACAATGAAAAGCAAAAGCTATCCTTCTACAATAGCAATTGAAATGCTAATTATGAAGTCTTAACAATAGAAATCTATGCTAACTTGGTTAAAATAGATTTCTATACTATTCTAGCAAAATTGGTACTAACTTAGGTACCTATACTAAAAATAGATAGGCCTTCTAGCACGCAGGCTGGCCTCTACAATTAATCATTAATTCTAACACTCCCCCTTAATGGATAATTGATTATCAATAACACCTAGGAGAGTCCTAAGCTTCTCAAATTTTTCACGACCAAGTCCTTTTGTGAAGATATCTGCAACTTGATCATTGGTGTCACAGTAGATCAACTCTACTTCACCACTTTGTAACTTTTCTCGTATAAAATGTTGATGAACTTCAATATGCTTTGACCTGCTATGAAATACTGGATTCTTTGCAAGCTGAATACAACTCTGATTGTCACACCATAGAATTGTAGGTTCAACTTGTTCTATATGAAGATCTTTTAGAATCCTTCGTAACCAAATTGCTTCACAAGTTGCTGATGTAGTAGCCCTGTACTCTGCCTCTGTATAAGATAAAGCAATTGTTGGTTGCTTTTTACTACTCCAAGATATAGTTCATGTTCCAAGATTAAATGCATATCCTGTAGTCGATCTTCTATCTTCTGCATTTCCTGCCCAATCAGCATCAACAAAACCCTCAAGTTTTATTTTTGTTCCTTTACCATAATAAATGCCATACCTGAGTGTCCCTTTGACATAATGCAAAATCCTTTTTGCCGCTTTCCAATGACAAACTTTTGGTAAAGACATGAACTGACTCACCATGCTCACTGCATATGAAATGTCTGGTCGAGTAGTCGTTAAATAGATAAGACTACCTACAAGCTGCCTATAAAGTGTTTCATTCACACTTTCAGAATTTTCCTCTTTTGTAAGCTTTACACTTGGATCATATGGTGTAGAAATGGACTTACAATCAAGCATGTTAAACTTCTTGAGTAACTCTCTTGCATACTTTGCTTGTGATATGAAAAGATTTTCCTTTGATCTCCAAACTTCAATACCCAAACAATACTGAAGTCTCTCTAAATCTTTCATATCAAACTCCTGTGAAAGATTGTTCTTTATCTTCTCTATTAGTGACTTATTTGACCCTGTGATAATAAGATCATCTACATAAAGAACAATAATGACTATGTCATCCAAATCTTTCATAATATAAAGCGTTGACTCTGACATGCTTCTATGAAAATTCTGCTTCAAAAAATAATTGTTGATACGTGTATACCATGCTCTAGGTGCTTGTTTCAACCCATATAATGCTTTCTTTAACTTGCAAACCAAGTGCTCTTTGCCTTCAACCTCATAACCCTGAGGTTACTCCAGATAAACCTCCTCTTCAAGGTACCGTTCAAGAAAGCACTCTTGACATCCATTTGCTGAATATCCCATCCAAAATGAGATGCAATTGCCAAAACACTCCTCAAAGTATTCATTTTAGCAACCGGCGCGAAAGTATCTTCATAGTCAATCCCTTCCCTCTAAGCATATCCTTTGGCTACTAATAGGGCCATATATTTATCGAACCATCAGACTTAAACTTGGTTCTATAAATCCACTTGCAACCAATTGGTTTCTTACCTGCTGGAAGTTCAACAAGATCCCATGTCTCGTTTTTCATGATAGAACTGAACTCCTCATCCATAGCAGTTTTCCAAACTTGTTCTTTTGCAGCATCTTCATAAAATAAAGGATCCTCAGAATCCAACACTGAAGCCATAAACGCATAATGCGTTTCTTCACCATCTTCATAATAGTGTCCACTTGACCGTGTCAATCTCTTAGCTCCTTGTTGACTCGATTCTCCCTCATCCAACATTTGACTATCTTTTATAGTCTCAAAATACCATCTTGGTAACTTCTTTGTAGGTGACGTAGAAGGAGAATATGTATCAAATACCCTTGACCTTTCCTTCCGGTTACCAAGATCCACCTGTGTACACACCCTTGGTATAACTTGTGTAGAAGTTGTATCACATGGACCTGTATCTTCCTGAACATCATCTATAATAGGAGTTTTTGATTAAGGAGAAAATACATCCTCCTCATGATCTTCTAGGGTAGAAGACTCACTTTCTTCAAATACAACATCCCTGCTCATAATCACCTTCTTACTAGTAACATTATAAAGGCGATATGCCTTCTCTTCCTCATCATAACCAAGGAATAAACACTTGGTTGACGATTATCTATAGGAATATGAGCATATTATGCAACCAAAAACTCGTAGATGATCCACTTTAGGTTTTATACCTGTGAAAGCTTCTTCTTCTGGAGTTCGATTTAGAACAGCTTTTGTAGGACTTCTGTTAAGCAAGTAAACTGCTGTACTAATTGCTTCGCCCCACAAATGATTCTTGAAATTCTTACCTCGTAGCATGCTTCGAGCACTCTCCACAATAGACCTCTTCTTTCTCTCGGCTACTCCATTATGTTGTGGTGTATCAGTTGAAGCAAATTGTCTCTTGATTCCATGTTCTTTGCAGAATTCCTGGAACTCTGTAGATATGAATTCACCTCCCTTATCTGAACGTAGAATCTTGATTTGCTTTTCTGTCTGCTTCTCAACAAGTGATTTGAACTGAGTAAAGAACTTAAAAGCTTGACTCTTATACTTAAGCAAGTATATCCATACCTTCCTGGAAAAATCATCCACAAATATCATGAAGTAGGATGCTCCCCCTATAGACTCAATCTGCATGGGATCGCATAAGTCTGTATGAACAAGCTCCAAGATCTCCTTGGCTCTATATGCTCTATCCTTGGGAAACTGCATACGATGATGCTTGCCCATAACACATCCTTCACAAATATTTCCTGAAGATACAATATTAGGTAATCCTATTACCATATTATTTCTTTTAGAAAATGTAAGCTTTTATAGTTCAGATGTCCAAACCTTTCACGCCATATCCTGCTCTCCATACCATCAGAAGCTGCACAAACCTGATGATCCAATGTAGTTGCATCAAGTTTGTAAAGTCGACCTTCCAACAATCCTTTGACCACAACTTTGTAACCTTTGTTTTTGTCTTTGATGAGACACTTCTGATCGTCAAACTCAACTTTCATATTCTATTTAGCTATAGCAGAAACTGAAAGTAAATTCTTCTTTAAGCCTGGAACATAGAGAACATTCTTAATTTCTCCTATATTCCCTGAAGGTAAATGTACTCTCACTATACCTCTACCTTTGATATCGTAAGAAGAATTGTCTCCAAGTTTGACATGTGAATTTACACCAGTGTCATCAAACTGTGTGAACCACTCACGATGTGGTGTCATATGTTGCATTGCTCCAGAATCAATATACCAACAGTCTTCAGAGATCTCTGATGTTGAAGCTGAGAATAACTCATAGCATCCCACAGCTTCACTTTTGTCTTCGTCTTCAATGAAATTGCCTGACTGCTTCTTTTTGTCCTGGATAGCCTTCTTTTTCCTGCACTCAAACGCAAAATGACCATACTTGCCACAAAAACTACAATTGCCATTTCTCTTTGGATTAGATTTGGCACTGTCTCCTTTTTTCGTATTGTCCTTCCCTTCCTGCTTGTGATCCTTTTTGCCTTTCTTACCTTGATTCTTGGAAAAGAATCCCAGTTCCTTGAAATCTTCCCTAGACATCAAGTTTTGTCTTCGTAATTCTTCTTGAAGTAGCAAACCATTGAGCTCGTCAAATGTCGGTGATCTCTCCCTCAAACTTAGTGTAATAACAAAGTTCTGATATTGTAATGGTAAGCTATTCAAAACAACTTGTACTAGAGTATTATCAAGTACAATTTCCCCTATAGAAGACAATTGATCTCTTAGATCCTTCACTCTGGTAATAAAATCTGTAATGGATTCTTCTGATTTCATTTTTAAGGTATGAAGCTTATTGTTCAAGAACAACGCTCGAGACTTACTTATCGTTTCATATGTGTTCTTAAGGATATCCCATGCATCCTTAGGCCCAACTGCATTCTTGATCAGAGGAATCACCTTATCCTTCACAGATAAGTTGATGATATGATGCACACGTTGCACATGTTTCTCAAATGCCCTTCTATCTTGATCATTGAGACCGTGAGCCATCACCTCTTGTCCCATGACAATTTCCCAATAATCTTTATCCTGAAGGATATTCTGAAGTTTGAACTTCCACAAGCTGTAGTTAGATCCATCTAACTTGCTTCACCATTGGGGTGAAACAGGGATGTTCTCTTTCACCGGTTCTCTTTGGATTGTACATTGATGAGTTAGAGCGAGTCATCTCACAGTGTGGCGGGGCTGGCTGTAAACTTGGCACCATTCTAATTGCCATTCTCCTTTATGCGGATGATATAGTACTAGTATCCCCGGCCAGAGAGGGATTGTAGAGACAACTGGATTGTTTACAAGGGTTTTGTACCAGATGAGGATTGGGGGTGAACACTGCGAAGACCAAGGTTATGGTCTTCAACACTTCTCGAGCCTTCATGCAGCGCCAGGAGCTCATTCTTGATGGATAGGCCTTAGAGGTAGTTTCCTCTTATACTTATTTGGGGATACTCTTTTCTGGTCCTACCTTCAACATGCAACAGGCTACCACCACCCGACTTGGGAAGGGGCATTCCTCTCTTGGTCAGCTTGAGCGATTCTGCTTTAGGAAGCTCATCCGAGATGCTCGCAGTAAGTGTAGACTTTTTGATACTATTGTCACCCCCACAGCCTTGTATGCAGCAGAGACATGGTGTACCGGCCTCCCTTCATCACACTGGGCCAGCATTTCACGATTGCTGACCACCATGTTAGCTCGTATGATTCGAGCGAAGCCCTCGGTTCCACACGAGATCCTTCTTGCAGAGTTTGTCGTTCCACCCATTCAGATAGATGCCGCGTTCCAGCTTATCGCATATATTCAGAGAGTCCAGGCTCTGCCCGATGCGGATATGAGAAATACACAGACAGCACTTGTTTCCTCACACTTCCTTCATGACCAGGGCTATCGACTATCGTGGTTCTCCCAGGCATCCCACTTCCTCTTTGAGTCATTTGCTATCTCCAATACAGAGCTCCCCTCAGGTACTCATCAGTATATCAGGCGCATCTTATATAGGGCATATCTCGACCGTACTTGGAGGCGACAGCTTGGGGTTAAACCCGACTATTACTGGACTCATTTTATTGAGCTTGACATAGCAGGGTTCCCGGTCTTACCACACTATTTGGACTCGAGACTATCACATTGCCTCAAATTTACATTGGGACAGCTCCGCGTATCATCACATAAGTTGGCTATTGAGACTGGTAGATTCCAAGGTACCCCGAGAGAGGAGCGGAATTGCCAGTTGTGCTCCTTAGATGAGGTGGAGTCTGAGGAGCACTTTATCTTTAGGTGCCCAGTGTACTAAGAGATCAGAGGGAGATACCACTGTTTGTTCCGTGACACACCTGTCACCTTACGATCGCTCATAGCTTATGAGGACTCCCGATGCGCTGCACTCCCAGACGACGTCAGATACCACTAGCGGCCCTTCATGCTGCGGGCTGTATTACATCCTTTTATAGCATCAGCAGGACAGGACCGGATGCTAGAATCGTACCTCACTCATGACTTTTAGCAGTATACATGCTCCCACATGTTTCTTATATCATCACATCTATTTCAGTTCATAGCTTTAGATTTGCTGTTTTTGTTACTGTTTTGAAGACGTTTCATACGCTCCCATGGTTACCACATACTTGACATGTACATTTACTAGTCTTATATGCCTATTGGCATGGAAAAGGCATTAATAAAGCTTCTTCTTCTTCTTCTTCTTCTCTCTCCTCCGAGTAAATGTCAGCTTTTTGATACTCTCGCTACCCCCCACAGCCCTATATGCAGCAGAGACATGGTGTACGGGACCTGAGTCTTACATCATCTAGTTGGGCCAATATTTCATGACTGCAGGTTCTCATGCTATCTCAGATGATAGGGGCTAAGAAGTCTATCCCACATCAAATTATCCTGACAGAGTTCAAAGTTCCACCCCTACAACTAGCCGCAATCCTTCAGCTTATCCTATATATTCCACGTATCATGATGCTACCCACGGATGAGCAGGGATACATACAGACGGCACTTACCTCATCACGACACCTTTTAACTTTATGAACAGGGGCATCGACTATCATGGTTTTCTCAGGCCTCCTAGCTATTGGACACACTTGGCATCTCTATCACAGACCTTCCATTCCGCAGCCATGAGTATATCAGACGCTTTCTCTATAGAGCATATTTGAGCCGGACATGACAAAGACAGCGGACACTTTCTGGAGCAAGACACAGTCTTGCCACATTATCTTACCTTAGGACTATCTCATGGGATGTGCTGGGCCAATTCCGAGTTTCTTCACATCAGTTGACGATTGAGACTGGAAGCTTCCAGGGTACCCCACGAGAGGAGCGGTTTTGCCAGTTGTGTTGTTTATCTATGGTCAAGTTTGAGGAGCATTTCCTATTCATATATCCAGCTTACTATGAGATCAGAGGGAGATATCACTGCCTTTTTCATCAGTCACCAGTTACACTGCGGTCCCTTATCTCTTACAAGGACCCCTGCTGTGTGGCACTGATGATACGTGAGATGTCCCTCCTGTGACAGGACCTATGCCAGACAGCTCAGCATACTTATCCAGCCACACAGTCTCAGATTACATCCTTCAAGTTCTGATGCAGACATGACTGACAGCGATTGCGACAACATTCCTAGACCTAGGACGCAGAGACGACGCCCACCCAGGCTCAGCGACCATGAGAGCTACAAGTCCCATTAGGCGAGGCCCTACTTCTCGACGTCGACACCAGAGACCATTCAGCCATGCATGCAGCAGCTATGCCTATCACATCTTTTTTCACGATCCGCATTTGACCTAAGTCTTTCAGACCTTGTTACATTTATACTGCGGTTATAGTACTCATGTTAGTCATTTACAATCAGAGCACATTAGTTCTCTACATGTACATTTTATTTTGTATTACTTGAGTCGTTACACACGCTTCCTTTGTTACACACTTTGACATGTATCTTTTCGTCTTATATGCCTTTTGAAAAGACATTAATAAAGCTTGTTTTCTCTCTCTCTCTCTCTCTCTCTCTCTCTCTCTCTCTCTCTCTCTCATGAAATATTTCTCCATCTTCAGTAGGATGTATACCATTATATAGCACTACACTAGTTCCATCATGATGCCTACCACATTATAGCATAACACTAGCTCCATGTGTCTTCTTCTTAGTCCTAGATTTACATTTACTTCTATTTTATGGTTATTCAGAGATGTACAATATGCTCCCACATGGTTATATTACACATTTAAGATGTACCTTTTTGTCTTATGTACCTTTGATACTCAAAGACATTAATAAAGCCTTCTTTCTCTATTTCTACAGACTACTCTCTCGTTTTGTGCAAAAAAATCACCAAGCTTTGATATTGGATGTTTTTGCTGAAACTGCCACATATCTAACAAACCCACTATCCAAAATTCCATGTTGAAATGCCATCTTTTTGCAACTAAGAAAATCCAGTGACAATGGAAACAAAGGTTTGTAAACTCGGCCGCAAAGGAAAAATAAAGACAATATCACATCCACAAGATTTCAACAAGTGTCAATGTGAAGGTAGCAACATAGCAACAGCTAGAGAAATACACAATGAAATAAAACAGGGCATATCAATGTACAGTTAGAAAAAAATCAAAACAAAATGAGCGACGAATGTGTGGTGATCTTTTATTGCATAAGCTCATCAACAAACTTTTTGACCACCAAAATCCTACAAAAAAGATCTGCTATTTCTATAAAATTTATATGAGAAACATGAGCTAGCAATAACAATAACAGACATTTACTGCTCAAAATATTTGCTTGTAAACTCTCTCAGAAGCACTCTTAGAGATATTGCTACATTGTAGAGCATTTGGAGAAATTTATCATACTGAGGAACAAAATACAAACTATTGCGTGTACTCAAATCTTGACTTACGGAGCAATCACTGCACGAGCATTTGAAAGTTTCGGCAAACTGCATGCCATGAGCCATCTGTCAAGCTCCTCTGCCAGCTCCGATGCTGCATGAAACAAAACAAACAAAAGCAAGCTGAAATGCTGGATAAAAGACTTGAAAGTAGAGGGGGATGGTCATTCTGGCAACCTTTACTTGTGGTAAGAGTCATTTAAAAAGTTGTGGCAAGCTCATTGAGGTGTAACTTCAAAATCTACCAAAACAGCAGTGAAGCTCTCTAGAAAGACCATTCCTTTATGTAAAGGTTGAGTGAGAAATATACTTGTACCCAGAACTACCTTAAGATGTGCTAGAAAAAAATTTCATGCAACATTCATCTGAATGTGTCGGTTCTTTTACCAGCAGTAGAAAATCCTTAATGGCATGTGGCATGTAAATTCTGATAATGGACTATTACAGTTTAATGGGCAGGTAAATTTCATAGACGTCCCTTGTTGACCGCAAAATGAAAGTACACAGAAATTGACAGACATCTATATGTGCAGACTAAAGGTCTGGAGGTACGCCTTATGAGTTTGAAGGCCCCTGCCGAGGGCCAGGCTGTGTAAAAGCCTATGCGGCCTACCTTCGTGAAGGAACAACACAGGCTGAAAAACCCAGCCCGTTAAGGCAGGGGGGGGCGATTGCCCCAGATAAACACCTGCGGAAACATAATCACTTCCGCAGGTATTTAAGGCAATTTAAAGAACTCCTTGAGGTTGCAAAACATTTATGTTTGAATCTGCAAAATCGAAATAATTAAAGAGAGAATCACATATAAAGCCAAAACTAAGTAATAGGCCATAATTGAGAATCGATCAGACGCTATTAGTCTAGGAATGAAAAATTAATTGATCAAACCGTTCCATACGAAAAAAGCACTATGGGTACGTCACCAAAAAGGTTGTGTGAATCTCCACCCAAAAGGGGCAATCAATCAAACAACGTGAGCTATTAAGATCTACTTCACAGAGGTTTTACCCTAAAAACCAAAGCGTCCGTGAATTTTATCCAAATATACTCATTTCATATTCATGCCTCTTCTGATTCCATGACCCGGAAAGCATGAATTGTATCCCCTTCGTTGTCCTGCCCTTTCATCTATCAACGACTAAATTACATGGCCCTGATGCTCTGCTGCTGCGCTGTCTCAAATCTACAGGAGCTGGAGCGACAAGACAGCTTGTGGAACTATTGTTATAGGTGTGCGCAAAGCAAAAAGCATTACCATTATCAGAGTACCAGGAGCCTGCGTGAGATGCCTCTCTCGCCATCGCTATTCTCCAAGCTTGGGAAATAAGTGTGCTCGCGCCTCGCTCTCTCGATCTTTCTCGCGTAAAAGCGAGGCTGCTTTCTTCCTTTCGTATTGAGAGCCTCACGTACTCGTATAAAAAAAGAATGCTTTGTCGACCGGTTTTGTTTTGAAAAAGTGGGTTCATCACCCAAAATGCACTCGGTGGCTTGGAGGAGACCCTAGTCCTCTAGCTTGGAGGAAATCTTAGTCATGTGCTAGATTTGGCGAAGCCTTTGTTTTGGGAAAGTGATGGATTGCTCTTGACGATGTGTCGACTTATGATCTTTCTTTGATGACTTCGGGTCTTTCTACTTCTCATTAGTCGAGCTTTTATTGGTTTATAGGGCGTGAGAATCAACAATCGAGGAACTGGAGGCTTCGTTCCTTCGAGAGTCTTACAACAACATTGAGATGACTCTTGAAAGAGTCAGTTCGGGGTGCGTCGTGATGATCATCACTCAGCTGTCGTATAAGCCACACATATCACTATGTATCAATTCTAGAATGGACTTAGCTCTAGTGGCTTGTCCCTTTGGAAATCTTGATCTATGTTGTTTGCCTAGTAGGCACATCTCACAGACTTGTCGAATGTCAGAGGAGGCAACATTAAAGTTCAAATACTTGACCATGCTATTGTGATGCATATACAGTCTCATGTTTAGATGTTCTAATCTTTGATGCCATAATTGGCCATTTGAAGTACTCACATTAGTTGAAAGTGCATATTCGTGACTCAGAATGTACAAATTACTTTCTTTGTTTGCAGAGAGGATTTTTTTATCTTACTTGTCAATAATGATACACTGTCTTGAAGTGAACATGGCTTTGCAGCCTTAATCAATGAATTTGTTGACTGACAATAAGTTTTTGGTCAGTTTGGGTATGTACAATACATCCTTAATGCGAAGTCGTTGGGTCGGATTTTTGACCGACAATATTGATAATTATATAGGGTCGGAATTTATATAAAGGATCGAAAAATATGCTGAGGGTGTCGAATTTTTTGGAGTCGAAAAATTTAGATCCGATCTGACCCGACCCGACCCGATCCAGAGTTGAAGACGCCCAGATAATTTTCGCTTTGATCCAATCCGATTCACAGGGTCAAAAAATTCCTTTGACAAGAGTTACATTGGGTTAGAAAAATCCGATACTGGATTTTTTTATCTTCTGAAAAAAAAACTCGAGCCTTCTGTTTTCTGAGTTTTGTAAAGTTTTCTGGATGCTGTTTTAATAAATAAATTTGAGGCTAAGCATCGAATTCCAACAGAGCGATTGTCTTCATATTCAGCGTGGATAAGCTTTTCCTTCTTATTTCTTCTTGTAATAAACTTTTGTCACCTTTTATAGAGACAGGTCAGGAGTATTGCTAAGTAGCAATACTAGATTGTCGTAAGAGGGAGGAAGACTAGACAAAAGAGACATGTTAGCATCTTCGTCTGATACTGGTGAACCTATTGCAGCTACATGATTGAGTAGCTGTTTGAATTAGATGACCAGTGACTAAGGTCTCTTCACTCATCTTGAGTGACAGAAACTTCTTCCTCAAGAGGAGATGAGTCGATACATCTGTCATTTCGTATAGACCAGTAACAATGTCCCATGCTTCTTTAGAGCTAGAATAGTTAGTTACATGAGCTGTTTGTGAATCTTTAAGATTCAGAGATACAATGGAAAGAGTTTTGCCATCCTTAGCTTCCCAGGTGGTCAGCATGTCAGGTTCAGCTAGCTTGGCTATTGAACCATTGACATATCCCCTGAGTTCTTTTCCTACGAGTATCATCTTCATCTTGAACTTTTACATGTGGAAGTCATCACCATTGAACTTGCTGATCAAGCGGATTTCTGAAGATGTTCCTTCCATGATGATCTAAGTATATTAAACAGTTTCGAATACTAAAAGTAGTTTGGAACGAAAGCCCTGATACCATTTTGTTGGGGTGCTCGTGAATAGATTAGGTGCGGAATAAGAAACATAGCTCCAACATAGAGAACATTACAAGATCGTTACCAAAACTACAATATCAGCATTGACTTAGATCAAATGGAGGAATGTCTTGGTAGGTGTCAGAGACAACCATGGAGGGAGCGAACAATTAGGTGTCTAAGACAGCCATTCTTCCTTCGAGATTAAACATTCCGAATGAATGAGTGTCAATAGAGAAAGAAAATCATCAAAAAACATTTGTAGTGCAATACACATAAGAAAATAGAGAATCTGAATTAAGCAGTTGTGAATACAACGATCATATCACAATCTTGTGCCCAAGAATGGTTCACAGTAGTGGCGCACTGTGTGTAGTGATCTTACTTAGCTAGCTACAGATTAAATAACTATATCTATTCTCTGAATGACTTTCGCTCTCTCTAAAATCTCTGATCCTATGGAATCAGATAATTAAGACACAATAGAGTTCGCGCAAGAACTCTGATTTACTCTTCTCCACTTGCGTGTATTCACTCTTCTCCACTTGCATGTATTCTTCACATATTGTCTCATCATCATTTATGTGAGTTATTGTTATGTATATATACATGAATGCAGTTACTGAAAGGTGATAAAGTGAACTATGACGTGGTTTGCATTTGGACAGGGCAGTGTGGATGACGTGGATCTCGAACTCGAAGACTTTGAGTTCATAGGTTTGAAGAGGATGTAGTCGAATATCTTGAACTCAAAGAGTTCATCGTCGATCTTGCTTGTGCTCCAGTTGGCTGATACACAGACGTTTGACTTCAGAGAGTAAGACTGCAATGTTGTCGTAGAAAGAGAGAGAGTGTGTGTGTATATTTACATAATTACTGGTCCTCAGGAATTGAGACAAACTCAAATGTCTGTTTTGTTGAATGTATCAACACTGCAATATTCAATACATCCTTGTTTGGCTAGAAATCACTTTAGTGCTAATGATTTCAAAGTTAGTGCTCGATAGGTCGCTTACAGTCTGCGACTTATCGAACCGACTCATTTCACTTCCCTCTTTCCAACATGGTATTGGAGCAATATCGTTAGATACTTTTCATAGTATCATGTTAGAGCACACTTACTCTTAATTCTTCAATCTAGTATTAGATAATTTGTGATGTTTGCCAACGTGTACGACGTCCTACACGACAGAACTATGAACCATTACATTTGGTTTTATCGCAAGCACCATTTGAGAAATGGGGCCTTGACTATGTTGGTCCTATCCATCCTGCGACAAGAAAGAAAAAAAGAAAGCTTTATTAATGTCTTTTCCATGCCAAAACGCATATAAGACTAATGAAGTACATGTCAAGTGCGTGGTAACCATGGGAGCATATAAAATGTCTCCAGAACTGTAATAAAGAAAACATCTAGTAGAAACTAAAGTAGACATGTATGCGAGTGTGTTTGTGCATAATAATCATATGTATCTATGTCCAGATGTCAAGACTGTGTTGTGCTGCTGCTCCTGTTGTAAAAGGATGTAATGTGAGCCACAACATGAGAAGGCACTGGAGCTTGCCGACGTTGAACAAGGGAGGCATGTCCCTTTCCCATTCGAGTGGCAGTAGCCTGTCTCATGCTAAAAGTAAGACCAGAAAAGGATCCCCATGTATTATTGTCATGATGCAAGGTTCCAGATGCTTTCCTACAGTGATGCTAGTTGGGCATCTCTCAAGGACGACTGTAAAAGTGTCTCAGGAGGATGCACCATCGCGTCAGGAGAGACAATTCTCTGGGTCAGCAAGAAGCAGACCATTGTGGCCCAGTCATCTTGCGAAGCAGAGTATGTTGCAGCAGCAAAGATGGCCAATGAGATAATCTGGCTCAAGCAGTTTCTGGACGAATTGGGCGGAACAAAAAACGAACCTCTGGTTCTGCAGATGGACAACACACCCTGTGTTTCACTCAAGGACGAAACACATTGCAATCAAGTACCACTTGATCAGGGATCTGATTGGCAAGAAGATGTTGCAGACCACCTTCATTGGAACGCAAGACATGGTTGTTGACATTTTCACAAAGGCCATAGACAAAGGTCTGTTCAAGAGACAAAGGAGCATTCTTGGACAAGCTATCATGCTTTGAGAGGGAGCTGAAGAAATGAAATGTTTCTAATGCCAAAGCTTTGCTAGCATTCAATCCTGAATTTTTGACAAAGACGACAAGACACGACACAAAATCAGTCGTGCTCCACAAACAGCCAAGAAGATCAGCCAAGTACCAAGGGGTACAGATATCTGATCTAATATCATGACATCATCAGAAGTGTTCTAGATCGTGGCTAATCTACCACTCCTGTGATTCGCGATTAGTCGTAGATGTTTAGTCTTTCTAATCTATAAGTTACAAGACGCGACACGAAATTGTTCACGAACTATATACTTTCTGATTGATGCATAATACAACAAGTCTAATGCTAGTAAGCAAATCGTAAAATCGATCTACTCTTAGCCCTAATTGATAGATCTATTGACAGGTCACTCACTCTCTTATGAACTCAATCATCTATAGAACATCACAAGTGGAAAAAGTAGGAGTAAAACCTACTACAAATATTGTCCGAACAAACAATCCCCCAATACGAATACTACATGAACATTAATCACATTAGAGGATATATGGGCCTGAAAAGGGCCTTTCTAAAATATGTCTTTTTATTTACTTTTCTCATTTGCGTTGCCATGCTAAAGAAAGAAGTTGTATTTTCCGGCAAGAGTTACAATGGAGTCACCAAAAATGGAGTCAAGAACTAAAATAATTGACTAAGAAGATAGTAGATGTGCTTATGTTTATATTGATTGAAATGCCTTAAGGACATCCATGTCCATGAGCTAATAAAAGTTACTAGAAACGATTCCTAAAAAAAAACAAATGTGCTAAATAACATTTTAGATTCCAAATAGGGTGAGGTGAAAATGGAATAATGTCCACAAAAAATATCTTCTAAAAACATTTTGGTTCTACTGTGAGTAGTAAAAATGACATATACTAAAAAGAAAAGAAAAAAAGTTCATGTTTGTTAACATTAAACATAGATGCCCCATGTATAGTGTGGATGATCTTGCACATCTGGTGCATGAATGGTTGAAGCAAGTCCTTTGTTGTGACATTGTAGCTATACATCATCTCATTAATAGGCATGCCCTTCCACTATACCCAATACTCAATCTTTCATGGTCATCAATTATGCTAAACTCACACCTATAGTATAACAACTAGTAAAAAAGATAACAAATAATGATTTGAAGGACTCTCAACATCATAGAAGCTATCAAGTCCAATATTAACAAACAACAACTTACCATGCAAAATGTAATGTGGTCTAGTATTGGTAGCAACTTTAGCCTAGAACTAACAAGACTAAGCTTGTGCAATATCTAGGATGGACCATAGTACTTGAGACTCAATTTTCCTCCATGCTTGTAAAAACCTATGCTAAGCAAAGTAAGATTGAAAGTAAATTGTCCCAAACCTCTTCAAACTCCACATATTTATTGTGTTTATCCACAACTAGCTCATAGTTCTTATAGATTCTTTATGGATGACCATGCGCTTAAATTATAATATCTCCAGTGTGGTGAGAAATATATTCTAGCAAGTGGATTGCATAAATTTTTGAGAACATTCGTGTGCCAACAAAAATGGAGAGACAAATGTGCATCTTCTAAAAGATTTATTAAATTATAATCTCTCAGTGTGGTGAGAAATATATTATAGCAAGTGGATTGCGTAGATGTTGGAGAACATCTGCGTGCCAACAAAAATGGAGAGACAAATGTGCATCTTCTAATAAAGTTATTAAAAGCTAAACTTAGGCAAACATGAATGCTTATGAGAATCCATACATATAGGCAACACAAAATGATGCAAATAACACTATATAATGCATTTCAAAACCTCTAATTGACCATGCTAAAGAATGGTATGCAATGTCCATCAATGTTTGAATGTCTAATATTCTTATAAGCATTATTTAAAACTTAAAAAAGAGCACCAAATCCCTATTAGTGATGTAAGTGTTAGAAATCAATAATAAACTTCATTGTTGCCTTTTACGATGTACATTAATGTTGACAATTGTTACCAATTGTAATTAGCCGTAGGCTAGTCTATTAGTCTACTTGTAGGTTTTCTCTCTCTATCAGGGTTCAGGGTTCATTTTTATATTTTACATTCAGTATGCTATAGTGTGATAGAGTGATAGTGCGTGTTCTTCTTCCGCCTTCTTGTGGTGATTGCTTATGGTGAATGCTTGATGTTGCATATCTGATTATTGACATGGTATCAGAGCTGCGATAATCCTGCGTGCCTGATCGGTGGATACAGCTTGTCACAGGCTCCGCAATGAAGTGAGAAAGTCCTTCACGGGAGGTGAAAGCTTGGAGAGACAAAAACGACTAGAAGAAATCATTCTTTGGTGTATTTTGTAGGTTTGGAGCTCATAATCATCAGTGGGGAATGAAGACATAGTCACGGAGGCATCAAAAAGGCCAGGACAACATTAGACAGATTGAAAATCTGTTGAGTGGGGAGATTATTACAATACTTCTTAGTTGTTGTGAAAAGCACAGTCCTGAAGGCATCAAAAAGGCCAAGGCAGCATCAAACAAATTGAAAACCTGTTGAGTGGAGAAGATTTTTACCGAAGTGGAGAATCTAGAATATTGTCTCTAAAAGTTCTTATATTCCCTCTACTTTTCATCTTGTCCGTACCAATATCGGATCGACGTGCCAGAGATAAAGAAAACCAAGAGCAGTTGTACATTCGCTCATCATACCGATATCGCATATCAGTACCAATATCAGATCGACGCACCAGAGGTAAAGAGCAGTCGTACATTCGTGATCACACCGATATCGCATATTCGTACCAATATCAAATCCACGTGCGCGAGCTAAAGAGAACCCCGAGCAATCGTACACTCGTGCGTCGTACCAATATCAAGTGTACAACCAAATATATAAAGTTCTGTGGTGTGATAAAATTTGGAGACAGGTTGTCTGCTCATACTGAGCCATTTTTTGTGATCCGGACTCATCTATCCAGTAATGGCAACTCTAAGCGAGAGTGTCCTCAATGAGTCAAGCAAATTGGAAGGTGCCGACAACTATGCAGTTTGGAAATTCAAACTGAAGAACATTTTGATGGAAAAGGAGCTATGGGAGATCGTGACAGGTGAAGAGACAAGGCCAGTGATGGAAAAACAGATCCATTGTGGAGATGGCTAGGGCAATGCTTAAGAGCAAGGGTCTTCCAAATACTTTTTAGGCAGAAGCATGCAACACAGCTACTCACATCTTGAATCGATGTCCTACGAAGTCCGTGGAGGGTAAGACACCTTACAAAGCTTTTACTGGAAAAAAAACCTAATGTTTCTCATTTACAAGTATTTGGTTGTGGTGCTTATGCTCATGTGCCTGATGAAAAACGAAAGAAACTGGATGCAAAAGCTGTTAAGTGTATTTTTCTTGGATGTGATGAAAGAGCCAAGGCATCCATGATGTATGACACAGATGCACAAAAGATCGTGATTTCTAGAGATGTTACTTTTGACGAGATGGGTCAAAATGACCAGATAAAATTGATAATTGATTCCTTTGATGATAAAGCCAAAGTACAGGTGAAGAAAGAAGTTGGTGTCGAGATGGAAGAGCCAATGGAAAAAGACAAGGTTAATAATGAGACTCATAGGAGAGTGCCTAAGTGGTACTTTTCAGTAACAGGTGATGCTAATAAGGGAGATACTCCCGAATCAAGAGAGCAGGGAGAGCTTAGGAGATCAAGCAGAAATCGAAAACCTCCAGCTTGACTAGAGATGAATCTAGCCCTAATGGGATCCATGTTAACGGCTCAAGAACGTAAAACTTTCAACGAAGCAAAGGAACACAAGGAGTGGCATGCAACTATGGAAATAGAAATGGAGGCTATATCGAAGAACAAAATGTGGGACTTGGTTGAGCTACATGATGGTAAGACGCCTATCACATGTAAGTGGATTTACAAGATGAAGTATGGAGTGGGTGAGCAACTCAACAAGTACAAGACACGACTAGTTGCAAGAGGTTTTCAGCAGCAAGAAGGTATAGACTTTGAGGAGACCTTCACACCTGTAGGCAAAATGGTAACTATTCGCTCTATCATTGCAATTTCGGCTTTCTATGGTTGGAAAATCCAGCAAATGGATGTCAAATGTGCTTTTCTTAACGAAGTGTTGGATGAAGAGGTATATTTAGAGCAACCTCAAGGGTTTGTTGAGCCAGGGAGAGATCATTTGGTTTGTAAACTCAACAAAGCCATATATGGATTGAAGCAAGCACCACAAGCGTGGTACTCTTGCATTGATGGACACTTCAAGCGAAGGGGAATGGTAAAGAGTGATGCTGATCCTAATCTTTACATTCTTAGCAATACTCAGATATAGTGTTCATTGTCCTCTATGTCGAACACAAGAAGTAATATAGGCTTAATTGATGAAATCAAATCATACCTTTCCAATACCTTTGACATGAGCGATGTACGGTTGATGCATTATTGTCTTGGTATTGAAGTTTGGCAAAAGGAAGACAATGTTATTCTTACGCAAAGCAAGTATGCATGAGATCTATTGTATAAGTTCAATATGCAGGATTGCAATTCACTAAGCACTCCAATGGAGGCCAATACCAAACTTTCTGCATTTGATGAAGCCGAGAAAGTTGATGCATACTTATACAGACAGTTTAATCTATTTGACACACACACGTCCTGACATTGCTTATGTTGTTGGTGTGGTAAGTCAATTTATGCAAGAACCTAGTCAGACTCACTGGTAAGCTGCTAAACGTATTTTGAGATATGATTGAGGCACGTTAAATTTTGGCTTGAAGTATGATCAATATGAAGCCCTAATGTTGGTAGGTTATACAGATGCTGATTGGGTAGGAAATATTGATGATAGACGATCTACCAGTGGTCATACATTTAGCTATGCTACAGCTGCTATTTCTTGGAGCAGCAAGAGGCAACCTACAGTAGCCTTATCTTCGACGGAAGTTGAGTATCATGCACTTACTCTATTAGGAATAGAAGAATGTAATTTTATCATTGAGGGAGAGTGTTAGAAATCAATGATAAACTTCATTGTTACTGTTTACGATGTACATTAACGTTGACAGCTGTTACCAGTTGTAATTAGCCGTAGGCTAGTCTATTAGTCTACTCGTAGGTTTTTTTTTTTTCTCTCTCTCTATCACGGTTCAGGGTTCATTTGTACATTTTACATTCAGTATGCTATAGTTTGATAGTGCATGTTCTTCTTCCGCCTTCTTGTGGTGATTGCTTATGGTGAATGCTTGATGTTGCATATTTGATTATTGATAGTAAGGCCAATTCTAGATTGGATTTTTACGACTTCTTACATAATACTTTAAGATGATCTAATGCTAGAAAAAGGAATTGTGTATCTAACCATATGTGAATTTTGCATCGTAGTATAAATTCAATCCAATGGGGTGCATTCAAAGAGAATGAGAAGATCATTATTTATGATGAAAAAAATACACAAATACATAGACACATACTATAGATGAAAGTTTCTATTAAGGGCAAAGAGATTAAAACGTTAAGATACCCTTAATATGTACTCCCATCCTCTCCCATTTCTTCCACTAGATGCAAGATATCAAAATACTGCAATTGATCCAAACGAAGAATAACTTGCTTCGTTTTCTTCTTATGTGTATATATATATATCTATATATATATATATATGTGTGTGTGTGTGTGTGTGTGTGTGTGTGTGTGTGTGTATATAGACACACACACACACATAGATATACATGTATGTATGTATGTATGTATGCATGTATAATGGGAGCGAGGTTAGTGAAACATTTAATAAGCAAAAATAGCATAGAAATCGATTTTCCTTTTGCTTTTTCTTCATTCTTGGTCTTGCATATGGAGGAAAGAAGATGTGATAATGAATTTCAAAGATTACATATTTGTATCAATCTTGTTTGCCCTTGATGATTGACTTAAAATATGATTCTTGCTAATACACTAAAAAACGTATCTATCTTCATCTCTCCCATTCCTTGCAAAAGGCGGCAAGGACGGAGAAAAGAATGAAGTTATTTGAGACATGTAAAATTCACAACTGTGCATCTATTTCCACTAATGCTAATTACATTGTTACAGAGGATGAGAGAATATGAAAACATCTTGATGCACAAAACCCCCGAAGTCGCTTATTTGGGTAATGTCTGCACTAGTGGCTTGTGAGGAGATAATCTGATCGTGCAAGTGAGCGATGAATAATTTGTGATAGCCATAAATCTTTGGACATGGGGCAAACAATGGACTCTATTGAGCGTAATCTGATCTGTGAAAAAGTTTAGGGTTTGTGAAAGTTTTAGGGTCTAGAGAAAACGAGTTTTCTCTTTTTTGATTGGGCCACATGTGCCCTAAAACATCAATGATAGTTGATGGGTGACAGGCCATTTTATGAAACGTTCCAGATTGTTTCTAAAGGTTCGGTTGAGAGTGTTTTCTTGAACGTTCGGTAGAGAGAGAAAGATATATATGCATGGTGAGAGAGAGACACAAGAGTGAGATCTAGAAAGAGTGGGTTTTTCAAAATTCTTAGGGTTTTTTTGGAGTTGTGAAATAGCCATAATATGAGTTGAGGAGAGAGAGAGAGAGAGGTGGGTGGCTCTGGCGTGAGTAGCAAGTAATGTGTGTTGCTCTGGGGCAATCAAAACCATCATCATCCTTTCAATCCCTCTCCTCTCTTGCCTCAAAAAATGGAGGAAGTTTGCACGGGATATTTCTCCTTTTCTCAGCAAGAGGAGAAGATTCTGGCTCTATGGCAGCAGCTAGACGCCTTTGCCACACAGCTCAAGCGCACGGAAGGATTGCCAGAGTATATCTTCTACGATGGCCCGCCCTTCGCTACTGGGATGCCACATTATGGCCATATTCTGGCTGGGACGATCAAGGACATAGTTACGCGCTTTCAGACTGCTATTGGGCACCACGTGATCAGAAGGTTTGGGTGGGATTGCCATGGGTTGCCGGTGGAGTATGAGATTGATCAAAAGCTGGGAATTAAGACCAGGGATCAGGTGTTGCAAATGGGTATTGATAATTACAACGAGGAATGCCGTAGCATTGTGATGAGATACAGCAAGGAATGGGAAAAGGTTGTCACAAGAATGGGTCGCTGGATTGATTTTGATAATGATTACAAGACCATGGATTTGAAGTTTATGGAAAGTGTGTGGTGGGTCTTCAAGCAGCTTTATGAGAAAGGCCTTGTTTACAAAGGTTTTAAAGTAAGTGCAGTTCACTCCTTTTCTTTTTGTGGTGTAATCTCCCTCTTGCGTGTTTGTAGTGCAAACTTCCCCTTACGTATATGTGTTTGTTGTTTCTCTTGATTATTCCCTGGTCACTTACATTTTGGATCATGCGAATTCACGAGTTTAGCTTGGAAAACCAGCAAGTACTTGATCTTTGATGCCCCCTCCTGTTTTTGATAGTGCGTGCTTGTGCTCCTGATGCAGATACCACCATATGACTCTTCAACTCTGACTTTTTGTTTAAGGATTAGATGTGTTTTTCTGCAGCTGTACAACCAATATACAACATGATCCTAACTAGCTTGTAATGTTCCGTTTTGAACATAATGATCTGGGCTAGCGGGACTTAATGTAAATCGATGTTACCAATCAACAATTGCTGCTTTAATTCTTGCTAGGAAGTACACCGGCTTTCTTTCATTCTCGAGTTTCATTTAGGCCAGTTTTTAGGCATGCATGCACCCTTATGGTGCTCCATATTTGCTCGGAGATACCTCTGCCACTCCAGAAATAACCCATAACTCTCTCATACAGTACCATCACCACTAGTATCGTGTCAATGGAGAAGCCAAGATCTTGTAGTCGTCGGATGAGTAGGAATTGCCAGACAGAATCAAAGGGTTTTCTGAAGTCGATGGAACAACAATAAACCCACTCCCTCCCGTGTCTAGCCTTTTCAGAGTTCAGAGAGTGAAGATATGGCCTGTAGTGGAATAGTGAACCCTAAAACTGAAACCTGGCTGGCCCAATATATGTAATTCCATGATCTCAGCTGACTGAAGAATAGTGCCTTGCATCTTTACAATGACATGTCCAATCATAATAGTATGATAGTTACTTGGATTCATGCGGTCACCATTTTTGTGGATGGGATGTATGATGATAATGCACCAGGATTAAGCGAAGCCAGAGACAACTTAAGTCATATAACTGCGTATTCTTGGATTATATCGGTCTAATTTATGATCTCGAGAGTAGGAAGAAAATCCTAACTTGAGATATGATCTTTGTTGAGGATTGTTCACCTCAGTTTCAAGAACATGAGAAGTAGAGAACCAGTGAGTCCATACCCCCTCATACATGCTAGAGATGAGGCAATTGGCCAATAAGCTCGAGAGTCGCAGAAACAGTTAGTCACTGAAGACTCAAGGAATGAAAGATTATGCCAACACCATGGAACACAAGGACACCACTTTTGTCACCAACTAAGAAGTTATGCAGGTGGCATTGGCAAACAATCAAGGAAGGGCAAATACTTGAAGAAGTCTAAAGAAGTGAACCAGGAGGAAGGAAATGCCATAAGCAACTATGGCAGCAAGATAGATGAGACAAATTTTGCCCTTATGACTGCTATTCTGGATTCACACAAGCCGTGATCATATCAGGAAGCACTGAACGAGAAAGTATGGCAAGATGCCATGCAAGAGGACTAGGAATCCATCATGGAGAACAAGATTTGTATCATGAAACTGTTAGGCAGGTCTGTGAAGAAAAAATCAAGCCTACATAAACTGGATTGGAATCATCATATCTGACGGACAAGGCAATTGGAGTCAGTCTAGATGATGACAAGAACATGACTGGCTAATAGAAATGAACAGGTAAGTGCAGAACAAGAACGACGGATCAAGCACAGGCTGAATCCTGGTAAAGAGGTTGTGGGAAAGAGATATAAGATGGAACTCTAAAAGGAAAATTGGCTTTCTAATCCCGATCGGGGTATCTAGATCAGAGTGGGAAAGAGAAATTGACTTATGGATGGCAAATAGGATCAAATAGCAGCACAGGTGATAAACAGTGGTATCTCATAATCAAAACCAGTCAAATGACTGCTCTACATATCTGGTGTTGAGAAAAGTTATACCAAAATTCTAGAGATGCAATCTGGCTAGGAATAATCGGTCTACTTGAGACAACAGCCACGATTGACACTCATGACAGGTCTGAAAGTGTACACGTGGAATCCTGGTAAAATAAAGAAGCAGATCAATACAAGATAAACAAATCAATTATATCTTGCATAAAGACAAGTCAAACAATGTGAAGCAAAGGAAATGACAGCCAAAAAAACAGTAATGAACAACTTAGGCCAAAGAACAAAGTATTTGAATGGTCAGGTCAGTTGCGAATGAAGGTCAGCAGACCAGGTTCTAATCTGATTTCAAGAAGAAGACTTTTTACTATTGTCATGTGCCCAGCAATGCAACTTTATCAAGTCATAAGGCAGCAAGTAAGAGGATGGACTACCCATCAAGGCAAAAGACAGCAGATTGAATCAATCGATTAAAAATAAACTTGTAAAACCAGTGAAGAGAAATAACAGTGATGACATTTGACATTAATAGTAGGAAGTACAACTGTACAAGAGATTGCCGATTGTTTGGTACAGCCTTTAGTTAGACTTTGGGATGCACTCTCAAGTGAGGGTAGGCACATGACCTGGGATATTCGAAAGCTCAATGGGTGGAAGAATTTGAGATCCCAAAGACAACTCCCATAAATTCAGCTCCAATTATACTTTGTTCGCTCCATTCGACTTACTATCTTAACTTGTTTATCATTGAATATCTCCTCCTTTACCAATTCAGGACTTGAACAATGACTCTCTTCACATTCTTGCTGATTATTATTTGCCTCTCTGCTTCTACTGGTGGTAAGATTGCAAAGGTACTGAAAAAGCTCAAATAGAATGTAGCTTACTGACTTGACCCAAGCAACTTCTCCCCAACATCCACGATCTTTGAAATGTACTTGCTTAGATGGTTGTATATGAATTGTGTTTTTTTTCCGTTGGGCCATATTATCACCTAAGCTAATGCAGCACCTTTTCTCGCAGGTGATGCCGTATAGCACTGGTTGTAAAACGCCTCTTTCCAACTTTGAAGCTGGTCTAAACTACAAGGTATTTTAGTCTGCTTGATGAAATACATGCTTATTTACTTTCACCATTTTTTATGGTTCATATCCTAGGAAAAATAGAGTAAAATTCAGGTCATGTCATTAATTTGTTATGAATTACGTTCAATAGCAGTTTAGAAAAAGATTATGTGCAGTGTGGATGTTTGTTTGCATGCTTGCAAAAGGTGAAATTAAATTCTGGTGGCTTTATGACTTGAGAATTGATGTCAGCCAGCGACTACAGCACATTCATCACTTCAATGTGGCTTATTTTCATCTATCTTAAGATTTCCATAAGGAGACAGAGCTTTGAAACAAATAATCAGACATGCTATTTTTTGTATGCACACATACTACTGCGTGCTGCTCATGAATCTCTTCTGAGGTTGTTAGTTCTTTGTAAAAGCAATTCTGGATTGTCCAAATCAATTGGGATTTCACTATTTTGCTGTTCTTAGCTTCTGACTACTCAAAGCTTATCTTATGATTAATGGATAGGAAATAAATCTTTTATGAAGCTGCTTGCATTAGCATGGAAGAACTATTCAGGAGTGAAGTTCTTTTTGCCTTACATGAGTTTATAGATGCTTGGTGTTCCTGCATGAAATTTTCCGGTTCCTTTTTCTTATACTATCAAGTTTTGTGGGTACTGTGATTTGGAGGATATTATGATGCAATCAAAATGTGGTCTCAGGATGTTGCAGATCCTGCAGTGTTGGTGGCATTCCCTCTAGAAGGAGATTGTGAGGGTGCGTCACTTGTTGCTTGGACAACTACTCCTTGGACGCTACTAAGCAATGTTGCTCTTTGTGTCAATGCAAACTTTACGTATGCAAAGGTCATCTCTAAATCTGGTCTCACCATATATTCTATAGGGGTCATGCAAGTAAGTTGGAAAAGTAAAGTCTATAAGATATCGTTTCTGAAAATGTGTAGAAGGTCAAAGCTTTGTTTTGAGCTTGAGCCTCTCTAACTTTGAGATGAAGGTAAATCTAGAATGGTAGAGATGTTTCTTTGATTGCTTGTTGTTTGAACACATCAATACATAACATGTATGGAGTTTCATGTTGTGTAGAGAATGTAATCATATTATAGATGTAGTAAACTATCCTATTCACAATTCTCCTGAAATATGGTGACTCACATATATTCAAGCAAGCTGACAAGTATATTGTGCATCCATTTTTCATAAAATCAAGAAAATAAACCTCAACTGGTCCTACTCATAGTTTCATAGCATACTGAACGACGTTCCGTATGTATGGGAAAAAAATTTGAAATTTTTTCCAGAACATTTTCTTTTTTACAATTAAAACCCTTGATCTTCTATTTATGTTCTGCATGTACGGAATGTGATATATTTTGTACTACGGAACAATATGCTCCGTACCTTTTGGTACAAAATGGGTATCTATGGTCCCACTAGTTAAACGAGCAATATGTTTTCTCTTATAAATTGTTACTGGATTGTACCTTGGATGCTTAGCAATGTTGCATGTCAAATTTCAAGAAACTTGTTCGTTTAGATGATGAGTTGTTCTTGAAACGCTTTTCCAGGTGAAACACAAGAGTTCAGGGGCTGTCTATATTGTCGCCCGCTCGCGGCTTGCTGAATTGCCAGATAAGAGACCAAAAAAGGAACCCGTGAAAGAGAATTTGTCAGCAGAAAAAGGCTCGGGGAAAAAGTCATCAAAGAACAAGGAGAAGGGGACCTCAGAAGAAATTTCAAACATTGCCGCCGAAGCTAGCAGCTATGAAGTTCTTTCTGAGTGCAAAGGCATTGAGCTGGTTGGCAAAAGGTTTAGTGTTACCCCAGATTCTCTAATTATGTACAACTCTTTAGCACAGTTGAACCATGTCTCTTGTGGGTGAAAGCATAGCGATTCATATTCATGCATCTCCAATGGCTTGCTTTTTGATGCTTTGTGTATCCGCATGCTACAAATCTGTAAAAGTCACCTTTAAATTAGAGACCCAAAGGTCCAGTATATGCAATGTTAATATGGATTGTCCACATAAGTTTTCAGATTTGTTTTTGCAATGAAAACCACAACGTTTGCCTCCAATGTAAGAGGATGGTGATCCGTTTATGGGAAGAGAAACTAACCTTTTTTTATAAATGAATTTCAATTAGCTAAAGGATGTGAGCACATAATTTAGCACACAATTACCCTTCTTCAAGAAAGGAATGAAGCCTTTGGAAATTGGGCATTGTTGCAAACCATTGCATATGATCAACTTGTGTGCCAACTGATTTTAGCAACTCTCTATCATCGTGATTGATGGAACTTGTTTCCTCTTTAGAGAGTTTTTCAATGATGGCTTTCAAAGCTGAGAATGGTTCTATCCAAAGAGACCCTTACCCTTTTTTGGAACAATATCCAAAAGGATTTGCACTTAAAATGTTTTTCATTGTCTATGATTGCAAATACCTTTGTTCCAAGCAACTGAAGGTTGCTTCCAAAATTCAGAGTCTTTGACTCAGTGAGCAAATCACATTCCACCTTGAGTTGTAACGATACCTAAGTTGCACCAGAACGCCATTCAGGAAACCCATGTTTCGAAATGCTATGAAAAGAGAACTTTGAATTTTTTTTGTTAAGACCCGCAAAGGCCCCATTTCTAGCACACTTGTTGGAGAGAAACAAACTCGTGGAGAGAGGAATAGGAGGCCAAATGGGATTTGCAAGCAATGCAACTTCTTGAAGCTTTTTTTCAACCCTTTTTTCCTTGCTTTGTTTGGAGGCTATAGTGTATTATTTTGAGGGATTCTTGTTGCTAAGATTGGCCGTAGGATTGCTAGGCAAAGAATGATTGCATGTTCCCAAGCTTCTTTATGCATAGGTGGTCAGTATGAGCATTCATGTGGTTGGTGTGCATGAGGCATTTTGCATTGTATTTTTCTAGGTGTAGGGGTTAGGGTTTAGTGAATTAGGGTAGGTCTTAGGCGCCCATTGCACCTGAGCGAGAGCTCCTACTAAGCACATATGGGGGAGCAGCAACGACTGGGCCCAGGGTACAAATTGGTGGGTAGCTAGGTTCTATTGGCACAGGATTAGGCAAGATTACCACCCGATTCGTATCGATTCGAATCGGGAAACAATTCGACCTTTTTTTTTTGGTTTGTTTTCCTATTGCGGGGATTCTATTTGAGGAGACTAGTAAGTTCTACCATTAAATAGGTTACACTAGTTGGTGACTGTATCAAGGTTACCAGGTAGCATGTACAGTCCTGAGCACTAGGCAGTGAGTCAGGAGTCAGGACTTCTGACCCAAGAGTAAGGAGTTTGGACTCGAGGAGTATCCAATTGGCGTACCCTTTTGAGTACTTGGCCTTGTATTCGAAGACGAGAGCATGGACAACTGAAAAGATAACCCATCCTTGATGACATCTTCTAGTACATTGTACAACAGTATTCACTAGAAATTGGAGTAGTCCACAATGTTTTGATACTGGAACCACTACAAAAGTTTTCATTGATAATCGTCTTTTTGCACATGCCACATTCTTTTTGTAAAATTGAATCCATGAGAGTAAATAGCTGTTGTATTCTTTGGTCTAACCTCAAATCTTCACCACCTTTGGCAACAAATTTGTGATCCTTCTCATTTGACCCTCTTGTTGTCAATATTTTGGGTCGTTGTTTTGAGTTGAGACCAATCAAGGTCTGATCAAATCCAACTATTTTAACATGATTTGAAGGTGTAGGCTTTTGGTAGCTATCATACTGCCCATGAATCTCTATCTCGTTAACAAAAGAACCCCCGTGAGGATGTGCAAGGCCACTATATCATTGTGCCTTAATTTACATATGTAGTGACTAGTTAGAACTAACTCCTAAGTAGTTAGTAGTTACTACTAACTAGTATCATGTGGCATATATGACAGTTCAAGTTAGGACAATTCATGTATGATAGTCTCGTTTCTTTCGAAATTCTAAACGAGTCCTGACTCCTGGCAATTGAGTCTTGACTGGCAGACATGGAAATTGAAAATAGTCCTCCAGAGTCCAGAAAGGATGGCAAATGCCTTATTCAAATTTGCTTGCTTTTGTAATGAGATTTTCGAAGTTAGTTCATGATTCAAGGTGGGGAAAAGATTTTTGCATGTCCATTCAAGAGGGACACCCAGCAACATGACTACCTATTACCTAATTTTTCTATATACCCTAAGCATATTGTGACACATCTAAATTCTAATGCAAGCTATGAGTTTAGATAGTTCCCCTAATGCACAACATGCAGTAGCCAAAATTCTTTCCTTCTTAGGAGAATATCTCCAAACAGTAGATATATTTGTCAGCTTCAAAGACAAAACTGAAAAGGGCAAATTTCAATTTTGAAACTTGAATTGGCACAGCTCTCGCTCTCTCCTATTCTAATTTCTAGAATCTAAGCTTTAAGACCTAACCCGAAACCACCAAGTTCCAACTATTAATTAAATAGTAATCACTAAAAAAGATCAATGCTTACTGCTAATCGCTACTAGTACCTACTAACTTCTAACTTTCCAACTTCTAATCTCTAAATAGTTGCTAAATCTAACCATTAAGTACCCACACCCCTATCACGATGACCATTGTCAAGAGGCAAGACTCAAACCTATGCATGAGGAGCATCTCAGAACTGGCTTAAAGTTACTTAGACATGAGAAGCTTTTTGCCAAGGAGTCCAAATGTGTGTTCTTCCAGAAAAGGTTGTTATACCTTGGTCACATTATTTCGGACCCCATGGGTTGGAAATTGACCCAAATAAAGTCCGACAAGTACGTGAATGGCCTATTCCTAAAACCATCCGGGAGGTTAAGTCCTTTTTGGGCTTTATGGGGTTTTTTCATAGATTTATCTTGAACTATGCATTAATTGCATTGGCCTTGACGAATATCCTCAGAGGCGCCAAAAGAGTTAGCTGGCACAGTAAGTTCAGTCCTCCGGTTACTTGGACTGAAGAGTTGAATCAAAGTTTTGAGAACCTCAAATACACAACGCCTATTCTACACATAGTGGATCCTAACAAGCCGTATGTACTTGAAACGGATGCCAGTGACTATGCTATAGGCGCAGTCCTATATCAGGATAGTAGACCAGTAGCTTTTGAAAGCAAGAAGTTGGACCCAGCTCAAAGGCGGTATTCCACCTATGACAAGGAACTTTTTGCTGTTATTCATGCCTTAAAAGTTTGGAGACATTATTTATATGGCTCCCAGTTTACTATAGTTATTGACCATCAAGCGTTAAAGTATATTAACGATGCGGTCGACCTTAGGGGTCGTAAGGCCAGATGGTCAGAGATGCTCCAGGTACATCCAGTTTTTCACATTAGTCGTTTAAAGGAACGACTTGGTGGAAAGGATGACTCGATAATTTAGGAGGACTTAGTTCGGCTGGAGGACCTGACATCCTTTGTACCTTCGGAACCACAGGCCATTGTTGATGTACGTCAACGTGGGCTCAGAAACCGGCAGGTAACTGAGTACTTGGTTCGTTGGAAAGGAAGTTCTGAGGATGATGATACTTGGGAAAAGGAACATGACCTTAAACTGAGGTTCCCTGGTTTTCTTTCTTAGATAAGGAATTTTTTAAGGAAGAGGGAATGTTAGGGACCCAACTCCCTTGGGTCCCAACCCTAAACTTGAGACTGGACGATGACTGGGCCTGTAGACTTGACCGGTGACTCGTGAACCTGCATGGTTTCCACTTGTCATGATCTAGGTGTGCACATGGCTTGGAGTCCCTCTCCTTGGAGGTATACAAGGGGAGGACTCATTTGCCATCTATTCTATCTACCTAGGAGGAGGTGGATGGAGAGTGTGTGCACGGCCAGGATGTATGCTAGCGTGAGGCAGGGGATGGCTGAGAGCCTAGGTGGTGGTATGGGACGCCGTCTAGGATGGAAGTCGGATCCAACTTGATACGGTCATAGGCCAGGGCACGGAGGGTGGACCCGGATTAGGTCCTACGGCGGGTGGAACGTGAATCGTTCGGTCTCTTGTGGTTAACCGACACTTGGAGGTTTGCAGTAAGTAGGGATTGTAACAAGCAGGGCCATCAGGGACTTCATCGGCAGAGCCAAGCCCATCACGACCAACATTAGCAGCAACAACAAAGGGCCATCATCTACAGGAGAGGCTTTTCCATCAGGGAGTCAGTTGGGGGAGGGCCTACTGAGGGTAGTGGCCCAAGTTCAGCAGAGGCGGCAGTTCCTAGGTAGCTATGGGAGGTGTTGGGGAGAGACCACAGGGTGGAGCACATGCACGCCCTAGAGTCAGCCATGACCACATGCACCTACAGGGCAGGTAGATATTGATAGACCACAGTGCCTGCAGGGTGGCAGTAGACACACCATGAGGTAGCCACTAGACGTACACACCTTGTTACAGGGGACACTGGATATGTTGCATTTGCCTTGGTCGACACCATCATCCTCTGTGACATGATGAGGGAGGTTGCATCCTGTGATGCCACTTGCATGCATCACGGGAGAGCTCAACCCCATACAACATGCTTAGGCCACATACATATGGTCGCTCTATTCTATCGAATGGGTGGACTGATATTAGGAGCAGGCCTATTATCAACATCTTGGTTTCATGTTTGCTAGGCACTGTATTTCTTAGGGGTGTGGATGCTTCCCGAGATGGCATTGTTGAGTTGGGAGAGTTTATCTATGGGCATATATGTGCAGCAGTGATCGAGGTGGGGGCACAACGTGTGGTGCAAGTGGTCACCGACAATGCCATCAATTGTGTGGCTATGGGTGAGCTTTTGGAGAGGGACTATCTTGTTGTTGTATGGACCCCGTGTGCACACACCGCATCAATCTTTTGATGCATGACCTAGGAGGCCTCCCCTTGGTTTCCACCATCACGTCCAGTGTCATCTTCCCGGTCATGTTCAGGACATATAGCCTGCTGGATTTGAAGAAGCCACACACTTTGCCTACAACTTCGTCGTGTTGGAGCGGTTGCTTCGGGTTCGACCTAAATTGCACCAGATCACAACCAACCCTATAAAGCTCACACAGTCATAGCAGCGAGCCGACTGGACTTAGGTTCCAGAGGATTGTTTTTGGAGATGATGTCTAGCAGCTGGCTGAGTCCTGCAGCAAGTGTACCATGTGCTGAGGTTGGTGGATCAAGAGGGTTCCACACATGGCCTCATTTATGAGTTCATGGACAGGATTGTGAGGACCCTTCAACGACCTCTTTTTGATGAGCGCATGTATACTTCTTTTTTGGTGCATTTGTTTTGTAAAAGCTTTTAGCATTGTTGAGTTGTTTTCCTACAATGCAATGATTACTTTTTTGGTTTATGTAGGATGTTAGCTATTCAAGAAGTGGCTTGATAGCTGGAATTTCTTCCACATGCCCATACATGCAATTGCTCGTTTGCTTCACCCTATGTCGGCTACTAGAGCCATACACACATATGCTGAGCTTGTGGACGGTGGAGGACATACATGCAGAGTGTGCATCCAGGTCAGGGTTGTCTCCGAAGCACTCATGTAATTGGCAGGTGAATCTCGAGGAGTGCCTTAGATTCATGGACACTACAGTAGGCCATGTGCACACAGAGGCTGTGGCTGATGATGAGACCTTTTCTGAGTATATCGGGAACTGGCACATCATGATAGGAGGTAGTGCATGACTACTAGATCCATGGCCAGGGCTGATGCAGGAGAGGAGGGTGGGGATGAGGTTGAGGAGGAGTTGGATGATGATGATGATGGGGAGGATGAGGCCTTGGACGATTGGATGGAGACAGACATTGGAGAGGATGTGGCGTGGGTTGATCCTGATGCCGAGACACAGGGTATGCAAAGGGGGGGACGGGTAGGCATAGGGTATACGCTTGATGGATTTGCGTGTTGAGCCAGAGACAACAATATCACAAGCAGAGGGAGCAGCGGCCCAGCGAGGCCCTAGTAGACCTAGAGGCAACGGTAGAGGCAGGGACAGAGACAAAGGCAAAGGCAAGGGTAGAGGCAGAGGCAGAGGTAGGGGGGTAGAGGTTCAGGGACATAGTCGCACATACTCGAGGAGGATTCCCTATCTTCCTACTCATTTACCAGTGATGGTGATGAGGAATCCCCATTTGATCATGATGCCTTCAAGTCATAGAGATTCAGGGTTTTATTTTGTGTCACATGACTCTATGAGTCCATTGTCCATCTACCATACTCGATGTACTTGGCCATTATGTGTGGAATGTGGATCAGTTTCCTTGTTTTTGTATCATATACACTTAGTATTGTTGTTTGCACTATGTGATTGCTTTCAAGTTTCAATTTTGGCATGTAGCATGCTTTGTTCAGTTAGTGAATGAACTTTAATGTAGTATGCTTTTTTCAGTTGGTAGTAAGTACTATGCTTTGCAATGTGTTTGAATTTTTTTTTTACATCCCTAGATGTTGTTTTTAACCACCCAAACACATAAATAAAAAAAAAACCCAAAAAAAAATGTAGCATTCTGATCTAGAACTCTCTTGGATTCCTTAACTGTTTTGGAACGCTCGTTTCGGAATGCTGCTTGATGATAATAAACACTAAACTTTATGATGTATTGGCACCCAAATAAGGATAATGTACCAAGAACTTGGCATGTATTTACCAAGACTTTGACCCAAGTTAGTGACATTGGCCAAGAAAATTTGACCTGTATAAACCCTACTTGGTAAGTGACTCATGACTCATATATCTCACCAAGGCCCATAGTACTAACGATTATCATGTTATTGGTTACTTGAGTTCTATGGATAATCAAGTACATCCCATCAAAACCTGGTATTAAAATGGCTAGGAGGATTTCTTGTGGAACAGAGGGCTTTGCCCGAATCATACAAGCTAATATGGTAGTCTGTAATTACGAGATAGGTACACCATCTCTCTTTCGCATATAAGGCTATGGGGGTGAAAATGGTATCAAAGAGTCTACACTTACTCTGAGCATCCCGAATGGACTTTCGGAAGCAAAATTGCTCTAGCTAAATGAGAGAGGCATGTCCCTTGCCCAATCGAATGGCAGTACTTGTCACATGTTGAATGTAGGACCAGTGAAAAGTATCCCCAAGTAAGCATATGAAGAAGCTGTTGGGTAAATGTGATGGATGAATCGAGTCCGTGGATCGGACGGACGGGTCGAACAATCGGATCGAAATGATCCTACTACTGCACAAAAGCAGTGGTCGACTGATTCCCTCAGTGCGTGCACTACTACAACAGTAGGCGAACACAAAATAGAGTTTGATTGCGGAAGAGAAAGAGCAGACAGTCAGACAAAGCAGTTAGAGAGTCAGACAGACTGCGGAAAGCATGCAATATTAACAAAATCTGGACGCCAAACCATACAGTAATTCAGATTGAATGTATGGAAATACAAGTAAGATGATGCTGGCGAGCACAAATCAATAGCGGGCAAAACCGCGTGCTCACAAAGCTAACTACGATCTGTAACAACTATGAGCTTATAGTGACAATCAGTCTAAAAGGAAAGAATCAATGCTTGAAAGCATCTACTATGTCTATCTCTGATAAGCTGTCGTCTCGGTGTCTATGGGCGCTCGAGCGTATATGGAATCGGCTTATTTCGTTTGGCATCAATTGGCATTACATGCATTGGAATATATTAATTGATTACAATGATCAACTATATACAATTTACATTTGTGCAGATGTATGTTTAAGAGGATGGCATGGAGCCGTTGCGCCGTCTGGAATAGATCGTGGCTACTGTTGTCATTGTCCAAGTAGTTGCACAGTACAGGACGTGGGCGTGAGAAGGCTTCGACTATTTGGAGTCGAGCGTGTCGCTGCCGATAGTCAGGATAGTCTTTTGATGGTTCCCGACCACAGTCGGTTGAGTCGATAAGTCGGACTCCCCGATAAGTCGGCCAAGTCGGGTTTCCCAGACAAGTCAGACTGCCTTTCTCTTGCCTGTCTTCGATAATAGAGTATTTCTGCAAACTGTGCGACAATGCGTGTAAAACTGCAGCAATATGAATGGAACTAAACTAACATGGGTATTACATGAAAGCTCTAGAAGTGTTGAAGACCATAACCTTGGTCTTTGCAATGTTCACTCCCAAGCCCCATTGAGTACAAATGACCTGTAAGCAATCCAACTGCCTTTGTAACCCCTGTCTAGTTGGGGAGACTAGTACCACATCATCGGCATAAAGAGATGTCACCACGTTTACAACCAGATCCACTACATTGTGAGGTGACTCTCTCCAACTCATCAATATATAATCCAAAAAGAACCAGTGAAAGGGAACAACCTTGCTTCACCCCAATGGTGCTCCAAATGTGCTCAGAAATACCATTTCCATGTCGGAAACAACCCAAGACTCGCTCATAAAGAGCCATCATAGCCAAAATTCTGTCAGTGAAGAAGCGAAGGTCACAAGGTCACTGAATGAGCAGGGAGCATGGGACAAATTTAAAGGCTTTCCTGAAGTCCACAAAACAACAATAAACCTTCTCTTTCCTGTGGTTCGCTTCCTCGATCAAAGCCCATAGGGATTCCACCTTTGAGCTCACTGTAGACTGAAGGATGGTACCATATAGCTTTGCAAGAACATACCCAATCATGATAGTGTGATAGTTATCATGAAGCATGGGGTCACCATTTTTGTGGATGGTGCACCAAGAGAGAGACAATTGTGGAATCGAGGGGGGTGGCTAGTGTGGGAGAAAGTAAGTCGGCAACATGACTCAAGAGTTCAGATTCAAGGTCTTCAATATCTCTAGCCTTATGGGACTTCATTCTCTTGATGGGTGTAAGGACCATATCAGACGTGAAAAAGGTGAACTCAGATGGTCTGGGGATACAGATGGGCGAGTCCTATGCATAAGAAAATGAGTAATATAACTGTAAACTACAAACTGCCAACTGTCCATAAGTGGAAGCAAAATAGTTGTCAGGAGTAGACTAATATCATCTAGCGCTGCTGCTGAAAAAAAGATGTGATACGAGCTGTAGCAGGAGGTAATATGGGGGTGGAAAACTCCGCAAGGATGATCTCATGTGGAATCAAGGGCTTCGCTCGGATCATGCGAGCTAACATGGTTTGTAAGCGTGAAATGCTGGACTAGTGTGAGGATGATAGTCCTGTACACCATATCTCTGCCGCATACAAGGCTGAAGGGGTGACGATGGTGTCAAACAGTCTGCACTTACTTGGGGCATCCCGATTAGACTTACGGAAGCAGAATCTCTCCAGCTAGACTAGGGAAGAGTGGCCCTTCCCAAGTCTAGAAGTAGCCGGGTAGGACCAGAGAAGAGCACACCCAAGTAAGTGTATGAAGAGACCACCTCTAGGGACTGTCCATCAAAGGTAAGCTCCTGGCTTTGCATGGAGGCCCAAGAGATATTGAAGACCATAACTTTGGTCTTTGAGAGGTTCACCCCTAAACCCCATTGAGTACAGAGGGTGCGTAAACAGTCCAATTGTCTTTGTAATCGCTCTCTGGTATGGGAGATTAGTACCGCATCATCTGCAGAGAGAAGGATGGCAATCAAAATGTCCCCAAGCCCACAACCGTCCCCACCACACTGAGAGATGACCTGTTCTAGCTCGTCAATATATAGTCCAAAGAGAACAGATGAGAGAGAGCATCCTTGCTTAACCCCAATAGTACTCCGGATCTGCTCAGAAATGCCACTACCATGACAAAAGCAACCCAAAACTCTCTCATAGAGAGCCATGACGGCTAGAATAATATTTGTAGAGAAACCCAGGTCTTGGAGTCTCTGGATAAGTAAAGAGCGTAGGACAGAATCAAAGGCTTTCATGAAGTCCACAAAACAACAGTAAACCTTTTCTCTCCAGTGTCTAGCTTCCTCAATGAGAGCTCGAAGTGCGAATATATGATTTGTAGTGGAATAATGAGCACGAAACCCTGCCTGACCCAAAGCATGTAATCTCCTGGACTCTGCCTTTGAGCTAACTGCAGATTGGAGGATGGTGCCATATAACTTCGCGAGGACATGTCCAATCATAATAGTGCGGTAATTACCAGGTACAATGGGGTCACTATTTTTATGGGTAGGATGTATGATGTCGGTGCACCAAGAGGATGGGAACCCTTCAACAACAACATGGTTAAGGAGAGTGGATAATGTAGGGGCAAGGGTATCGGAGGCGTGAATCAATACCTCAGATTCAAGGTCTTCAATGTCTTGGTTCGGTGGGTTTTGCTGCCCGAACCAGATTAGGGGTGAAAAAGGTGAAGTCTGAAGGTCAAGGAGAGATGGAGATGGGTGTATCAGTGGGTATAGTGTAAAGCTGGGTAGCATAGTCGTTCCAGATATGTAAATTGTCCAAAAGAGGGGGTGGGGTACGGGGGATAAACTCACGCCAAAAGGCACGAGAGAGAGAGAGAGAGAGAGAGAGAGAGAGAGAGAGAGAGAGAGAGAGAGAGAGAGAGAGAGAGAGAGAGAGAGAGAGACAACTAAAATGTTGTGTTTGTCATTTTGGTGCAGGTACAAGCCATTGTTTGAATACTTCTTGGAACTTGGAGAAGTTGCCTTCAAGGTGGTGGCAGATGATTTTGTAACCGATGACAGTGGTACAGGGATAGTTCACTGTGCTCCAGCATTTGGAGAGGATGATTACCGTGTTTGTTTGGAAGCTGGCATCATTCAAAAGGTAACTCTTTGGCACAAATCAAACCAGTGGTTCTTGCCTTCATGATCTTCTTGCCCTCAAAAGTGAAAAATGTGACGAACGTGCCAAGAATTCTTTGGCAAGCTTTTGTGTTGGAGTCATACAATTGCATCATAAGGACCAAGTTGTGTCGAAATTATGTTTTGAATGCATAGCATTCTAGAATGAGCGTTCCTAAATGCAACATTCCGAAACATTGGAAATGGAAAAAAAATCCTAATTTTTTTGTATTTACAACCAGTGGAACCCTATAAGGAGGAGACACACGAACTAGGAGCAATACTAGGTATCAAAATCTAGGGAATTCTATTGTACTCTATGTCAAGTTAGTGACTCCTTGTCATGCTTGCTTAGTGATATCATAGCCAAAGCTTGCATGGTAAGAATCATGAGTGTTGATGGAGTGCTACCAAGAGAGGAAATCAAACTGATGTGGGTAGATCTTAGAGTCAAGCACCAAAGGCAAACATGATGGCCATGATGCAAATATCGATCATTTTTATTTGAAAGTTATATGAGATTGAAATCGAATCTAATAGTCAACCTGATATTTCTTGATCAAGCATGCACTTTTTTCCAAGGAAGAGGTGCCCAGACTCACCATCAAGTTGGTTGGAGCACAACACTGCTTGGTAGTTTGCTTTCTTCAGACTTCTTGTAGAACTAGTGACATCAAAGTTGGAGCCGTTCTTGTGGATGTCTCCTAAAAGTGGAAGCGCTATAATGCCCATATAGCTCGATATTGTGTACAAGGATAAATTTTTAAAACATCTTGCAATGTTTATAGTTGTGGAGATTGATGTGGATGTTGTTGTACGTTGGGCTGATCATATTTGAGCCCTCGGACGTGTTTGCCATGAAGATACATGGTGGGGAGGGGAGTGAGTCTTCTCCTGCCTGGATAATTTGTAGGGTCAACGTTTGGAGGAGACAACTACCCATCCTCAAAGCTATTGTCAGACCAGTCTTTGTGTGGATGACGATGTGAAAAGAAGGAAGTAATAGCAGATTGAAGTAGCTCATGTCCACTTGAAGATGTGGTACTGCAATGTGCTCTCCTCAGTACAAACATCTAGTTGATCATCAAGGCCACACATGTTTGATCCCATAGATGCGCAACGTTCTAGAACAAGCCTTTTGGATCAGAATGTTGTGTCTTTTTTGATGTTATCTTTATCTTTTTTTTTCCATGTATGTGTTAGGGTGGAAAAAATTAATACCTATAGGCTGTAAAAATATTCAAAACACTTTGACCTATGAATCAGACCTTCAATGATCATTGATGCATGGTGTTTGATTTTCTTATAGTCCAGAGTCTAGTTTATTGTTTACAAATTATAATCATACATGGTACCGAGTTATGAAGGAGCCTTCTAGAAGTCATTTAGAAACCTTTTCTTAATATCACAATTATTACAGAATCCACATTTTTAGTCTGATTCAGAATGGCCAAAAGGAATAAGGACAAGCAAACTACCATCCAAAAATTAGGGAAACGCAATAAACTATCGCCCAGAAATTGCCGAAGGGCTAGCATTTAAAGAATTTTAAACTTTAACAAGTGGATATCAGATATGATGCAATAATGAAATACTAAATAGATCACACAAAGCGTATTGAAGCCACACATGCCTCATGAGAATTATTAGTATGTCATAAACCATTTGATATATATCAAGGAGTGGGCCAATGGCCAAGTACATGAGTTTGATAGATGGACAATGGACTTATAGAATCATGTGACATGAAATAAAACCCTAAATCCCTACAACGCAGAGGCATCATGATTAGATGACGATCCCCCCTCATCATTGTCATTGGTGGACGAGTAAGAAGATGGGGAATCCTACTCAAGGATGTGGTGTTGTGCCACTGCTTTTGCTGCCGCTTCTCCCTCTGCTCCTCTGCCCCTGCCTCTGACTCTGATGTTGCCTTGCTCTACTATTGTCTTCGACTCAACATGCAAATCCATCAAGCGTACCGTATGCCTACCCCCCCCTCTACGTATAGGTGATATAGGCTTCAGCTTGTGTCTCAGCATCGAGATCAACAAACCCCACATGTCCATCTCCATTTCATCATCCAAGGCCTCCTCATCTCCCTTCTCAACCTCATTCTCACCCTCCTCTCGCATCCTTTATCTCATCATCCAGGGCCTCCTCCTCATTTCCCTTCTCAACCTCATTCTCACCCTCCTCTCTTGCATCCTCTATATCGGCCCTAGCCATGGACCCAGTGGTCCTACGCTACCTCCTATCATGTTGTGCCAGCTATCGATGATATGTTGAATATCTCATCATCGGCTGCAGCCTTTGTCTGCGCATGACTTGCTGTAGTGTTTGGATCTAAGGCACTCCTTATAGTTCACCTGCATAGGTGTACCATCTCTATGCGTGTGCCTGGCTTGCCTTAGTTTGGTGGTGCAATAAACCAACCTGTTTAGTTGGGGAATGTTGAGCTTGTTGCATCTCTTTGTGTGCATAAGAGACCAAGTGCTCTAGTTCTACTCACAAGCGAAAGTGGAACAATCCTGAGCAAGAATGTCAGTGGCAAGAGCAAGAATGTGAGTGGCAAGAGCAATAATGTATGGGGTGGATTTACCCACCACACCCGACCATGTAAGTGGCTCTGGCAAAAACTCATTATACTCACCCTATGATCCGATGAAACATCCTTGTCTGTGCTCAAAATCCAACACCTTTCTCTTGATCTTGTGCAACAAGGGCCCTTGACATACACAAAGATAGGGGACATTGTCAAATTCTAGACAACAATAAGGGGTTAAAAGCACACAACAAGTGTTGACGATTACAAGAGTGTTGAAAACAAGATGGGGTAGATAGCCCTACTGGGGGACATTCGTAACTTGGACACATTTTGCATGTATGTCCTCTAGCCATCCACAAGCTTGGCGTCTGTGTGTAGGCTCAAGTAGCCCACATAGGTTCAAGCAAAGGAGCACTACGTGTATGGGCCTGTGGAAGAAATTCCACCTGTCAACCCACTTCTCTTATATAGCTGACATCCTACAGAAACCAATAAAAGTAATCATTTCATTGTAGAAAAAACAACTCAACAATGCTAAAACACCTCCATAAAATAAATGCACAAAACAAATTAGAAAAAAGTATACCTCATTCATCAAAAATCGGTCGCTGAAGGGTCTCCCCAATTTTGTCCATAAACTTGTAAATGAGGCCGAGTGTAGAACCCTCTCGATCCATCAACCTCAGCACATTGTACACTAGCTGCAGGACCTGAACCAGCTGCTTGGCCTATTGCCATAAATTATCTCTGAAAACAATCCAGAGCCCAGTCAGCTCACTGCTACAGTGTCATTGTGTGAACTCAAGGTTGGTTGTCATATGGGGCAATGCATGGTGAACCCGAAGCAACCGCTCTAACATGACAAAATGGTAGGCAAAGCTTGTGGGTGCTGGCTTCTTCAGATCCACCAACAGGTTATATGTGTTGAACATGGTAAGGGCCCTCTTCTTCTGGTCACAAATGTGACCAAGAAGATGGCATTGGATGTGATGGTGGATACCCAAGGGAGGCCTCCTATGTCATGCATCAAAATATCCATGTAGTGTGCTACACACGGGGTCCATACAATGGCAAGATAGTCTTTCTCTAAAAGCTCACCCATGGCCACACAATTGCTAGCATGGTCAATGAGCACCTGGACTACTCGTGCCCCCACCTCAATGAATTTTGCACGTACATGCTCATTAATAAACTCTCCCTATTCAACAACGCGAGCTTAGGAAGCATCCATACCCTTGAGAAATACAGTGCCCAATAGACATGAGACCAAGCAAGATGCTGATTATAGGCCTGTGCTTAATTTTGGTGCACCCACCTGATAGAATAGAGCAACCATATGTCACCATGCATGTCAGATGGGGTTCAGCTCTCTTGTGATGCATCCATGCTCCTCTCTCAAATGGCAAGTGCATCACGTGTGGGGGTCTTCAAGTGGCATTCCAAACTACAATCTGATGATTCTGCTATGGAGTATCTTAACTTCAATACTAGATCAACTATGAAAGCTTGAGAAACTTGGCTATGGAAAACATCACACACAAGGAGAATTGCATAAGCACCTCACAACACCAAAAGTTAGAAGAAGAAATGAATTGCTAGAGAGAGAGAGGAGGGCGTGGGTCCTCCCAATCCCTTGTGAGGCAAGCACCTCATTTACATGCATAGAATGTCTAGGTGTCAACCATAGGAGTGAGCTACTTGGCCAAGTGGGCCACTTGCACTAATTTACTCAACTTACAAAAGGGGGGGTCTCATGTATTTATTTAATAACATGCCCCATGAGTTGTGTACAACTTACAACTTAACTAGTGCTTAGCCAAAGGGGTAAAATAGGCATTACTCTTCAACAACCCCCCTTAATGGCAATTTTATTCAAACTGACACCCAACAAAGTTTTGAACTTTTAAATTTATCTTTACTAAGTGGTTTAGTAAAAATATCAACTATCTGGTCGTTGGTGTTGCAATAAATTAGCTCGATCTCCCCACTGTGCACTTTCTCTCGTATGAAGTGCTGTCCACCTCTATGTGCTTCGTTCGTGCATGATAGACTGGATTCCTCGCAAGCTGAATGCAACTTTGGTTATCACAATGTAACAATGTAGGTCTTACTTGAGCAATCTGCATGTCCTCAAGTAGACGGCGTAACCAAATGGCTTCACAAGCGGACCTCGTAGTCGCCCTGTACTCAGCTTCGGTAGATGATAGAGCAATAGTAGGCTGCTTCTTGCTGCACCATGATATAGCCCCTGAACCCAGGCTAAAACAATAGCCTATCATCGATCTCCGATCGTCTCTAACACCTGCCCAATCAGAATTTGAATAACCTTCAAGCTGAAGGTCCCCATCATCTGTGTATCCAATCCCATAAGTCATTGTCCCTCTCACATATCGTAGGATCCGCTTGGCTGCCTTCCAATGTGCTTCGGTAGGCTTACTCATGAATTGACTTGCAATCCCAACCGCATAAGCAATATCTGGCCTGGTGGTAGTAAGATAAATCAGGCTGCCCACCAATTGACGATAGAGAGTCTCATCTGCAGATGCTGCACCATCATCTCTTGATGGCTTGTTGCTTACATCCATGGGTGTGCTAATTGGTTTGCTTTCTTGCATGTTAAACCTCTTCAAATAATTTATGTGCATACTTTGCCTGTGAGATAAAAAGACAACGCTTCCCTTTCCAAACCTCAACTCCTAGGCAATAGTGTAGCAAACCCAAATCTTTCATCTCAAACTCATTAGAAAGATTTTTTTTAACACAAGCAATTGCGTCCCGTGATGAGTAGATCATCCACATAGAGCACAACCACCACAAAGTCTTCTCCTTCCCTAAAGACATAAAGATTGCAATCAAACTTACTCTTCCCAAACCCTTGCCTTGCAAAGTACTCGTCAATTCGGCTATACCAAGCCCTTGGCGCCATACAAGGCTTTTCTAAGCCTGCAAACCAGATTCTCCTTGCCTGTTATCTCAAACCCCTGCGGTTGTTCCGTGTAAACCTCCTCCTGTATGTGCCCATTAAGAAAGGCACTCTTGACATCCATTTGATGGACATCCCAATCAAAATATGAGGCTAAGGCCAAAACGGTCCTGATAGATGTCATCTTAGCAACAGGTGCGAATGTCTCATCATAGTCTAGCCCCTCCTGCTGGGCGTAGCCTTTTGCCACCAACCTTGTCTTGTACTTGTCCACTGTTCTTGGCATGAAACTTGGTCTTATAGACCTACTTGCAACCTATTGGTTGCTTCCCTTCTGGCAATGTAGTGAGCTCCCATGTGTCATTCTTGACAATGGAGTCGTACTCCTCCTGCATGGCATGTTGCCATACCTTTTCCTTCACGGCTTTGTGAAAGAACTGCGGCTCATCTGCATCCAGAATAGTGGACATAAGAGCAAAGTTAGTCTCTTGTCTCTCATGAGACCTAAGAAATCTTCGGGCACCCTGTTCACTGCTCTCTCCTTCTTCCATCATTTGACCTTCTTTGATTGCTTCCCAATACCACCTAGGTAGCTTCTTCCTAGCGGTAGGCGATGTGGATGGTGACCACGTATCCCATGGTACTGTCTTAGTCTTCCGTTTGTCCCCAATGTTAGCTTCTGGTACTTGGCCAAAAAGAGGTCTCAAACTAGTATGTTCGGTTTCCTGTTGATGCACTTGAGGCTCACAGGACTCTTGACTAGGATCCTCATCCGTGGAATTAATCAAGGGTAGGAACTGAGAAGTTCCATCTTTCTCCTGCTCCTGTATCTTGGGTGAATGCTCTTCATCAAAGATAACATCTCGACTTAGGATCTTCTTCCTGTTTTCGAGATCATATAGCACATAGGCTTTCTCACCTTCACTATACCCAAGGAAGAACACTTCACGGATTTTGCATCAAGTTTCTTCTGCAAGTCCTTTGGTATATGTGCATATGCTGTACACCCAAATACTCGTAGGCTGCCCACTTTGGGCTTGTTGCCACTATATGCTTCTTCAGGCGTGATTCCTTTAACCGCTTTGGTTGGGCTTCTATTCAATAGAAAAACAACAGTTGCTACCGCTTCCGCCCAAAAGGAATTCGGCAACCTCTTTGCCTTGAGCATGCTCCTCGCACTCAACTATAGACCTGTTTTTCCGCTCAGCCACGCCGTTCTGCTGCGGTGTATGTGGAGCGGTAAACTGTCTCTTTATCCCACATGCGTTGCAAAGATCTTTGAACTCATCAGAAATATACTCACCACCCTTATCTGACCTGAGAGTCTTTAACCTCTTCCCTGTGTGGTTTTCCACCAAAGCTTTCCACTGTTTGAAGTATTTGAACGCTTCAGATTTCAGCTAACTTGTAAACTTTGATAGCTCAAATGACCATACCTCTCGTGCCAAAGCTTGTCCTGATTAGTATCCCTTGCTGACAAGGCCTCTTGGCTAGGAATGGTTGCGTAAAGCTTGTATAGACCCCCTTCTTGCATTCCCTTGGCTACCACCTTGAAGCTTTGATCTTTCTCTTTTACCAAACAGGTAGATTCGTCAAACTCCACCAGAATGTTTTGTTTGGTAATGGCACCAACAAAAAGCAAGTTCTTAGCCAACCCTGGTACATGCAACACACTCTTGATTACCTTCACCTCACCTGATGACAGCTGCACTGGAACTATGCCTTTGCCCCTCACCTCATGTGTAGAGTTATCTCCAAGGCATACCTGTTGACCATCTCCTGTCTCCTCATAGGTGTTGAACCAATGTCTATGTGTCATGTGCTTTGAGGCTCCAGGTTCAATATACCATCCACCGAATGTGGATTCAGATGATAGGGCTGCGGTGAATAGATCAAGCCCACCAGATTGCTCTTCTCCTGCAACTTTGACCCTGCTGGTTCTTTCCCTTATTCTGATCACTTTGCCTCTTCCTGCATTCAAAAGCAAAATGCCCATACTTGCCACAATAGTTGCAGTTGCCCTTCCTCTTGGGTGTAGATGAGGAATTGGTGCTTGACTCCTCTCCAACTTGTAACTTGGACACTTGCTGCTCCAAGCTTTGCTTTGAGTTCTTCCCTTTGCCTTTTCCTTTCTTCTGAAAGTTCTGCTTCTTCTTAGAAGCAAATGCATGTTCTGGATTATCTTCCCTTTCAAAAAGATTCTTCCTTCTCATCTCCTCCTGTAAAAGAAGACCACATAACTCCCCAAAGGTTGGGAGTTTCTCCCTAGCAGAAAGGGACATCACATAGTCTTGATAGTTGAATGACAAGCTATTCAAGACTATGGGGACAATACTCATGTCACTTACTGTCTCTCCAACTGGAGCAAGCTGGTCAATTAGGTCCTTGACCTTTGTGATATGATCACCAATTGTTGCACCTGCTTCCATCTTGAGAGTATGTAACCAGTTTTGCAAATACACAAGCCTGGCTGAATCCACTGTTTCAAACATAGACTTCAGAATAGTCCAGCAAAGAATGATTGACCAAAGCAAGGGTATTCAATAAGAATGGCTTATTGCTGGTCCAGCTCATTGACTGAAGCTCAATCAATTACTATGTGCTGTTTGTAATGTCCCTGACAGAAGTAGAACAAAATCAGCAAAAAATATTGCAGCTGACGGTTGAACATGCACATATTTCAGGGTGAAGAATTGCCAGATCCTGTGGACATTGATGGATGCTTCACAGAAAAGGCAAAGGATTTCAAAGGTCGTTATGTGAAGGAAGCAGACAAGGATATTATCTCCATGGTGAAGGTAACGTCTTTGTTGTTTGTTTTTGTCACCTTGCATTGCTGTTTACACCTTCATAAGAGACCCAAAAATGGCCAATAATGGATACGTAATATACAATCTTTTTTTTCAATAATCATAACGCGGACACATACCGAGACTTGCATGTTAATGTTGTATTTTTCTACCTTGCTTTGTTTGATCTGTCGTATGTCAAGTTTTGTGGTTCAAAGTTTCTATTTAGAGGACTGTTTGTTTTGCTTGTTTTGATGGTTTCTGACCAAGATAGTCTGGAGATTGTTTCAATGTCGCATTTCCAAACAGGCTATGGGAAGACTTGTAGGTGCTGGAAGCATCATGCATTCATATCCTTTTTGCTGGCGTTCTGATACTCCTTTACTGTACAAAGCAGTTCCTAGCTGGTATGTCCATATATTTGTGTTTGTTAAATTTCTTGTAGCTAACGTCCTTGCTCCCACTGTTCTAAAGTTGCAGGACATCACAAAACTGTAATTTAATTTCAGCTAAAATATACACATTTTTAATTGTCTAATCTTGTTATCTAACTATCCATACTGTAAAGATACTTGCCTCTGTTGAAAGCTTAGCAAATTCTAGACAGTATTCTCAGCTAGTGTATACACATTCTTTGTTTGTCTAATTTTGTCACCACCTTATTGCATCCAACTATTCATCCTTAAAAGAACTTAACTTTGTTGAAGACCTAATCATTTTTCTGTCCAGCACAACTACAATACGAGTTCTATAACAGATCTCTTAGCTCATTGATTCTTAAGCTTACATATCACCAAAAGAATCTAGTAGAAAATATATCTTAGTTAAGAGTCATTAACTTTTCCTAGCCCATTGCTGAGAGTATACATTTTCCGACCTATTCAAATCATGTTTTTTTCAAACCTGTAAAGATTGCTGTGACCTACCTACTACCTCCATTTCTCTTGCTTCATAAAAAATTGGTCCATTGCTTGCACATGGATAGCGTCTCTTCTAAACTTCAGGGCTGATGAAGGGTAGACGCATACATCAAGCATGGGAATGTGGAACTTGTGCATATGGCCGTGAGTGATGTATTTGAAAGCTTGCAAATGTTTGTGAGTGGCATTGCGTTGAGGGAGAGGCTACCAACCTTTTGAGGACCTGCACTACATTTTACTATAGGAGGAACAACGGTGTGAGTTGGTAAAATCTTGACAAGCCGCGCTTGAGGATTAGGCATTACTAGCCAAGGGAAAACAATACGCTTCAAGAAGATTCCAAAGAGGGGCAATGATGATGAAGATCAGGGAGAGTAATAACGAAGCGGAAAAAGAAGAAAGGCAAGTGCTATTATTGCCATAAGAAGGGTCATTGGGCTAGAGAGTGCTATTAAAAGACGACAAATATCAAGCAAGGGAAAGTGAAGCAGCAGGAAATTTAGCGGAAGATGAAGTAGAAGGTAATGAAACCAATTTCTTTTCATCGGAATGGGCTTTAGATATTGATGATGGCACAAGATGGTTCTTTGATTCAGGTGCTACTAGGCACATGGTAGGGAATAGAGAGGGGTTTGATAGCTTCTTGCTGATCAATGATGGTGAGAAAGTTGATGAGGCAAATGGATAGGAGTGCCAGATTCAAGGAGTGGCAATATTCTAGTTTAATTTCCGAATGGAGAGGTAAAAAACATCGACACGGGCCAAGAAGGTATTGGATGATTGCTCTAGGAGGACATGGATCTATTCCTTGAAGAACAAATCCAATGCATTAGCTTGTTTCAAGGAATTCAAGGCCTTGATGGATGCACACATCAAAGAGCTAAGGTCAGATAGAGGAGGTTAGTACAAATCAGGAGAATTTGAAGACTTTTGTAAGAAGCATGGGATCAAAAGGTAGATCACTCAAGCGCACACACTACATAGCAATGGATTAGCGGAAGGGAAGAATCGCACCATTGTGGAAAATGCTCAATCAATGATGAAGCAAATGAATTTAGCAGACTTCTTTTGGTTAGAAGCTTGCAACGTTGCTACCTTCTTGCAAAATAGGAGCCCCACTGTCATGGTTCCCAATGTGATTCCCAAAGAGGCTTTCACAAGTATCAAGCTCAAGGTAGAAAAATTGTGCAGTGCTACACGTGCCAAAGGAAGAGAGAAGTAAGCTTGATTCAAAATAAATGTGTGTGTGTTGGATATGATGGGATACAGGTGTATTGATCCTATGATGTGAAAGATCCACATTAGCAAGGATGTGCTCTTCGATGAGATGCATAGGTTAGATGAATCGGTGATTCTGAAGTTGATGGTGAAGGTGGAAAACTTCCCACAATCTTGGAAGAAGATGAGGATATTGTCCCTCATGAGATTGAGCATAATGATCATGATGGATATAGGATCATTATTGAATCCCACCTATTGAAGAGACAAAGGGGAGATACTTGCCGATTGGAGCCCCCGTTGGTGACAAGAGGAAATAGCAAGACACACCTTGGGATATTTACTCGACAAGACAAGAAATGTTTCACCTATACAAAAGTTACCAAAATGGTATTAAACCATCATGAAGGATGCGACGAATAATCCATAATCTAGCAAACCAGGGGAATCCAGAAGATCAACAAGAGATAAGAAAGCTCCAGAACATTACCATGGGATTTATGCCCTAATGAGTGACATTTTGAAATGACAAGAGCCATCATCCCTTGAAGAAGCAAAAGATTCAAAGGTATGGTAAATGGTGATAAAGGAGGAATTGCATTCCATTTAGAGACATGGTACGTGGAAACTAGTAGATCTCCCTCCAAGCAAGAAATCCATTGATAGGAAGTGGGTATACAAGATAGAGTTTCATGTAGATAGTTTTATCACACTTATTCCCCACTCTAGATCAATCCGATCTATTTACATGGTAAGATAATGTCCCACCGAGCCCCAACGTTATCCTCCATCAAAATTGGTGACTGTCCCACGACCCTTGGCGTTCTCTTGTTGATTTGATTGCTTCTTTGCGTTGTTCTTGGCTTTCAATATTTTGCAATCTTGAATCTTGTGATTGGAGCTCTCTTTGAGCAATTTAGCCACCTTGCTTTTGAAGATTTGAAAAACTTAAAACGAAAAAGAGTTTGGCTGCACTCACCAGAACATGAAAGGAATTGCAATCTTAACTTAAGTAACGAGACTAGCTTAGGTTGTTGGATTCTCTATTAGCACTCAAAGAAACAAGAAAATCTTTGAAATTTGACCTTGGCGCATCATGCTCTATCTTGTTCATGAACTAGTGAAATGGTGTAATTATGCACTCAAGACCTCGTCTTGAAGCAAAATGAATCTTCCAATTTTGTCAAGTAGTTAAAAGCGCTTATGTTTTGCTTTTTTTTTCTTCTAATATCTAAGGATTATGTGGAAATCTTTTACACATGTTTTTGACGAAAATTTTGAAAAATAGTTGGAATGTCCAAAATAGTTGAGTTACATAAGAGATGGAATCACAAGCTCAAATCTTTGCCGATGCATAAGGGAACATTTGAGGTCTTGTACTTCTTCTTGGCATGGCCTTCCTATGTGATGTAAAGTGTACATTATGTACATAGAAAAGCTAGTTAACCTAGCTACGTCGGATAAAGAACAATATTTCATGGACCTTTTTGAAAAGCCTTTTTGCAACGTGTTTAAAACGCATTTGAATCAAGAAAGAATCGACTTTGTCGGGAAAGAAACAGTGAAACATTTTTAGGGTTTTTTATTTTTGCTCGTTCTTATTCCTGGCCTTCTGTTAAAGGAAAACCAAGTGTTTTATGTGTCTAGACAATGATTATAGCTCTAGACAATGACAATATGAACAATTGGTAATCGACACACTTGAATGACTAAGGACTCAATGAGACATTGCGACACATCACACAATGCAGATGCACAAGGTATTCATGATTTTATTATTGCCCATTGAGTTCTATATGCCAAACTTTCACACACACACACACACACATTAGGAGGTTTTTTTTTTTTTTGCTCTCCTTTTAAAATCCTTTTTGAATGGTCTGTTCAAAACGGACTTTTTGAAATTGAGTTTTATTGAATGAAACACATTTCAGTGAAACATTGTAAATAAAGAAAAAAGTCTTTAAAATTACAAAGGTGTTGCTACCAATTATGATGTATTAGAGAAGTTTACCAATTTTCTACGTTAGATCAATTTCTAGTTTAAGGCACATAAATGGCATGAAGCATAATGGCTATTTATATCATGTCATACTGTGCATAAGCCATATGTTTAAACCAGTTTTTGTTGGTGTACCCGTTCACATATGATTGAATTCTTCCAAATTTGTTGATAATGTTACAAAAGTACTTGGGTTGATTTCAATGGTACACGTCCTAGAACATTGTCACTTGCTTTATATATTCATCATCTAAACATTTGGAGAGAGTGTTGCACAAGCATGGAAAACCACAATTCAAATGAACTTGCTTTACATAATGTGAACATTGATTTCCCGATCATAGAGATAAGTTTATAGCATATCTTATTCTAAATTTGTGCCCGAGCTTATGAATGGTCTTGTACTATTCTCAGATGTAAATTTTCTACTTGATATTTTATTCCTTCTAGATTTTAGCAAGATGTCATACTGACTTGATTGAGACTCATGAAATATACTCTTTTACACATCATGTGCATATTCGACTTGTTTACAAGATTTTATTACAATAAGATCTTTTTCAAAAGGGAAACTACTTTTCATGTTTTTTAAGTAGAAATCTATGAACATGACTTGTGCATTATCCTTCGCATTTTGCACAAATGAAAGTCCCACATTTTTTTTTCTAGAACATGGTAGCGTCATATAATAGCATGAGCTTTTATTATGTACAACATGTGCATTAGACATCCATATATTATGCCTTGCCAATATTGGCGCACAAGATTGCAAGTTTTTCTTGATTTACAGCAGCCAAGATTCAGGAATGCACCTTTGTAGAAACCATTTCTAACTGAACTATTGCAAGGAAAAACCCACATTTTGTTGCATGGAAAATTGGCATCGATTGGACAACTACAAAGCAATCGATTTAATGAAAAGGTGCATATTGAACTAGCTAGAACAAGGGAATTTGCCTTTTCCTTTTCTACAAGGTCCCAGAAAATTAACATTTTTCATGCTCCTCTCAAATGGACAAGAAATTATCAATACTGTTAGCAAAGAAAGCTAGTGATATAGGTAAATATAGACATCGTTTATATTAATAGCACATACATGTCATAAAAGATAAATATGATATCATGGCAAAGACATTTTCTTGATAAATTTGCAATTGGCTGGTAATTGTTGTATGATCACCACACTAAATTGCAATACTCAATATGCGTTTCGTTCACTAAAGACATATGTCGTCAATTTCTTCTCCATGAGCTACTATGAGCCATGCTTTCCCATTATGCCCATGTTTACTTAAATTTTCTACTGAATATAACCACTATTTCCTAACACCCGTCCTTTAGGGTTATATCAATTTCCCATTAAACATAGATCTTTTCTAAATCTGTTGAGCCTCTCTCTAGATTAAACTTTTTGTGAAAATTTATGTGTTGTTGTCACCTGTAGCATTATAGACAAGTTAAATTACTCCACCCATTATCTTTTCACTTAGAAATAATATTTAACTTCAACATGTTCAGTTCATGCATGAAACACTAGGTTCTAGCAAGAGCTATACATTTTCTATTGACACATAAAATTGGTGTAGACCTTTTTTTAATGCAGTCCCATATCTTCAAGTAGTCTTCTAATCCATATGGCTTCACATTGTTGTCATCAACCCTTTGTACTATGCTTCACACATTGTTGTCATTAGCCCCTTGTACTATGCTTTACTTGAAGATGCTACTCCATGATGAAGGTATTGTACCAAGAGAAACTAAGAACTAGCTGTCTTTTTCACTTCAAGATCTCCAATCCCATTCAAATATGTACATCTTGTAGGATTGATATTTCAACTTTTCCATGAAGTAAACCATAGTGTAAAGTACCCTTGATATATCTCGAAATGTGTTTGGTTGCACTCTAATATAATATAGTGGGATATTGCGTCACTTGAGAGTTATATGGATTGAAGCAAAGCAAGTGCCATGATCCTTGTATAGTCTTATTTATGAACGATTTCTTTCTAAAGGTCTTGCAAGAATGTATTGTAGTTCCAACCTATACATTTTATCTCACGATGATGACATTGCTTTGGTAGTATTTTATGTTGACAATCTCAGTATCACTGGAAACAATGAAGACTTGGTACAAGCCGTCAAAACAGATTTGCATGATAGTTTTGAGATGAAGGATCCAAATATGATCCATTACTATTTTGGAGTTGAAGTTCGGCAAAATATTCATGGAATGGGCATAACACAAAGTAAGTATGTCAATAAATTGTTAAAAGATCATGTATCGTTGATTGGAAACCTATAGAGACTCCTATTGAAGTTGTGAAGAAGGGCAATCTCCACCTGACCTGTAAGCAGTCTTAAAAGCGACGGCAAAAGCCGTAAAAGACCAATAAGTAGCAGCTATGGCGGAAACGGAAGTCTCTAGGGATTGTAAATAGACTCTATGACAAAAGGCTATATAGTAATTGTGACACGTAAGCAACTGTACAAGAAATGATTACAGGGCTCTACGAAGGAAGAGTGCACAACACTTGTGATTTGTAAGTAGCCGATTACGTGGCTCTATGATGGAAGGTGGGCACAGTAGCCAATGGCCTGTACTCACCCATCGCAGTCAACTGTAGAGAAAGTGGCTACAAGGTTCTAATCATAGTCAACCATAATCAACATATAGTTATGATCTTAGGATGTCGGTGACATTGTTTAGTCTTTAAGTCTGATACGTGAAGTACGTAGTACTTATGTAAATTTTAACCAAAAGTCTATTTCCGATGAAAATGTAATTGTTGCTAAAGTAGTAGCTCATTTAATGCCAATATTGGGGAAGCGTATAATCACTTGTGACATTCACAAGCGATCGACAAGATTGAAGAGCATACAGCTTGCGCTCTCATAATGACAATAACTCTCGTCAAGTTTTGTGATAGAAGTTCTCTTCCTAATAAGAAAGAGTTTGGCGGTTGATTCACGTATGCTGGCTCTTGTGCTCATGTACATTTGTTGCTTCTTGTATCTCTGCTACATTATTGCTCACATTTAGAGATTCGTTTTTGAATGAATGCTACACAGACGCACACATATCATCTATACGTATTACAAACATACATGTGTGCATGCATTTATGTATATATGTACATGTGCACATGTGTGTTTATGTATAATGTACTTGGATATTAGGGGTTCATTTATATGATTCACATATCATGTACAAGTGCCTTGGACGTGTTGGTGACAAGCCAAGGCTTTTCCACAACTAGGCAAAAAACTCCCATTATAGCAAAGGCCTTCTACATGTCCACATGCATGTATCTAGATTCGTACCTTTTTGTCTTAAGTAGAGGAAGATCCTGTCAGTCAATGCTTTACACTTGAATAATGAGCATCCTTGCACTAGCCATGAAGCAAACTTGTGTGTGTACTGTGGCGTATTACCATTAGACTATATGCCTGCTTGCCTATATGTAAAACAATCACAATTAGAATGTACAGTCAAGAAATAGAGAGTTGAAGGAAATGTGCGGTGAGAAATTGCAGAGGTCATGGACTGAGCTATCAATCAGAGGATATCTCAAATTGTGCATAAGTCATCATGTTAGCATGGGAGTTGTCTTGTTGTCTGTGCTTGTGTATGTACGTAGCAATAAGCCTTTTGCTCCACAAAGTGACAAGGTGAACTGTTCTAAAATGTCTTTTGGGTCATGAAAGTGCAAGTCAAATTGCTAGTGATGTAATTCTAGTCTTGTTGCAAAGAATGCTGATATTATAAATTCAATGCTCTTTCCATTCTTTCACTTGTAAGCTTGTTTCTGCTTTGTTTCTTGGTCGTCCCTTTCTGCTTTAAAATCATGAAGAAACTTTATTTTCTTCTCAGAGCTTGCTCTTGTTTTGGCACAAATATTAGAGTAATTCATCTTTATTTATTGTCTTGTGTAATATCTTGCAAATGGCTTCAACATAAAACTATAAAAGTGGAGAGCTTTTGTGGCTGTGTTTATGATGAAGGTTTGTCGCTGTTGAGAAATTCAAAGGCAGATTATTGGAGAACAATAAGCAAACGTACTGGGTACCTGACTATGTAAAGGTTAGTTCTTTGAAGTCCGTATGCAGACCAATCTTGAAAGAAAAAAACCCTCTGTGTGGGATTTTTTGTTTGGTGGCTCATTATTTACATATAGAAAGCTGTTGCATGGGGATTCAATTCTTAATATTGCTGATTTGAACACAGTTTTTTTGTAAAGCTTTACTTATTGTGTTTATGACATGCCACAAAAAGGGCCACATTTTTGTAGTTATATCGTTTCAGATTAATTCACAACCCTAATAAGGTCTTTTGGTTTTCATTGGGAACAAGACAAAGTGTTACAATAAGTTTGAAATCATGCCAAAACAACGAAAACTATACATAAGGATGGCACTTGATTTTTATGACCTGGAATAGATAAAGTGAAAGTTCACTTGCTATTAGTGTTTCCATGAGTCGTGATTCATTGGCTGATGAGTTGTGGTTCGTCAAAGAATCGATCTGTCCTGATTCGAATCAGAAAGAATTGGGACTGTAAAGAGGGACTCTCAGAGGTGTCTGAGTCCCCAATGGCATGGCTCAGACCCTCTCCTACCCTCCTGGTCCTACGTGATGCAGCAGCTCGAGTGGTAGGCCCTACGCAGTGCACACAAGGAATCAGGATTTAGGTTCGACATTGATGATTGGACAAGGGTTAGAAACTTTTAACTTACAAATTACAATCTACAAAATACTAATATAAAGTAGTGAATTGGGAATTGAAATTTGAAATCAACCTTGGCGGTAGTCAAGGCGTGTGTCAAGAAGGAGGCTTGGGTAGTGACATCAGAGGAGGAAGGAAAGTGGTCCAGAAGACGAGAGACGTGGGCAATACAGGCCTGGGATTGATGAGGAGGTATACGATAGCAGATGGGGCGAACAAAGAGGGAAGGTGGATGAGAAGGCGGACTTGGCGCTGGGGAGGAGAGGTAGAGCAGAGAGTGATCAGCGAGCACGGGGGTAGAGATGGTGAAGGATGCCAGGCGGGGCAATAAAGTAGGAGATGCAATGAAGTAGTCCACTACGTTGTGACCCCACCAAATGGATGGCAAGTATATGCAGAGGAGGATGGCCACTGAAGAAGACGTTAAGGATAATGAGACCATGTGCTGTTCCCCAAAAAGCGTAACCGTCGCTGAAGAGTCCTGAGAATAATGGGCACAAGAGGTATCCAATGGATGAAGAGAGAGTGTGTCAGCATAGAACTTAGTCTGGCGAGCAACTATGTGTGCGTTAAAGTCCCCTGCAAGCGATATGTAAGCCCTCCCAAATCCGTAAACACTTTCTTGGAGAAAAAGCGCGGGCTGCCATTTGTGAATACCACCCGCTGTTGTTTTGTCCTTGCTCCTGAATTAAAATATTACGCTGTAACCATTGGCAGTGACTAAGGTCATCATCTATGTAAATCTGAGAGCCTCGGAGAGTACGACACGCACGAAGCAGTGTTTGGCAGTCGTGCATAGTTTCGAATTTGACAAATAACACCTTCGGATCATGCTGAAGGTGCCAAGCATACTGGATACCTGGAATTGAGAGCCCCTTGCGTGAAGTAAACAAAGAGATAACCTGGTCTAGTGCTGTGCCCTCAGTAGGAAGACCCCGGAATTTTAAGTTGAGCCTTTTGTCATCTCGACGTTGTTGTTCTGCCAAGACGCCTTGTATTGTGGTGTCTAAGGAGGGTGCTACAGAAGACGAAGAGGTGGTAGATGATCTCAAGATAGAAGCCCATGATTTGGTCTCACGTACTTCTTGCTCGAGAATAGGTACCTTCTATACATGTTCCACCGTCTCATGAAGCCACTGTTCAAGAACGGGAATCCGGGCAGTGCACTCAACCAAGGTTACACCCCGATTCGAACAGGTTAATTTGAAGCAGCCGGTTCGAACCGATTCTTTGAGGTTCGAACCGGCAGGCCAGGTTCGAATCGGAAAACGGTTCGAACCTGTCTTTTCCATTTTTCAAAAAACAATAATTTTCTTTGATGTACAAGTCATATATTCACTGTATAGATACTTAATAGCTAAACAATTTCCTCTAAATTTACAGATATCAGGATAATCTAATCTCTTGTGTCCTGTCGTATCAAAACATAATGACCCATGTTATAAGAGAACTGCAGTAAGTTGTAACTATATCCTAGGTACAAGGATCAGCTTGCTAAGGAGACTGTGGAGTTGGAACTTGCCACTTGGAACTTAAGTCTTACTACTTAGGGTTTAGGAGTATAACTGGTTACTGAAATTTGAGCTCAGAGCTGATAATAGTGACTAGTTACTAGTCTTAGTCTGATATGGATAATGGTAGCTAGGTAGAGTCTAGACCGTAGGACCGTAGATTGTAATTTGTAAGTTTGTTTGAAGTTCAAACTTATTTACAAATTGCAATGTCGAGATTGGTGAAATGAATAAACAAGAAGGTTATGACAATGTTTGAGTCTCTTTGAGAAAGCGAAAAAATTTTAGGTTAGAAACTTAGATTCATCATTCAACTTTGAACGTTCTATATGTAACATAGTACATTAAATACCAAAATCAAAATTGTAAAACCATTAGTAATCACTGAATCTTGATATTAGATAATTGACTAACAAACTATAGTTAACTTCAAGAATCAGAAATTAGAATCCATAATATATCATGATTCATAACAATAGTAAATACATATGCCAGGTGCCTCATGAGTCTGGTCACCAATGTAATGCCACATGCGACATGTCTGATGATAAATCACGATGTGTAAATAGCTCAAGGGTCAATGCTCATCAATACTATGTAATTACAACTACTATGATCTATCTACAGAGTCCAGACTACTAGTAACTAATCTACAATGTACACCTTGAGTGCTCGTGCTGTGGAGCCTGTTGTGGTCTCTCGAGTGGCAGCGACGAATCCTCATCGGAGGCGGAGGTATGATGCCCCTCTCTGTCTGGGCCCCATCCTCGAAGGGCCAACATGCGTGAGTATTGTGTCAGGAGCATGCATGCAAGGGGCAATCTCGTACCCCCTCAAACGTAACAAACGTGCCCTGATGCGTGTGGGCCCTCCAGTGTAAGACTGGTGATAGTATCTGCAACTCCATCTCTTCGTGCCCGATGTGCCATAGGCCGCAACGATGTTGACGTGATCCCACAAGGGATCCCTATCCCTCGGCATGGTGGCCCTCTCTCAGAGCTCTCTCTGTGAGAGAGGGCCACCATGCCGAGGGATGTCCACTCTCTCCTACACTTTTTGGTCTTTACATTGACGAGCTGGAGCATGTTATACAGAGAGATGGAGGGGAGGGATGTACATTGGGCGACCACATTATTGCTATCCTCCTGTATGCTGATGATGTGGTTTTGCTTTCACGGACGAGAGAGGGTTTGCAACGGCACTTAGACGCTCTTCTTTCTTTCTGCACACGGTGGGGTTTGTTAGTGAATGTGGCCAAGACCAAGGTCATGGTGTTCAAAACCTCTAGGTCTTTCATGATGCGACAGGAGCTTCTATGGGATGGTCATCCACTGGAGGTTGTTGATTCATATACATATCTAGGGGTACTATTCTCGGGGCCCATGTTCAGCATGAGACATGCAGCTATTTCTCGGGTACGGAAGGGCTATGCCTCGCTGGTAGATTTGGAGAGACTTTGTTTCACTTCACACATCAGAGATGCAACTAGTAAGTGCCGACTCTTTGACACTATGGTTGTGCCCTCAGCTATGTATGCTTCCAAGATATGGAGTACTGGCCTGACAGCTACTGATTGGACATACATCTCCCGGCTCCAAATTCGTTTGCTCTCCGGTATGATACGAACTCTAATGTTGTGGGCTTTTTGGTCTCGAGATTTCTTTTCCGAGATGGTGGCTGAGATAACCGAGGAGATGGGAGCGCTTGGTTTGGTGCCTTTTTTCAGAACCGATGCCCAAGAGCGGGCCTCTTCTTGCTGCTTCTCTAGAATTGAATTGAATTGAATTGTATTACTGTCTATAAAATACCCTCGGGTATATGAGACAAATAAAAAGTACATCAGTAAGGAGCATTGTCCATAAAAACCGGACTTATTCTAACTGCTACAAATAGAAATAAACCAGAAGAAAAAGAAAAACCAAAGCTTAACCTCCAGCTATGGTGAGGGTACAAAAAGCAGTAGCTTAACCACCAGCTACGCGGAGGAGAAAACTTACTAACTGAGAGAGAAAAACTGCGTGATCTGGCGGGAGACACAAGGTGGCCCCTGGTGGCGATTTCGAGAAGGTCGGAGGGGGTGCTGGAGCTTCGGTCGTTGAGCTTGGGATGTCAATCTCATCATCTGATAAATCATCTCTACCTCTTTTTTGAAAGAAACGTGTAATATGCGGCTGGCTGTGGTCAACACCAACTGAAAGAAGAGAGGATCTCAGAGAAAGCATCTCTCGTAGTAGCAAACCCAGACATCTCGTATCAGGATAAGCAAAGAAGGAACCAAGTGTGAGTGGAATGTCCCGATATAGACAATGGTATCTGCCTCTGATCTCATAGTAAACTGGACATCTGAAAATAAAGTGGAACTCATCCTCAACCTCCTGTAATGAACAACACTGACAGATCCGTAAGGGACGTGGCGTGTTTGTGTTTTTGCCTGTCTCAATAGCGAGCTGATTGATGTGTGCTGGTGCGAGCATTAAAATCTCCTGCTAGAAGAATAAGGCCCTGCTGTGCAAAGCTCAGTATGTCATCTAAGAGAGCCTGGAATGGGTCACCACCATAGTCTGCAAAGGCAGATGACTGAGGTGCAAAATAACAGACCGCAAGAAACAGATCTTGAGGTAATCCCAGGTTGTGACCAAAAAATTGTAGCCAAATAAATCTCGCATAAGGATCACTTTTAAGCAGCTTAAAGTGAGTACTATGGATATCCCTGGAAAGACAAGCGACACCACCAGAACCTCGCGTGGTTTTTCCTCGCAAGAAAGGCCTGTAAGCTGAATGCCATGAGTAGTCCTGAATAACTGGAAGGGGTCGGTACAATGATTCATGGGTCTCTGCCAGTAATAAAACAGCACATAACTGTAAAAAAGAGTGGAAATTGCCCGCTGAAGAAGAAGAAAGTACACCATTACAGTTCCAAAAACCGATTTGTAATGACTTAGGGGAGCTCGGGCTGCTCCTTTGCCCGGGAGCCCCAAATAAACCCTATCATAGAACTTTGGCTTCCCCTCAATGAAAACAACCCGCTGATTTGGTGAATTTGCCTCTTGAATAATTTGTGTTGCCATTGCGCTTGTGTGAGGTCTTCATCCATAAAAATGAAAGATCCTTTTAATTTGGATCTAATTCGTAAAGCTGCATTGCGGTAATCCAAGGAGCGGAATTTAATAAACAAGACGTTGGAATCAAACTTACTTCTCCAGGCTGTATCCAAACCTTCGGTGCTGTGTGAAAGCTTGTTTAAGAGTGAATCTTTTGCCTCCTCAATGGGCTTTTCTCCATTAGGAATCCCTCTAACTCGCAGATCGAAGGCTTTTTTAGCCCTTCTTTCTTGCTCAGAGAAGACATTTTCAATCGTAGAATTTACAAAAGTATGCTGAGCTGAGCCTGAAGGCTCAGCTTTACCATCATTTCTGAAAAGAGCTGCCCATGTCTTCGTGTCTTCTACCAAGGCTGGATATCTTGTTCGAAGTCTCTTCTAAAGCAAGTTTTTGTCGTATATCCTCGGCAACTCTTTGCTTGAGCAGTACAGCGGGCAGATCCATGATGGGAGGATCCGTGGTGGAGCCAGCGGCAGCAGTCCTCTCTCCTCCTGAGTTTGCTGCTGCTGCCTCAGTCTCACTTTCTTGGATCACAGCGATGGAGAGCACCCTGGAGCAGCGATGGAGCACTCTTTGGATCAGCGAGCACCCTGGAGCAGCGATGGAGAGCGAGAGAGAGAGAGAGAGAGAGAGAGAGAGAGAGAGAGAGAGAGAGAGAGAGAGAAAGCTTTATTAACGTCTTTTAATGCCAAAAGGCATATAAGCCAAAGTAAGTACATCTCAAGTGTGGTAAATACCGAAAGGAGCATATAAATGTCTCCATAATCAAACAACAACAAGAACTAGATATTAACCTATCAAGACTAAAGAAATAAAGTATCTCACCTACCCTCGAGACATGAAAGTCTGAGATATGTTACAACGGGGAATCATATTTGTAAAGCTGTACAAATAACCATTTGAACTGTAGGATAGACCGTATCATGTCAAGGATAGAAGATGATGACGATGATGAAGATGCACGAACTAACGAGGAGGGCCGGCGTACGTGAGGCGAAGTCTCTGTGTAGCCATAATGTGTGGTCTGGAAACAGTACGCTGTTGGCGATCACGGTGAACATCCCGAGATAAGATATCTGACTCATCCTCGGAGCTCTGGAGCGCCTCCTAGACAAAAAAGAGGTAATCTGGGTCTGCTGAGAGTCATGGTATCCATCCCGCTCTCTCGGACAAATATCTCTATAGAGGAGGAACATCTCACACAACATCAATGCAACACATTGAGGGTCAACATATGAAATGAGTGAGGGCAATGTAACTGGAGAATCCCGGAAAAGACAATGATAACGTCCACGGATCTCATAATAGATTGTGTATCTGAATAGAAAATGCTCCTCCGACTCCACCTCCCCTAATGTGCACATCTGACAAAGTCTGCTCATATGAGGGATTCCCTGGAAACTCCCTATCTCCACATATAGCTGGTGTGAGGAAACTTGGAACTATCCCAGTGTAAATTGGAGGCAATGTGAAAGTCCACTATCCAAGTAATGAGGCAAAATTGGGACCCCAACAATGTCTAGCTCTAGGGAACTGGAGTATAGTACAAAGGGTAGGCATGTTTCCGAGATGACTACGACATCACCTTGCCACGCCGACCCCACATGTGTGAGTACAAAGTGTGCAGGAGGGCACACTTTTTCCACAGGTATGTATTGAAAAACACTCAATTGCTATGCTTATACCCCAAGAGGCTTTACCAACAGTCTCTAATCGTCCATCAAACTTCTGTGAAGCCTTCAATCAGGTCAGAGATGCAGTATAGGCTGAGAATAACAAAAAAATCATCTATGGGAGGGCAGACTAGCTTCAAACTTTGTAGAGACGGAGCATAAGCCTTCGACAACCAAATTGTAGTGTTGATAGCTTGTCGAGAAGGCCAAGAGGGATACTAAACAGGTTGGATTGACTCCATCGGTGATCCTCTAATGGATTTATCACCATAAATCACCAAAAAAGCTTGAAAATAAGCAATTTTCAGCTCTTTTTGGGCCTTCTACACCCTCTAGGGATTGAATTCTTTGTTCCTACTCCTTGGAAAGCTTTAAAAGATGTTGATTATCACTCATGCAATGTCTACAAAGCAATTTACAGCAATATGCGATCAATTCCATGAAAAAACTTTTAAAAATCATCAATTTTGGCAATTTTACAGGTTTTTTCATCTACATACAGATTTTTGCCTCATGCATCCACATGCTGATCACATGCAACTCAAATTAATCCCTAACAGCCATCAATCGTTCTAATTTTGCTAGATCATAGCTCTTACTACCCGTTTCTAGCCAAAAACCTTAAAAAACAAGCAATTTTTGACTAAATCATAGCCTAGAACCGTAAATCTTGCAAAATCCCAGTGTGCAATTATTAATTCAGCAATTAATGGATCCCTAATAGACGGTACGCTTGTTGGAAATTCAAATCGACAAGAAGTTATGAGAGATTCAGTCAAAAAACTGGTCAATATCGACCATACTCCATATGGCTATGGCTAAAACCGATATCGATGGATCTTAGTGACATGCAAGTGAAAATATTGAGAGAACACCCACTTGGATGCTTATTCCCCACTAGGAAGAGAACCGAATCGATCTCCACCAAAGAATCGGTGAAAAGCCTCATATCTCAAAATCTTTCGATTTTCGTAAGCCTTGCTCCACTATACGCTGCACCTCAAGATCCTGCTTACAATAGGATGCAGGTGTAGAGAGAGGAAATTGGTAATGAAAACTTGAAATTGGAATGGTAGTAGGGCGAGTTCTCACCTGGATATATAGCCTTAGCTTTTATTGTGCATGCCTCCATGCAAGCCAAGAATATTCCTAAAAATGCTTTTCATCACTATTGATACTCTACACCATGCCAATAGTTGTCCTAACCCATGCACTAGCTACACATGTCATTAGATGTGTGACTGGGCCCTCACAAGGTTATTAATTACATTTTTGGCCGGAATAACGAGTCGCAACCAATAATCTCGAGTATTGGAGTCCCGTGTATCCAAGTCTAGGATTATGCCGAATTCTATATCGAGGACGTGGACATAACACGTAGGCCAAGTGCGAAGTCATTTTTTGAATCAAATACAACCTTCACTAAATATATTTAGCTGTCCATATCTAATCCATGTGTATTATCAGATTATCTTAGTGTCCAAGGGCCTATCAATAGGTTTTTGATGCCCAATTTAAGACTAGGTGTTTAAGTGTGACCATTGACACTTCTTGCTATCTGGTACCTACTACCATGTTTGAAGTTTCAAAGGAATTTGGAAAATTTCTTCAACCTTCTTAAGTTATAAGTTCCAAAACTGAGCATTGAAGCCGTTAATTTGATTCTAAGATTAATATTACTAGGTGTCTTGCTATCACTGATCATATATTTGCTACTATGTTTTAAAACAATTCAAAGAGCTCTTCAAGTTTCGATCTTCTTAAACAAGACTTTTAACAATGAGCATTGAAAGTGCTCAACCATCATCTATGATTAAGAAATCAACAATCAAGAGATATGACCCAATTCTACATTCAATATATGTCATATATGATGTGATCACTAACATGTTTTGAGTTTTGCTTATTACTTAAAAGCTAAAGTGGAAAGTCTAACATCATGAATCAATCGTCAACGTGTTGTAACCTTACACCTACTATTGACTCCTGAGTATTTGCGAGGAACCCTTCTGGTTTGATCTTCTTAAGTTGTAACGTTGGGTTGCATTGAAACCAGGAGCCATCGAGCACAGAGCATATGTTATTCAGCAATTAATAGTAAAGACAGACATGGGAGTTAGGACTCATGAGACAAGAAGTGATAAGCGATTGATTATATTTTACAGCAATCAGAGCTGTAGTTGCATTCTAAAGTAGCACTTGTTATGCTATTGCTATAATAGACTGCCAAGAGTAAATCGTCAAGAAAGAAGAAACTCTAAAATGATTCGATAGTCTAAATCTTAGAAACCCGTTCCGACCCAAAAGGGTCGGAACGTACTGTACGTTCCGAAACGTACTGGGTCGGAACGTTTTTTTTTTTCCAATATAAAGAACAATTCAAAACATTACTCTATGGCCGACACTCAGGCTCGTGAATATTATGTCAAGCTTTATTATATACCAACAGATGGTAAATTGCTTACGACTTATGCTATTACTGAACATAAAGGCTTGCGCTAACTGTCAAGAACACATCTACAGATTATCAGGAAAGGACACAAATACCATTCATAAAAGCAGCATAAAGAATTCAAAACATAGCATACAGAACATCTGAAAGTAGCATTAAGTGTCAATAAATTGATGATTCTACAACAAAGATAGCACGGAACTCGATGGTTGCCTCAATCGCGCATGTCTGGATGGTTGTCTACTGCATGGTTGTCTCAATCGCGCATTTATATCCCTCGATGGTTGTCATCTTGAAAGTATCACTGGTTTTTCTTTGTTAAAAAGGTACGTTTTTCTAAATTTTTTTTTTTGGGTTAGATTCCGTTCTGGAGCGCGTTCTGGAACAGAACGCGTTCCGTTCTGGAACGGGCAACTAAGGTCTAAATTTAGCTTGGTTGATTCAAACGTGATTTGAATGCGCTTTGAACTGGTGATTTGAATTGGCCCATGACACATTGAATGATAGGTTGCAATCAAAACTTGACATGTCTTTCTAACATGTTATTGTTAACATATTGATGTCTTCTTGCAACGGCATCTCGGTTTTGAGAGCCATTGACACGTCAAGGGATGCCATTGAGGAAGTGGAGGTAGACAACGTTGTGCAAGTGGATACAATTACAATGCATAAAGTTGCAACCTGCTGCAATTTGCATCCATTTGATATTATCTATGGAAATTGATGCTTCAAACTTGAGATATGTTTTTATATTTTAGGGATTAGGGTTTAGCTTTGCAAATGCTTTGAGGGTTGATATGGTGTCCAATATTGTACAAGTTGTAACTGAACTGTGTCAAATTGTATTTGCATGTGGAGAGACTAGTTAGTGAGGTGCACCCCATATTTTTTGGATGACTTATGTTGTACACAGCCTAGATCAACTGTTCGGGGAAATCGCAAAACTAGTGTAGTTCAGGTCTTGGCAAGGTTTGTCATCAAGTGATAGGGTCCTTGCCATATTTATGTCCTACTCCAGGTTTGCGAATCTGAAACCTTCCTCCAACAGTTTTGCATCTATGTTCATTGTTTTGGGGCCACTCTTTAAGATGCACAACCACCTCAAGAAAATGGTTCTTGCAATTCGTTAGGCATAGTGGGGCTTGTCATGATAGCCGAAATGAAGGAGATTTTCATATTGCCTCTGCTTTGAGATGCAAGCTTGGGGAGTAGCTGTAAATTTGCCCATTGATTAGTTTTGAACCAGCCTAGTTTGAATGGGAATACAAGATTGCAATATATTTCTAGGCCAATACAAAAGTATGATTCGATTCAAATAGAACCTTCACTGAATCAATGCTTAGGTGGCAAAGCTCTCCTATATTTGAGTTGATTATCCTACTGCCTAAGGTTCTAATTATAGTGTTAGAGGGCACAACTTAGAGCTAGGTGTACAAGTGTGACTGTTCACATATCTTCCTATATTAGGTACCTATTAGGATGTCTCAAACCAGTGTTGAAGAGCACTTTAGTCTTCTCATGCTATAAGCATCCATCCAATTTAGGTACCTATTAGGATGAGGAGTGCTCCTGCCCCAGGCTTCACATCCATAAAGGAGTACCAGTGTAATTAAGTTACAAGACTCCTCTTTTTATGCAATCTCCATATATCTATGCACTGACAAGCCACTTTCATCCAAAAAAAATGGTTGTCTATGCATCGTTGCTATCAAAATATTCATAAAATTTCTCGGGTAACTCCAACCTGCAATAGTACCTCCTTCAAATAATACATGTGGGTTTTAAGCCTTTTGGATTGAGAAACCATCACCTTCATTTTCTCCAAATTGACATGTAGACCAGAGATCTTGTTGTAGAATATGTAAAGTATTTGCCAAAACTTCATCATTCCCATACAACAATAGTCTGTTAATATAGTGTAGGAGCTCCTTCCCACCGGCTTCTTCATTAAGGACATCCTTTAGTTTGTCTATGTATATGCCATAAAGAGTGGGAGAGAGAGGATGACCTTGTTTTGCCCGAATGTTATTGAAAATTTAGCTGTACAAGTACAAACCATACAATGTGCGGACTTTTGCATCGCCACTTTGTGGAGCTGCCCCTCTGTTTCCCAAATAAATTGGGACTCCCGTATCTTTTAATCTTTCCCATAATTTTTGCATTGGGTCTGTGTCAGAAGCCTTTCAAAAAGTCAACCAGACAACAGCGAAGAATGTGCTGGTTTTTTTCAAGCTTCCTCACTGATGTACGTTATTGTAACCAAGTGATCAATAGCATATTGCATTTTTCTAAAGCTCTCTTGCTTCATAAGATGGATTTTATTCATTTCCTGACACATACCATGTTTGCTCTTTAATATTAGTTGCAGCCACGATTCTCAAATCATGATTCAAATCGCGATTCGCGAATAGCAATTTTTTTAAAAACTACAAAAACAATTGTATAGGGCCTCCAAATATAAACCCTAAATTCAAGAAAAGGCGTAAAATGGCCTAAAAACCCTAAAATTGACCTTTTACACCTGTTTTTGAGTTTAGTTTATATTTTGAAACCGTATACAATTTTTTGTAGTTTTTAACTACATACAGGGTGCCAATACTATATGGGGGATTTTTTGAGCAATTTTTTTTTTCCATTCGCTGCAGCAAATCGTGATTCGCTGAATCGCAATTCACGAATCGCGATACCCAGCGAATCAGGATACCCAGCAAATCGGGATTCGCTGCAACTATGCCCCCGAGTTTTCCAAAAATATAATCTATCATAATAGTCCTGTTGTTTGAAGGATCCTCCTTATCACCACTTGGAAACAAAGGAAAATAATGCTTTGTGACCATACATTTGGGAAACCCTTTCTGAGTGCAAGGTGAACAAATCCATACGAACGGAACAAAAACCTCGCCCAAATTAAAAAGTTTGGCTTGGAGCCCTTCAATGTCTTGTGCTATGTAGAAATACCCATTTCCACATCCTCTTCCATGCATTGAGTATACCTGTGAAAGAGAGATCCAATTTACTGGTGATCAGTTTTTAGAAGCACAGGTGATTTTCACATGTGTACTGCATAGTAATCTAAGGAATGTTCTTTTTCCTTGTTCCAGTCCCTTTTCTCTAATGTGTTCATTATGTTAAGATATTTCTGCTAGTCTAATGCTTTGTCATTTCGTTTGATTTCAGGAAAAGCGCTTTCATAATTGGCTTGAAAATGCACGTGATTGGGCAATCAGTCGAACTCGCTTTTGGGGCACACCTTTGCCGATCTGGCTCAGTGAAGATGGCCAAGAAATCGTGGTTGTAGGCTCAATTGCTGAGTTAGAGAAGCTTTCGGGATTCCAGGTTAAGTACTATTTTCTTCTTTCTTTGCTTGTGCCTTTTAGTTTCCACTACAAAGCTTTTTATGGCTGATAATGAACTAGGATAATGCAGAACACTTTTCAATTTTGTGAAGGCATTCGGTTTTTAAAGGATGGCTGTTGTATGAAATCGCAAATGGCCTTCGTAATCACTGTTTGGACTCTTTTGTAACTTTGGGGTGGTGTGAATGAATGCAAATTTTGTTCTCTTTTTATGCATTGCAGTAGTGTTCTTTGTTCTCTTTTTATGCATTGCTGTTTTACAGTAGATTATATGGAAGCTTTCATCCCTTTATTCTGCTCTGCTTACATACAATTGAAATATTTGCTCGGTTTCTTTAAACATTGATCATTTGGTGCGATCCTACTTTTAGGCAATTGCACTGTAAGTAGTGGTTCTGGCGAGCTAAGTGCATGTATGTGGTGGTAAATTCAAGAACTAGCCTAGCACAGCAGCTCATTTGTGTAGAACTAACTGCTGATGATAATTTTATATGAACTTGGTTCACAATGCAGGCAAAAGATCTTCATCGCCATTTTATTGACCACATCACTTTCCCATCCAAAAGGGGTCCAAGTTTTGGGAAGTTGAAACGTGTGGAAGATGTGAGTTGGATTCCTCCCTTACCAGTATAATATCAACTCATAACAAGAGATTTGGAAAAGCTTGTTGATTTGTGATCACAATAAATGTCTATCTACTGTTTATCATGAATATAGTGATGTAAATGTTCATGGAGTATAGCCATATTTGTTGTTGTGAACGACTAAACTCCAATAATTGCTATTTTCCCAAACTTTTAGTAAAAATAATATAAAAAAGTGGGACACACAACACCAAATTGAATAAGCAAAGAAAAATGGAATGTTTAGGCCGACGAGTAAAGTTTATTTTTGCATAAAAAGGGTTGAGTTCTTGTGATTGAATCTGATCCGGTATGTTGCAATGTTTTAGAATCGTGGTTCTAGAATGTAAACCTTTTCACAAGAAAAATATAGCTTTTTATGGCTTTACCTCCTCTTTACTGGTTAATGGGGGGAAACACCAACAAAGACGCGAAATGATAAAAAGAAAGATGCTGCTTTGGTTACAAACTTTTTCACTTCTCTAAGTGAAGTGCTTTGCTTTATAGGTGTTCGATTGCTGGTTTGAGAGTGGCTCCATGCCATATGGATACATTCACTATCCATTTGAAAATGAAAAGTTGTTTGAAACAAACTTCCCTGGTCATTTTGTTGCAGAGGGTCTGGATCAGACTCGTGGATGGTATGTAACCTTGTGCTTTTCTAGATTGAACGTTAGGGTAACTGTCATGCATCAATTCTCTGGAGGATACAACAAATTAGTTACTACATAAGGTTCATAACAAGAAGTTTTTTGTATAGTGTAGAACTGTATGTCAGAAAGCGAACAAGCAAATAGTCAGAGTCTAACATATGCTTTTATAGTTCTCATCAAGTTCTAGTGTACGCATTGCAGTTTTTTCACAGGTGCTGTCTTAATCTACATGTTGCCATAGTGGATTTTCATTAACTACCCTTATCATTAATGACCTACAAATGTAGAGAAAATTAAACTCTTACCTAAGCTGGGTTGGAATGTTACCTTTTCGTCAGCTGTTAACCTGCCTTTGCTTAAACCAATGCTCTCTGCCTTTGTCAAAGGTCTCTACCTCCCTGTAGCCTATCCCATGTAGGAGCCTGGCTTGTCTTATCTTAGATGTGAGCGACTTATCAAGACTCAGTGGTCATTTATCTATAGTGGTTTCTAGAAATTTTCATGCTTGTTTCATGTATTTTCAAGTAATCATTTACCCCATAGAGGCTCATTCTTAGAGTCGGCTTTTCTGATTTCATGCTCTGGTGTGAAGCGTCACTTTATGCTTTAAGTACATGAGGAAATGGAAAGGAGTCTCTGCAGTTGATGACATATCCATTCCCTAGATATAGGAGGCAGGATACAAATCGGCCTACAATTATTTGCAGAATGGTGTTTATATTTTTATGCTGAATCTGCTGAAAAGGTGTAGTGTATTATTTACTTCCTTTCTGTTATATCAGTTCAAGATTGATACACCATTGACTGCTAAATATTCTGTTCTACTTTATTTGCACAAATTTTTGTACATATATTAATCATTCTTTCAATATTTAAAGCGAACTTCGAGCTTGCCTAACCAATTTTTCGGCTGATTACAATTCGACGAACCAGAATAACCAGTCAAATGTACCTTGTCCTTCAAGTCATGAACAATGATTTCTCATGCAGTTATGAGGCTAAATATGGAAAAAATTTAGCATTTAAAAAATTGAGCCCTATGTTTCTACAGGTGTTCCATTCTATCTAAGTAGTTCAAAAGAGAATGGTATTCGAACAGGCAGTGGCTGATTCTGAACTGCTGAACTGCCGGTTCATTGTTTTCAGGACAGGTGATTCCGAACTGTCAAGAAACCTTAAATCCCTCTGTATTTCTGGCACCCTTATGCTAAGAGACAAACTCCCTTCAGATGCTCCCTTTTCACCTATTGGATTTCAAAAGTTTTTCAAACAGCTTAAGAAACATCCTTATTGGCTGGCCTAGTATGAAAATTATTTGCCCAACTTATCCCATGCTGTCCGTTTGTGCCAAAATATAAGTACTCGAGAGGCAAGATACATGTTGAACTACAACTCTGGCCTGTATCTCATTGATAGTGGATCGGCATTTCCTTGGACTTTATTGTATGCCTTTCAAGGATATAGAGAGGGCATGATGCACGTGTGTTTTTCTATTAAACTATTGCATCAGAGCAATGTGCATGACTTTCTTTATCATGTATCTTTCAGCTGCATGGCATGCCATGCTCCATTTCTACTAATCTATGTAGTCAGTTCATGTCAAAGTGTTGGACAAAGCTGATGTGCATATTGCATGTTCAGGTACTTATGGGGTTCGCATATCAGTCTGAGTTAGATTATGAACCAAATGTACTGAAGCATATTTCAGAGGATTATTTATGATACTTTTTTCCACCTTTAGGTTGAGTTTAGGATAAATACCTTTGTTTTTAGCCAAGTATGACCATAACAATTCAGCTAGCAACAATGCTTGAGCCTCTCCTGTTCTATTAGCAGATGGTTACACTACGACTTCCCACTGCCACTGGATGATTCTCCAGTTACATTGTTATCTTCCTTATTGGATGCGAGGGAGACTATCGCTAGAGCACAAGATTGCTTTTTAGTACTGTAAGGCTGTGGTAGATGGGTGCGGCTTGCATGTAGAGTTTGACAAGGGTTATAGAATCTATATTTGCAACTCTGGTTTGGTCGGCATAGGTCTGTTCAATAGTCACAGATAGAGAAGCTAGTTCCTAGTTAGTGTGGTCTTTTCTACCACTGCATCCAGCTGCATACCGACTTTGGCTACCTGTACTATGCACAAATGTGATATCTCTCATGTCAGCATTTTATGGGCTAGTATTGGGCAGATGAGGATCTTACTTCTGAGTTTCCATGTGATTCAGAGATTTTTTCATGCCTTCCAATTACACTGCATGTGCGAGCTCAACATAGCTGGTGCAAGCACCATTGATGAGGCCACACGGGAATCAATGGACTTTACATACATTAGCTGTTTATATCGTTTCGAACAGCAGGGGGACAGTTAAATATTTTAATGCTTGTTATATGATTGGACCTAGTTTGGACCCAAGTTGTCATTTTATAGGTGGCCTCATATAATATCTTATGGGCCCAAACTTCATTTTCATTCCTATGCTTTATGTACCTTTTAGAGACTCGCAATTATGACTCTTGGAATATGTTGCTAGTTGGGCACGGTTGATGTCAGCCCTAACTTGAATAGATAGCTTCATGGAAGGCCCCCTTTGGAGCCTCCATAGTAATGATTCATTGAATACAGATTAGTTTGTCAAATCAAAGTTGGTTGATTTCATCTGAAAAGAACTTGCCAACTTAATCTCACGGTTTTGGTGTTTGATGGGGAGTGATAGCGTGAGGAAAGGAGGAATGGTAAGCTAAGGAAGGAAAGGAGCTAGAAGTTTGAACTGACCTAGTTTTTTCAGTAATACTAGAAAGCTCGTGACTAGTAGCACTGACTACTACTAGTTAGAACTTAGTGCTACGAGCTATTTCTGGCAATTAGTAGTTGCTAAACTTCCTAATGGTGGCTAGGTAGTTTCTTGATGGTGCCTACTCTCTTAGATCACTCTCTCCATCTCCAATTTTCTGTCATAGTGGTGAGGTCAAGGGATCCAACTTGGGATTACATGATTGTATGTCTTGGATATGGAAGCTTGAGAACTAAGAGGTGGACCTGCAACTTCGATCAAACCAGCTACATATGTCATTATTTGTATTTTAGCTTGCTTCTTGGGTGTTCAGGGCTATGACATAGTTTTCTTCAAGCATCACAAAAGCCTTCCATTCACGATACCCAGGAGCATGGCGCACGTTTGAGAGAGGAGGTGAACATTTGATGCTCTGTTTGGTAGCCGATGATTATAGGAATTGTTCACGAATAGCTTTGTGGCGTTGTCACATTGTAGGAAATCCTGCAAATTACTTCTTTGTTTTTTATAAATGAACCTAGCATCCAGCAATTTCTTAATATCTTCATCGATTCTCTCGCGATAGACGGGGTTGATGATCTTGACATTGATATTGATAATTACTTTACTTTGCATATATTTTGATATTTTGTGTGACGCATTTTTTCAAGTACGTTGGACAATTTTTGCAAACATGTGAGTACATTAATATATGAATATGATAACGTATCCCCAAGGTTAGACATGAAGACAAAAAGGTTAGCATATCAATTTGATGTTCTTTCCTGCATTGACTTCTTTTGAATTAGGAAGTGGAGAATTTCTTTTGTGGGAAAGTGTAGTTATTTGTTGTTTGACATTAAATTTTATTTTTCCTTGTTTACAAAGTGTGTTATAAATTTGGGAAGTACTATCCATGTAGATATGCTAGTTGCTTACTTCTTGAATTTGAAAGATATTTGCATTATCTCCTAATAAATTTCTTGATATGCTAAATGTTTCCTTCTTGGATTTGAAAGATATTTTCATTATCCCCAAATAAACTTCTTTGTCTTTCATAGATTGATGCTTATCATTCATAGGAAAGTGTCACGTTGCTTCACTTACAAATGTTTGACGAATCAGGTTCTATTCATTGATGGTGTTATCTACGGCTCTATTTGAAAAACCTGCCTTTCAAAACTTGATTTGCAATGGTATGGTTTTAGCAGAGGATGGAAAGAAAATGAGCAAACGTTTGAAGAATTATCCTACTCCAATGGAAATTGTTGATGAATATGGCGCAGTGAGTACAACTTCATGTCATTTTGTTGTTTGTGTAAATTGCATTCCAACAAAGACTTTTAGTTTTCAAGGATGTAACGTACAAACTCAAAGCTAATGATGATTCAAACATCGCAAAGTCAATGCCAAAGAATTGTAGCCATGCATGATCAATTTATTACTCATCAAACAAAGCATCCATAACACTTCATGAAGGGCCCAAGATGGTCCCTCCCCAATTATGGATTGGGTCACATTACCAAAGTGCAAGAAGATGTAAAAGCCGCTACCACGTATTTGGAGGAATCAAGCTCTGAGATTCTGTGAATGAACGTGATAATCTTGAAAATAGCCTCGACAATCAATGGAGGAGAAGCAAACTCCGCCAGAATAATCTCATGAGGAACGGATTGCTTGGCCCGAATCATCCGGCTAAGCATGTGAATCTGCAAATGCGAGATGTCACTCCAAGTGTCTCTAGATAAGCCTGGGCACCATGTCTCTGCTGAGTACAGTGCCACTGGAGAAACAGTCGAAGAAAAGAGGCGACATCGTGTGTCTGGGTCATGCACATAATATGTAGAGGAAAACCTCTCCATCTGAACAAGAGCAGAGCGCCCCTTGCGGAGCTTATCCAATGCAGTTGTTCTAAACATAGTGTCTCTCATATGCTGCCTATTAGTGTTAAACACCATAACCTTAGTCTTACCAATGTTTAGCATCAGCCCCCATATCTGACAAAAAGTATACAAGGCATCTAGATGTCGCTGAAGTCCTGCAGCTGAGCTAGATAGTAAAACCACATCATCTGCATAAAGAAGGATAGGGATAACAATATTTGCTAGAGGACAGCCATCCCCACCTTCTTTCCGAATGATCCGCTCAAGGTCGTCAATGTATAGAGCAAAAAGGGTGGGGGATAAAGGACATCTGTGCTTTACTCCGACCGTACTATGAATGTATGAAGACCATCCATCTCCATCACGAAATCTGGCCAAAACTCTCTCATATAATGTGATGATAGCAGCAATGATCTCCTGTGAGAAACCAAGGGATGCCAAACGTTGCAGCAAGTGTCTCAGAACTGAATCAAATGCTTTGCGGAAGTCCACAAAGCAGCAATAGACTCTCTGTTTCCTGAACTTCGCCGCCTCAATGATACATCTCAGTATGAATATCTGGTCTGTTGTGGAGTAGCCTGCTCTGAAACTTGCCTGTCCCATAGCATAGAACTCCTCTGTCTCTGCATGAGCGCTGATGATAGATTGCATAACCGAACCATAGAGCTTAGCCATAGTGTGGCTAGTTGTCTACAATCAGAGGATCATCAGCCTTAAGTATAGAGGTTAGTACACCAAGGTGTGGGAAGGCCAAAAATATTGGTTAAAAATGTAGGAGATGTATGGAGCAACAATATGGGCGATAGGTTTTAGAAAGTCCATACTTAGAGAGTCAACATCAATGGTTTTATGGTTTTGGTTTAGGGTTTTCCATCATGGACGGAGGGAAAAGGGTGAATTCTGATGGTCGTGGTGAGAGAGACATGGAAGGCGAGTCAAATGTATAAAGTTTTGCAGCATAGTCAATCCACGATTCAATGGCAATAGGAGCTGGCATACCTGAGTTTTTAGAGAACATCTTCCAAAAGAAGGTGGAAGAAGAAGAGTCCAAGGAATCGATGAGTTTTTGTGCCAGAGAATGAAAGTACGTGGTCTTCTTCCGCAAAGTCATTCTATGGTATTCTCTTTGTTTAGATGCTAAGGTGTCGGAGTGTGAACAACCTGCTTGTGTAGAGAGAGGCACTCATCATCATACCATCTATTGTAAGTGCGTTTATGAGATGCAAAAGTTTTTGGAGGATATGCAGTATTGGCTGAACAAAGAAGTGTCTGAGATAAAAAGGCGGCTTGTTGGTCTACTGAAGATGAGAAGGGGAAATCGTCGAGCATTGTGGCCAGAGAGGAAGTGTAAGTAGGAAGACCAATTGGAGAGAAAGAAGGACGATGGTGACGTGTGGAATGCGGAGTCGTAACAGTACCAAGAGTAGCATGGCCAAGAGACAGGAGCAATAGAGAGTGATCAAAGATGGTAGGGTGCATAATATGAAAAGTATGAATAAATGGAATCAAGGCTGGTAGAGAGAGAGAGAGAGAGAGAGAGAGAGAGAGAGAGAGAGAGAGAGAGAGAGAGAGAGAGAGAGAGAGAGAGAGAGAGAGAGAGAGAGAGAGAGAGAGAGAGAATTAGAATTAGAATTATTATTATTAACGTCTTTTGGTGCCCAGGGGCACATAAGACAAAAGAGAGTACAAAATGTGAGAAGCATTGTCCGCATAAGGACTTATTTACCAATGAAAAGACAGTAAAACTAAAACTAAAATATCGATCTCTCTGTCTCTAAGAGAAAAAGTATCCAAGCTTGACCACCAGCTGGTGAGGGTACAAAGCAAGAGCTTAACCACCTGCTCCGCGGAGGAAAACTAGCTACGAGCAAGCTGAAAGTAATGAGTGATGGTAGTAGTGGGTCGTGATGTAGGCTGGTGGGAGGCGTATGAAGATCTAGTAGCACTGGATCGAGCCGAAACTCTCTGTGTCTTCGATCTTCGGACGGGGACGTCAAAATCCGCAACCGAAATATCCACTCTGTCTCGCTTCTGGAAGAACTGAGTAATGTGAGCCTGACTGGAATCCATATCTGAGAGCGTAGGTAGAAGTGAAGCTCGTAAAATATACATCTCTCTCAAAAGAAGACCCACACATCTAGCATCTGAATACTCGAGGAAGGAGCTCAACATGAGGGGAATATTTCGGTATAAACAATGGTATCGTCCTCTAATCTCATAGTATACTGGGCAGCGAAAGATGAAATGAAACTCATCTTCCACCTCCTGAAGAGAACAAAGCTGACATATCCGCTGCAATCTGGGAGTGTCTGTGTATCTACCTGTCTCGATAGCAAGCTGATGAGAAGAGACTCGAAGCTGTCCTATACGATATCTCAGACCAAAAGATAGCGTCTGTGTAAGATAAACTGGAAGAATAGGCAAGCCCGAAACCATAATAATGTAGCTTGACCCTATCTGGATCAGGATGTGACCATATAGTGCGTATGTAGCTCCGGTAAATCTGCTGTCTGATATAAGCATGGGTTCCATTCGGAAGATCAAGTGCGGATAAACCCCAAGTCTGAAGAAGGGCTGAGACACTGCGATACCAAGAGTGCTTGGCTCCTTGATCTGCAAGGGTACAAGATGAAGTGAGAGCAGCAACAATGTATCTGGAGGTATCTAGATCTGATACCCTGTGAAGAAAGGTGATGATCTGAAACATAGCACCAACAACTAATGGAGGAGAAGCAAACTCGGCTAGTATGATATCATGTGGTACTGAGGGCTTAGCCCGAATTATCCTACTGAGCATGAGAATCTGGATACGAGTAAGATCTCTCCATGTATCGCGTGATAAATCAGGGCACCAAGTCTCAGCCGAATATAGCACAACTGGGGAGACAGTAGCAGAAAATAGTAGGCATCTGGTAGCAGGATCCTGCACATAATAAGTAGAGCAAAATCTCTCCATATGCACAAGAGCGGTATGCCCCTTGCGGAGCCTGGCGGTGGCTGCTGGTCGAAAAGTGAGTAGCGGACCAGAGAAAAGAACTCCCAAATAGGTGTAGGAGGTCACGATCTCAATCGGTAGCCCGTCATAATAGAAAATCACATCTCTCATATGCTGTCTGTTGGTGTTAAACACCATAATCTTAGTCTTCTTAAGGTTAACCGTCAATCCCCAACGCTGGCAAAAGTGATGTAAAGCAGAAAGGTGACTCTGTAAACCAGCTGCAGAGGATGAGAGGAGAACCACATCATCAGCGTACAAGAGAATGGGGATAATAATGTCTGCTAGGGGACAGCCCTCTCCACCTTCCTCGCGAATAATCCGCTCGAGGTCATCTATATATAGTGCAAAAAGAGTGGGTGATAAGGGGCAACCCTGCTTCACCCCAATGGTAGAATGTATCTGTGAGGACCAGCCACTACCATCTCTGAAACGTGCCAAGACTCGCTCATATAAAGTAATGATCGCAGCAATAGTATCCTCTGAAAAGCCAAGTGAAGACAGTCTCTGGAAAAGAAGATGTCGTGGAACAGAGTCAAAAGCTTTGCGAAAATCCACAAAGCAACAGTAAATTCTCTGTTTCCGATGTCGAGCCTCCTCAATAATGCATCTCAAAATGAAGATCTGGTCTGAAGTAGAATATCCCGGTCTGAAACCAGCTTGACCCATAGCGTGTAAACCCTCAGTTTCAGCAAAAGATCCAGTGACTGTCTGTAGTATAGAGCCATATATCTTAGCTAGAGTGTGACCAATCATAATGGTGCGGTAGTTTCCTACATTCATGGGATCACCTGCCTTGAGGATGGGGTGAAGGATATTAGTACACCAAGCCGTAGGAAAACCAGAAGTAACAGCTGTGTTAAAAACATGAGCAATGTAAGGGGAGATGAGATGTGCTACGGGCTTTAGGAAGTCTACACTTAAGGAGTCATAGTCAGTGGCTTTATTTAGTTTGGCATGTTTAATGGCGTTTTCAACCATGTCAGGGGTGAAAAGTGAGCAGTGGTCAGGTCTCGGTGAGAGTGAGGTAGGAGGAGAGTCCGTGGTATATAACTCCGTGGCATACTCGATCCAGGATTCGATGGCTATGGGGGCCAATGTTGAAGAGTGTCTGGTAAAATGTTTCCAGAAAAAAGAGGAGGAGGGTGAATCTAAAGAGTTGATCATTTTTTGGCAGAGTGATTGTAGGTACTTGATCTTCTTTGTTCTGGTGGTTCTATGATATTCTTTCTGGCATTGTTTGAGTGTGGCAGGGGAGTGTGACCTGGCATATGTCACATGATTGTGAAGAGAGCGGCATTCTGCATCATACCATCTGTTGTGAACACTTCTGTGAGATGATGTCGTTTTGGTGGGGAAGGATGAGGAAGCAGCAGCTAAGAGGGATGTAGAGAGAAAAGTGGCTTGCTGGTCAATTGGTGCCATGAACGGGAAGTTAGCGAGTAGTTGGGATAAGATTGTGGTGTAATTAGTGAATCCAGATTGGGTGAAAGGAATACGTTTATGAGTGGGAAGAGAGCAAGAAATTTGCAAAGAAGAGGTTATGTGACCAAGTGACATGTGTAAGAGCGAGTGATCGGAAATGGTAGGGGGTGTGATGGAGAAATCAGAAATGTGAGAGATCAAAGCAGGTGATCCAATGAAGTAGTCGACCACACTATGTCCTCCACCATGAGGATAGCATGTATATGCTGATGAGGAAGGCCACTGTGTGAGGCCATTCAAAATGGCAAGAGCGTGTGTCTCTGCTAGAGTGATCAACTGCTCCCCGAAAGATGTAGCTGGAGTGTCTGCATCCTGTGATACCCGGTCTAGCCCCATATCCAAAGGGTAAAGCCTGAGAAGATCCGTAGCTGCATGAAATTCGGTTTGTCTAGAGCTTGTGCGGGCGTTGAAATCACCTGCTAGTAAAATGGAACCCTGCTGAGAAAAGATAGCAATATCATCTGAGAGAGCCTGAAAAGGGTCCCCGCCAAACTCAGCAAACACTGAGGTCTGTGGAGCAAAATAGCATACAGCTATATAGATGTCCTGAGGTAATCCCAATAGTGAGCCAATAATGTGTAACCAAATATAGCGAGCGTATGGATCTTGTTTAACCATCTGAACTGTGGTGTCTCTGTATAAACAAGCTACTCCTCCAGATCCTCGACAAGTTTTTCCCCTAACAAATGGACGAAAAGCAGAATGCCAAGAGTACTCCTGTATATTTGGAAGAGGATGATATAAGGACTCATGAGTTTCAGCCAACAACAAAATGTCGCATTTTCTAATAAAATCAGCAAAGTCTCCGGCTGATGACGAAGATAAAAAACCATTACAATTCCAGAAGCCAAGTCTCAAATTGGTAGGGGATCTCGGGTAGCTTCTATAACCGGGGGCCCCTAGTTCCTATTGTGGAAGGTCGAAAAATCTCGGTTTCCCGTCAATAAAAACAACCCTTTGCCCTTTCTCTTTCGCTTCAAGGATAATCTTTTTTCTTGCCAACCATTGAGTATTTGTTAAGTCATCATCCATATAAATGAAAGTACCTTTAAGCTTTGCCCTAAGCCGAAGGGCAGCATTGCGTTGTGAAAGCGAGCGGAACTTGATAAACAAAACATTGTCATCAAATTTACTGCGCCAAGCAGTATCAAAACCGTCAGCCACATGAGATAACTTGGAAATGAGCAAATCCGTAGCTTCTTCCAACGGTTTTCCACCATTGGCAATGCCTCTTACTCTAATGTTAAAAGCTTTTTGGCCCTTCTGGCTTGTTCACCCAAAACTGTCTCCAAATCGTTTTCCTTCGGAAAAGATGAAATCTGAGAGTGATTACCTTGCTTAAGGATCGATGTCGTTTCTTCAACCTGTTTTGCGAGTGATGAGAGTTTGCTGCCCATATCATCCGGTTTGAAGAGTGCTGCCCACGTTTTCGTCTCCTCGACTTGTTTCTCCAAGCTATTGATCTTGTTGGAAGTCTCCTCCAAGGCACTTTTTTCTGCAATTCGTTGCTTAAGATATATATTTTCTTGCTCAAGCTGCTCCACACGTTCCGTGACACCAAAAAGATCCTTAGCTAACTTGCTATTTTCAGCTTCAAAGAGGTGTAGTTGTTTCTTAAGTCCAAGAATTTCTTGCCGGATAAAACTAAGATCATAAGCAAAAAGACTTTCGGTAGGTTTGGAAGGAGTGTAGTCAATGGCAGCCATGTTGATAGTTTCTGTCACCGAAGACGGCTCCTCCATCACTACCGGTGATGGGGGGGTGTCCAACAGGGAGGGGGGTGTAGGAACACCCTCCTTTTTCTTAGGTGCCATAGGAGGCGGTAAGCAGATGGAGGACCAGCGCAGGGCAGGTGCGAAGGTCAGCACTGCAGCGTCAGCAGGGCGGACAGCAGCGTCAGCAGGGCGGGTGGGCGCGCAAGAGAGAGAGAGGGCAGCAACGTTAGCAGGGCAGGCAGCGCACCAGCAGGCGGGCAGCGCACCAGCAAGCGGGCAGCGCACCAGCAGAGCGGCGAGAGAGAGAGAGAGGGGCAGGGGTAGCGAGGGCGGGCAGCGCACTAGCAGGCGGGCAGCGCATCAGCAGGCGAGCCCACCAGCAGGCGGATGAGCAGCGCACCAGCGGCGGATGAGCAGCGCACCAGCGGCAGCGCACCAGCGGCAGCGCACCAGCAGAGCGGCGAGAGAGAGAGAGAGAGAGAGAGAGAGAGAGAGAGAGAGAGAGAGAGAGAGAGAGAGAAAGAAAGAAAGAAAGAAAAAAAGAAAGAAAGATCTTTATTAATGTCCATGGAATACCCTAAGGTACATAGGACTGAAAAAAAGGTACATGTCAAGTGTGCCCAGTGGGAGCGTGAAAGCTCAACCACCTAAGAGAGAGAGAGAGAGAGAGAGAGAGAGAGAGAGAGAGAGAGAGAGAGAGAGAGAGAGAGAGAGAGAGAGAGAGAGAAAGAAAGCTTTATTAATGTCTTTTCCATGCCAAAAGGCATATAAGACTAGTAAATGTACGTGTCAAGTATGTGGTAACCATAGGAGCGTATGAAACATCTCCAAAACAGTAACAAAAGTAGCAATCTAGAGCTAAAGCTATAAACTGAAATAGATGTGATGCTATTAGAAACATGTGGGAGCATGTATACTACTAACAGTCATGAGTGAGGTATGACGCTATCATCTAGTCCCGTCCTGCTGGTGCTGATGCTATAGAAGGATGTAATATGGCCTGCGACATGAAGGGCCACTGGTGGTCTCTGATGTTGTCTGAGAGGATGAAGAGGTCTCCTCGTGATAGGTCGAGTAGCTCGTGCTGGAACATGGGTATGTGTGGGACGCTATCTCTGGTCTCTGTGGGCAAGTAGGTCATCATCATCATCGTCACCGTCATCAAAACGTCCTCTCCTCCTGGAGAAGAAAGAAGTGATCTGAGGTTGAGAAACCTGACTCGGCTGGGCTGTCTGATACAAATCCTGTCGTAGTATAAACATCTCCTGTATCATGAGTGCCGCGCATCGGGAATCCCCATAAGCTATGAGCGATCGTAAGGTGACAGGTGTGTCTCGGAACAAATAGTGGTATCTCCCTCTGATCTCGTAATATACCGGGCACCTAAAGATAAAGTGCTCCTCTGACTCCACCTCCTCTAAAGAGCATAACTGGCAAATCCGCTCCTCTCTCGGGGTACCCTGGAATCTACCAGTCTCAATAGCCAACTGATGTGATGATACACGGAGCTGTCCCAATGTAAATCTGAGGCAATGTGATAGTCTCGAGTCCAAATAATGCGGTAAGACCGGGAAACCTGCTATGTCAAGCTCAATAAAATGAGTCCAGTAGTAGCCCGGTTTAACCCCAAGCTGTCACCCCCAAGTACGGTCGAGATATGCCCGATATAAGATGCGCCTGAGATACTGATGAGTACCTGAGGGGAGCTTTGTAATGGAGATACCAAATGACTCAAGGAGGAAATGGGTTTCCTAAGAGAACCACGATAGTCGATAACCCTGGTCATGAAGAAAGTGTGAGGAGACAAGTGCTGTCTGTGTATATCTCATATCCTCATCGGGCAGAGCCTGGATTGGCAAACTCTGCAAGAAGGATCTCATGTGGAACCGAGGGCTTCGCCCGAATCATACGGGCTAACATGGTGGTCTGCAATCGTGAAATGCTGGCCCAATGTGATGAAGGGAGGCCGGTGCACCATGTCTCTGCCGCATATAAGGCTGTGGGGGTGACAATAGTATCAAAGAGTCTACACTTACTGCGAACATCTCGGATGAGCTTCCTGAAACAGAACCGCTCAAGCTGAACAAGAGAGGAATGCCCCTTCCCAAGTCGGGTGGTTGCAGCTTGCCGCATGCTGAAGGTAGGACCAGAGAAGAGTAAAAACAAATAGGTATAAGAGGAAACTACCTCTAAGGCCTGTCCATCTAGGATGAGCTCCTGGCGTTGCATGAAGGCTCGAGCTCTGCAAACCCTCTCTGGTCGGGGATACTAGTACTACATCATCCACATAAAGGAGAATAGCAATCAGAATGGTGCCAAGTCTACAGCCACCCTCGCCACACTGTGAGATGACTCGCTCTAACTCATCAATATACAATCCAAAGAGAACCGGTGAAAGAGAGCACCCCTATTTCACCCCAATGGTGCTCCAAATGTGATCAGATAAGCCACTGCTATGTCAGAAACATCCCAAGACTTTCTCATAAAGAGCCATCACTGCTAAAACAATATCTGTGGAGAAACCAAGGTCACGAAGTCTCTGAATGAGCAAGGAGCGTGGTACAGAATCGAAGGCCTTCCTGAAATCTACAGAATAGCAGTAAACCCTCTCTTTCCTGTACTTAGCTTCCTCGATCAAGGCTCGAAGTGTAAAAATATGGTCAGTGGTAGAATAATGAGATCGGAAACCTGCCTGCCCCAATGCATGTAATCTCCGAGCTTCCGCCTCTGAACTCACTGTAGACTGGAGTATGGTACCATAGAGCTTCGTGAGAACATGTCCGATCATGATGGTGCGGTAATTACCAGGAATCATGGGATCACCATTTTTATGAATAGGGTGGATGATGTTGGTGCACTAGGATGAGGGGAAACCAGAGACAATGACGGAATTGAGGAGAGTGGCTAGTGTGGGAGCAAGGAGGTCGGAAGCATGGGTTAGGAGTTCAGATTCAAGGTCTTCGATATCTCATGCTTTATGGGACTTCATTCTCTTGATGGCCGTAAGTACCATGTCAGATGTGAAGAAGGTGAACTCAGAGGGGCGTGGGGAGATAGAGATGGGTGCGTCAGTGGGTATGGTATATAGTTTGGTAGCGTATTCGGTTCATATGCGAAGGTCATCCAGGAGGGGTGGTGGAGCACGAGGGATAAACTCACGCCAAAAGGCGCCTGAAGAGGAACTGAAGAGAAGATCAACAAGACGCGTTCCTTCGGAGTCATCATATATACGCTTTTTTCGGTGGAGTGTGCGACGGTAAGAGCGCCTGGTGGAGTGGAGGAGATGAGGATCGTGAGTGCGGGCATGGGTGACAAGCTGACGAAGAGAGCGACATTCAGCATCATACCACGGGGGGTGTGGGGGTCGTATCGATGAGGAGCGGGTGCCTCTGCTTTTATGGGGTTTAGATGGAAAAGCAAGGGAAGCAGCGGTATGAAGAGAAGTGCTAAGAAAGGCAGCTTGAGTCTCGACTGTACTATCGCGAGGGAAGGAATGGAGCAATGAGGTTAGGAACTCCTGGTAGACTGGTGTATAGAGAGAATTGAATGTATACTTGGGTGCCCGTGTAAGCAGGGGAAATGCTCACCGTAAGGGGTAGTAGGTCCCAAGCTGTCCTCTGAAATCCTGGTAACTCCCATATCATCGCTGTCAAGGGCATGAACGCGGAGCTGGTCGGTGATGTCATAGAACTCTGACTGCCGTGAAGAGGTTCGGGCATTAAAATCTCCAGTGAGGAGAATATGCCCCCGCTCTGCGAATCTGATAACATCAGGCGATAAATCAAGGTAGGGTGAACCTGTGCCCTCAGCAAAGGACGAAGACTCTGGAGGAAAATAACAGGCCGCCACAAAGAGGTCCCTGTCCAACCCAATATCTTGCCCAACAATATGAATCCATATATACCGTGCATGCTCGTCGTGTCTGATGAACTCAATGCTCGGATGAAGAGACTCTCTGTATAAACATGCAACACCTTCGGATCCACGACCGCTAGCTGATCTAGTCTCAAGTCTGTACACATAATCCCATCTGTATCCTGGAAAAATAGGGAATCCTCTCTCCTGACTCTCATGAGTCTCCATAAAGAGCAGTAAATCCCTGTCAGTGATGAAATCGATCAAGTCGCCAGCAATGGAAGATGAGTGTAAACCATCACAGTTCCATACTCCCATCCGGAGATGGTGTGGGTGGGGCCCCGGGGCACTCCTGAACCCGGGGACCCCAAATCCCTAGCATTGGGAGCTGCTAGGTGCGCTGTCAAGAAAATGCACTCGTCTATCTCGGTAAATGACTCGTCTGCCAGACTCACGGGCTGCCTGAAAGGCCTTACGCCTCTCCTCTATTTGGATATATGTGAGATCGTCGTCCATATAGATAGTGGTACCATGTAGCTTAGCTCTGCACCGCAAAGCATCTCGACGACTCTCGAGGGAGGTGAAACGAAGAATGAGTGTGGCTGCATCTCTAGTGGTCCTCCATGCGGTGTCTAACCCCTCTGTCTTGTGCCCGAGAGTGATGTCAAGAAAGCGTTTAGCTTCAGCCAATGCATCCTGTGTATCTAGAACTCCACGAACTCTAATATTGTGGGATTTTTGGTCTCGAGATTTCTCTTCTGACATGGTGGCTGAGATAACTGAGGAGATGGGAGCGCTGGGTTTGGTGCCCTTTTTCAAAACTGATGCCCAGGAAAGGGCCTCTTCGTGTTGCTTCTCAATCTTGGTTTCTAGCTCCCATAGCATGTTGGTGGTGGATTCCGAAGCTGCGGCCTGTTTGATTCCGATGGATTGTTCGAGTGAGGCAACCTTGGACTACAATAGCTTCTTCTCGTTGATCAAAGAAGTAACCGTTCCTTTCAGCTGTGAAATTTCATACCGCAAAAATTGGAAATCTGCCTTGAATTGATCAATCTGCCAAGATGAAAAAAGTTCAATTGATTTAGAAGGCGTATACGGAATATTGGTTGTAGACTGTGGTGCCGTGAAGGAGGAAGAGTGAGCAATGATTGGTGTGGGAAGAATAGGGTCAGAAGACAAAAGAGGAGTGGAATCAGGGGAGCAGCCATCAGAGAGGGGGGTGAGAGTTGTAGTAGGAGAGGGAGATGGGTCATCAAGGGGGTGAGGTGAAGTGGCAACGAGGGGGGGGGCTGGAATGACAATGGGGTGAGGTGAGAGATCAGCGAGGGGGTGAGGTGAGGGGGGTGACAAGGAGGGGTCAGCGAGGAGGATGGGTGAGGGGGTGGTAGCTAGGAGATCAGGGAGGTCAGCGGGGGGGGGGAATGGAGCAGCAAGGGGGGAAGGGGAAGGAACAACAAGGGGGTTAGGGGAAGGAGCAGCGAGGGAAGGGGCAGCGAGGGGGGAAGAAGGAGCATCGAGGGAAGGGGCGGCAAGGGAAGGAGCAGCAGCGAGGGAAGGGGCAACGAGGGGGGAAGAAAGAGCAGCGAGGGAAGGAGCAACAACGAGGGAAGGGGCAGTGAGGGGGGAAGAAGGAGCAGCGAGGAGGTTACGGGAAGGGGCAGCGAGGCAAGGAGAAGGAGAAGGAGCAGCGAGGGAAGGAGAAGGAGCAGTGAGGGGGTTAGGGGAAGGGGCAGTGAGGGGAGGTGAGTGGTGAGCGGGGGAGGTGAGTGGAGGTGGCTGGGGATCGTGCTGATCTACGAGCAGGGGCGCGAGGAGGAGGAGGGGCCATGGTGGAGGGGAGAGAGAGAGAGAGAGAGAGAGAGAGAGAGAGAGAGAGAGAGAGAGAGAGAGAGAGAGAGAGAGAGAGAGAGAGCGAGCGAGCGCAGTTACGGCTCTATCACGACCTTGGCACGGCCGGTCATTTGCCAGTTGATGGGAATAGCAGGTAGAAGGACTCAAAGAGGGGGTGCCTATGGTTGGGAGGTTCATTCTACACAGCGACCTTCTAGGATTCACGAGCTTGGAGAGACTTGCTTGTGACAATTGGTGGCTGCTAGTTCGCCTGCTGGTGTTTCCCCTTTCGTGCAAGCTCGCATGGATAGTGTTACGAGCCTGTAACCAGTGCCAAACCCTAGGGAACTCAGGGGGTGAGATACCATAGTTTGGGGCGTGTCCAGCGTACATGTCCAACAGGGCAAGACAGTGTGAGTAGTGTGCCTCGGCACGGTCCATAGCCATGGTAGGCCTAACATAGCATAGGGACCCTGTCAGCAGGATAGGGCCCCACGTTGGGTCCCGACGTGCAGTCGGCCACGTCAATGCCACGTGGCCGACACTTGGCAGTATGCATGCTACCACTCCTCACATTGGGTTAGGAGGGGCTTACTCCATATCAGGTAGTAGGCAAGGTTGGGTGGATCAGTTAGTGTTTGCCCTACTGTGGCGTTTAGATCTGTAACATTGGTATCAAAGCCTCGTTAGAGAGCACCCCTAGATAGGTGTAGGATGATACAATCTCCAGTCGTTGTCTGTCACAGGTGAGCTTTGTTGTTGCATGAAGGCCCTGCATTAGGACGTATCAAAAAGCTTTTACGTCGCTACTTTGTCACTTCCCATGTCATTGCTTGTTGGAGTCACAAGCCTCATTTCTCACCACCTGACTCCACATTGCTGCCTCATTGTCTTTCCCATCTACACCTCCTCGACACAAGTGCACACCCTACCATCCCATATGACCTCCTTGGTTTGATGACAAGTGTCATTCCTTACATCTCAGTCTTTGGAGTTGTCCATCCATGCTTGCATGAACCATGTCGTCTTCATATAGCCCATTAATCTCTTCACCGCACACTCTGGCATATACATGTAAAGAACGTGTATATGAAACACGAGAAGGGAAACATCTTTTCGATTCTCATTTCAAGTCATCCACAAGTGGTTTTTGACGTGAGTTTATCCCTCGTGCTCTACCACCTCTCCTTCAGGATCTAGATACTTGGACTACATATGCCAGTACATTATACATCATAACCACTGACACACCCATCTCTATCTCCCCCCGACCATGTGAGTTCACATTCTACATGCATTGGGCCAGGTAGATTTCCATGCTTACTATTCCACTACAGGTCATGTCTTCACTCTTTGGGCTATCATCAAGGAAGCCAATCTACGGTCCCTTCTCCTCCAGCGACTACATGATCTTTGTTTCTCCACTCTCATGGTTCTAATGGTGATGACACTTTATGAGAGAGTTCTTGGCTGGTTTTGAAGTGACAGTGGCATTTCAGAGTAGACATGGACTAGCATCAGGGTGCAATAGGATTGTTCCCTCTCACCCACCCTGTTTGGACTATATATTGACGATCTTGAGAGAGTTACAATAATCATATGGACTTCCAAATCTTGGCTCATCTTAAGATCTCTATTGTTCCATTATTGGAATATGTATTTTCCAAAGCATATCTTATAATTGATGGTCCATCCAAATCCTAGCATTCCCAACAAATTCTTTGTACGTTTTCCTTCTCAAATCAAACATGATTATGTTAGTGTCAGGAGATATATCCATCCATCAAGACCATGATCATTAAATGAACTATGTTTATGGCACATCAGAGTGTCAGATTTAAAATTATATAAGCAAGTTGCTTCCAAAATGCTTTTCCTTCTTCTTAGAGGCAGAGCCCATCATTGTTGCTGTCAGTGTCTTAACCATCTTGTCAGTGTGATTGATTTAGACCCTCTATCGTTGGAAATTTAAAAATTACAGCCTTTTGATTTATGGTCACGTAATCAGAACCAAAGGTATCTCTTGGTTTTAGTTTGTATTACCCTTTTTTAAACTTTATGCACTGCGTATTTTCATTCAGGTTTTAGTAATTTAGTCATGAATTATATTCTGAAGTCACAAAAAATGCAGTGCATGTGAAAAAGAACAATTTTGAAAAATGTGTTCATGTGGATGCCCCTGGGACATGATCGGTATGATGTGAAAAAGGGGAAAGAAGAATGTCTTGGTAGGAAGGTTGTTAGATGAGACTTTGCAGTAATGCTTTCTGGAGAGGTAAAGGTGGAGAAAAAAACTCCGAGTTAGTAAAAATTTGAAAAGAGGCTGATGAAGTAATTAAAATTGTTCAAAACCACACTTGGGGTTTGGTACAGTTGAATAGTCTTCTGTATTGGGGATAAATGTCTTTGTAGGATTTTTTGGATGTAAGGCAATGCCAATGGTCATAGACAGATTGAACAAGCTTTGGGGTAGAAAACCCAAGTTTCTGAATGGAGAGAGGCTTGAGAAGTGAAAGAAGAATTGAATGGTCACCAATTCTGCCCTAATTTTTAGCTGCAACTTTTCTTGTGCCCTGCTGAGATGAGTAGGCATGTGATATGCACAGATAGCATCTACTCCATACCATCCATAATGAATTGATGGTCTCTCGATTTTGTAGATAGATAATAAAAAGGTAAAAAAGATTAACTTGTTATTTTGTACAAGCTGTCAAGATTGTCCCTGTGCTTTCTTTCAAGAGTAAATCAAGTGCTCAAACTGGAAAATTGGGATTGAAATGTAAATGAATGCAGAATATTCTCAAGTATCTGTAACTAGAAATGCTTCTAATAAAAGGCTTCGATTTCGCCTATAATGCATCCCAGGGAAGTCTTCTTTTCTTTTTTAGTTCTAGAAACAGAAATGACAAGAGGTGGGTGGCCAGATTACTGCTTTTATATTTTGAAACTTCAAAAATTCTTGAAGTAAAACGGTAACGAAATTATGTTTGACATCTTATCCGGCATAAGTTATGGTATTTCACTAGTTACGTGGAAAGGAATATATTTTGAGTTTTATCTAAGTTATTTTAAACAATGGCACCACTTGAAAGTAAACTTTGTGTATTTGCTGTTTTCATTGGAGTATCCCTCATTTCTGCTTTCGTATCAATTTTAAAATACTGAAAAAAGCTGCAAGTTTCTGTAGAATGTTCTGACTTGTAAGCTTTTGTGGTATGAATGGCAAGTCTTAGACGATGTATTCGAGGTTCTTAAGTTTTATATGCAGGATGCTTTAAGGCTGTATTTGATCAACTCACCTGTCGTGCGGGCAGAATCACTGCGCTTTAAGAGGGAGGGCGTATTTGCTGTGGTATGGGGTTTGTTTTGATGTATGAAGTTTGGCCTATTGGATAGTTGGTATATGTCGCTACTTTAGTGGTGGAAATTCTTTTATTCAGTTTCTGTTTCACCTAGAACCTGTGTTAGAGTATATGCTTTAAAGGAAAGGGACACTTATGTGTGCATGGCATGCTTGTGATTTCCTTGAATTCTCTAAAGTTGTGTACAAGCTTGAATTGGGCTGTTGTGCTGTTCACTTTTATGACCGGCTGTTTTTTCTCTTGTTTAGGTAAAGGACGTATTTTTGCCATGGTATAATGCCTACAGATTTCTAGTCCAGAATGTACTAAGGGTTCAAATGGAAGGTCTGTCACCTTTTAGACCATTGAACGCTAGCACTCTGCAGGCGTCAACAAACATATTGGATCAGTGGATTAACTCTGCAAGCCAAAGTCTTGTGCTTTTTGTAAGAAATGAGATGGAAGCCTATAGGCTCTACACGGTCAGTGCTGTACATCCTTGTTTTGTGCTTTTGATCTAGGTTTTAGGAAGTATTGTGGACCTGTTCAAAGGAGTTTTCCAGCAAAGCATACCCACCTTCAAGAAGATTGATGGCGATTGTTTTTGCCTATGCAGGTAGTTCCGTTCCTACTCAAATTCATTGACAACTTGACAAATATTTATGTTCGCTTCAACCGTAAAAGATTGAAAGGGCGGACTGGTGAAGAGGATTGTAGGGTTGCTCTTTCAACACTCTTCAATGTGTGTGCAGAATCTTTTGCCATCCTTTGAAAACTTTAGAGGATTATGAAACTGCGTACATTTTGATGTTACGTAAGAAGTGGACAAGTAAATGCAACTATGTATTATTCTTATGTAGCATTTTCTTGACATCTTATACAAACAATAAGGTTTTTTTTCACAAGGAAAAGCATTTATATAGGTATTAAGGTCGCCTTTTGGTACCTAAAGTTTTTTTCTTTTCTGAGAAGAAGCTTTTGCTATTAAGTAATGAAACATTAACTGAGATGACCAAAGTGTTGAAAAACAGAGAGCTAGCCCGGACTCTGCCTTTCTGTGTGAGCAGAAAGTCGTATGAATTCTTTCTTTCTTTAAAAGAAAGTCTGCGAGTGCGTTTCTTGACATTGTCATAGCAGCTCAGCTCTCCACCATTGTTTGTTGGTGGCGATAAAGTTCCCTCATTCTGCGATTTATTATCATCTTGTGACGATCCTGCAGGTGGGTCTTCCTGAATGACCAGATCTTGGTCGTTTGCCTTAGGATTTGCTGCCTGATGTTTTTCATGTGAATACCCTAGACAACTTGTTGTCGTTGCTCTTCCCAAGTACAACTATCAGTGGGATTAATCAGGAATCAATAAACATGGGCTATGCTCCTGCTGAGGTCTTGGTTCTTCCATGGTGTTGAATTCATCAAACACCACATCTCTATTGATGAACATTTTCTTTTCCTTGAATCTTCTTTGACTGACAACATGGCTTGGTTGTCCCTTTGTGTTTTAGTATGGCAATAGAGATCTTCCACTCTCGTTCCTTTAGGTATCAGGTTGTAGCCATCATCGTAGACATCACAACCACCTTATTTGAAGAGTGTATACAGGCCTGCGTTAGCCAATTTACCTACTCCAATCAGGTTGTCGTCAAGGCTGGGGACGTAGAGTACCCCTTTCAATTCCTTGATGACTCTGTTAGGAAGCTGAGTCAGAATCGTGCCTTGTCCCACGATTTCACTGAAGGTAGCATTGGCAACCTTTACATGCTTGGGTGAGTTGAATTTAGAATATTCAACGAACCAATCCAATCTAGAAGTCATTTGGTCAATAGCCCATGAATCCAACAACCATGATTCCAGGACATTGACGCCCTTTCTCGTACATGTTGGCTTGCATTCAGCTTCTTTCATAAGGAGGGTAGCATCTGCATGAGTTGACATGGATGATCCTTGCTCAACAGGGTTTGATTGAAAGGCCTTCCCCTTCTCATCAGCAATCCGCTTCCAACAAATTGCTTCTTCATGTCCTTTTCTCTTGTAGTATGCACATTTGAGTTTCTTCCTTTCCTTAAATAGCCCATCCTTATTCTTGTGCTTTGCAGCTTCTGAGACTTCTTTTGGTCTTCTCTTCCTTTATTGTGCATCTTGAGTTTTGCCATTAGTGCATTTGCACCATCAATGTGTAGGCCAACTTGTCTTTGCCTTGCATCTTCTTGAAGAAAAATCATAATAGCTTCATCCCACTTTATGTCCCTATTGTTTCCAATGAATACTACCACATTGTCATAAGACATGGGTGAGCTATTTAGTAGAATAAGTAAGTTAAAGCGTTCAGCTGATTTGTAATCTGCTGCTTCAAGTTGGTTTGTCACATCTTTACGACGAAGTGCACTCTGCCATCCTTCTCGTGCCATTTGGCAGCCTCTTTTGCCTTGGAAGTATTTGCTTCCGGTTGCAAGTCTTGTCCGGTGACAATTGCCCATTATCCTTGGTGTACAATGATGTGTTGCATTTTATACTTTCATATGGAGAAGTCTACGTTCGCCAAGTGAAGATCTCTCAAGATTTTGTCGCATGCACCCCAAAGGACACCAAGTCAAATCCCTAACCGCTTCACCCTCGAGCCACAGTTGTCAGTGACTGAATGCAAGGGAGGAGAGGATGCTAGCATTAGAAAATAAAAAACTGAATGCGGAACAAGAGATAGAAGTTACGAATAGAGCCACAGCTGATCTAGAGCTAAGCTATGAAAGCATCACATAAGCAAGACTTAAGCTATGAAAGCAGCACATAAGCAAGACTTAACCCTAGAAAGCAGGAAAGAGAGAGATTAAGGAGGCTAAAGAGAGAGATCAATATCATCAGCTGAATGACAAATGACACAGTTTCCCTACTTATAGCCAAGAGGAAGCCCTAAAAGGAAGCTTCCAGTGGCTAGGGCCCAACTGGGAGGGATAATAGTGCGCCCTCCAAGAAGGCCCCCACTCTCCAGTAATATGTCTAAATGGCCTAATAATGAATAATAAGGCCAAAGGCCAACCATATAGTCTGAATGTCACTAATGAATAGAAAAGGGCCCAAGGCCTGCTTATGCATAAAGTAAAGTAATTGTAAATGTAAATGGACGCGGCGAATGTAATGAGCCGAGTCCCTAACTCTCCCCGACATAAAAAAAGACCCAACTGTCGAAAAGATAACCGGATCAAGTAGCAGCAAGCCTTGGTGCATCAACAGCTAGAGGAACATCTGATGTAGAGGAATCAACAAGTGCAGCAAGAGCACGAGCCTGATCCGCAAGTAATGGTGTATGATAAAAGACATCAATAGGCTCCCATGTGGCCTCCTCAATAGGACGACCATCCCATTGGACCAAAAACTGAATCTGCCGGCGGCGTCGACTATGGTATAGATGGACCTGTAATATAGCAGCAGGTAAAAATGGAAATAACTCTGGAGCAGTAGGAAACTCAGCATCACAAGGAGCGTCATCCTCAATAGCAGCACGTAATAAACTGACATGGAATACATCACAGGCGCGTGTGGAAGTAGGAAGCTGTAAGCGATATGTAACTGGACTAAGAACCTCCACAATGCGATAAGGCCCATAATAACGTGGTGCAAGCTTCTCAGTAGAAGCATGGCCTTGGACAAAATGATGACGTGCAAACCGTAAGCGTAGATAAACCATATCTCCAAGCTGAAACTCAACATGGCGGCGGTGACGATCAACTGAGGTCTGATAACGCTGCTGAACATGCTGTAAATGAGAACTGGCCCGGGTAATAAGCTCTCGAGCACCTGATAGAAAAGATGCAAGTGTAACAGGTGTATCCTCAGGAGGAAGAGGAATGCCAGGTAAAAGAGGTGCATAGCCATGAGATAATAAAAATGGCGAGGAACAAAATGGCGTAAATAATCCTCAAGGATCCTGTTAAGGACCTCAGACTGCCCATCAGAAGTAGAATGATAAGCAGAATCCATAAAAAGCTGAACATCCAAAATACGCATAAGCTCTGTCCAGAATATAGATGTAAACTTACTATCCCGATCAGAAAGGATAGTACGAGGAAATCCATGCAGGCGGAAAATCTCTGATAGGAACAAACGTGCACACTGCTCTGCTGTGATAGTACTGCAAACTGGTATAAAATGTGCCTGTTTCGAGAACCTGTCAACTACCACCATACATGAATCGTGACCACGCTGGGTATGGGGAAGGCCAAGGATAAAGTCCATAGATATATCAGTCCACTGGCGATGAGGAATAGGCCAACTCTGGAGCAAACCAGCAGATTTAGCACGGGAGTACTTATTACGAAGACAAAAAGGGCAGGTACGAATAAGTACAGCAAGCTCAGATCGAAGAGAGGGCCAATAGAAATGGTCTTTGAGACGAGCATAAGACTTCTGAAAACCAAAGTGACCCCCAACAGGAGAGGAATGAGCATCCGACAACAACTGGGAACGGATACCCAAAGAACTAGGGATACAAAGAGAATCATAATGATAAAGACGATTGTCAATAATGGAGTAAACCTGATGAGGACTGGACGAAACAGGTGGGGCAGAACTATAAACATCACGAAAATCAGAACATGTAAGGTATGCTGCAGTTAGAGCATCAAACCATGGAGGAATAGTAGAAACGAGTGTATTTAACAAAGCTGGAAGACGAGATAATGCATCAGTAGCAGTGTTAGCACAACCAGGACGATACAATATGGAGAAATTAAAAGACTGTAAAAACTGCAACCAACGAAATTGACGATCACTAAGGTCACGTTGAGAAAACAGATAACGTAAAGACTGGTGATTAGTAATAATGTCAAATGGGACTCGATCGATACAGATAATGACGCCACTTCTTAAGAGCATAGATAATAGCAAGAAGCTCTTTCTCATGCACAGAATAACGTTGCTCATAAGAGCGAAGTACTGCTAAAGTAACAGCTGAAGTTCGGTCTTCACCATTGCAGCCTCCAAGAAATTTACGTACGGATATGAATGATCAACTACATCATCACAAAGAACCCTTCAAGATGACTGAACCCGAAGCACCGCATACAGAATTACTCATGAACATTTGTTCTAGCAAGATCAATATTTCATTGGGAGAGTTCCTAAAGTTGGTGCCAAAAGCAAAAGAAGTCTTAGCGCAAAAGTTAGCTCAAGAAGAACCAGAAGTCCATCAGGAGCCGCTTTTTTGTGCTGTATTTGAAGAATCTAACGATGTACTCCATGTTGGAGCCGCTTGGGAAAGTGAACAAAAGAATATCACTCTGCCGATACAACATAGACATTTTTCTAAAGAAGCAGGTGTAACTATAAAATTTTTAATTAAAGGAAGGTGTTACAAAGTTTTGGCAAGAGCTTAACCCACCTTTTCTGCCTACGAGATCTATGCTCAAGTCTCTTGTGAACGCCACTTCTTATAAAAAATTGCGTAACGTCGTGCCCATTAATGATCAGGTGTTGAAAACTTTTGCAACTTTAGCTGTCAATCTAGAAGGAGATGAGAGTTTCAAATCACTTTTTGAATGTGAGGTGCTGTATATTCTTGTATGTAACACTCTAAGAATGCAGACAATGGGCTATAAGTACGTTGCTGATTTTTTAGTTTGGGTTAAACTGTTTTCATGAAGTTACTGATAAATAATGTCATATGTTGACAGGTACTGATTTGTGCCTTTTGTTTCAGGTACTGTTGACAACGTGCAAAGTGATGGCTCCCTTTACACCATTTTTCGTTGAAGTTCTCTATCAGAATCTAAGAAAAGCTTTAGGATCTGATTCTGAAGAAAGTATCCATTACTGCAAATTTCCTGAGGTCTATGGAAAGGTATGACTCTATATTGGCCTTTTCTGTTAATAATGCATTATCCTTAAGTTCTGCTACTCATGTTTTTTCTAAAGCTAGAGATCTAAATTTAGCATGATCAGTTTGAAAATGCATCAGTTTCGTCTACCATGATTCTAGCACTCTATTGTCTGCTAAGCTCATAGAAATCTTTATTGATCATGGTCAATTTCTAATGTTCTTGCACAAAAAGGCTTGACTTCGATCCAACATGCTGGTGGTATCTCCTTTCAGATTGATTCCCAAGTTACTTATTTATTCTAAATTTTCGGTCTCTTGAAAGTTTTTCCTTTCATCATGTGCAGACAGATATACGTATAGAGGAAAGTGTAGCTCGTATGATGTCTGTGATCGACCTGGCTCGAAATATTCGGGAACGACATAACAAGCCGTTGAAGACTCCTCTTAGGTTCTGTATACGTTAGTGTATGAGGTTAAAATTATTTGAGGGTTGCTTAGCTTAGCCATTCTGTCTATATAATTGATTCTTGAGATATACAGTCTTGTGATTGCAGAGAAATGATTGTAGTCCATCCTGATAAAGATTTTCTTGATGACATAACTGGGAAACTAGGGGAGGTGAGTTTCTAAGAATTCATGTTAAACTAGCACAATCGACTTGGTGCTCTATTTATGCAATGCATCTGAGATTACTATGACAATAGATCTTTTTATTTCTATAATGTCTTCTATCTTAAGTGTAAAGCTATGGTCACTTCTGCAGTATGTTCTAGAGGAGCTGAATGTAAGATCTATTATTTCATGCGATGATCCTCTAAGATATGCATCTCTCAGGGCGGAGCCTGATTATAGGTACAATGTTTATCTGAATGTTTCATTTACTTCACATGTAGATTAGACTTGTTGACCATCAAATCAGTCTCAAAATTTCAGGATATATGTTATGATATTGCATGTTCTCACGAACTGAACCTCAACTTCAGTGTTGAATTTGTTCCAGCTAAAAATGCATTAGAGTTCAAGCAGTTGATTTTATATTTATACTTTTGTGATGTTACAAAATGACTGCTGTGCAGTGAGAGTACCGAGATAAGCAATAAAACATAAGTTGTGGTGTGTAATGTTTTGTCGTATGACGGAATTCACTCTGCTCCAAAAGTCTGCAATAAAACTTTAGACTGTGTGATCCTCTGAAGTTGGAGAGAGCCCATGTTTATGAAGGAGGATAAGTTTTCACGTTAAGTTCAATCTGTTCCATTGTATGCTTCAGAGCCACCTGTTGTTTATGCGACAGTCAGGCCTCATTTAGACAGTCGTTACATTGAAGGTGATGTCCAAAGCTGAAAGTACATAGTGTTTCTCTGTGCGAAGCTCAACTTTTTTCTGGATGCTTGATGTTCTCCAAAGATTCTTGCTCCTGTGCATTTTGTGTTGGGACTTGATTAGCTTCCAGTTGTTGAGAGGTTGGTGCATAGCAGCTGAGCTATGTTAGTGGTCCACGATTACCCGTGTTAAGTATTGTAGGCAGTCCATAATGTCTGAATGCCATTGTACTTGAGAGCTAGGCCTGGAAACTTAATCTCAGTCATTTCAAGATCCAAACGGAGTATAGTGAAAATAAGAATGACGGGTTGGATCATAGGGGAGGTGCTTTGTTCCTTTGTTGAAATTTCTGTGGAAGGATAAGTAACTAGAAATTCGTGCATCAGGATGGGTTTATTACTATGCTGAGTTGGCTATTTGACAACTATGCTGAGTTGGGACGATCAAGGCCCTGAGGTCTGACAATGGTGAAGGTTCGAGATTACATTGAACGGGTGAAACGCCTCAGATCCGAGTGCGAACCTGAGCTGATTAACGAAAATGCCATCAAGCCATGGGTGTGGTCTGCTCCTATTAGTAATGTACATGTTTTTCAATAATGGTTCAAGCAAGTAGCTCGGCAACTATTTCCATCTGATTCTTTCTCGCCAATGGACAGTCAGATTATCATAATTTCATTTAAATGTCAAATGCCTCTCTGCTCACTATTGTTTAGAGAAAGCTTAGCCATAATATGTCCAATTATGATGGTGTGAGAGTTTTTTAGCCTCATGTTGTCACAACTCTCGTGAATGGGGTATACGACATTTTTGCACCAGGAGGACCATATTATTGAGGAGAGCGGCTAGGACAGGGGCTAAGAATTCAACAATGTGTATAAGAAGCTCAGCTTGAAGGTCTTCTATATCCCTAGTATGCTTGCATTTCAACTGGTCAATGGCATCACAAACCATGTGTTGTGAATAGAGAAAACTTTGAAAGTCTAGGGGAATAGTGATATGTGAAGTAGGGATCATGTAGAGAGTGGAAGCATATTGGGTCCAAGAATAGAGTTTGGTCAATAGAGGTGGAGGTGCTCGAGGGAGGAATTCTCTCCAAAAGGACATGGATTCAGAGCTATATAAAAGGTCAACAAGTCTTTCGTTTTCAGCTTCCATATAGGCTGTCTTCTTGCTACAAAGTAGGGAATAATATTGTTTTCGAATGTCACAAGGTTGTGGGAAGAAGGTTTGAGTGTTGATGACTTGGACATGGAACTGTGTGACTAAGAGGGTTGACAACAATCGGTTGCATGGATCAATAATTTGGATTCAAGGTCATCAATATCACTAGTGTTACACTTGTTTAGTTTCTTGATGGCGTTGTGAACTCAGTAGATCTAGGAGAGATGGAAATGGGTGTGTCAATATGAATGGTATATAAAGTGGTGGCATAATCAGTCCATATGCGCAGGTTGTCAAGTAGTAGAGGTGGAGCACTAGGAATGAACTCACGCCAAAATGCACCTGTGAAAGAGCTATTGAGAAGCCCAATAAGTCGTCATAGGCCCACTTCATACGTTGAAGTGAGAAGGGTATAGAGACGACTGGTTGAGCGTAAGAGATGGACGTTTTGCATATGTGCATCATGTGTGACAAGGTGATGACGGGAATGACACTCATCGTCATACCAAGGAGTGCGTATTGATCTAGGCGTGGTGGATTTGTTTTATTAGGTTTGGAAGGAAATTCTACTGCAACGATGATATGGAGTACTAAGGAAAGAAGCTTGCACTTCTAGTGAACTGTGATGTGGGAAGTTGTGGACCAATAGGATAAGCGAATGCTAATAAATTGGTGCAAGCGAGTGATCAAAGATGTATTTGGGTGCTGGTTAATTGATGGAATTGAGAATTATTGAGGTGAACAAATGTTACTAAGACTTAAGTTAAGGAGTGATCAGAGAGAGTGATAGGAGAGATTCTAAACTCATGTGTGAGTGAGATGGAGGATGGTGATCCCATGCGGTAATCAATAACACTATGTCCACTACTATGAGGATGACAAGTATATCTGCGTAAGTCAGGCCAACAAGCTGGAACATTAAAAATGGCTAGCTCGTGAGCTTCTCTGAGCTACAATAGGTACTCTTCATAGGTGGTAATAGGTCCCAAAATATCCTCTGAAGTCTTGGTGACTCTCAAGTCATCTCCATCAAGGGCACGTACACGAAGTTGGTCAGTAATAGTATAAAAGTCTATATGTTGTGAGGCTGTCCTGGCATTAAAGTCACCAATCAGAAAAATGTAACCTTGCTCTGCGCATCTAATAATATTAGTATAAAGATCAACGTTAGGTGAACCAACACCCTACACTCTCCACAAAGCAAGAGGACACTGGAGCAAAATAACAAGCTACAACAGTTATGGACTCGGCTCATTACATTCGCCGCGTCCATTTACATTTACTTTACTTTATGCATAAGCAGGCCTTGGGCCCTTTTTTATTTATTAGTGACACTTAGACTATATGGTTGGGCTTTGGCCTTATTATTCATTATTAGGCCATTTGGACATATTACTGGAGAGTGGGGGCCTTCTTGGAGGGCACACTATTTTCCCTCCCAGTTGGGCCCTAGCCATCGGAAGCTTCCTTTTAGGGCTTCCTCTTGGCTATAAGTAGGGAAACTGTGTCATTTGTTATTCAGCTGATGATATTGATCTCTCTCTTTAGCCTCCTTAATCTCTCTCTTTCCTGCTTTCTAGGGTTAAGTCTTGCTTTGTGCTGCTTTCATAGCTTAAGTCTTGCTTATGTGTCAGATCTGATTTTCTGCTTGGGTGCCCATTTTCCTTTCTGATTTTCTCTCTTTGCTGAGGGCTTTCGTCTCTTTGCTTCAACAACATTCAGCACAGTTTCGAGGAGGACCAGCTCCCATCAGAGCATTTTCCTTGGTGGAGCTTCAGCAGATAGTTAGCGGACGTACTTCCGCTAAATTTGGCGGCCGATTTTTTTTTTTTTTTTTTTGGGCAGATTATTTCCGGAGCCCAAGTTCCAACCCCCCATCACCCATTTCCAGCTTGTTTGCAGGCTCTCCGGCGCCCAATTCCCTCATCTCTTTCGTCCGTTCCTCCTTCCATTTTCAGCCCTCTCTTCACTTTTGTTTGCAGGCTGTCCAGCCGCTTCATACCTGTCACTTTCATCCGTTTTTGTCTCCGTTGCAGCCATTTTTCACACCTTGTTTGCAGGCTGTCCATAGCCCATCCTCAACCAAATTTCATGAGATTCCGACTCCGTTTGATATTCCAATTTGTCACTTGCCTCTTGGCTGTCCAGCGCATTTTTATAGCCTTCATTTTCACTTTTTCCATTTGCTGATTGCTGTCCGTTCTTAGTTGTGATAATAGTGGTTTTAATAGACTAATTTGGGGTGACGACAAGAGTCCGCTCTCTCAAGTTTTCATCTATTCCTTCCACTATCATTATGGCACATTCACCTACCCCGAGTGAGACTACTCAGGAAACCTTATCCGATCAGTTTCGTCGCATGGATGAGACCCTTTCTGGCCTCGTTCTTCGCTTCAATACCGTTATGACCGGCTTTGCTACTATTCAGTCAAAGATTGATTCTTTACAGCCTCATGGTCCTGGTAAAGCTCCTGTTTTTCCTTCATTTGGGACTCCCCCTCCATTTGGATTTCCATCTTCCTCTGCTAGTCAGCCTGGTGGTGGACCGTTCATTCCACCTAACCCACCTCCTGGTTTCTTTTCACGTCCCCCACTTCCTGAGCCACACTTTGCTCTTTCATGATAGGGTACAGCTTGCTACCTATTCCGGTTCCTCTGACGAGAACTTATTAGAAAATTGGTTTGCTAAGCTTGACACATATTTTCAGATCTACCCTAAGACTGATCCTCAGAAGATCCAGTTGGCTGCTTTACATTTAGATGGACGTGCCGCCACGTGTGGCGAGTTTATAGAGCTGATCCTGATCGGGAAGGGCTCCATTTATGGCATACTTTTCGCCGTGACCTCCGTCATGCTATGATTGATCCTCAGTGGCTCGACCGCCAACGTGATACATTCTGTAGTCTCACTCAGAACAGTGATCTTGCTTCTTATACAGATCAGCTTATGGAGCTTTCTTATCTTTTCACAGATCTACCGCCCACTGAGCTTATTTCTCGTTACATTGCTGGGCTTCGTGGTGCCTTACGTTAAGATGTTTCTTCCTTCCGTCCTCCCACACTTGTTGAAGCGATATCTCTTGCCAGTACTTTACAGCACAAGTACTCTGACACCCTTCCTTCCCGCTTCTCCCGACCTCGTCCTTCTGCTTCATCTTTTCCCGCTATGTCCACCCCTACAGTTGCCCCTTCAGTTCCAGTTCCTTGCATTGTGGACCCTCGACTTGCTTTTGTCCGACGTTACACGTCTGCAGAGTTCGCTGACCTTCAGGATCCTTTATCACACAGTTTGAGCGAGTTGCCTGATTTACTTGAGATAGTTATTGATCTACCTGAGCTCGTCATTGTATTCCATAGTGAGTCAGAGTCACATTTACAGGTTCCTATTGATGCTGATTCACAATATAGGTTGCGACTGATATGGTCCTTAATATTGACATAGCATGCTATTCACCTATTGATGATGCTGTTCCATGCTTTGATATTGTTGTTGAGTACTTTGATGCTACTTGTGTTCCTGACTGCCATGCTATAGATGTTGTCACCTATGCTCCTTATTTCGATATTATTCATGGGTCTACGGTTTCAGCTCTTGTTGTTATGCCTACTTAGGTTGTTCCATTTGTGGATCATATTATTAGATGCGGGGCGAGAGTATATTGCTTTAGTGGATACAGACAGTACACATTCATTTATTAGCAGTTACATTTCCACCAGGATTCGTGCTACACCTGTTCCTGCTTCCCAGCCTCTCAATGTTGAGGTTGCTCGTTCCCATTCTTTTCCCAGTTCTCAGATGATTTAGGGCTTGGATTATCGCATTGGTGATTTTTCTAGTGAGGCAAATTTCTACATCATTTCTCTGAAGTACTATGACATTATTTTTGGTGCAGCCTGGTTCTCTTCACTTGGTACTGTTGCTGTGGATTTCTCTGAACAGACACTTTCCTTTACTCATGTTGGTCAGCATCATTCACTTGCTGGTATAGATTCCCAGGGTGACTATCAGTTGGTTACTGGGAAGCGGTTTATGCGTAGCCTGCCAAAGGCTCAGGATGTAGCTCTTCTTTCCATTCAGAGTACATCACTTGCTGCTTCACTTTCACCATTCGTGGGTCCTCTTCCTCAGGTTGATGCTCCTTCAGATTTACAGGTTGTTGCTGTGTGCCTTGTGCCTATATGCCTTGATTCACAGATATTGTATTCAGTGGTCATTCCTGGTTTCATTGATATTCAGGCCGTTGGTGGTGTTTCTACTATTGCTTTTGCGCATACCTCAGATAGCCATCCTGGTTCGATGGTTGGTGCAGTATCTTCTCCATTGGTCTCTATATCTCCATCTCTTGAGTCCGTTATGGCTGATGTTCCTGCTGATTTCTATGGGGTTCTTCACGGGTCCACGTTTGATGGTTCCCTCGCTATTGGTGATCAAGTTGTATCTTCTTTCGCTTTACTCCATGGATCTCTGCTTGAGGTTTGTGAACCGCCTCATGATATTTCTACGGTTCCTTACATGATTCATGCGCCTTTGGCCCTAACCGTTACACATTTTCCATCCGAGGATATTTGCGAGATGGTCACTATTACTTATCTAGGGCTACTTCTCATTCATGGGCCTTATGGATACCTTGGGCTTTTGACCATGCTGGTCCACATTTCTCCATTTTAGCTATCCTTTGTCAGGATGATCTCTTTATGATCCATGTTTCCTGGCATATCGCTTGCTTTTCCATGCTACTACAGCGTGCCTGTCATCCTGCTTATGTTCCTACTCCGTGGTGCTGGTCTTCCGATGCTGCTATCTTTTCTTGGGGAACCTATATCACTGAGTTCGCACATATGGTTGATGGTTACGTGTACCTTCTCGGGCTTTTTGGATACCTTGGTATGATGTCCCTATCTTTTGGGCTGATCCTCTACTATCTTGGGCATTACGAATACCTTGGCATTCCTGGTTGCTGCTTGATCTTCTTCTGGTTCCTTGGCATTCCTGGTTGTTCCATATTGCTTGGTTTCAGATGACGCGGCCGAGATGTTCCCTTCGTCGCCATGATGTTGATCCTGAGCTGTTCCCTTTCTTACCAGCTGCCATTCACCAGGTTCGCCTTCATCATAGTCGATGTTGCCGGCAGATTCAATTTTTGGTCCAGTTCGATGGTCGTCCTGTTGAGGAGGCCACATGGGAGCCTATTGATGTCTTTTATCATACAACATCACTTGCGGATCGGGATACTTGTTGATTCCTCTACATCAGATGCTACTCTAGTTGTTGATGCACTAGGGCTTGTTGTTGTTTGATCTAGTTTCTTTTCGGCAGTTGGGTCTTTTTTTTGTGTGTCGGGGAGAGTTATGGACTCGGCTCATTACATTCGCCGCGTCCATTTACATTTATTTTACTCTATGCATAAGCAGGCCTTGGGCCCTTTTTTATTCATTAGTGACACTTAGACTATATGGTTGGGCTTTGGCCTTATTATTCATTATTAGGCCATTTGGACATATTACTGGAGAGTGGGGGTGTTCTTGGAGGGCGCACTATTTTCCCTCCCAGTTGGGCCCTAGCCACCGGAAGCTTCCTTTTAGGGCTTCCTCTTGGCTATAAGTAGGGAAACTGTGTCATTTGTTATTCAGCTGATGATATTGATCTCTCTCTTTAGCCTCCTTAATCTCTCTCTTTTCTGCTTTCTAGGGTTAAGTCTTGCTTATGTGTTGCTTTCATAGCTTAAGTCTTGCTTATGTGATGCTTTCATAGCCTAGCTCTAGATCAGCTGTGGCTCTATTCGTAACTACAACAAAGATGTCTATTTCTAAATCATTGCTATATCCATCAATATGGAATGAAATGTATTGTGAATGCTCATCATGCTTCATGAATCAAGGATAAGGTGTAGTGACTTTTTGTATAAGCATGCAACCCCTCCTGAACCTCTACCACCAGCAGATCTCATCTCATGTCGATAGACCAAGTCCCATCTGTAACCTAGGATAGTAGGTAATTCTCTCTTTTAACTCATGAGTCTCCATGAAGAGTAATAGATCGCTCTCACCCATAAAATCAATCGGAGCACTAGCAATAGATGATGAATGCATGCCATGATAGTTCCAAACGCCAATTTTGCAAGCGACATGAATGGGGCCTAGTATGCTCCCAATGCCGGGCGCCCCAATTCCCTATTTCTTTGGATCTTTAGGTGTATTTATGTATATATTGGATTCAGCCATCCTTGTAGAGAACACATCTACCTGTCACTTGAGCTTCCTACAAGGCCTTATCATCCATATAAATTTTAGAACCTCATAGCTTGGCCCTACAACGTAAAGCATCTCGACAACTAAGGTTCCTAGGGATACCCTTAGAAATGGCCCATCTCAAATCTAAAACTGGTGCAAAGATACCTTGAATTGTCCCAAAGTGAAATAAATGTAGTCTTTGCATATGTGTACTGAATGATGTTTTCTTTTTTGGCAGATATGGATGCTCGAGATAGAGAATGGATGGACCGCCGACATTCGTTGGCGATCTGTCATCGATATCCTAGTCTCTTGCCCGCTTGCCACAGTCTTGATGCGTGGCATGGATGCCACTTGAGGTGGTGCAGTCATCACAGGCGACCTCATCTACAAGGCAATCACGCTATAGTTGTTGATATTGGGACTGAGCATGTGGTTCAAGTTGCCACAAACAATGCCACGAACTGTAGGTAGATGGGAGTGATGCTGATGAGGGACTACCCCAGCCTTGTGTGGACGCCATCTGCTGCACATTGCATTGATCTCCTCGTGCACAACCTCTGCGCACTTCCATGGATATTTTCTTGGCCAAGCTTACCATCTTTTGTGCTTAGCGTGTTGCTCTTAGCTCACGACCCCCCTAAGCCATTCTCTGAATCCTTAGTTGGATGTTTGTGTTGCAGATTACTTCTCAGGGGTTAGCCTCATCACTAGGAAGAAGCGCATGTTGGCCCTATTCTGCACCTTTTTCGCACTTGGATCTAAAGAAGCCAAACACCCACCCGCTTTGCCTACTAATTTGTAGTTCTGGAGTGATTATTGCTAGTACGTAACCCTTTGCGGAGGATAACGACCAGTGATGGCTTCCAGGACTTCAGAGGTCACACGAGAGATGTTGTCCACTTCCAGACCACCATGTTTAAAGAGGGTAGCGGAGCTTGTGGAGGTACTAGGACCCATTTTTTATGTGTTGCGCCTAGTAGACCATGAGGGGTGCTCTCGATCTCATATATGAGTTCATGGACTACGTCGGCGAGGCGCTTTAGGCCTGTGTGATGGACGACAACACCATGAGAGAGAGAGAGAGAGAGAGAGAGAGAGAGAGAGAGAGAGAGAGAGAGAGAGAGAGAGAGAGAGAGAGAGAGATTTTATTATTGTCTTTCCATGCCAATAGGCATATAAGACGAAAAAAAGTACATGTCAAGCATGTGGTACATTGGGAGTGTATGAAACGTCTTTGTAACAGAAAAGAAATGAAATGCCAATCTACTATAATATGAACATAAAGTAGCTCTAATGCTGCGACTAAGATAATGATATAACTCCGTGTCATCAAGTATTATTGCTATGAAAGAAAGATGTGATGGGATAATGCCTGGAGGTGGTCTCGATAGATGCTGCTGACTTCGCCATCCATCTCAGGATGATCAGAAGAACCCAAGCTTAGTGTCGTCCCTAGTTTAGCGAATACGGCCGACCAAAAGTGACCGGTGAACTACGGATCGTGATCGCTTACAATATCACTTGGTAATCCGTAAAGCCTAAACTGACGCTCTACAAATATCTGAGCTAAATCAGAAGCCTTGGAAATCCAACGGCTCAACATAGTCCTGCATCCGAAGCTCTAAGTTCGAGACTTTAACATCCCAAATCTCAGGGTCCGACCCTGAGGCAAGACGGACCACGTAACAGTGATCACTAGCCATGGTGGGCACTCGGAGCTTCTGCACAAGTCGAGCATTCAAAAATTTGTGAGTACTACCTGAATCAAATAGCACATTCATTGCCTCTCACACGAAACAATTCATTAGGCTTGCAAGAGAGTGCACTAAAGTTACAAGTATAGTCACAATTATTCAACAAATTAACTTCCAATTTACCTGCCGGTAAATCCACAGTCATGAAACTTGACGACTTTGCTTTCCGTTCGGGGCACTATTTGGCACGCTGCCCGGGTTTATTGGAGAGGAAACACAGATTCTGTTTAAGTGCCGCCAACCGTGCTGTCTTTTACCACTAATTTTTTCTTATTCTTCTTCATCTTTGATTGTTGGTACGCTTTTGCTTCCAGCTCGTCAAAAAACTGCTTCTTACGCTTGTTAGTTTTTTCTTGCTTGGGTTTTAGGGCCGTTTGGCCGTGCACGCTTTTTCGTGATGCAACAACTGTACTATCATAGGCTTTCGCCACACGGATAGCATCCTCTAGTGAGTTAAGGATATTTCGTTTGCATTCATTTTGATAGTCAGCTGGTAGTCCGGCAATAAATTGCCACTGTGCTAACTTAGGATCAAATAGCGGCACCTTGGCCAAAGAGTCCAAGAACTCTTGGACATAACTATCCAGTTCTCGGCTGCCCATTTTGCAGTTGATAAACCGAATATACCGCTCGGAATCGTCTATCGTGACAAAAGCTTTCCGGAATTCCGTCAGGAATCCAGCCCAAGTCACTGGTTTCGTGGAAAGTTCTCTCCACCAAGAAGAGGCTTTACCTTCTAGAAACAATAGAACCAATGATATTCGTTTATCCTCTGGGACGTCGTGCAAGCTAAAATAGCTTGTCCAACGATTTAACCAGTCTTCAACAACTTCCGGGCGTTTAAACTTTTTATCGCCGAAAAAAATTTCCGGTTGGTAGCCCAAGTTGTTAGAGTTAATAGCTTGTAGTTGATTGATTTTGCATTTGTTTATCCCGTTGTTTATTGCTCTGATGAAGTTCTAAAACTGCCTTGCCTAAGGTTTGCAACAGTTTTTCCGAGTCTAGGGTGTCATCACTGCCGGGTGAGGCTTGCTGAATCTCCGTATTTCCCCCATCACTTCCTGGTGATGCCGGGTGAATCTCGGTAGCACCCCCCTCCAAAATTTCACCAGTATCCATTTGCTTGCCAACTGAAAATTAAAAAAAAAATCGTTCAGTTAACGCATTCATTATGGGTAATATTTGCTAAACTAAGCAATGTCTTTAAAAATCAATTTTTAGACCGTACTTGCTTTCATTAACAAATTATACCAATGAATTGGCAAATGGGTACTTAAACAATACAAAACCGGAATGAAACATCACTGCACCGAAAATTCATTAATAACTATTAACTTATATAACAACTGCAAAATTAAAACATCAGTTTTTAAAACTGAAAAACCTACTACAAGAAAGAAAAACCCCATGCTTTCAAAAAAAACTCAAAAAATCAACACTAGCCTAACCCACCCACCCCCCCCCCAAACAACCACACCTACACCACTTGCATGCATGGCAACACTCCCGATGGCCACTTTACTTAAAGTTTTTGGCCATCGGGAGTGTTGCCATGCATGCAAAAAATTCATTAGTGTTCCATCCCTCGGGCTATTGCACACGACCACCTCCATCGCGCAAATCGGCTTCCCTCTTTGCTCGAACAGCGTGGAGCTAGCAGGTTTTCCGCCAGAGAGAGAGAGAGAGAGAGAGAGAGAGAGAGAGAGAGAGAGAGAGAGAGAGAGAGCGATTCCTGTGGTTAATGAGGGCAGTAAGAACGCCCATCATCCTCTTATCCAAGAGAGCATAAATCATGCAGGTCTGCAGGCAAGCAGATGGCGGATTTCCAGCGGTTTCCAGGCTTCAAAATTTTTGAGTTTCCTTTAGTTTTTTGAAGGTTTATGTTGCAGGAAGCAATGAGCCCATAACCTCTGCTGGTTTTTACAGATTAAAATTGCTCTACTAGTGTTTTACAGTTGCCATAGCTTTCATTTCCTTGTTTCTAGCATAAGCAAAGGTTAAAAACAAGATTTACAGGGTTTTTGCTATCACTGTGCTTGAAAAACGGCCGTTATGTTGCCAAATTTTTTCAGAAAACCTAGTTTTGCAGGTTATGACAAATACTGTAGCAAATAGCCATCAAATCTGAAGCCAACCATCCTCCAGAATGGCTGTACAGGCTCCTAACCCTGCAAACAAACTGTTAGGTTGCTGGAAAATGAAGCATAAACCTGCAACTTCACAGTGAGCGGCCTTGAAATCAACACTCAACAACCAACCAATTAGAGTATTTTTGCTTCTATTACTCTCGGTATAGAGTATGACGAGTCTGCGTCTCTCTACTATCAAGAATCTCCTCTGGTTCATGTGGAGGTTGCTGAGGATCCAATGGGAGAACTAGAACACTGTCGCCTACCAGATTTTCTGATCTGGTTAAGGCTTTTCGTAACTGACTTACATGAAAGACTGGAATAACCTTACTGCTGTGTGGGAGTTCTAGTTCATAGGTGACCTCGCCTAGTCTCCTACTGATGGTAAAGGGACCACAATACCTTGGAGACAACTTAGCACACACTTCTGATTTGAGGGTTTTAGAGTCGACTGGGACTCTCAAGTAGACTTTCTCACCAGTGGAGAACTGCACATCCCGTCTGTGTGGATCTGCATAATGCCTGGCTCGATCCTGGGACTGCCTGATGCTACGCTTAGCATGTTCTATCATCTGGTTTAGGTCCTCTAAAAAGTTTCTGACTGCTTCAACTTTTTCTTGTTTAAACCCTACAACTGTGGGTGAGCGTGGCTGAAAACCGTACATCAGCATAAATGGACTATCCCGTGGCTGAATGTTTGGTACTGTAGTAAGCAAACTCTAATATCGAGAGATACTCCTCCCAATTAGTCTGCTTCTTGCTGACGTATGCACAAAGCATATCCTCCAGCACCTGATTTACCCTCTCTGTTTGACGTCCGTCTGTGGATGGTCGGCGGTACTCATATTAAGTTTAGTATGGAGATGATGGGATACTGCCCTCCAAAAATTTCCAGTAAACTTACTATCCCGGTCGCTGACTATGCCGGAAGGTAGACCGTACAATTTAAATAGCCTGTCTACAAACAACCTCGCTAACTCTGGAGCTCTAACGGTTGTTTTGGTCGGAATGAAATGAGCCATTTTGGTCAGACGGTCAACTCTGACCCATATAGCGTCAATGCCCTTTTGGGTTTCAGGCAGGCCTACTATAAAATCTATGGAGATACTCTCCCATTTACCACCTGGTATTTCTAAGCGATGCAACAACCCTCCTGCCTTTAAACGCTCTGCTTTGTTTACTTGACATTTCTGGCAACTGGTTACATACTGGTGGACGTCCTTTTTCATATTGGGCCAGAAAAATTGCCTACGAAGAAGCTCATAGGTCTTCTGTATGCTTGGGTGTCCGCACTAGGATTGTCATGACATTCATATAGGACCTGCTGCCTATAATCCTCTGAATTGGGGACACGTACTCTATCTCTATAGAGCAAGTACTCATCCTGAATGGAATACTGTTTCCATTTGAATCCTTGAGTCAACTGACCCTCAACCACTGGGGTTTGCTTGGGTAATACAGGCTCAGAATCCTCAACGTCATCTGACGACATATACTCGGACTCATCATCATCCTCAACGGAAGCTGCCTTATTCTTGGATGAACTGGCACCAGCCTCGGGAACTGGTTCTGGAGTCTGTAACAGTCTGCTCTGGACTGAGTTCCAGATAGTAGAGAAGAATGCATCATGATGGCATTTCCCTCTCAAGGACTCGAGTAACTCATTACGAATCTCGAGTAAAACTCAGCTCGTTTATCATAGGCATTCTACTAAGGGCATCTGCTACTGTATTGAATTTTCCACGTCTATATCTGATAGACATGTCAAACTCTTGCATCAACTCTGCCCAACGAGCTTTCCGACCTCTAAGCTCAGGTTGATTGCAAAGGTATCTGAGACTCTCATGGTCTGTCAGGACCTCAAAGTTGGCACCATACAAATAATGCCTCCAAGTCTTAAGGGCATGGACTATAGAAAAGAGTTCCTTTTCATAGGCAATGTACCTAGTCTGAGCTGGCTCGAGTTTTTTACTCTCGAACGCAACTGGTCGTCCACTCTGAGTTAGCACAACACCTACTGCAAAGTCGCTAGCATCTGTTTCGACCACAAATGGTTGATTGGGGTCGACAACCTTTAGAACTGGTGCTGTAGCTAAGGCTGTTTTAAGAGCATCAAAGCTCTCCTGCTGTGCGGACTCCCAAATGAACTCCTTTCCCTTCCCCTTAAGAAGATTTGTCATGGGAACTGCTATCTGAGCATATTCCTTGACAAATCGTTTGTAATATCCCGCCAAACCAAGAAAGATCTGAAGTTCTAAAATATTCTGAGGTCTCAGCCAACTGAGTATGGCTTTAACCTTATTCGGGTCCATCTTAATCCCATCTGACGAGATAATGTGACCCAAATATGCTACTTCTTCAACAAAGAATTCACACTTGGATTGTTTAGCATAAAGCTTATGCTTTCTGAGCAGTCGAAACACCTTTCTGAGGTGTTTTAGATGCTCCTTCCTCGTTTTACTGTATACGAGGATGTCATCTAAAAATACGACTACAAACTTACCCAAGTATGGAGTGAGGACACTGTTCATCAAAGTTATAAATGTAGCTGGAGCATTTGTGAGCCCAAATGGCATCACCTTAAACTCATAATGACCGTGACGAGTCCTAAAAGCTGTTTTCGAGACATCTTTCGATTTAATACGGACTTGATGATATCCCGATCTGAGGTCTATTTTACTGAAAAACTTAGCCCCGTCGAGTTGATCAAACAACTCGTCTGCCTGAGGCATAGGGTATTTATTCTTAATTGTGACTTTATTGAGGGCTCTGTAATCTATGCAAAGACACATAGACCCATCTTTCTTTTTCACCAATAGGATTGGTGAGGCCCATGGTGAACTACTGGTCTGAATTTGGCCTTTCCCAAGATAATCTGTTAACTGCTTAGTTATTTCTTCATCCTCTGTTCGGCTGACCCGATAAGGAGGTTTAGAAACAGGTGCTATACTTGGTACTAGGTTTATTACATGATCTACCTCTCTGCTAGGTGGTAAACCATGTGGCAAATCTTCAGGAAAAACATCTTTAAATTTAGACAATAAAGTTTCTAATTTATTGATTTTCTGCTGAATAGAACTGGAAATAGAAACTTCAGGAATAAACTGAAAGTCACATAAGAATACCTGATGGTCTTCGTCTCCGATTAGCTGACAGAGCTCTGAACTGCAGACCATAGGACTGTTGGGAACATCATGCTCCCCATGCAACTGGATCTCTCGGCCTTTATGCTGAAAGCTGAGAATGTTCTCCTGATAGTTTCTGTGGAGGGAAGGTTCTAAACTGTAGAGCCAATCTCTCCCGAGAACAATGTAGGGCAAACACTAACTGATCCACCCAACCTTGCCTACTCCCTGATATAGAGTAAGCCCCTCCTAGCCCAGTGTGAGGACTGGTAGCATGCAACTGCCAAGTGTCGGCCACGTGTCACTGACGTGGCCGACTGCACGTCGGGACCCAACTGGGAGCCCTTTCCTGCTGACAGGGTCCCTAGGCTGTGTTAGGCCTGCCATGGCTATGGACCGTGCTGAGGCACACTACTCACACTGTCTTGCCCTGTTGGTCATGTACGTTGGACACGACCCTGACTGTGGTATCTGACCTATCTGTGTTCTCTAGGGTTCGGCACTGGTTACGAGCTCGTAACAGCTATCATGCGGGAAGTGATGGAGTAAAGAAACAAGGGCTTCCTGGTAAGTCTCAGTGTAGGGGTGAGCGAAGGTATATCTGTGAGCACATGTAATGGAGGAACGAGGTGGAGATCGTGAAGTCGGGACAGAGCCTAGGTGGAAGTATAAAAAGGAGTGATCAGAGAGTAGTGGGAATGACCTCACAAAGTGTGATATCAGTGGAATGAAAGATGGTGACCCCATAAGATAGTCAACAACACTATACCCACCACTATGAGGGTAGCATGTGTAGCTGTCTGAATCAGCCCAGCAGACTAAACTAGTATAAATGGCTAGCTCGTGAACTTCTCCTAGCTGCAACAGATATTCACCGTATCCAATGGTAGGTCCCAGTGCGTCGGTTGAAGTCTTGGTAACTGCCATATCATCACAATCGATGGCTCGTATGCGTAGGCGATCATCAACATCATGGAACTCTACATGCCGCGTAGCTGTTCTGGCGTTAAAATCACCAATAAGAAGAATAGAACCTCGGTCTGAGAATTTGATAATGTCTGTGGAGAGATCAGTGAATGGAGAGTCAATGCCCTCCACATAAGAAGAGTTCTTTGGAGGGAAGTAGCACGCAGCAATGAAGAGATCTCTGGCCAATCCGATATCACGTCCAAGGTGATGGACCCATATATATCGTGCATACTCGTCATGTCTGATAAACTCTGTAGTCGAATGTAGTGACTCTCTGTATAACCATGTGACCTCACTTGAACCTCTATTGCTCGTGGATCTCGCCTTTGCTCTGTATATTTAGTCCCGCCTGTAGCCTGAGAATGTAGGTAGGCCTCTGGTATGGTTCTCATGTGTCTCCATAAAGAACATACTATCTCTATCTGTGATGAAATCCATAAGGTCGCCGACAGTAGATGAAGAGTGTATACCATTACAATTCCAAACCCCAATACGTAGATGGTGTGGATGGGCCCCCGTGATGCTCCCATATCCGAGGGCCCCAACTCCCTATTGGTGGGAGCTTGTGGGCACATTGTCAAGGTAACCAACCTGTCCATCACGATAAATCACACGTCAGCCCGACGCCTTGGCTTCCTGGAAAGCTTGACGCCTTTCTTCCACTTGGATATATGTGAGGTCATCATCCATGAAGATTCGTGTATGTTTCAGCTTAGCTCTCTTACAGGACATCTCTACGAGTGATAGACGAGGTGAAACGAATAATCAAAGTAGTATTATCTAGTTTTGTCCGCCATGCTGTATCAAGCCCTTCACTATGGTGGCCTAAAGTGGTTTCAAGAAAACGTTTTGCTTCTTCAATGACATTTTGGGTATCCACAATACCACGTACCCGAATGTTGAGAGCTTTGCTGCCCCGAAGTCTCTTCTCCGAAAGAGTAGCTGAAATAACCGAGGAGATAGGTGCTGTAGGCTTAGTTCCTTTCTTGAGTACTGCTGCCCAAGACATGGTTTCTTCCGTATGCTGTTCAATTTTGTCTTCTAGTTCCTTGAAGCGGTTTGAGGATTCCGGTGTGGCAAGAATAGGTTGGGCTTTGAGCTCATGCGTCAATGCTTCCACTTCGGTTTTCAGTTTATCATTCACCTTCTTCAATCCTTGCAGGTCTTGCAACACGATGCCCACATTAGCTTCTTCTTTTTTAAGCTGCAAATTTTCAGCCTGCAGGTATCCCATTTGCACCTTGTCTTTGCCATTTTCCATTTCTAAGTAGCTTAGCCATTGTTTAAGCTCTCACAATTCCTGTTTTAGCCAGCTTATTCATAGACAAGGAGACCCTCCATAGCTTTGGAAGGGGTGTAATTATGAGACATATGACTGGAGACAACTGCAGAAAAAGGGGAACTGCCAAGGACAGATGAAGGAGCACCATCCGTCTCAGATTGTCCAAATAATCTGAAGCCTTACTCTGAAATGGTCGCCTATCCTAAGGCACTGGTGGATGTGCACTGCTTTGAAGCAGACACGGCTGCGCCCTGCTGTGACTCTCCTGGAGGCCCTGCCAGAGATGAAGCAGCAGCGCAAACAACAGCGATGGAGGGAGTGTTACCATCGCTGGAGTTACTACAAACATCAGAGGCTGGAGCGCTGGAGCTACTACAAACAACATTGATGCAGGCATTTAGAGGAGCAGAGCCAGCATTGGAGCTGCTGCAGACAGAGGCATTAGGTGTGCTGGAGCTACTACCACCAGTAGCGATGGAGGCACGTAGAGGAGCACCATTTTTTGGAGCTAGATCGAGAGGGGGAGCTCACTCCCCCACACTTACGTGGAGGCATAGTTTCCACAAGCAGTCAGCTGCAAATCCCCTCTCTCAGCAAGTTCAAGAAGAGAGAGAGAGAAGAAGAAAGAAAGCTTTATTAATGTCTTTTTCATGCCAAAGGCATATAAGACTAATGAAGTACATGTCAAGTATGTGGTAACCATGGGAGCGTATAAAAACGTCTCCAAAACTGCAAAAAGAAAAAACATCTAGTACAAATTAAGACAGATACGTATGCGAGAGTATGTGCGCATAATAGTCCTATGTATCCATGTCAAGCTATAAGGACTATGCTGAAACTGCTGCTGCTGTGCTGGTGCTGTAGAAAGATGTAATGCGAGCCGCAACACTAGAGGCACTGGAGCCTGATGGCATCGTCTATGAGTATGAGCACGGGCATGTGTAGTAGCACGTCTCTGTGTGGAATCTCTGGTGATCCTGGTGATAACGTGATGGTGGGACGTACACTGTCTCTGATCTCTGTGGGCATGTAGGCGGCTATCATCCTCATCGTCGTCATAATCCTCATCCTCATGCACTAAATCATATGATCTCCGCCTAGTGAAGAAGGAAGTAATCAATGGCTGTGAGGTAAAATGTGAGGTAAAATGCTGGGATGTCCCGGATAGATCTCTCCGTAATATGAACATCTCGCGTACCATCAGAGCGACACATTGTGGGTCCTCATGGGCTATGAGAGAGCGTAGAGTGGTAGGTATGTCTCGGAATAAGCAATGATATCGCCCTCTGATCTCATAGTATACAGGGCATCTAAAGATAAACTGCTCCTCAGACTCCACCTCACCTAAAGAGCATAACTGGCAAATCCGCTCCTCTCTAGGAATACCATAAAATCTCCCAGTCTCAATAGCTAGCTGATGAGACGACACCTTGAGCTGTCCCAAAGTGAATCTGAGGCAATGTGATAGACCCGAGCCCAAGTAGCGTGGCATGACCGGGGTTCCTGATGCATCCAGCTCCAAAAAGTGAGTCCGGTAGAAAGCTAGGTTAACCTCTAACTGGTTATGCCAAGTCCGCTCTAGATATGCGCGATAGAGGAATCGTCTGATATACTCATGGGTGCCCGAGGGAAGTGCTGTGATGGAGATATCAAATGACTCTAGTAAGAGGTGCGATGCCTGAGAGAACCATGATAATCTGTAGCCCTGACTCTGTGAGGAGGACAACGCAATCTGTATGTATTGTCTGTCTATATTTGGTAATGCCTGGACCCTCTGTATGTAGGTAACATTAGCTGAAGAGCTGCCTCGATCTGTATAGGTGGAACCACAAACTCGGCCAGGAGAATCTCATGTGGAGCCGTTGGGGTAACAATGGTATCAAAGAGCCGACACTTGCTTCGAGCATCATGAATGGACTTCCGGAAACAAAATCTCTCTAGCTGAACAAGGGAGGCATGTCCCTTACCCAGTCGGGTGGTGGCGGCCTGTCTCATGCTAAAAGTAGGACCCGAGAAAAGGATCCCCAAGTATGTGTATGAAGCGACCACCTCTAGAACCTGCCCATCAAGAGTAAGCTCCTGTCGCTGCATGAATGCTCGAGAAGTGTTGAAGACCATGACCTTGGTCTTCCCAATGTTCACTCCTAGGCCCCATTTGGTGCAGAATTCTTGTAGGCAATCTAACTGTCGCTGTAGACCCTCTCTGGTAGGTGAGACCAGTACCACATCATCAGCATAAAGGAGGATAGCAATCAAGATGTCCCCAATCCTGCAACCAGCGCCACCGCACTGTGTAATGACTCTCTCCAACTCATCAATATACAAGCCAAAGAGGATTGGTGAGATGGAGCAACCTTGTTTTACCCCAATAGTGCTCCAAATGTGATCGGATAAGCCATTGCTATGCCGGAAACATCCCAGGACACGCTCATAAAGTGCCATCACAACAAGAATGATGTCGGTGGAGAAGCCGAGGTCTCGGATGAGTAGCGAGCGAGGAACAGAATCAAAGGCTTTCCTGAAGTCCACAAAACAGCAGTAAACCCTCTCTCTCCTATGCTTAGCCTCCTCAATCAAGGTCCGTAGTGTGAAGATGTGATCTGTGGTAGAGTGATGGGCTCGAAAACCCACCTGACCCATAGCATGTAGTCTCCTAGTCTCTGCCTCTGAGCTCACAACAAACTGAAGTATAGTACCATATAGCTTTGCCAGGACATGTCCAATCATAATGGTGCGGTAGTTACTCAGAATCATGGGGTCACCATTCTTATGGATGGGGTGGATAATGTTAGTGCACAAGGACGATGGGAAACCAGAAACAACAGCGGAGTTAAGAAGGGTGGCTATGGTGGGAGCGAGTAGGTCAGAGGCATGAGAAAGGAGTTTAGACTCAAGATCTTCAATATCTCTGGCCTTGTGGGACGTCATTTTCTTAATGGCTGCAAGTACCATGTCAGATGTAAAGAAAGAGAACTCAATGGTCGCGGGGATATAGAGATAGGTGAGTCGGTAGGGACAATATACAAGCTAGTAGCATAAGTAGTCCAAATGCGGAGGTCCTCCAAGAGAGGTGGCGGAGAGCGCGGAATGAACTCACGCCAAAAAGCGCCCAAAGAGGAACTGAAAAGAAGGTCAATAAGACGTTTCCCTTCAGAATCATCATAGGAACGCTTCTTACGGCGGAAAACACGATGGTAGGAGCGTTGGGAAGATTGAAGTAGATGTGGGGCATGGGTACGTGAGTAGGTTACCGACTGATGAAGAGAACGACACTCGGTATCGTACCATGGGGGGTGCAGTGGTCGGGGTGTGCGTCGAGTCTTTTTGGGATGGGGTTTTGTGGGGAAGGTTAGTGATGTAGCTGAGTGGAGTGAGGTGGTGAGAAAGGTGGCCTGGATGTCGACTGGACTGTCATGAGGAAAGGAGTTCAAAAGTGAAGCCAGGTACTGCTGGTATAGTGGCATGTAAGTGGGATCAAATGTGTACTTGGGTGCTCGGGTAAGCATGGGTAGTGAAGATGGAGGAGTAGGTTGAAGGTGGCCAATATCGAAGGAGAGAAATGAGTGATCAGAAAGGGTGGTGGGAGAAACGTGGAAGTCAGAGACTATGGGTATAAAGGATGGTGACCCCATGAGATAGTCAACGACACTATGTCCTCCACTGTGAGGGTGACATGTATAACTGTCTGAATGTGGCCAGCAGGGTAAGCCATTATAAATGGCTAGCTCATGTGCCTCTCCAAACTGCAGTAAGTACTCACCATATGGAGTAGTAGGTCCCGAACTGTCCGCGGAAGTCCTGGTAACTCCAACCATATCACTGTCAAGGGCATGAACACGCAGCTGATCCGTGGTGTCGAAAAACTCCGTCTGTCTCGATGATGTCTTGGCATTAAAATCCCCTGTGAGGAGAATATGCCCACGCTTTGAGAATATGATAATATCTGGTGAGAGATCCTGATATGGAGATCCAATACCCTCAGCAAAAGATGAAGACTCTGGTGGAAAGTAACATGCTGCAATAAAAACATCTCTATCCAAACCGATATCATGACCCACGATGCGAGTCCAAATATAGCGAGCCTGCTCGTCATGTCCGATGAAGTCCATACTCGAGTGGAGAGACTCTCTGTACAAGGAGGCGACCCCACCTGAACCTCGACCACTGGCAGACCTAGTTTCTCGTCGGAATACTGAGTCCCATCTGTATCCAGGAAAAGAAGGAAGTCCTCGCTCCGGGCTCTCGTGTGTCTCCATGAAGAATAATATATCTCTGCTTGTAATAAAATCAACAAGGTCTCCAGTAGAAGAAGAGGAATGTATGCCCGCACAGTTCCACACTCCAATCCGAAGGTGGTGTGGATGGGGCCCCGGGGTGCTCCCAACCCCAGGCACCCCAAATCCCTAACTATGGGAACCATCACGAGCGCTATCCAAACGGCGCACCCGTCCATCTCTGTATATAATACGTATGCCTGACTCCCTAGCCTCCTGAAAGGCCTTACGCCTCTCCTCTACCTGGATATAGGTGAGATCATCATCCATGTATATAGTGGTACCCCGTAGTTTGGCTCTACATCGTAAGGCCTCTCTACGGCTGGCTAGGGATGTGAAGCAGATGATCAATGTAGCTGCATCTCTGGTGGTCCTCCAGGTGGTGTCTAACCCATCTGTCCCATGTCCAAGGGTGGTCTCGAGAAATCTCGTAGCTTCGGCCATGGCATCCTGCATATCTGGTATCCCCCGAACTCTGATATTATGAGCTTTTTGTTCCCGTGACCATTCTTCCGAGATGGTGGCTGAGGTGACTGAAGAAATGGGGGCACTAGGCTTGGTGCCCTTCTTCAATACTGCTACCCATGAAAGGGTTTCTTCTTTTTGCTGTTCAATCTTATTTTCGAGCTCCCGTATCATGGTGGTAGTAGATTCTGAGGCAGCAACCTGTTTAGTACTAATCACTTGTTCCAATGTGGCAACTTTGGACTCCAACACGTTCTTTTCTTTGAGCAGAGAGGCCAATATACCCTTTAGCTGTGAAAGCTCTTTTTTCAAAAGCTGGAAATCGGCTTTCAGTTGGTCGACTTCCCATGAGGAGAAAAGCTCGGTGGACTTTGAGGGAGTGTATGGGATCAGAGGAGCTATAGCTGGTTGGGAGATGGGAATAGGAAGGAGGCCGTTAGGAATGGCCTGATCGATCGGATTCAAATTCAACAAAAGGGAGGCCTTGGAGGTAGCATCGAGGGGGTGGGATGAGGCAGTAGCTGAGATGGCAGCTGAGGTGGCATCAACATCAGAAGCAGCTGATGTGCCAGCAGCATCAGAGGCAGCTGCAGTGGCAACAACTAAAATGGCAGCATCTGAGGTGGTTTCTGTGGTAGCAGTAGCGAGGGGGGGCAGGTCAGCAGCATCAGCAGCTGAGCAAGTAGCTGAGGCAGCGCTAGCAAGGGAGGGGGTAGGGCAACACTCTCAGCAAGGGCTGAGGAAGCACTATCCACGAGGGCACCAGCGAAGGGGGGGGTACATCAGTAGGAGCAGCGAGGGGGTGGGCAGTAGCGAGGAGGTCAGCATCGGGGGGTGGAGAGCTAGCAACGATGGAGGGGAGTGAGGTGTCAGCGAGGGGGGGGTGAGGAGACAGCGAGGGGGCGTGAGATGGCAGGGGAGGGACGGGGGGGAGTGGGTGTTTTTTTTCGAGGAGGCATGAAGGCAGTAGTGGAGCAATGGCAGTAGGGCGATGGCGGTAGGGTGATGGCCAGCAGGGTAAGCATGAGAGAGAGAGGGAGGCGATGGAGACAGAGGGTGATGGGAGCTAGTGAGCTAGCGCTGGATTAGCCATCGCTGGAAGGCAGCCATCGCCCTACTGTAGAGTGTAGATCCATCTAATATAATCATTCCCTGTACAATTAATCACATTGTAGAAAGATAACGCACTCATGAATAGACAAAAGCACAAACTCTACTCTTGCATAGAGAGAGAGAGAGAGAGAGAGAGAGAGAGAGAGAGAGAGAGAGAGAGAGAGAGAGAGAGAGAGAGAGAGAGAGAGAGAGAGAGAGAGAGAGAGCGAGCTTATTACATGCTTATTATCCAGTTTGGTGCTTAGCTGCTTCCGAAACGTTTGGTCCATAGTTGTTTTTTTACACAAACCAAAATAGTATAGTTCGAATCCAGCACAAAACGTTGTTTCAGCTTATCTACCTTGAAATGGACCATATTATACTTGGAACTACTAGCAACCTTCATAAATGCACTGCTCTTGCCGAGAGCTTCAATCTGATACCCATATTGCCCACCCCCCAAAAAAGAAAAGAGAACCATTCTCAAAAACACTTACTAAAACTGGTGATTCTATATTGCAACTATGGTTCATGCTATGGGAGTGTACAAAGTGTCTTAAACAAGTGATTCTAATCTAAATCAAGCAGCATAATAATTGGGCAGTACAATAGTATGATAAACATGAGTACATATAGGAAAAGAAATGGAATCTGACCAGAAGCATAAATGTTGAATCTACCCCTAGAATAGAAGATAAATAGGAATTAAAATAAGTCGTGATCTTGCAAAAGAAACTGAATCTGACCCAAATCATAAATTCTGAATCTACACCTAGAATAGAAGATAAATGAGAAGTGAAAGTAAGTGATCATCTTGGACATTCTGCTGAATAGGTTGGAAAAAGTATGTGATAGAAGTCACTGCTGCCATTGTTGTTGTAGGTATTCTTTCTTGGGCCTTACTATTCATTATTTGGACATTTGGACATTTGGACATATTACTGGAGAGTGGGGGCCTTCTTGGAGGGCGCACTATTATCCCTCCCAGTTGGGCCCTAACCACTGGAAGCTTCCTCTAGGTTATAAGTAGGGAATCTGTGTCATTTGTTACTCAGCTGATGATATTGATCTCTCTCTTTAGTCTCCTTAATCTCTCTCTTTCCTGCTTTCTAAGGTTTAGTCTTGCTTATGTGATGCTTTCATAGCTTAGCTCTAGATCAATTGTGGCTTATTCGTAACTTGGTATCAGAGCACTTTCCTGTGCACCACTTTTTCAGATTTAGTAGAGGCTATCCAGCGCCCTACTAACCCATCACTCTCGTCGATTTTTTCATCAGATTTCCATCGTGTTTTTAGATTTAGTAGAGGTTGTCTAGCACCCTACTAACCCATCACTTTCGTTGATTTTTTCCTTAAATTTCTATCAGTTTTCCAGATTTGGTAGAGACTGGCCAGCGCCCTACTACCTTGTCACTTCCGTCGATTTTCTCCACCGATTTGCTGCCCATTTCGTGGATTGATTGGAGGCTGTCTAGCGCCCTACTTCATCACCATTCAGCGGTTTCTTCCATTTTTTTTTAAGGTTATGTGTGGATTCTGGTAGTTGCTGCCCAACGCCCTACTACCTTGCCATCTTCGACGAATTTCTCCACCGATTTGCTGTCCATTTTGCGGATTGTTTGGAGGCTGTCCAGCGCCCTACTTTATCATCATTTTCAGCGATTTTTCGATCATTTTGCAGGACATTTGTGGATCTTACTAGCTGCTGCCCAGCATCCATTTTCAGCTTGGATCTTCAGCATTTTCAGCTTGGATCTTCAGTTTTCTCTCTCCGCTTGTTTTGCCTGCAGATTATCACTATCGTTTGGAGGAGGACTGGCGCCCTACTGTTGCTGCCCATCTTCCAGCCCACCATCACGTACTTCCAGCATCCTACTTTGCTTTCTGCTTGCTGTCCACAACTCAACCTATTTGTCTCTTTCCCAGCACACTCCTCCTTGCATTGTCTCCACCTTCTTTCTACGGATTTTCCAGCTTTGCTTGCTGGCTGCCTAACCTCTCTGTTTGGCACTCACCTTCCTTACTTAGCTGTCCATTTTCCAGCCATATACTCCACTACTTGCTACTTATTTCTCTCATTATTTGGTTGCTTTTGCAGGCCCCTCTTATCTCTATTTGGTGGCTGCCCGGTATCTCTCCATTTTACTACCGTTTTTAGCACGCTTTCGATTGCAGTTGCGAGGTACTACTTACACTATTTGTCATTTCCCTCCTTTTTTTTTTTTTTTTCTTAAGCAGGCTTTTTCACGTCTTTTCATTGGTGAACCTGTTGTGACGACTTATGTCCTCTCCTTCGGTTCGTCCACTTGATTAGCGTCTTGTCTGGCTTAACTTTCTGCTTGTGGCTGTTGTTTTGTTATTTCCATTCCATTTTCTAGTTTGTGTTTTCCATCGCATTTTTCATTTTGTCTTTCGTTATTTGTTATTAGTTTCTGTTCCATTTGCGTTTCGATTCCATAATTCATTTTCATCGTCGTTTTCGTTTTTCACTTTTTTTTTGTTTTCTACGCTCCATTATAAAAAAGTTATAAAAAAAAACCACCCAAATTATTTGGATTATTGGGTTACATATTCTTTTCCGTTACTTTTTATTTTTTTTATCATGACTTCTGATTTTCGATCTCTATCCCCTTTAGATTATGTATTTGTTTTTAATAGTGATATGCCATCTGAACATATGTTCGACAAATGGCTCACACATCTTCAGTATCACTTTGATACTTCTCGGCCAACTTGTTCAGGTCCTAATAAGATTCTTGATGCAATTTTTCTCTTAAAGGGTTCTGCTAGGTCGAAGTGGTTTGACTATGTCCATTCTCCTCCGCCTATCTCTGAGTGGCATGACTTTCTACCTATGCTTCGCCTTATATTTTCCGATGATAATTCTGTATTTGTTCCTCCTCTCGCTCTTACGAGTGGTATTATAGGTCTTGAGAGTTCTACTCCTTTTGAATTCTCTCGTGAGCATTCTTCCATATGCGAGGTTCCATTTTCTTGTTCAAGACAAATAGAGATAGAGTCACACATTTCTAGTGATTCACATGAGGTTGATTTATACATTGCTAGCGATACACATGAGGATGATTCTATATCACACAGTGTGAGCGAGTTGCCTGATTTACTTGAGATTGTTATTGATCTACTCGAGCTTGTCATTGTATTTCGTAGTGAGTCAGAGTCACATATACAGGTTCCTATTGATGCTGATTCACATATACAGGTTGCGGCTGATATGGTCCTTGATACTGATGTAGCATGCTATGATACTATTGATGATGCCGTTGCATGCTTTGATGGTGCTACCGATGGTGTTGCATGCTACGATATTGTTCCATGCTTTGATACTGATATAGAATGCCTTGCTACTATTGTCGATGCTGTTGCATGCTTTGATATTGTTGTTGAGTACTTTGATGCTACTCATGTTCCTGAGTGCCATGCTATAGATGTTGTCGCCTATGCTCCTTATTTCGATATTATTCGTAGATCTACGGTTGCTCTTTCAGATGCTTTGGCTACTCCAGTAGATCTCCATATGGCATATGGTTATACATTTCATGATGGTCCTATTGTATACTCACTAGCTTATTTTGTTGATACCCATCTAGATGAGTATGCGGTTCTTCTAGATGCGTATTTAGGCCAGAACTTATCAATTCATGCTTCTGTTATTATGCTTGCGTATGTTATTCCATTTGTGGATCATATTATTCTAGATGCGGGGCGAGAGTATATTGCTTTAGTGGATACAGGCAATACACATTCATTTATTAGCAGTTACATTTCCACCAGGATTCGTGCTACACCTGTTCCTGCTTCCCAGCCTCTCAGTGTTGAGGTTGCTCGTTCCCATTCTTTTCCCAGTTCTCAGATGTTTCAAGGCTTGGATTATCGCATTGGTGATTTTTCTGGTCAGGCAGATTTCTACATCATTCCTCTGGAGCACTATGACATTATTTTTGGTGCAGACTGGTTCTCTTCACTTGATACTGTTGTTGTGGATCTGTAATAGATCCTAACACCACAGTAGGGCAAACACTAACTGATCCACCCAACCTTGCCTACTCCCTGATATAGAGTAAGCCCCTCCTAGCTCAGTGTGAGGACTGGTAGCATGCAACTGCCAAGTGTCGGCCACGTGTCACTGACGTGGCCGACTGCACGTCGAGACCCAACTGGGGGCCCTATCCTGCTGACAGGGTCCCTAGACTGTGTTAGGCCCGCCATGGCTATGGACCGTGCTGGGGCACACTACTCACACTGTCTTGCCCTGTTGGTCGTATACGCTAGACACGACCCTGACTGTGGTATCTGACCTATCTGTGTTCTCTAGGGTTCGGCACTGGTTACGAGCTCGTAACACTCCCTTCCCCTTAAGAACCGTCTTGGTCCTCTAAGACAAAGTCTGGAAAAATCTTGCGAAGGACGTTGCCTCTTTCCCAAGTGGCATTCTCAACAGGCTGATCATTCCACTTAACCAGATATTCTCGGTATAGAGTATGATGAGTCTGCGTCTTTCTACTATCAAGAATCTCCTCTGGTTCATGTGGAGGTTGCTGAGGATCCAATGGGAAAACTAGAACACTGTCCCCTACCAGATTTTCTGATCTGGCTAAGGCTTTTCGTAACTGACTTACATGAAAGACTGGAAAAACCTCACTGTCGTGTGGGAGTTCTAGTTCATAGGTGACCTCGCCTAGTCTCCTACTGATGGTAAAGGGACCACAATACCTTGGAGACAACTTAGCAGGGTGACTATCAGTTGGTTACCGAGAAGCAGTTTATGCGTAGCTTGCTGAAGGGTCAGGATGCAGCTCTTCTTTCCATTCAGAGTACATCAGTTGTTGCTTCACTTTCACCATCTGTGGGTCCTCTTCCTCAGGTTGATGTTGCTCCAGATTTACAGGTTGTTGTTGTGTGCCTTGCGCCTATATGCCTTATTTCACAGATATCGTATTCAGTGGTCATTCCTGGTTTCATTGATATTGAGGCCGTATACCTTGGTGGTATTTCTACTATTACTTTTGTGCATACCTCAGATAGCCCTCCTGGTTCAGTGGTTGGTGCAATATCTTCTCCGTTGGTCTCTATATCTCCATCTCTTGAGTCCGTTATGGCCGATGTTCCTGCTGATTTCTGTGGGGTTCTTCACGGGTTCACGTTTGATGGTTCCCTCACTATTGGTGATCAGGTTGTATGTTATTTCTCTTTACTCCATGGATGAGGTTTGTGATTTGCCTCATGATATTTCTATGGTTCCTTACGTGATTCATGTGCCTTTGGCCCTTACTGTTACACATTTTCCATCCGAGGATATTTGCCAGATGCTCACTATAACTTATCTAGGGTATTTATATGTTACTCCATGTCTCAATTAGAGTGTCTGGGTCCTCTCAAGCTTACTAATCACCAACAGGCCTCGACGTGGAATAAAATCTAGGCGTGACCAATAAACTCGAACACTGGAGGGCCGGTCTACCATATTAGGACTATTCCAGCTTCAAATCTTACCCATGATCCATTATTCTTAGTCTGATCTTTCCATCTGAATAAGTACTCATAGATGCAACAATATCTAAATTGTTTGCCTCTACTCATGAATACTAATTCAAATTCCAAAAGATACGCTAAACTATAAATTCTCCAAATGGGTTGATCTACTCCAAAACAAAAGTTCATCACCTTCATGTAATCCTAATTACATGAACCACTGGGTGAATTAACTTCTTCATTTCAGAGATCAAATTCAAAAGCTAAAGCAATTCCATTTCAATTTCTTGTAGAAAATAATGCTTTTTGGTACAAATATTTTAAGAATATCAAAATATTCTAAAATACCACAATTCAGTCATCTAAAATCTCTAGGAGATCCATCAAGTCTCAGACAATTATAACTCAAACCAGAGTATTGCAGTTACTCTAATGAGTTAACAGCCCCATTTCTAGCATCATATGCAAGAAATCAGCAACTATCCGTATCTTAATAGATATATCTGTCTCCTATAAATCTGGAGATATAGACTGAACTTTACACACAAGGACTTATTAACTACAATATGAAAGATAAGCAAATTCCTCATAAGTAAGTAATTACTTAATGAAAATGCCTGTGAGATTCATACAATCTCAAGTATGCACTGGAGTAAAGGAATTTAGAGTTCAAATAACAGATCTAAATCCTCGACTCACCCAATTGATCAAGAATTACTCGTTATCTTAAGAATCTTCACATTTCCTTATAATCTTCAAATAATATCAGTTTATGATTCGTCAATCATAAACATTTAGAATCTTATGATTTGTCAATCATAATTTACAGGATTCCAAAATCATACTTAATCATAGAAAAACACTGGAGTATATGTACAACATACAACTCATGAAATATAAGAATCACTTTGCAAGAAAAATCATTGGATTCCAAGAATATTCTTCCAAGTCGATTCTTATCAGATTATGAGTTCCAAATTTTACAATCAATTAAGAAATTAAAGACTATTATAACATTCATCTTTAATAATATCAACTTTATACAATTTCCTAGTACAACATTTAGAGATTACAAAGTTCTACTGAATTCTCAAAATTCAGGTTACCATTCTTGGCACCATTAGGATCCGGTATCCAATTGAGCTCACAGGGATACCTGAGAAATACTCATCCAAGAAATCAGTATCCTCTTCACACAATTTCTCGATGAATCTAAATGACTCATAAATTATGTGTCTTACAAGCAATACACACAAAACAAACAGTTTTCGGTGAATTCTCTTCACACTGTCCATTTTACCAATTAACTTCCACAAGAGTAAATCAATTACTCAAGTTAATTGCTCATGATTTAGAAATCTTAAATGTCTAGGTGAAGAATTCAATTATACTATCACATATCTCACTCAGAATCTTGTGACTCAGCTACAGAAGTTTCTATTTCTCTTGAGTAAATAACATATATGGGAAATCTCTAAAGTGAATAACTCCACATCACAAGTTTTCCAACCATCATACCTTTATCAACAAAATTCCTTCAATCATTCAACCTACTTCAGATCTTAGTGCACAAACTAAGATTAGGCTGACTTATACAAACATCTTTGGATATAAGGTTAAGATTAAAGCTTTATTCCACTGATCCAATCCATAACTAAATGGTACTTGGTAGCCAATCAGTGAATCTTAATTTAATCTTTACCAACACTTCCCATATTCATGAATATCTCACAGCTCATTATCCCCAAAACTCCTCTAGTTCCAGATTATTCAAAGTAATCACTAGAGATTTTCTCTATTCACACTGGATAGTTCTACCATTGCACACAAACTGGATTTCACAAAAGAAATCTGTGCAACTGGTTGATCCCATGAAAGTCTTATTCCTATCATTTTCTTCTCCCCCTTTTAAAAGAAATTCCAAAATTTCGATTAAAAAGTTTCCAGGATACAACGTATAAGATATCAAAGATTTGAAAAAGTCAGTAATGAGTATTCAATACTATTACAAACCGGACTTTTTCCTTAAAATCATTAAATATCTTATCTAGAGTGATAGAAACATTACTCTCAATAATCAACTATCTAATAGAGATAATAAATTGGGTCCAAGAAGTCTAAATTCCACTTAATCAATTGAAAAATCAATCGATTCTGAGCTATATTCACAAAACTGAAGTGGAAGCATGAATTCATATAACTTAAACAGTCCTTCAGAACCAAGTTCTACACTGGAAGGAATCATATGAATCTCAATCCAATTGTCTCATACATAAGAAATTTCTAAAAAAGTAGAGGTTTAAAATTAAGAGAGAAATAGCTTTTTAAGGTTTTCCGATTTGGAATTTATGAGATACCATTGAGGGATCCAGATCTATATCTCATTACCTCTCCAAATACCCTAAATAGGCTTTACCAATGGTTTCAACTATTAGATTTACAAATAATGTAAATACTAACCATTAGTCTACAGATTATTCTCACACAAGAATTTCCTCTTTGAAATCACTGATATCCCATACGATCAGTTTTCTCTCCAAGAAAGTCCTTTGCTTTTAGATTTGATCAACAGAAAATCAGAAAGATTATCTGTCCATCCTATATCCAACATAGGATCCTTTTTAACCGGCAAACCCATGCATGCCAAAAAAGCATAGACCTTAAAAAGTCACGCATGCCCAGAAAACCCTAAGGTTTGCAAAAGGAAGAAAGGTTAGAAGTCGAGCAACAGCCGCCAGGATGCATCGAGGGAAAAAGAGGCTGATCAAAAGCGAGAGAGAGAAAGAGGAAGATCATCTGCAGGTTGGAACTGCAAGCTCGCACTTCAACTCGGCCCTCCCCCAGCGCTACACCAGCTTACCTTCAAGCAACATTTTTTGACAACACGGTCAGATGGCGCGAATGAACAACTCGGATGAAGACCTCAAAGCCTCTCAATCAATGGCTTCCATGCCTAATGAACAGCAAACTGCCCACGCTGTCTCAGCAGCCATCAAGTCGTTCAAAACTCGTGTGCTCAAATTTCAGAACGGGTGTTACAGCAGGATCACACCAAAACGAGTCACTCAACGCCTTCTCAGCAGCGAGCAAAAGATTGCCACAAACATTTACCTTCAGGGCTGTTCTGGGTTTCAACCAGACTCAACAGAGGTTCTGACAGTGCGATTAGAAACTATATACTAAGCTTCTTTGCGACCTCTATTCCTGCCCTCAAGATCAGCCAGTAGCAACTTGACTCAGTCAGCAAGAAAAAAACGGATTCTTCTGGTCTCAATCCGACTGCCCTCAACAACCAACATTCTGGATAGCTTGCGCTCTCTTCCTCCACAGGCTTGCTTGTACAAATGTGACTCTCTGCAGCTTCCCTCTTCAACAAATAGAGGTTCCAGAAACATGCATCAATGTCACATTGACAAGAAAAAGAATTATTGTAGATTTTACAGTTCTACATTCTTTCAACCATTGACAAGCATCCATGCAAGGAAGGTTTCACAGGGTTTATCTGCATGCTACACTTTCTTCCAAGTCCTAATATGCTTTTCTAGAGAATCTACTATTCCCAAATCCATTCCATGGTTTCAGTTTCCAGTTTGCATAAAATACAAGAGGATTAACATATAAAACCTTAATTCCTCACATGCAAACCAAAAAATTCAAGATTTCCAGTAGCAATTAGTTTATTTATGCAGGATAAATCGATTCCATGTCAATTCATCAATAAACATCTTGCTGCCCAATCTGAATCAAACTGTCCAAACCATTATGGACTCATGCAAATCATTCATCTAAAAAAACAGATTTGAACAAGAAAGTGGATCTACACATGTAGATCATTCTACTTCAAATGGAAAATTTTCAAGGCTTCAGAAAATAAGAATGAATTTCACACTAATTCATAGCATCTCTAACAAAATCAAACAAGGAGAAGAGCACTCTACCACCAAGTTTGAAAAGCATGCTTCCAACAAGAATTAGTGAATCCAAACCCAATTCCCTTGAAAAAACAGCACTCCATCTGGGATGTGAATCCAAGTGCGTTCCAATTCCGATTTGATGTAGAGCTTCTCTCCATCCCATCCAAAATTGCATCTTAGCCGGGCTCTGATACCAATGTAAAGACCACTAGGGAAAACCCCTAAGATGAGGATAGGAAAACACAAGAGAGATTGTGGAGCAAAACCACCCAACCAAACCTAGATCCCTCCTGGAGAATCCTCCTGGATCTAGCCCAATGTGGCAGCAAGAGGAGAAGAGCTCATCAGGTAACCTAGACCAAGTCGTCGACGGAATAATCACTACCTCAATATATAGAGAGTAGGATCTTATGCATGAGCACATGCAATCCCCATGCAGGTCAACTATAAATAGGTCACAGCTCTTCATGCATACCTCCTGCCTATATCAGTCACAGGTACATGCACTACTCCATATGTCTCAATTAGAGTGTTTGGGTCCTCTCAAGCTTACTAATCACCAACAGGCCTCGACGTGGAATAAAATCTAGGCGTGACCAATAAACTCGAACACTGGAGGGCCGGTCTACCATATTAGGACTATTCCAGGTCCTTAACCGAATATGGCCGTAACACCTCTACTATTTCTAGATTTGTTGCTACTGTTTTGATGCATCATGTCTTTTTAGATGATGCATTGATTTCTTGGACCTTCTGCTGCTCTTCTCGTGATATTTCATTATGACATTGAGTACCGGAAAGGTACTTCGGCTTTTGACCATGCTGGTGCACATTTCTCCATTTTAGCTATCCTTTGTCAGGATGATCTCTTTATGCTCCATGTTTCCTGGCATATCGCCTGCTTTTCCATGCTATTACAGCGTGCCTGTCATCTTGCTTATGTTCCTACTCCTTGGTGCTGGTCTTCCGATGCTGCCATCTTTTCTTGGGGCACCTATATCGCTGAGTTTGCACATATGGTTGATGGTTACGTGTATGATGCGGCTATTCGCGATGAGTGTCCATCTCTTTTCCAGTTTCCTTATTGGCTTCCCGTTGCTGATGAAGTTCTACCTTCTCGGGCTTTTTGGATACCTTGGTATGATGTCCCTATCTTTTGGGCTGATCCTCTACTATCTTGGGCATTACGGATACCTTGGCATTCCTGGTTGCTGCTTGATCTTCTTCTGGTTCCTTGGCATTCCTGGTTGTTCCATATTGCTTGGTTTCAGATGACGCGGCCGAGATGTTGCCTTCGTCGCCACAATGCTGATCCTGAGCTATTCTCTTTCTTACCAGCCATTCACCAAGTTCGCCTTCACCGTAGTCGACGTTGCCAACAGATTCAGTTTTTGGTCCAGTGGGATGGTCGTCTTGCGAATCAGGATCGTGCTCTTGCTGCACTTGTTGATTTCTCTACATCAGATGTTGCTCTAGTTGTTGATGCACCAGGGCTTGCTGCTGTTTGATCCAGTTTCTTTTCGGCAGTTGGGTCTTTTTTTTGTGTCGAGGAGAGTTATGGACTCGGCTTATAACATTCGCCACGTCCATTTACATTGCAAAACATCTCATGTATCATAAGTGCATCTTTGGTCCTCATAATATTAGGGAACGAAGTGTAATACACAGATCTCAAAAGAGACAATAATGTCCACCCCTAATCTTGTAGTAGATAGGGTATCGAAAAATGAAAAACTATTCTATCTCAACCTGTCCCATGGTACGCAATTGACAAAACTACCACTTTTGAGGAATTTGTTGAAAATGCCCTATCTCCACCTTATAAGTGAAACCCCTCCAGAAGTCATGTTACAGAAGTGCCAACTGAAGCTAGAACATGTGATGCTTGGAAATACCGACATAAGTGCCTGCACATGACGTTCTTTAAATGATGAGAGAGCTAAGAAGGGATACCTGCAGGCTGCTGCCACCATTGTCCATATGTCCATGCAAATGTTATGAGTCTCTCTCTATAGAAGATCAGCCTAAAAATAGTCTCAAAATGGATGGGGCACAACAAAATCGGCCACAAGAATCTGGTGAGGAATGGAGGGTCTGCCACGTATCATCCGTGATAGCATGGAAACCTGTAAATGTGAAAATCTGTCCCAGTCAGATTTTGTAAGTTGAGTGTACCGAGCCTCAACTGTCTATTCTTGGATCTTTTGGTATAGTTTCTGCATTCTTTCTTTTTTGTAGTCGCAGTAGACAGTTTCCATACTTTTAGTTTCTTCAAATCTTTAGCACTTGATCTTTTTCATATTTCTGCAGAGTTTTTGTAATGCAGTGCTTTTATTCTACTTTACAGTGATTGATTTTGAAATGAAGACATTAACTTATTGATCTTCCACTTTCCGCTAGTTTTGGAGACATCTTTCCCGTTTTGTCTTTATTTGAAACTTTTTCATTAATGCATTTCCTATGATTAGACGTTTGTATTGCACCTAACAGCTGTCGTGTTGACATATGGACGCTAAGAAAACCCATATTCGAAGTATCGCATATCGTTATCTACAGTAAGCAAGCTTGCCAGCAAAACTATTTGAGTTATTGTGGTGGATTGTTTTTTCTACTCTTGCTTCATTTTTGTGTATTTGTACAGGGTATCACCATTCTGAGTGATTCAATATACAGAGCACTTTGTAGGGCACATGAGCATCTTCTCCTCCAGCACTTGAACTCTAGCCATCACTATCAACTTGTCATAGTCCCTTTCTTCATCAATTGATCCACTATCACCATTCTCCTGTAGTACTTGTTGTGACCCATTGCGATTGGCATTCCTCCTGCCAATGGTTGGTCATCTCCAGCCGTTTTCTATCATTAACAATCCATTTGGAAAAGCTCTTGATCGGGGAATGGCCCGTATGGCACCACTCCCTCAGTTTGCACTTACGGTCAGGGATTAACGTATTGACCAAATATCATCCTCCTATCAACATCCACATCCTTGATCTGGATATGGTTTTGGTGAGTTACAGTTAATTCTACTGCCTATTTTTCGCGATTCATAATCTTTTTTATCAACTGATAACATTCTATGTGATCGATTGGCGTGCCTGCGTTTGGTAATTCTACAAGCTAGCACCAAGTGCTATTTAGCACTTGCCCACCAACCAGCTCTTGCTTGAGTTAGTAGCTTGTCATTGTGCCACCTTCTTGTGCTATGTCTTGGTCTTGATCTCTGAGGACAAATATAGATTTCTTGCAGATGAATATGAGGGCAAGTATATATTCTTTGTGGGAAGATATTCATACTATGAATATCTCTATACTCATATTCATGCCGGAGACGTTCATGAAATACATGACTTAAGACTCTCTACCACTGCTTTATACATGTGTTATTTCCAGTAACGTTTTTGGGATGGCTAGCAATTACAGGGTCCTACTCCCATCACTAGCGATCACATAATCTAAAGAGTTCTATGAGCAAGAGTATCACTTATTGTGGTATGCTGAGACTTCACTCATGTTGGTATTCCTGGAAAAAAAATGTTTGGACAAGTTCAATTCAAGGGCTCCCAGTTTTATCTCATGTCTGTCAATGTTTAAACTATATGTAGAACTGAACACAGACACGTGCAAATACCTACACTCGCCTATCATCTGCTAGGGCTCGTGAGAAGCCTTCCTACGCTTGCATTTTTTCTGAAAAACAATGTTAGAATGGAATAATTGTTTCTAGATGCAGGTTGCCTTTTATGCTGATTCACAGGTATTTGAGGTTAAGACATTGTTTTTTATGAATTCTTCAGTACACTGATAATTTCTCTTGTTCACTTCAATTCTGAGGGCTGCAAATTCAAACAATATCTCTTTTTGCAGTCTTCTGGGAAAAAGGCTAGGGAAATCAATGGGATTGGTCGCGAAGGAGGTGAAAAATATGACACAAGATGATATTCTTTCATTTGAGAAGTCTGGTGTGGGTCATTTTGCTGGGCATGAGCTTTCTCGTGCAGAAATTAAGGTTCATATTATTAGTATGAAGAGATTGCTTCTTTTGTGTATTGCAGCCATTATTCTCAATTTTTTTGAGAAAGTGATATATAGAGTACTGGAATTTTGGTGAGATTTAGATATTGCTCTTTGCTGCTTTAGTATGGCTGAGGACCTAGCAACTGCATTGTGCTCATAATCAGATCGAACTAGATGAACTTGAAATCTGGTGATTTTCTAGTGTCAGTTCATCATTCATTTTTTAATGTTTGTTGGGTATAGACTGCCATGTGACCTTATTTTCTTTAAGTTTAGCCTTCTCTCTGTCTCATTGTAAGTATATCTACAGGTTATTCGGGAATTCAAAACTCCTGACGGTGTGAATAAAGCGGAAGTTGATGCTGCAGGAGATGGTGACAACTGCTTTGCTAAACACATTTACTATTTTTCGGATTCAAAAAAATGCACTACATGCATGTGATAAAGATAAAACATGCTTTCATTATCTGACATAATTTTTTGGCAGGGGATGTTCTGGTGATTTTAGATCTTCAGCCTGATCAAACACTTGCAGAAGCTGGATTTGCTCGTGAAGTAAGTTTGTAATCACTAGAGGACCCAGACCTGCGTGTGCCGCAAGAATGAAAGCTGGACTGCAATCTGAATGTCCGTTGTTTCAGTGGTTGTAGTGTTCGTTTTAGAGTTGTGCATGTGTTAGCCTTATGTGATTCTTTTAAGGCAATAGACTTGATAAAGTTCAGTTGGATATTTGATTGTAGTTCCAATTCCATTTGAATTGTAGGATGTGGAACTCTAGAAATGTTCTTAAAGCAGGTGTAGAGTTTGTGCGGCATCCATGTGTGCAAAGTTTCTTTTAGTTTAACACTTTTGAAGAAGCTGTTGAGTGGTACTTGAAGCTATTCAATGTGGGCCGGGCCCTGAAAGCACAATATATCATATTTGGTATCTGAAAGACCATTTTCGATGAAGTTTTTTGTAGTATTTATGAGGCAAAAGAGCAGCCTGTGGCATGGATACCTTAAACATTGGTTGCGCTGTTGTTTTAAAAATGCTATTTGAATGTGTTCAAGTTAGATACACCAAGTAATGATGTTTATTGGATCTCTGTTTGGATTCTATCGTACATTGAATGATTGAGATCATTTACAACTACTTTAAGTAAGTTCCAACTTTCCTGGCCCAATAGTTCTCAGCAGTCCTAGAATCTCCTTGTATTGTGCTAGGTGCTAACTTTCCCTCAAAAGCTTTCCTTTTAAAGGAGGCACAACAATCTAGCAGATGGTACAAGCATAGATACCCATTTGGGATGTTCTGATCCATACCATATGGAGCGCATTCTTTTGTTTATTTATTATTATTTTTTGACAAAACAAAAAACCCTAAAATCCCTATATATAAATCATGGCTCGTTTTTTGAAGGGAGCCGCTAGCAAGGAGGTTGTGGACAAATCTTGTTACTATGATCCAATCCGAGTGAAACAAGTTTGCAAGCATTTGCAAGCTATGTTTCATTGTTGTACATAATACAATTGTAGGTTCAGCCAACTCCATAGCCTTACATTTGGTGGTTTTTTTCATATTATGGTTTTTTGAACTTTCTTTTAGTTTTTCAAAAATCTTTGGTGCTGATAGGATGTTTAGGGTTTTTGGGCATTACTTCATTTCTTACATTCCCATTAGTGATAGTCCTTCCCATTTAAGTTTATGATCATTATTTGCTTGAGTTTTTAGGCCTAGGGGAATGTGTTATTTTAGGGTTTTTAGGCCTAGGAGAATGTGTTAGGCTATGGTGTTTGGCGCTGATCACTCACGGTTCATGCTAAATTCAACCACCATGGCTTGACATTGCATAAAAGTTTACAATTTTTATTTTTCTAGGACGAATTTTTAGGATTTTTTAGTTGTTTTGATTTGGTAGGGCTTGTCGATTAGGGCTTACAAGGTCGTCCTTTCAGGCAACATTGGCGACAATGCCAAGAGAGATTCACCATCTAGCAAGGGGTGAAGGGCTCATTTCCTTGACACTACTGATCTATGTATGCCAGTCCATGGAAGGCACAAACAATGCATCATATGCATTGAGATGGGGAAGTTGGTGATTGCAGCCTACCCCCACATTATCTAAACTCCTTGCACGACGCACTCTTAGACCTCATGGTTCATGAGATATCTTGCTTGCACTTAGTGTTAGTCCTTTATGACATGGAAGTGTCGAGCCGTGGCCATGTTCGGCTTGCATAGGCACTTAGACCTCAAGAATCTTGTCATTAGTCACTTTGCTTACCATTCTACTAGTCATGGATCATTTTGTTGCTTTATCGTCCAAAGTTGTAGAGGATGGCTGCCTGCCCCAAGTTTCATGAGTGGTAGTAGAGCACGTCGTCACAAGGGTTGCACTTCTTAACCATTGTGTTCGACGAGGAACTTTGGCAGTAGAAAAGGAGCTTGTATTGGTGCTTCGACCTATCTATGTTACCATGGGCCTTATCTATGAGTTCATGGACTATGTTAGGGAGGCTGTTCAGCGATCAATCCTCTAAGAGGACATGTGAGTTTTTTCCTTTAATATTGCCAAGTTTATTTGTCATATGGTTCACAATTGATTGCTATGACCTCAATGGTTATTGTTGAAATTGTGTTTGGACATTATAGGATGGTTAAAGTCATAATCAATGGTTGGAGGCCTAAATCACAAGATGATGGATTTGCATGGATCTAACAATGACTCGTAGGAGAAGTGGATGAGGTGGCCCAGTTAGGCTGTTGATGTGTGTAGTGAGGTGTCACAGTTCACTGCTAGTGGTGGATGGGCCTTGGAGGGTTTAAGTATACCCATAGGGCTCTCACTAGTGTATGCTTGATTTTGGTGATTGTAGCTACATGCTACTAGTGTGATCCCTCTCTCCTATTGAGCTTTATTGATCCACAACTTGGGGGCTAGATCCGGTCGATCTAGGTTTGATTGGGTTGGTTTATCCACCATCCGATTTCCTTTTGTTTCCTTGGTTTAGTTGCCTAGTGTTGGATCCTTGCTGTAGGACTTGAAAGTGGTATCAGAGCCAAAGTTAGGTGGAATTGTTGTTGGAAAGTACTGAAAAGGAAGCCCAGAGTTGGAGTACAGACTTTCAAGAGAATTTTGTTGCAAGGTAAGTGCACTACCAAGTCTTGCAACAAGTTTGTTTAATCAGGTTCTTGGAAAGTGATTTTGGAAGGGATGTGAAATCACTCCTTGCCAAAAGTTTTTTGCAATTTGCCTTTGCTTTTTTTGCTTTTGAATGTAAGGCAAAATTTCAGCCCTTAAAAGGGGTTATTGCCAGTAGTTAAAGGCTGAGAATTTTGCTTTTCAGAGGCAGAATTTAAGTGCTTGAAAGGCAAGGAAACTAAATGATTTTTGATTCTATGAGTAGTGTATTATGCTGAGTTTATTACTGGTTTAGTTTCTTGTTCAAAAAGATACAATTTTACTGTTTCAAGCCCATTTTGGATGGCTGGTTGTTTGTATGTAAGTGAAATCTTGTATTCAACCTTTTGTTGAGAGCTTATAGAGGCTGCAAGCTGGTTTATAGCGGTTGTACAATTGTCGTGAAGAGCGGAGGAGATGGCGAGCGTGGAAACGAGCATGTGTGACAGAGTGGTGAAGGGATCGACATTCTGCGTCATACCACGGTGGGTGGAAAGGTCGTGATGATCGAGGATGGACTGGTTTGTGTTTATGAGGTTTAGAGGGGAAAGCCAAAGTAGCCGCAGAGTTGAGACAGGTGGTGAGGAAGGCGGCTTGTGATTCCAGTGATTCACTGTGTGGAAAAGAGTGAAGTAAGGAGGTGAGGGATTCCTGGTAGAGTGGGATAGACAGGGGATGGAAGGTGTATTTGGGTGCACGAGGAAGGATGGTGGACTGGTGTTGAAGTTGTGGTGGTGGAAGGTGGCCAGTAGCGAAGGATAGGAACGAATGATCAGAGAGGGTGGTATGGGAGATACGGAAGCTGTGAATGGGAGGAATGGATGTCTGCAATTAGCTCAGAAGCAGAGTCCAGGAGATTACATGCTTTGGGTCAGGCAGGGTTCCGTGCTCATTATTCCACTACAAATCACATATTCACACTCCGCCCCATCATTGAGGAAGCTAGACAGAGGAAAGAAAAGGTTTACTGTTGTTTTGTGGACTTCAGGAAATCCTTTGATTTAGTTCCACACTCTTTACTTATCCAGAGACTCCGAGACCTAGGTTTCTCTACAGATATTATTCTAGCCGTCATGGCTCTCTATGAGAGAGTTTTGGGTTGCTTTCGTCATGGTACTGGCATTTCTGAGCAGATCTGGAGTACTATTGGGGTTAAGCAGGGATGCGCTCTCTCACCTGTTCTCTTTGGATTATATATTGATGAGCTAGAGCAGGTCATCTCTCAGTGTGGTGGGGATGGGTGTCGGCTGGGAGACGTTTTGATTGCCATCCTTCTCTATGCGGATGATGTGGTACTAGTCTCTCGTACCAGAGAGGAATTACAAAGACAGTTGGACTGTTTACACACTTTTTGTACTCAGTGGGGTTTAGGGATGAACCTCTCGAAGACCAAAGTTATGGTCTTCAATACCTCTCGGGCGTTCATGCAGCGCCAGGAGCTTACCTTCGATGGACAGTACCTAGAGGTGGTTTCTTCATACACTTACTTGGGCGTGCTCTTCTCTGGTCCTACCTTCAGTATGAGACAGGCAGCTACTTCTAGACTTGGGAAGGGCCACTCTTCCCTAGTCCAGCTGGAGAGATTCTGCTTCCGCAAGTCTATTCGTGATGCTCCGAGTAAGTGCTGACTGTTTGATACCATCGTCACCCCCTCAGCCTTGTATGCCGCAGAGATATGGTGCACAGGATTATCATCTTCACACTGGTCCAGCATTTCGCGGTTACAGACCACCATGTTGGCTCGCATGATCCGAGCGAAGCCCTTGGTTCCCCATGAGATCATCATTGCGGAGCTTGCAAACCCCCCTATTCAGATTGAGGCTGCCTTCCAGCTTATCACGTACATCCAGTGAGCTCAGGCACTTCCTGATACCGAGCAAAGATATACTCGGATTGCACTCATGTCCTCTCATCACCTTCAGACTCAGGGATACCGGCTATCATGGTTCTTTCACGCATCACACTTCCTCATGGAAGCATTTGGTATCGCTATCGCTGATCTCCCTTTGGGTACACACCAATACATTAAACGTTTTTTATACAGAGCATATCTCGACCGTACCTGGCGTCACCAGCTGGGGGTTAAGCCTGACTACTACCGGACCCACTTTCTAGTGCAGGATGCCACTGGTCTTCCAGTTTTACTTTTGGACTATCACACGGTCTCCGTTTCACTTTGGGACAGTTCAGAGTCTCCTCACATCAGTTGGCTATTGAGACAGGCAGATTCCAGGGTACACCACGAGAGGAGAGACTATGCCTGTTGTGTCCCCTACATGAGATAGAATCCGGGGAGCATTTCATCTTCAGATGCCCCATATATTATGAGATTAGAGGGAGATATCATTGTTTATTCCGTGACATGCCTACTACACTTAGAGCACTGATGGGATATGAGGACTCTCGTTGTGTTGCACTTATGCTACGAGAGATGGTCTTGCTGCGCCAGGATATGTACCAGACAGCTCACCAGCCACATCCTAGCTCTCAGGCTCAGATTACGTCTTTCTTCACCAGGAGACGGACACGGCCTGACGACGACATACCACCTCACCGATGTCAGAGACAGTGTATCACTCATAGTCATGCAGCAGTTCACACTTCTCGCCTTGTTACGAGAGTGCACAATTTTCACCCTCCTAGACGACGTCAACGACGGCCCATACCTCCTAATACTGCTCGTATTACATCTTTTTTCAACAGCAGCAGTATCTGAAACTATCTGATACTACTCTACTCATGGCAGCTACTCTTGCTCCCACTTATGGACAGTTGGCAGTTTGTAGTTCACAGCTGTATTACTCATTTTTCTTTTATGCATAGTTTTTTCTTGGAGACGTTTATATACGCTCCCATGGTTTTCACATACTTGACATGTACTCCTTTTGGTCTTATATGCCTTTTGGCATGGAAAAGACATTAATAAAGCTTTCTTTCTTTCTTTCTTTCTTTCTCTCACATTCAGTTCTCTCTATACACCAGTCTACCAGGAGTTCCTAACCTCCTTGCTCCATTCCTTCCCTCACGATAGTACAGTCGAGACTCAAGCTGCCTTTCTTAGCACTTCTCTTCATATCGCTGCTTCCCTTGCTTTTCCATCTAAACCCCATAAAAGCATAGGCACCCGCTCCTCATCGATATGACCCACACACCCCCCCGTGGTATGATGCTGAATGTCGCTCTCTTATCAGCTAGTCACCCATGCCCGCACTCACAATCCTCATCTCCTCCACTCCGCCAGGCGCTCTTACCGTCGCACACTCCGCCGAAAAAAGCGTATCTATGATGACTCTGAAGGAACGCCTCTTGTTGATCTTCTCTTCAGTTCCTCTTCAGGCGCCTTTTGGCGTGAGTTTATCCCTTGAGCTCCACCACCCCTCCTGGATGACCTTCGCATATGGACCGAATATGCTACCAAACTATATACCATACCCACTGACGCACCCATCTCTATCTCCCCACACCTTTCTGAGTTCACCTTCTTCACATCTGACATGGTACTTACGGCCATCAAGAGAATGAAGTCCCATAAAGCAAGAGATATCGAAGACCTTGAATCTGAACTCCTAACCCATGCTTCCGACCTCCTCGCTCCCACACTAGCCACTCTCCTCAATTCCGCCGTTGTCTCTGGTTTCCCCTCATCCTGGTGCACCAACATCATCCACCCTATTCATAAAAATGGTGATCCCATGATTCCTGGTAATTACCGCACCATCATGATCGGACATGTTCTCACGAAGCTCTATGGTACCATACTCCAGTCTGCAGTGAGTTCAGAGGCGGAAGCTCACACACATACCCATGTTGCAGCACGAGCTACTCGACCTATCACGAGGAGACCTCTTCATCCTCTCAGACAACGTCAGAGACCACCAGTGGCCCTTCATGCCGCAGGCCGTATTACATCCTTCTATAGCATCAGCACCAGCAGGACAGGACTAGATGATAGCGTCATACCTCACTCATGACTGTTAGCAGTATTCATGCTCCCACTTGTTTTTTATAGCATCACATCTATTTCAGTTTATAGCTTTAGCTCTAGACTTGCTACTTTTGTTACTGTTTTGGAGACGTTTCATACGCTCCTATGGTTACCACATACTTGACATGTACATTTACTAGTCTTATATGCCTTTTGGCATGGAAAAGACATTTATAAAGCTTTCTTTCTTCTTTCTTTCTCTCTCTCTCTCTCTCTCTCTCTCTCTCTCTACAAATAGATGCAACTTTCCAGCTTCTTGCATATATTCAGAGAGTTCAGGCACTTTCAAATGCAAAGGGGAGATGTACACAGATAGCACTTGTTCTCTTCATGATCAAGGATACAGGTCATGATTTTCTCAAAAATTCCACCTCCTTGAGTCATTTGGTATCTCCATTATAGATCTTCCCTTGGGTACTCACTGGTATATCAAACACTTTTTATATAGGGCATATGTTGATCATACATGGAGACGACAATTGGGGGTTACCCAACTATTATCAGACTCATTTCATTGAATTAGACAACAGAGTTCCCAATTTTGCCATAGTATTTGGACTCAGATTCACATTGGGCCAACTTCGCGTATCATCACATCAATTGGCTATTGAGACCTAGAGATCCATGATATTCCAGATGAGGAGTGGATCTACCAGTTATGCTAGTGCGAGGAGCATTTTATCTTTAGGTGCCTTGTATACTATGAGTTTTAAGGGAGATACTATTACCTGTTTCGTGACACACCGACCACACTACGATCACTCATAGCATATGAGGTCTCTTGCTATGTTGCATTTATGATACGAGAGATGTTCCTACTACGACAATTTACTTCTTTCTTCTCTAGGAGAAGACAGAAGACCCCGATAGAACCAGAAGTTTGATGATGACGATGATAATAACGACGATAGCGCACCACTCACAGTCATGTTGCAGCTCGAGTTGTCCGACCTATCTTTAGGAGACACATGTCTCATCCTTCTAGACAACGTCAATGACTACCAGGGTTACCTCATGTTGCAGCTCATATCATAGCCTTCTATAGCAGCAACAGGACAAGATGATAGTGATGTATCTCATTTCTAATATTTAGTAGCACTTATGCTCCTATATATCTCATCTCATTTATTTCAGTTCATAGTACTTAGATATGTTGTTTCTGTCATTACTGTTTCAAAGACATTTCATACGCTCCCACTGTTACCACGTACATGATATTTACATCTACTAGTCTTATATGTGTCTTGGCATGGAAAAGACATAAAAAAAGCTCTCTCTCTCTCTCTCTCTCTCTCTCTCTCTCTCTCTCTCTCTCTCTCTCTCTCTCTCTCTCTCTCTCTCTCTCTCTCTCTGACTCATTTCTTGGAGATGGATGCAATGGAGACCCCAGTTCTACCACGTTATTTAGACTCTGGATTATCACATGGTCTGAGATTCACACTGGGTCAGTTATGAGTCTCATCACATCAGCTTGAGATTGAGGTTGGACGTTTCCATGGTACCCCATGAGGAGAGGATCTGCCAGATATGTTTGTGTCTGAGGTGGAGTCCGAGGAGCACTTTTTATTTAGATGTCTAGTCTACTATGAGATCAGCGAGATATCATTGCCTTTTTCGAGATACTCCGGTCACACTACGGTCCCTTATAGCATATGATGATTGACGATGCGTTGCACTTATGGTCAGAGAGATGTTTTTACTACGACAAGACCTATGCCAGCCACCGACACATCCTGACACATAGCTCCAGATCACATCGTTTTTCTCCCGCAGGAGATCGCGGATGGACCTTGGCTCGGATGACGGTGGCAACTACAGTGACCTTTCCCGACATAGAGACCAGAGACGACGTATTAAACATACTCATATTGTCCACAAAGCCTCTACTCAGAGACGACCTCCTTGGCGACATCAACAGCACTTATCGAGACCACCTTTTTGCGTTCTCCCCATTACATCTTTCTTTGACAGCAGTAATATTTGAGGACAACGAGATATACCATTACCACGCACGCACGGACGCGAGCGCGCGCGGATGGTGATTGTTTAGTTTCGGGTTCTCGTCACATCATCTAGCCATTGAGACTGGCAGATATATTGGCACTCTGCGGGATGCCCGGTTTTGTAGTATGTGTGACACACATGAGGTAGAGGATGAGTCACATTTTGTCTTCAGATGCACAACTTATTATGAGATACGAGGGAGATATTACTACTTGTTCAGAGAGTACGTAGTCACACTTTCTACCTTGATATCATATGAGGACCCCAGCTGTGTTGCATTGATGATTCAGGAGATGTTAGACTTGCGGATGACGAGATTGGACATGCTTGTACCCACCCCACACCCCTGATACAACTAAGCATCAGGGAGTTCCTATCCCACCAGAGACAGACAAGATGTAGCCTTAAGTAGTGACTCTGAGGGAGAGGCTGAGATTCCGGTTGCTTTTAGACACAAACGGTAGAGACAGTGTCGACGCCGAGAGAGAGAACCAGTTCATAGACCACAGTCCATAGCTCCACAGCAGTTGAGATGACACTGACAGAGGTCTGCGGCACATTCAGCTATAGTTTCACAACATACCATATACCATTTTTTCCTGGCTCTTGGACACTTATTATACCAAGCTGATGGGCTTTGATTGTGCCAGCCATCTCAGTATATATAGTTTTTTAGATTGCAGCTATTGTTTCATTTTAGCTAATTCAGCTTTTAAGCTCCTATATGTGCACACTTGACATGCACCTTTTCTTAGTCCTATGTACCTTCGGGTATTTCAAGGACATTAATAGAGATCTTTCTTTCTCTGTCTCCCACTATCTCTCGGGCCATGGGAGTGCTCGGGATAATAAAGGAGGCTCGGGTATTTGCTGGTTTCTAGCCGCAAGGCCCTAGAAGCTTTACGACGGAGGGGAGGGTAGCCCGACGGGCTACCCCAAGCCCCCTCCCTTAGAAAAGTGAAGGGGGTGGGGAGGGGGGTGAGACTTAGTCCAAATGCTTTTTTTATTTTTTCCTAAAAGCTTCATGAATGGTTTTTGAAGCTTACTAGCTTTCATTTTTTTACGGCAATTAAAGGACATAGAAATGGTAGTTGAGCATATGCAGTTGTTTTCTACTTCTTGCCAAAAAATTTAAGTTTGCATTTAAGAGCATTTCGAGCATATGCATTCATGAAAAATAGAAACTTTTTTATGAATATTGCTTCGACAATTTATTGCATCACTCAACACAAACTTGCTAATGAGGAAAAAATTGTATTTTTCCTAGGCTAATGTTTAATGAAGAAGTTCCGGTCATCAGAGAAGAATTCATTTCCTCTCTCAAAATCCAGCCGGTGTCTCTTGACGTGGGAGGACCGATTGACTGAAGTCAGTTATTCCTATATTGGAACTTCGTCAAAGTAAAAAACAACACGATAACCAAATGCAGTGCCTTTTATGTATACCAGTGAGAAAAAATTCAAATGCCCCGAAGCTGTTGGAGACTAGATTAATTGATGGTCAAGTTATTTTAGCTTGCATAACGTCCCGAAGGAAAAATTAATATCATTGATCATCTTGTTTCTGGAAGGCAAAGATTCTTGGTGGAGGGAACTTCCTTCAAAAGCAGCAACCTTGGCCAGATTCCTTGAGGAATTCCGGAAGGCCTTCGTTGTCATTAGCGACTCAGAGATGTATATTCACTTCATTAACTTCCGGATGGGCAATCGGGAAATGGACACGTATGTCCAATAACTCACCGATGTTTTGGCCAAGGTGCCGCTTTTTCATTGCAAGTTGGCTCAATGGCAGTTCGTGTTTGGACTACCTGCTGAGTATCAAAATGGATGTAAGCAAAATGTTCTCCATACTTTGAGGATGCTATCCGTGTGGCGAAAGCCTATGATAGCACAGTTGTTGCTTCACGAAAAAGCATGCACGGTCAATTGGCCCAAAACCGAAAAATGATAAGCCTAAGAACAAAAGGAAGAAATATTGTGATGAATTGGATGCTGCGGCTCACAAAAATAAGAAGAACAAGAAGCTGATAATTCAAGACAAGGCACGCAAGTTGGCAATAAAGGAAAATCTTTGTTTCTTGTGCATTAAACCTGGGCATCAAGCAAAATGGTGGTGGAGGAATAAACAAAATGATGCAATTTGGTAGTTGTCGATTCTTCAAGCCATTGATGAGTGTATCATTTTTCAAGCTATTGATGAGTCTTTCATTTTCTGAGCTGTTGGGTTGAGTGTTTCATTTGCCGAACTTTTAATGAAGTCTTTGTATAATGTCGTGTTTTGAATGCTAGTGTTTGCTATGTGATTGATGTTTTGTTAGCTTAAGTTTTCTCAATTTTTGCAGGGTGTTGTATGGTTTTGCAAAGGCTTCCAATTAGTTTGTTTTTCTTATGGCTTAGGGTTTACACCCCCAAAATTATTGTCGGTCTCATTATATTGGTTCACTAAAATGTTTTTCCTTTCGCCTAATTAAATATTATGAGCTTCTCAATTTTAGTAGAAATGTATATAACGGCTTCAAATTGAGCATTGATAAACCAGAATTTAGAAAATAAAAAACACAAAAAAGGTTGGAAATCGCATTATTTTTCTTAATCTGAACCCCTCCCCCCCAAATTGAAACCCTGTTGATCTCTTGTTTAAAAAAAGAAAAAAAGAATGCTAAACTCCTGGACACACAAATACTCTTCTCTTTATAAACTGTTTGTCCTCCACATTTCTTGTATTTCATTAATAGCATTTGCATAGTAGGTGAGATACAATTGATCATGGAATACAGTGCTATTAGATCTTTGCCAGAAAATGTGTGCACTCACAGACCTGGATTCTTGGATAAGCCGATTTTTCTTAGACTTTGATATATAAAGTGTTCACTGCCTTATATTATTCCAGCACCTAGCCCTTTGATACAGAGTTTTGGACTATGTTTGTTGTTAGCATTTCACACAAACCAAACATCCAAAAGGTTCAATGTTTGGCCCAAATAAGGTTTCTTACAGAGAAAAGTCTTGGTTTCCTGATGCAGGGAATTCGAAAGTGTGCAGTCTTAGCTAGCAAAGAAGTCATTTATTTTTGTGAGAATAAGCTTAGGCGGGATGATTGCTTTCATGTTAGCACTTCATTTCTTGGCAATAGAAAGATATGTGCTATTTTTTAAATTATCTACTGCTGCTGAATTTCAGGTAGTAAATCGAATTCAGAAGCTGCGGAAGAAAGCTGGGCTAGAGCCAACCGATAATGTGGAAGTTTTCTTTGAACTTCTCTCAGTATCTGAAAGTGATCCAAATCTTCTTTATAAAGTGATTGATTCACAGGTGCTTAGTTTTGTAAGCTACTAATTGGAAAACAAGCTGAGCATTCAAAGTTATGTAATTAATCTATAAATTCATGGTTGAAGAATGTATTGCCAAGCATGTGGTTATGATGAATCTCCTGATGAGAATGAATGGTGGTATTTTCTAATGATGTGGTGATTCATTTGGCAGGCTTTGTATATACAAGAATCATTAGGGTCACCCCTTCTTCATCATCGAAAAGTTCCAGCACATGCGGTAAGATTGAATCGTAGTTCCAATTTCTAATATGCAGTGTGCTTTTTCTATTGTGCTTATTTTGTTTTTGGGCTATATTTTGCACATTGGTCTCCATGATAGCATTTCACATGATTACTACATGCCTAACTAATCAGCAACATTGTGGAAATCAATCTGGGCGTCAGGCTGTCTTGGCGTTAAAATCACTAGTGAGAAGAGCATGCCCTCGGTTTGTGGAAAGATTATCGTAAGGAGAGCCAATGCCCTCAACAAAGGAAGACGACTTTAGCGGAAAGCAACGAAGAAATCTGTATCCAATCCAATGCCATGTCGTACCGATATGTTTAGCGCATGTTCATCAATGATTGGATGTTACATCCTACTTTACCACAAACCGCCAAGTGCCGGTTAACCACAAGGAACAGAACGTCACATGATCCACCCCACCGTAGGATCGAGATCCACCCTCTGTGCCCTGGCCTGTGACCTGTAACAAGCGGGATCCAACCGTAGTTCAGATTGTATGGCTTGCCGAATGATATTGTTAGTGACCGTGACTCCAAATTCACTAGCAAGTTCTGGCAGTCAGTTCTTTATAAACTTGAAACTCCTTAGTCTTAGTTCTTCAAATCACCCAGAACATGATGGGCAGACAGAACGTATCAACCAAACGATGGAAGATATGCTCAGAGCATATGTCTCTCATCGACAGTCCGATTGGAAAAAGTATGTCCCAATGGTTGAGTTCGCGTACAATAGTGTGACTGCCATCGGATTTAGTCCGCTTTCAGGCATGTTCGCCAATTTTTGTCAGACTCAATGGTCTCAAGGTGCAAGTTGTAGTGGATTTCCTACAAGATATGCAAGAAATGCTGGAAGTGGTCTTCCAGCATTAAAATTGCTCAAGATAGAGCTCAGTTCTATGCTCGTGGTCGCTTATCTTGAGAATTTGAGGTAGGAACTTGGGTATATCTTAAAATCCCTAAGGATTCTAAGGTATTGCGGACGGGGAAATGTCATAAGCTATCTCCACAATATAGCAGTCCATATAAGATTGTAAATATAATCAACCGGGTCGTTTATCAGCTAGATCTTTTGATTAGATCATCTTGTTTTCCATGTAAGGCGTTTAAATGAGTGACTTAGTCGGAGGGATTCCCTAATTCCGGAAGATGAACTAGTTGAATTGGAGGATCTAACTACCTTTGTACCAACAATGCCAGAGAAGGTTGTCGACGTGCGACGCCAACTGAGAAATGGTTTGGTTTTTGAATTTCTGGTACGTTGGAAAGGCAAGTCAAATTAGGAGGACATATGGGAGAGGGAAGACTACTTACAGCTGAACTTCCCTGATTTGTTCCCTTTAGGAGGAGGCTCTTAAAGTGGGAGGGGTTACATACCCATAAGGGTACGTAACAAAATACTTGAGGTAACGGTCTCATTCTATGGGATAGAACGCTATTTTGGAGCTAAAGGTCAATTTGGTGCCATGTATCAATGTTCTGTTGGCGCAAGGTGACACCTCGTTATGGACCCACGTTAGTGTGCAAAACAGACACGTGTCATTGGTCAGGTGTGACCCCTTTGGTCATAGATGACCCCACCTAGTCTATGTATAGAGGTGGATCTCCAAGAGCTTATTATGTATTTTCTCCTAGAGAATGAGGAGCTCTTCCACTTGTGGTTAGGTTAGAACGATAATCTAGGCCTCAGGATGTAGGTAGGTGAGGGTCGAGGGTAAGGTACGGTGGTATGTGATATCGTGGCTTATCAAAGATCCGAACTTGCTTGACGGTGGTCTATGGCTCCAGTGCACAGGTTCGTCACTTGATTTTGTCTTAGCAATGATCGGTTTCGACGATGGATTTTCTAACAACATCCCAATCCTCAATTAGTGTGCACTAGGATCATTGGGTGCATCATCAAGGTATCGAACTTGGCCACCTTTATAAATCACACATCATCCCATAGTCTTCATGTCTTGGAAAGCTTTGTGACGTTCCTCAACTTGAATGTGAGTCAAGTCATCATCCATAAAGATATGTGACCCTTTTAGCTTGGCCCGTTGACACAATACATTTCTACTTTGTTCTGATTCTTGAAGCAGACGATGTGTATTATTAGTTCTCAAAGCTTTTACGAAGCCTTGGGTATGTCATGTGCCAATCTTAGGCAAAACTTCACCAAATTAGGCAAAGTAAGGTTCCATTATTAATGAATGGAGATCATTCAAAGGATAGGGGCCTGACTCTAGAGCATGATCATAGCTCTCATGTGATTTTAGGCACATGAACCACTTACCATTCAAGAAAGCTCTCAAAGAGAAGCTTCAAGAACACAAGAGAAAACATAGAGTTCAAAATTATGAAAATGAATAATAGCCTCCAAATTTGGCACGACCTCGGCTATTTATAGTGGTCATTTGTAATTCTATTACAAGTTTGGGGCCTTATTTGGCTAAATTGGGCCTTACAACCATTATTACAATTCTGCTATTCACAAATATAGCGAGGTTGTTCGAGCCACTTTATTCATTGTCCTATTACTTGTTCTAATCTAATTTAGCTCCATGGCTATATTTGGCTAGCAAGCTCATGGGCTAATTACATGCAACACACGACACTCCCCTTACTTTAAGCATTTTTGCTCTCAAAAATGAAGGTCGTGTAGTCCTTTGTTGAGTGCCATGTTTCGTAAATCCTTTGTCGGAAGTCAAGAAATATTTGGGCCACCTTAAGTGAGAAACATATTTCTCTATATTATTCTCATAAATGGCCATCTTTTGTTCGTCAGATTTCACTGCCTCAGGTTCAATTTTTAGCTTGTTGTTGTAGAACAAGGTTGCAACGGAATTTCTTTGGAAAACCTTTGATCTACAAACATGATCCCATAGATTCGATAAGCTCACTGAAGAAGAGATTGATGAAACACAGGAAAGCCTCAAGTTGCATTAGTTCTGCATGGGTTGACAGGTTCCAAGCAAGAGGACATTTGATAGTCTTCTTCCTCAGTATCTCCCTTGATTGGACAGGCTATCCAATTCCAGATGCATCTTTTCTTGTCCCTGCATCCGGTTTTGTTGCCTTATGCATTGCTCCTTGATGAAGGATAGCGGTATCCTTTTGTAACTCCAAAGCATTGATTAAAGTAATGGTTTTTTCCAAGTTAATTGATTGAGCATTGGAGTTTCCTCTTGCCGAATCATTTTGAGCAATATTGGTAGCATTATCTCGCTGAAGATGGATGGCCATACATCCATTGATTTCCTCTAAGAGTGAAGCGATGGGTATAGTTCCTGATAAATCAAAATAGTAATGCTCCAAATCGAATGATTCATTGTCCAATGGCTTGGGTATAGTTCCTGATAAACCAAAATAGTAATGCTCTAAATCGAATGATTCATTGTCCAAATTTGGCCACATTCTAGTCATTTCCAACTCATCATTCTGCTCAAAGAGAGCGTCATTATGTTGGAATATGAACAACTCATATTCATTCCGTTGTAAGCAGTGATTATCCTCAGTTTGACTCCCAAAGATAAATTTGTCATATATACAATGATAGTCGATCATATCATTAAGCCCTGAAACTCTCGGATCAGTAATCTCAAAGGATATATCATGAGCCACTTGCCGTTGATGTTGGGATTCAATTGGACGATTGGGAGACGCATGTTGTGATTCCTTAATTCCTTTTTATCCTCTAAAATACTTTTGTTCAAATCAACACTTTGGTGGGCTTGGAATTGGCATATTGATAGTTCTGGGGAGTTTTGCTGATGGAGAGTTGAACACACTGGTGTAGGAACTTCTTCCTGCTGAGACTCCAATTTGGTCCGTAGTTGCATCTTTTGTTGTCTTATCCTTAGATCTCGAATTAACGCCTTTTGCATTACATCTGTCAAAGTTGGATTTACTTGGAGTACTTTATCCAAATGTTGACGGATGTGATCTTGAAGACCACGCACATAGTGTTGGATAGATAGCTCTTCATTAAGCCACAACAGAACCTCGCATTATATGCTTTCATTGAACCAGTTTGTTCCAGCATATACCAAGAGTCCATATAATAATCTATGAATATTTCTGCACAAAACTCCTTGAAATCATCCCATGACTTGGGTTCATACTTTGGATGACGTAACACTACTTGCCACCAATCATAGGCTTTTCCTCGAAAGTAGGATGCGGCTATGGAAATTTTGGCCTGATCAGCGATAGAATGTAGTCGAAGATTTTCATCGACAATAGATAACCAATCATCAATATGTACTGAACTCATTTCTCCCTCAAAGGTTGGTATGTTCTCAAAAGGAACATCGTCAGGATTTCGTTGAATATTGATCCGTTGGTGTTGATTTGCCTTTGACGAACTGCTCTCACCATTGTAACAGGAACTAGGAATGGTCACTGTGCTCCCATAGCTAGCACTGTCTCTAGTCTGTAACCCAGTAATTCCAACAATTGATTTAAAAGCCATAGAGGAAGCATCTTCTGTTTGCGTGGATGTACCGTTGAATGCCATTGTACAAACAGAAAATTGGTATTCAGAATTATATTCTTCAACTTCGGATTGTTTGGAACCAGCTTCGTTATCATCATTGTCGTCCACAGGAAAGTGTTCCCCGGGGGGAACATTTCCACCACTGCATCACAGGCACGTTCCCAACACCATTTGCGTACAGACATCATGTTGCAGTGTCACTGAAAACGTGTTTTCAATGAGACTAGGGATAGTGAGCTCCATTGCAGTCCTCTTACAGCTTACAAATTAGCAATTCATAAAATGGGCAACATTGATTGGGCTTATATGTTAAGCATGTTCGTACGTGATCTCCTTTTACCATATTTTTCTTCTGGCTATGCATGATGGAGTGCATTTTAGTGCTAGTGAACCACAGTAGATTATCATTACAAATCGCTTAGGTTAAGAAATATGTAAGCAACCATTAATTTTCATAACAGATCTTGGATGAGATGTTCGGAAGTTGTGTGTGTTAATGCATGTTATTTGTCTTCATAACGTGTTTTTAATCTGATGGTTGCTGGCATAGCAGTTTTACTCTGAAGATTCTTGTGAATGTTCTTGTATATGGCTATTAGTTAGTAATGAGTTTTGAATTTGAAAGTATCCATTGCATGTCTTCAATGTTGTACAAATGGTGAACCAGAGGTTTTGTGATATATATGTATTGTGAACCAGAGGTTTTGCAGTGTATGGGTCTAGAAGAATTTACCTTAGTTCAGATACTCGGTACCTACATGTGGGAGTACAGAACATAAAGTACTACCTTACACATACTGAAGTTCCCTTGGCAATGCAGGTGATTTTAATGTCAGAAAGATACAGCGGAGTGGCTAACGCCTCTTTCGAAATTATTCTTGCAAGGCCTGCCTTGTTTTTTGATCATGATGCCATTCTTCAAGCATGCTCAGGTTAGAATCTTTTTCGTTTTTCATAATTTGAAAAGCTACATCTCTTGGCTGGTAATGCCAGTGTTAGGGACTGAAGGACAGTGAGCATGAATTATAGCTTTGGAAGGTCTCTAGTATTGCAGCATCTAAAACAGTGCAAAGATTGGAACATCAGAGAGAAAGTGAAATGAAAAAAGACAATCTTAAGAACAGAAGCTTTTGACACCATTTATTTTTGAGGCACTTGTTTTCTACTAAGCAGCAGTAATATACATGTCAAGGACATACTTGATAGTTACCATGAAAGCTAGAAATTTTCTTTATGTATGTAATATTTGTGAACAGACTATCCACATAGTACTTGTTTGATGTAGAATTTTGTAGTTTAAGGATATTGACTAGAGTGTTCCTGAAATTTTCTTTTCATCAATCAGGAATTCAAGAGCATGCGGAAGGTGTTGAAATAGTCCTATTATCTCGAGATCCTGCTATTCTCAGAACTGAACTGGCTGCAAACAATAACAAGGTAATTTATCAATCTTTTTGTCATTATTGGTCCCTCTTTTTTTTGGTGAGGATATTGAGTTATGGTGACATGATGGTGTTTGACTGATCAATTCTCATGAATTTTTCATGGAAGATGAATCCATATACCATCAAGTGTTAGATACAATGTAAAGTATTCTGCTGAATTAACATAAGAATCAAGTCTACTATTCAACACTCAGCTATCTTTCCTCAGACACATCCATATCATTTTTTTATATCCTGTGGATGCCATCTTCTAGCAAGAAGACATTGTCAACTTTGGAGCCACATTATCAGGAATTTTTGAGCTTGTGATGTTCAAATGGTGGCTGTTAGTCTTTGACCTTATTTACTTTGCAGGTGCCAAGTACTCATTTTACAAAAGTGTAAGGACTGTTCCTAAAAACAGGAAAACAAAACTGGCAAGTTGCCAGGAAAAAGTTGTTTCACAAAATGCCATCTAGAAGTCTTTCCTAGATCAGTTACATCGCTAATACTTCATCACAATCTCTTTGAGCTTTCAGCTTTGTGCTTTGAGCTTAGGCTTTTCATTATTTGTAGTTCTCACATTATGCTAGCCTAATTGAAATAAATCCCATCCTCTTATTCTCATTCTGATAAAAAAAAATCAAATGATTGTCCAAGAAATCTACTTTTTTCAAATGGATTTTCAATTGCACTATCTTTCGTTGACTGTTAGCAGTTTTCAGTAACGTGGATGGTTCACGAAGGACAATGTAAGGACATTGTCAACTGGGGCCTCCTTAAAAAATTTTGGATCTCTGAGACGTGCGTTTACATTAAGGACTAAAATTTTCCAGTTAGTCGATAGGTTGAGTCCCCAGACAGGTCAACAGTCTTTATCATACCCTGTTGAGGAACTCTGTCAGTTTGAGTCATAGTTGCACCACGATTCGGAATCGCGGTTCAGAATCGCGGTCAGAATCGTTTTTTTATTTTGAATTTTTTTTAGGCAATATGGGTATCAGATGAAAGCTCCGATTAAGAGCATTATTACTGTGTAGTTTGCCGATGGTTTCGGGTGAAGGATGGTCCAGTTTAGGTGCATCAATCCTATTATAATTGACAACAAAATTTAGTGTAGACTGGATAAAGCAAGTACATATGGCTATCCAACCATGCACCTTGGAGAAGGGCTTCAATGGCGATCTAGAATAGACTCTGGATGACTGATCTACACAATAACAGAATGCTCCAACTACTAATGAATGCCTCACAATGTGGTAGTTATATAGTAACGATCACCATCTAAGAGAGCAAACAATCAAAGGACCAAGGGGATGCGAAATATCAAAAAGTGTGTTTTCGCTCAGGGAGTTGGAAGGCCAAATCATGAAGAGGCCTTACCCCGGACCCTGCCGTTGGGAGGCATTACCCCCTAAACCCCCCACCAATGGGCTACCGCCCCTCAGACTCCCTGTTTCTCAGGGGGCTACCGCCCCCCGAACCCCCTGGGACTTCTTGCTATATAGGCACTGTAATCTAGCCATCTCCTAACCATCATGGTCTCACAGTAGACCCCATACTAACAACCGTGCTCAATAATGGCTTCTCCTCATAACGGGGGCCTTACAGATTTGAGCTCACGGTTAACTAGTGACTACTAAACTGAGAGGTGCATTATTTAGTTATGTCTAACAAATCCATGTTGGGTTCTGTCAAGGACTTTTATCTGTTTGTGCCCTATCTACTGCACTTATGGGAGGCAAAACGTTGGTTTGACCATTGCTCCCCTAAAAAAAATTCAGCCATAAGCTATTTTTCCAAAAAACAATTTTTTTTTTTTTTTTTTACGATTCTAGGTTCAGAATTGCGATTGGCGAATCGCGGACCCAGCGAATCGCGATTCGCTGCAACTATGGTTTGAGAGTCTTGAGTTCTTTGTGGGGAGCTTCAGTGGCATGGTTCATTTGTAGGAGGGCAATGCGAAGAAGTCCAAAAATGTTAGCTGTTCTGTCTTTCAAGGGGAGTTCAAAGCTGAGTTGCAGCGGATCACGATCTGCTGCAAAAACGTTTCGGATCGTGCGATCCGGAACGTCAGCGATCCGTGACCCCAGATCGCAATTTTTTATTTTTTGATTTTTTTGTGGATAAAGGAGTAATGGCCAAAATTTTTTTTTTTTTTGAGTTTAATACTAACTAAACTGTAATTGAATGGTGGGCATGCTTTTCCAATAGATATCAAAAATAAGTTTTGAAATGGTGTTCTGATGCCAATGGTTTGCAAATCTACTGATTCCGTTTTCTGTTAGAAAACGATAGAAAGAGTTAGAAGGAGCCTTCCTTGGATTGGTGGGAATTGTATACTTCTTGTGGAATAGCTGAAACCATCTATTGATGTCCAAATTTCTGAAACCATATGAAAATGTAGCCAGTTTTCTTAAACCATCTACTGATGTCCAGATTTCTAATGAATGTTACCTGCAGCCATCTGAAACCAAGCAACAGATCTGCATAACAATTGCTTTTTTGATATGCTTTCACATGATACCCATATTGGCAACTATAAAAAAAAAAAAAAAAAAAAAAAAATTTGCTTTCTGGGAAACCCTAATGGGAAATCCCGGATTGCATTCCAGATCGCGGACTGCAACTTTGGTTCAAAGTGGGCACTGTGCTTCTAAAAAGCTACCCCATCAGCTTCAAATGCATGCTGGGTTTGTAGTAAGCTGAATCATAAATTACAAGTGGGTGTTGGACTTCTACGACATCAAAAATTCGCCTTTTGTTTGGCACTACAGTTTTTGGGGGTTTTCCAAGTCGGAGGCTACTACATTGAAAATAACATTGTGTAGGAGCTCCACAGACACATCAAAAATACAACTGAATATCACAAAAGACCCAAGCCAGTAGAAAGGTGGTTTCCATAATTGTAGCCTCTGTCCACAACGCTCATGAAGTGACAGTATTATTTGAAAACCCTAACATTTGTCAAGATATCTACTCTTCATTGTCAGCCTTTGAAGAAACTAAGTCGCTATTTGTTGATGAGAAAGCAAAGACTGGGCCTCTCTCCAAAGTGGACGTCCTCTCTCTCTCTCTCTCTCTCTCTCTCTCTCTCTCTCTCTCTCTCTCTCTCTCTCTCTCTCACACACACACACACACACACACACACAGTCTATTATCTCTATTTCTCCTCCCCCGAACCCTAATCTCAGAGAAACCCTAACTAGTCACGCTTTTCATCTTGAAGGTCACGCTTTTCATCAAAATGACATTACTTTTATGGGATAAATTGAAAGACACGTGTCCATCAAACACACCTCGCTGGTCAAAACCCTAATCACACTTGGACCAATGAAAATCTCTAAAACGCGTTTTCTCCATACAGCCCCCCCCCCCCCCCCCCCTCTCTCTCTCTCTCTCTCTCTCTCTCTCTCTCTTCTTGGAGGAAGCCCCCCCCCCCTCTCTTTTTCTTTTGTCACTTGCTCCTCTACTCCTCCCTCACCCAACCCTCTCCCCCAACACCCCTGCGCTACGCTGCAGCAGCCCACTTCTCTTGTTGTTGCTGCACAGTAGAGCGCCCCCCCCCCCCCCCCCCCCTCCAAACAATTTCATTTCCTTCCTCCCTCAAAACTCTATCCCTTATCCTAGTTCGAGAGAACCCTACACACCTTCTGAAGCTGTTGAATCATATGTTGCTTGAATATGAGTGTTTTGCTACCAATGTTTAAATACCCGGTTCGAACCGTGTTTGAATTGCCAAGCTAGGTTTGAACTGTCGAACCGGTTTTAGGGATTTTTGTATTTTATTGAAATTTGACTCTTTTTGAGGATAAGTCATGATTCACATTACATAAATTTAGTAATAACTTAGTATCAAGCTAATGTTCAATGAATCGTGATTTACATTCATAAGGGACAATTGAAAGAAATTAGAGTGATTAATCAAATAGTTTGAGCTTCAATTCTCAAACCTTGAACTTCTGGCTTCAAACAAGTTACAATTCACAACGACATTCAAATTCCATAATACATATTCCAAAATGCAAATTTCAAAATAATGAATTCAAATAGATTATAGGACTCAGGAGAGCCACCTTTGGGCATCAAAGGATGGGCCTCCTCCGAGTCATGAGGAGGTAGGGCAGGGGGCATGTAGGAGGTCTCATAAATATCTCTGGTGCCTTTGTGCAACCTGCAATGTCATGTCCTTGTAAGCGTAGCAGCTGTGCCTTTATCTGAGCAGGGCCACCTATGTATCTAACACCGCAATACCTATGATGATTCATCAAACACATTGCACAAAATAGGTCAAGACTCAAGGTTCAAGATCGGATAGTCAAGAGTCAAGACTCAAGCCTCAGTAGGGACCTCCTCTCACTAACAATTGTACTATGTACTATCATCTATGTAGTTTGTTGAATGTTCAATGTTGACAACAACAACTTATAGGTGATAGAAAGTTGGAACCGACTATTACTGTTTACGATTTAAACTTTACCTGTAGGTCCACCCTTTGTGCTCGATGTGGCATAGTTTACTCCGATTGTCACATGATCCCATGCGGGATCCCTAACCTTTGACATCGTAGGCTAGTCCTAATTCCTATCACTAATTACCTATTAGTTATTACCTATATTTAATATAATCTATTATCTTTCAAAATTCACTCCCCAACCTTGAACCTACTTACTACTTACTAAGTTCTAACTTATAATTTCTAACACACTCCCTCCTCTTAAGTTTCAACTCTAAACTTTCTTGAATGATGGGTCAAGCCTCACACTCCTAAATTCTAATTAGTGATGAAATCATGAATGCCTCTAAGATCTCTCCTTCTCCCTCACACTCACACTCTCTCTCCTACATACACACTCAGTCTCCCTCAAGACTCATTCCTACCAGATTCCAATGATGATTGATCATTTTTATCAATGCTCCTCTCAAGAATGGCAAAATCTACACTAAATGGCAAAAAGCCCCCTCTCCTCAAAGCTCTTCTCTCACTACCCGCTCCTCTTCTCTCACTCCCTCTCCTCTTCTCCCCTCTTCTCTCCTCTTCTCTCCTCTCCAAAAACCTGTTTTGGAGACCCTCGAGCCCGGCTTCAAATAAGAAATTTATTTCAGCAGACAGCGGTTCAAACTGATTCGAGCAAACATTGTTTACTACAAGATTTTCAAGGATTGTAAGCAGAGTTACACCTGGTCGAGCTCGAAATCTCCCACCTCAAAGAAGCCAACAAGTTGCAAATGGAAGTTGATATGTTGAAGCAAGTGCAACCTATTCTTGCTACGCCGGGAACCGTCAAGTTGACTGAAAGAGTTGGAAGTCAAATTCGAGTAGCAAAAAGACAAAACCATGTCTTGGGAAACCGTTCTCACTAACGGAAGTAAGCCCACCACACCTATCTCCTTGGTCCTTTAACCACCCTTTTGGAAGAAGGCTTCGAGAAGGTAAAGCTCTTGATATTAGAGTTCTTGGCATTGTGGGTGCTCAATAATGCTATTGAAGAAGCCATAACAGTGATGGCATGGATAGGGCATGGCATGTAGAAAGTGACAACACCACTTTGGTCATTCGCTTTACTTCATTTATTAGTCGTAGAGATGCTCTATGAAAAAGGGCTAAATTGAAAGACACATGGATTTTATTTAGTTTGGATGATGACCTCACCTTTATACAAGTGACAGAACGACGTCAAGCGTTCCAGGAAGCCAAGACATTTGATCGGTACCGAGATGGTCAAATTTGCTATCTTGATAGAGCTTCTGGCAACTCTCACCAATAGGGAGTTGGGGTCCCCGGGCATCAGTGCATCCCAGGGCCCTGTCCACACTAGCGATGTATCAGAGTTGGAATTGCAATGGTATACACTGGAGATCTTACACCTTTCATTACAGGATGAGAAATGTTTTTCTATTGAGACCAAAGTTGCACATTGCGTTCCAGGACCATATGAGGAGATGTTCAGATTTTATTTTGAGAACATAGCTGTTGCTAGCCTTGAATGATTGCAACTTAGTTCCCTAGGGCGTTGAACCTGATGTCTAATTTTCTTCAAAATATGTTTTTAATTCCTAGCATAAATACCAAAAATGTAGGACAGATCTGAGAGGATTCTCAATTCTCTGTTGGTGTTGAGAATTATCATGTACTCCTTTCCCATCCACAGCAACTTCAATGAGTTTTTTAGGGGACTTTGAGCTCAGTATTGCGATGTTATGAATCTGGACATATTTGGAGACATTGCATTTCTTGCACAGATTGGGGTGTTGTTACCTTCTTTATCATTGGTGTTTGTAGCCAGAACCTTTGCATCAATTTTTGGACACATGTAAACAGCCTTCAAGCTCTTATTGAATCGTTTTGACTGGCATCTCTCTGTCAAAGTTTGGCAGATTCTGGCTGCTAGTCAGTAATAAGTATACTTCTCAACCCTAGTGCTTATGAGTTTTTTTTAATCTAGCTCTTATCATTATTCTAAGGCACGAATCAGAGTGATCGTAATTTGAAGGTCAAGAATTTGGTAGCTTATTTGCAAGAATAGTAATTATTCAGCATGGTGAACAGTAATAAGCTATGTCTGAGCAAGAAGAAGATTTCGCCAGAAAAGTTGTAGGTTTTTCCCACTTCACAGTTACTTGTTCAACCAATCTAGTCTATGCAGTTTAGAGAGTTCTTAGAGCTTACATTGCCTTTCTGATTTTACCTTGCAAACGGTTAACAGTTGGCAAGAAACCAGAGTATGCCTCGTCTACGTGGTTTCAAGGAAAAAAGTACAAACATCTACTTATGCCATTGGATGCAACGAGTTAGAGACACATTCTAAGGTGCACACATTTTGAGATGCATTGACAGGCTGATATACACGATCAAATTTAGCAACCATATATATGGGATACAAAAATTAGACTTGCTGCAGAGTGTAGCCAAACATAGATCAACGTATTTTAGGATTTCTATTTTTGGTAGCCTTAGTGGGGTACTTCACCGTGGTACGTCAGAGCAGATCCTGTCTTTTCCCACTACTTTGCAGCACAAGTTTGGTGATCTTTGGTAAAAGTATGCAAGATCTCCCATAAATAATCACTATTTAAAGCATCACTATTTTCTGAAAGAGATGGCTGAAATTTGGACACATGATTGTGTGCAACTGCCATAAATCACCCTACTTGCCCCATGCCCTTTCTTGTGTAGTGCTTCTTGGTTTCCAAGGGGAGGCTCGAACTTGGGACTAGTGAAACCTTGGATGCCAAGCTAACCAACTCAACCAACCCCGTGCCCTGTGCCCTTTCTTATGTAGTGACATTGGCCTCTTATCAATGGTTTTTTGGACTTTCAGACACTCTGGCTACTATTTTATCACAAATAGCAGACTGCCCAACCTTCAATATCATTAAGGACATTGTTTTGCATTAGTTGGGAAGATTTTAGGGCATTGGCATTATTTGCTATTAGAATTTCCAAAGCATATGATTCACAACAAGAGCCCAATGATATGATTTAGGTGGGCGGTAATCTAGTAAATACTCATATGATCATGTTGCAAGTGTGTTGAGCATGATATCACCATCAAGAAAGTAATTTATCATTTCAATTTTTAGAGTTTTGGGAGCTTCCTGTGATCCTCGAGGTTCCTTTCTCTCTCTCTCTCTCTCTCTCTCTCTCTCTCTCTCTCTCTCTCTCTCTCTCTCTCTCTCGCTCTCTCTCTCAATGCTGAATCGTTGGCCTCCCACCAAGGACACATCTTAGACCAGCAATCTCCACCAATGATGTATCTGTAAGCAGCTGCAATACCACCAAATTTTTATTAGAAACTCTTAAAAATGTTGTTACTAGAATTCCAACCTGAGTCACGGATTTAGCAATGCTTTAGTTAGGCTACACCGCCAGCACACACTTTGTTCTAACTTCTTACAATTTTTGAAAAATTAATTAATCTAAACTGGAGTTTCTGGCAACCCTCACCCAGCACATACGACCGTGTACCTAATTATGGTGCTACAAAGTTCAGGATGATGATGGTAGGGCTGGTTGCAGCTTCACTGTGTGCCACCATATCCCCTTTCACCACCTTTGGAAGGGTGCATTACTTATCTAGAGGCTTAGAGCCTTCACATAGCAGTCTAGTGTCAGCAGTTCTTTTGTGAGCCTTCACCATATCAATTTGACAACTTGCTTTTACTTTGTAATATCGATATTACGGTATGCGCTGTGAATGGTTTATAATTTCTAGTGTGGTTATTGAGGAATTTTTTTAAAAAGGTAAGTAATGCAAACAAATGTTCCTATCCTAAGAGCAAACAAACTGTATATTGCAGCTTGAAGTAGCCATTGACAGTATTGGTCAATATGACGTGGTTTATGGGCAACATTTCTATCTATCTGTAGGAGAGCATTATCTACATACAAAGGCTTGACAACTTAAAGGTTTGTTTCACTTTATATTTAACAGTTAATGCACTCAATTTTCTCTTTCATCCAAGCTTCTTATGACACTAGTTACAGCAAATGACTGTCTATATGATATTGCAGAGACATTGTGAGGTGATTTATAGCCACCATTTGTATTGATCAGTAAAAGAGCACCATGTATATCATGGTGTGATTATGGCAAGCTATGGAGCCCATTATCCTACAATAGTATTTTCAAAATCAACTCTATTCATGATACTGTACATACCAAATTTGATGATGTGGGCGAAGTCCGAGAAGATTGTTGAGGAACATAGGTTAAATTTTTTGTCATGATGCTTCCATTTTGACCAGTGTTTTGGTGATTAAGAAGACATGGTTGCTACCTCGTGAATAGCAATCTATGATTACACTGAGCCATAGGTCATCTGTCCTCAGGGAACTTTGGGGACCTTCAAACGAACTTTTATCATTTTTATAGCACATTCTTGGATTACTACTGACAAACTTTTGCACTTAGTTATCAGCGGCAGCAAATATTCACTTTGAAGAGATTCTTTTTCTGGTAATATGCAACTGGCCATTTTGAGGTCAGAGTGAATTTCACCAAAGGTTCTTTATGATTTTCATTTGATTTACCTTTTTAGAGTGGTCTTCTTGTAAAGTCATGGTATATGGAGTTGTGTTGCAAGAATTCAAGAAACCCATGTGTGTGTGTGTGTGTGTGTGTGTGTGTGTGTGTGTGTGTGAGAGAGAGAGAGAGAGAGAGAGAGAGAGAGAGAGAGAGAGAGAGAGAGAGAGAGAGAAAGAACGAAAGCTTTATTAATGTCTCTGTCGTGCCAAAAGGCATATAAGACAGATAAAAGTACATGTCAAGTATGTGGAATCTGTGGGAGCGCATATAACATCTCCAAAGACTATGCATAAGAAAGAGCAACGTAACTAAATACTATAAACTGAAGCCAGTAAGTAGGAGCATAGGAAAAGCTGATGTAGAGCATATCATCCCGCATTGCTGCTGAAAAAGGATGTGATACGAGCTGCAACATGAGATCGTACTGGTCGTCTAGAAGGGCAGAAGACGTGTGCACTCGTGATAGGACGAGTAGTGCGAGTTGCATAGAAGGAGGTAATCTGAGCCTGAGTGCTGGGATGTGTCTGATGATGAGCTGACTGGTACATATTATGTCGTAGCAAGAACATCTCCTGTATGATAAGTGCAACACAGCGAGGGTCCTCATATGCTACAAGTGATCGAAGTATAGTGGGCATGTCTCGATATAGGCAGTGGTATCTCCCTCTAATCTCATAATATATAGGGCAACTGAAGATGAAGTGCTCCTCAGACTCCACCTCATGCAAGGAACATAGTTGACATAATATCTCCTCCCTCGGGGTGCCGTGGAATCTCCTAGTCTCGATAGCCACCTGATGTGATGATACTCTGAGTTGACCCAATGTGAATTGGAGAATGTTGAATATCCTGAGGTCAGATATCGAGGTAGGACTGGAAAACCAGTGGTGTGTCCACAAGTCGTTTTCCTTCAAAGTCATCATAGGCACGTTTTTTACGACGGAGTGTACGATTATATGATTGACGTGAGGAGCGTAGGAGATGGGGGGAATGGAAACGAGCATGAGTGACAGCTTGGTGGCCAATAGCAAAGGAAAGGAACAAATGATCAGAGAGAGTAGTGGGGGAAATATGAAAACTGTGAATGAGGGGAGTACAGGATGGTGACCCCATGAGGTAATCCACAACACTATGACCGCCGCTGTGAGGGTTACAAGTGTAGCTGCCAGAATCAGGCCAGTAAGATAGGTCATTATAGATGGCTAACTCATGTGCGTCACCGAACTACAATAAATGCTCACCATATGCTATAATAGGTCCTGGTCTATCCTTAGAGATCCTGGTGACTCCCATATTGTCATTGTCAAGGGCATGAACTCGAAGTTGGTGTGTAGTGTCATGAAACTTAATCTGTCGTGAAGCGGTTCTGGCATTAAAATCTCCTGTGAGGAAAATATACCTTGCTCTGCAAATCGGATGAGGAACACTCTGGAGGAAAATAGCATGCTACAATGAAGATGTCCCTGTCCAAACCGATATCCCGTCCAGTAAAGAGAGAGAGAGAGAGAGAGAGAGAGAGAGAGAGAGAGAGAGAGAGAGAGAGAGAGAGAGAGAGAGAGAGAGAGAGAGAGAGAGAGAGAGAGAGAGAGAGAGAGACACACACACACACACACACACACACTTTTATTAACATCTGTCGAGACAAAAAGCAGTTTAAAGGACCAGAATCCAATGCCTATCTAAATCCAACACTATTTTACTAAGCAACTATCAAATAATTCAGTGCTATTTTCTTATGTTTGTGAGCTTTGATGATGCATCTTCCAAGAGTGCTTCGTTGAGGAACTCGTGGAGATCTCCAGTTTTGCATAAGCAAGTCCTTGAATTCTTCTCGATGGGAAATAAACTCTTGCAAAGATTGTGCCACTTATTTTTCAATTTTCCTTTATTGGATATGAGGTAACCCCTCGGTCCCCTATCAACTAAGGTCCTTTCCACCGTCCTTACTTGGATTACAGTTCGTGTGAGTTTGTGTGAATCTTTGACATTTCTTGTTCTCTTTATTGGAATATATGCTTTAATATTGTGTTGCACAAAAACCCATAGTAAATTTATTTGATTTTGTAGTATCACATTTTTGTTATGAGTGTCTCCTTACAAATTTCTTTTTGAAACTTTCTTTGAAAAAATCTTTCAGTTTTTTAAATGCTTTGCACCACACATTACCAATTGGAATATTCTAACCACTGCCATTCTCTACTAGAGGTGGCTGTTGGCAGCGTTGCATGGTGATTGTGTCAAACATCCATGGTTACAACTTCAATATTTTCAAATGTGAGTGTAATACCATGAATTTCGCTACATTTTTACATCCATCTACTCTCGAAATCTTATTTGACCAGTGCAAAATGTCCATGGAAAAAATAAAAAATTAGATGTAATTTGGAAATCTATTGAAATAGATACATGATGCCTACTTGTATAGGCAACTAACCTAATCAAATTTTGAGGCATTATCTGTAGTTCTTCCTCAACTAGTGAGCATGGGTTTGACACATACTTTTGTGTTATCTTATTATAGTCACAACGAAAGTGAGGGTGCTTAGTATTCAATTTTCAAAGATATGGCTATGACCATCTCCAAAGATGACATGTGCTTGTCGCCATCTCCATCTCCATGGACGAACATGTACTTGTCGCCATTTTTAAATGTCATATTTATATATTTAGATGAGTTCTTCTTTTGTATATTTGATTCTATTTTACATTTTGGAACTCATTTGTTATTGTTATCGTATCATTTCAATTTTATTGATGACTAAGCTTTATCATTTTCATGTGGATCTTCCACCAGAGTATGGTCTACTTAGAACAAGAAATTCAAAAGAATCAAAATCGGCTTTTGATATGATTCATTATAGAGAGAAAAAGCTAAAGCATTTGGATTTCTTTAAGAGGACATTAAAAAAGAGAGATTTGTGCATTGAAGTAATTACTAATTTGTTTGTCTTGAAACTGTTTTTAAATTTCTTGATTAATGCAATCAATAGTTCTATTAGTTATTTATTTTTACGTACTTGGATGAGTTTTAGCAATGTGTTGCAATCAATGCAATGTGTACAGATTTTCAATTAACAATTTTGTAAAAACAATTTGCATTGGTTGTTGAAGATCATTTGATTGATGAAATTTCTATTGGGATGTCATTAGGTTCTACTTTGACTTTTAAGTTGTTGAAAGCAATGTCGAACAATAATAGAATGAAAAAAATTAAGGCTTAAATTGTTGAAAACATTATAAATGGAGTTGGAAAAATACTCAACATTACATTAATTCAAAGTGCATGTGATTTTTTTAGTATCAGTAGCAAAGTATATGCCACATTGTTTAAAATGATAAAGTAATTTGCACAAGTATAAAAAAGTTTTCAATTTTACGACCGTCTCATCTTAAAATAAAAAGAGACATGTTAAACCAAGAGACATGCAAAAGATAGTGAGTAGTCGATTTCATATCAATGTAGTATATTGCTCAAAGAAGATTTTTTTACCTAGTGTCAATCTCAACAATTTGTTTTTTGATTACCAGTTGCTAACATTCATAATAGAATTTTTTAGTATTACAAATGAGAATCTGAATACCAAGTTGATAGTTGTTCTAAAGATAGATGAACCTAAAATTATGGAAGGACAAAAAATTGGAGAGAGTTAGGTTACAGTCATGAATGGAGCACTTTCAAATTTAAAACATTTGAAGGATTTCAATTGTAGTGTTCAATCAGAGAATGATGTTTGGTAGTTGACCATTTTTCGGGTATAATTAATTTTTTGTAAGCACCATATAAATAATATTCTCTATGTTAATATTATGTTTATTTTCTTTTGTGTGTGTTTCTTCTATATGTGCATTGGTGTTGGGATTGGCAATTTCAACATAGAGTGGCATTTGGCTAGAGATTTAAAGACATTAAATGTATGTTTAATGTTTTTCATGGAGCTAATTCAAAACATGAAGACAACAAAAGACATGAGGAGTATAGGAGTATCAAGGGATGAAGAATATTTGAATCTAGTACTGTCGATTCCTATTTATAATGTTCATATTTGTACACTACATGTAGATGTGCATATAATAGAAAACATTATATATTTTCATATATTGTTTGCATGGAATGAGTTTTGACAATCTGCGAGTAAATTTTTTGCGAGTTTTGTGAGTTTCATTCTATCCACGGTTCATCGATTATGTAGCACATGGCATGCCATGTAATATTATTTGCATGTCTACAAGAATATGCTAACTAGATGCAAATTTTCAATGGATTTCAATGTGAGACAACTTTGGAAGGAACTATATTTGTCTCCACTCTTTACTATGATAATTCTCTCAATGTCTCTTGATAGGTGTCATGACAATCTCTAACACATCTTCCTTCTATGGTATTCAGTCCATTTTCCTTTTTCTACTTTTTAATATAATTGGCTTTTCATTTTCCAATAGCACAAAAGGCTTGGACACCATAGTTTGAGCCACTGTATCATGTGAATCATTCACAACCCATTCAACTTTCTCATGTAAAACAAATTATATAGTCTATGTTGTAATGGGAGTGTACCAAATTGTGCTCTATGTGACAATTTAGATATCAAACCATCATTGTCGGGAACAATATCTACTTTTAAGGTATTACATCATATTTTTGTGGATACACAACAGATTCGATAGGTTGAAATTTTTTAGTTATAAAATGGAAAAGGTATTTTGACACATTTGAGAACCAAATTTTGAGTAAAAACATAATGTCAAAATATTTTTTCAACCTCCAAACATAGCACGCTAGTGTGCTAAGTAAATCAGCTAGAAATTGTTTTTTGTTTGCAACCTTCAAAGATAGCACGCTGGCGTGCTAAATGAAACAAGAAAATTTTTTGCGACAGAATCAAATAGCACGCCGACATGCTATAGGATTTCGTAGCAAGTTTTATTTTATTTTTTCAAGCAGAATCCTTTGGCATGCTGGTGTGTTATCTGATTACGCTAAAAAATAATTCTAATTCAAAAAAATTTATACTTTGGTATTCCATTATGGGATTTTTCATTATATTCCAAACCACAATTCTCAATGATAAACATTCAACTAGTGGTATAAAAAAGGTAGCAAACTATGTGCTATCTTTTTGTTAAATTATGGCAAGCAAAAGATATGCAAAACTCGCAAAATGCCAAGCCCCAAGTGAGAGTCATGTTTGGAACAAGCCATTATCATATTACAAAATGTTTTGTTTAAAACATACTTACATGAAGGCCATGTTCAAATCAAAAAGGATGACAAGCTTTCCAGTAAATTAGAAAATATTTCATTCAAACCAAGCATTAGAAAATTCAAAGCTTATGAATTTCTAACAAAATTTCATACTCTTAGCCAGTTTTTCAACACAGATTTGCTAATCACTCCAAGGGCTAATTTAAACTTTATGAATGAAAATTCCAACCAGGGTTGGAAAGAATATCAACTACACAATTTTGAGTATCCACATTATCCAACTTGATTTCTTTGGCTTGAATGTTTTCTCTCACAAAATGGTGAACAATCTCGTGTTTGCTCCTAGCATGAAAGATAGGATTTGCATTAGAGGAGTTCCAAATCAAAAAAAAAAAGATCTTATAAGGATCGCCACGTAGGCTGCTTGAGTTTTTTTTTATAGGAATATTTCATTTAGTTCTTTTGAGACAAACATATTTTTGCTAATTAGGTGAAATGTGGATGCTCCACATGATGAACAACATTTTATATCAGTGACTATTTAATTACATAAGGCTATCCATTGAGATTCCAATGTATTCATTTCAAACCATGTGTGTAAATAGGGTCAAAATTCAATTTTGCACTTTATTCAATCAATTCGACATCTAGCAAAGGCTCATCTAGTTGTTCTATTCATTCAAGTTCAACTATTTTTATTTATTAGCTGAATTTTGAATATGATATGAAAATGATGAGGATCATCTCTTGATTTTTGAAATGTAATTTGTTGCTCTAATATTACACTCCTTGTAAACAATCTCACAAAATCAAGAAATGTGTATTTCTAACATGTATAAAGTCTATTCAATTGAATCAAGCAGAAAATTGTAGTTTTACACAGGCTACTTACATATGTAAAATAGGATGTATTGAAATTCTATACACAAAGAGAAAGAGATTGATTATCAAAAATGGATTTTGAAATTTTTTTGTTACAATGTTCATCAAATTAAGGTTAGATAAAAAATGTTGTTTTCCAATCCTAATGGTAAATTGTCAAGAAAATAAAGTGTAATCATTGCTTTTGAAAGCCCAATAAGCCTATGCGAGGGTTGAACATGCCATGGACATATCTTAGGATTCGCACACAAACCTTGTAGTTCTCAATCACAAGCAATTGCATGCATAGTTACTCTGGATAAACAAAGATTGAAATAATAATAAACTCTAATTTCTCAACATAGAAGAGCCCAAAATCTCTACCTATCTTCGTGCTATTAATTGCACCTTATACAAGTTGTGTGTGTCAACTACTGCAAAACTGAATTTTCAGAGAGGGTGCTACTCATAGAATCAGAGAATCTTTGTTGCAAGATAAAATAGTCCTTCATGTAAAGAAGTACGATGTGCATCATCTGTGTTCAACTTCATAACCCTTGCATGTTCTACTATAAAACCAAAAAACAATTTAAGCTAAATGATTGAAACATCATATCTTATGATGGTGTCAAAACTTGCACTCTTGTACGTCTAAGGCTGAACATAATCTAAGCAGAAGGTTGTTGAAAACTGTTGTGGAATGAGCTCATTTGTTTAGAGGACATCAAAAGGTTTGCCATTTCTTTTTCTTTTAACTTAAGCATTTTCACAATGACAACAAAATACTTGCATGTGAAATTAGATAAGGAGTATTCCACAACCAAAGCTACATGGGGTGTTGCATTAAGTCCACATGAGATGCATTGTTGTAAATTAGAAGACAAGAAAAATATCGATCTATGGGTAGAAGGTGATTTGTATCCACCCAATCCATTCACAAATGTTCCTCCTCAGTTTTTTGATGTACATAGTTTAATAAGATTTATTGCGGAGGGTCTAACGGTCTTCTTGTTTATTGTGGAGCTTTGGATTCTCGAAGAAGTCAAGTTAAGACTTTGTTGAATACCACAAACTGTCATATTTCAAACATGAATGAGAGTTTTAATTCGTTGCAAATTCTAAATAATGCACTGGTCGAAGAAGTAACAGGTCTTAAATTTTTTTTTCAAGAATTCAAATATTCAAATAGTTCTCTTCAAAAGACAATATATGGAATGAAGCGAAAGCGTGGAGTCTCAAGAGAGGAAAGAGCACCAAAAGAAAATACAAAGCGACACAAACTAGAGGTTTTGACACCAGGGGGTGGTGCTAGCAAAAGACGTATGAGAGTGATGAAAGAGATTTTGCAAAAAATGGTTGGAGAAAATCTTGTTAGAGGAAAATATATTAATCGTTTTATGAACAGAAAAGATTTAATGAAAATTGGAAATGAAAAGAGTGATTCATTTCGCTTGAAGATTGCAAAAAAACTTGCTAACCAATTCAAGCCAATTAGAGACATGGTTTACGCATGTGACCAAGGAGGAGTCAGTTGCCAAGGTTATAGAGCATTAAAAAAAAGTTATGAAAATTTTCGATAAAAATGGATTGAAACAACATAAGATTTTACCTGCTTATGAGCTACTTGAATTTGCTAAGCGAGAATGCAATTCAAACTTGGGCTGTGAATTAGGAGAATTCATGCATATTCAAGACACTTTTACAATAACAAATAAAAAAAAAGGGCCTACGAATGACTTTCATTATCACCCAGGTAGCAATGTATTTCTAGATCTGGAAAAGGTCAAAGCAACGATGATTCGACATTAAATAAAAAGAGATGGTAAGAATGCTTCACATGAATTTTGTGACTTTTTTTTGTACGTTGATCTTCAGTGAATTTTCCTTTATATGTTTTCTTATCAAGGGTCACTTTTGCATATTGTGAAGGCAAACTCATATTTGCTACCAAGTTGGATGAAGTAGAGATTGTAAAAGGTCACAAGCTTGAATGTCTCACGATCACATTGATGAACCAGACATTGCAACAACATAATGAAAATGATTTATATGAATTCAGTGTGCAATCTGAAAATCACATATGGTGGATAGCCGCATTTGAAGTTCATAAGGAGAGTCACACAATGTTGAAATGGATATTTGACCGATGCAATATAGCTAAGTCAATCCATGTGCAAAATGAAGGCGAATTGTTAAATGTTGATGGGGAAAGCTCTACCGTTGAATGACGCCTCGCTGCTGATTTGCCACTATATATGATAACTGCTCAGTGTCATGCCTATCACCTACAATTTAGTTCCGACTCATCTTGTAAACACCTACATCGTGCTAACACACCAGGTCACAAGAACGAGTTAGACATTAAACTCTATCATCTTTGTATATATACAATAGATTAGAATAAGACAAATACATCACTCAAAATCGGTCATCAAATCATTATCAAAATTCAGATATGAATTCGATTTTATTAGGCTATCTGAGTCCTCAAAACCAAATATTTGAGAAAGTGAGAGTAATTCAAGATGATAGAAAATTTGTTTTATCTATTGGTTGTTTTGATCAACTGTTTAGGCTGTGAACCTTTTCAAGGCACATGATTCCTATTTGGGATCTGATAGTTGTACTACAACAAGATTAATTTACATATTGTCTATTATCTTCACATGCTTTAATCATTGTGGAATGCTCTCTCATTCTTTTCTCTCTCATTGTTTGATGCTATCGTTTCATTGATAAATGTAGAATATCTATTGAAGGTTGCATGGCTATCATAAATGCCCGTTTATTCGCGCTCTTCATGGTTGTCTTTGAAACCTACCCAATTATTCTACCAAGTTAAACGAATAATCTAAGAAATTGTCTGAATCTTGATAGTTCGATTAGATCCTTATAGTTTCTATTGTTTTTCTTTTGATTGAGAAGACAAGTTCGGGCTCACTTTCACTGCCCTATCAAACTATGTCGCACCTTTCCCAACAAAATTGGTATCAAAGCAGGTTTGAATTATCTATTTGACTCTCAATTTTTACTATTTTAGATTATTTTTTAATCACGGAAGGATCTGTTAAATTTACACAAACTAGTTTGGTTCTACCACTTGTAAATTGTAATGTGGCCATGTTGTGGGATGTCACACGTGCCAAAAAGCATTTGATACTTTTCATAATTCTTATTCCTAACCAAGCTTTGGAATGGAACATTTGGAATGAGGCCAAAATGTGCATAGATAAGCTAGAGATTTTCATGGATCTAAAAATAGCAATTTCTACATTGTTTTTGGATCTCAAGATCTCGAACCCCAATTAGGGTGGATCTTATGACCTATTAGATAAGCTAGGAATCAATAGATTGTTTTGTGCTCTAGCTATTGGATCATGATTGGATCTTAATGAGGTGCTTAATAAATCATTTCTAGGATCTATTGGACTTATTTTGCTGCAATTTCAACATGTTCAACCTCAGAGATCCGATTGATCAACAAGTTCAATGGAGATGATTTCCACATGTGGAAATTCAAAATGAGGATGATATTGATCGAAAAAAAATTACAGGAATACATCAATAGTTTGATAGCCAAATCGGTCAAACTTGAATTGTTGACCGCTTGGGAAGCAAAAGATGGCAAATCCTTAGCCATTGTATTCCTGAATCCGAAAGATTCACAAATAGCTCATGTAGCTAAATGTTCTACTTCCAAAGAAGCACGAGACATTCTAATTGGTTTATACGCAACGATAGATGTCACGACTCGTCTCATTTTGAGAAAGAAATTCCTATTGATCAAGATGAGTGAAGGTACTTTGGTCAAGGATCATATATATGATTCCAAACAACTGCTTAATTAGCTAGTTATAGTAGGTTTGTCAATATCGGATGAAGATGCCAACATGTTGCTTCTCTCCAGTCTTCCTCCCTCTTACAACAATTTAGTATTGCTTGAGCAATAATCCTTAGTTGTCTCTCCAGAAACTGATAGCAAGATTATTGCAGGAAGAAGTAAGAAGGAAGAGCTTATTCTTCTCAAACAACAAGACAGTCGCCTCGTATTCAAATAAGCCATAGTCCAAGAAGAAGAATTAGAAGGACAAGAAGGCTGAGCAAATTAATTCAAACCAACAACAACAACAATAACACAATTAACAACAACTGAAATCCAAGATTAGAATCTTCTGCAAATATTCCAAGAGAACCAATCACGACATCAAAGATTGTCAAGTTCTCAATCGTAATGAAGCAAGGAAGAAGATATAGAGGAAAGATCCTTGAAGGGGAAAAAATGAAACTTCCTCAAGTAAGAATTGCCTACGGTGATGAATCAAATGAACAACACTTTTGTCAGAATCTTGACATCCCTTTGAGATGGATGACAGATTTCACTAAAGATGGATAGAGTTGAAAAAAGAATTGGAATTGACATAAACAGTTTAGTAGAAAGATTGAAAACAAAGAACGTTCATAAACTAAAGTAACCATACAAGATTCATTCACAAAATATATATAGTTGAATTGATAACCTTTGATTACTGATCAAAATGTGTGTACAAACAATATGCTTATAAAACATGTGTCTTGCAATGCTCAGTCTCCACGGGCTTGCATACATACAAAACCTACTAAGACGAGTGTGCTACAATGACCAACGTAAATGGACTTGCACACATTCTGCCATCTTAGTCTCCATGGGGCTTGCATATATACATAACCTACTGAACAATTGTGCTACAATGACTAGTCTCAATGGACTTGCACACATTTTGCCATCTTTGTCATAAGACTAGTGTGCTGCAATCTCCAATTACAATAAACTTGCACATGCTCCGCCATAGTTTCTCTATGTCCTTGAACATTTACATATACAACTTTAACTAATGAGTAAAAGAAGCTCTAGAAAGATAACAATAATCGAGGTTACTATAATCAATAATCTTCAACTATGATTTTCCCATGAAGAATGATCATGAGGATCAAAATTTGTTATTTTGATCTGGGATAGTCAAATTTCGACCCTAGATCGAATCAAATCTAATCATCATGGATTTTCAATCTTGAATTGAATGGAATCAATGTAGGTTTTTGATCATGGGTTGAGTAAAAACAATTTATTGTACGTTTTTTACTTTGGGAATTGATTTAAGTTCTATATTGATCCAACTAGAGCTTTTTTTTATTCAAGACTTATTTTGATCCAAGGCTTATTTCAACCCAAGGCCAAATTGGAATCTTTTTTATCTCAAGTTGCTATTCTGCAAACTTGTTCACTATTCATAGTTTGTGAGTAATTTTGTAGATTTTAAAAATTGTCCTGAAAATAGAAAATTGTGCTAGTAAATGTTGGAAATTAAGCCCACAGTTTCCTCCTTGGTGAATCATAACTTAGACAGCCAATTCCTTGAAGACCATCTACAACAGACTTGTAGCTGATTGTCAAAAAGGATAACCAATCCCAAAGATAAATTTAAGTTCAGATGTTAAGTTTGATAACTTGAAGTCATTGAAGACTTGGCCATCTTCAAGGACTTCCACAAACTTACATTTAGAACAAGTCTGTAGATTTACATCATTTTCAAAAAGTCTGTAGAAATACACTAAGTGTCGCACAGTTTGCATTTTTCGCACTCTTCCGAGAAACTGTGAAACTTGCCTTTGACTTCTTCCGTTCAATTATTTTGAAGAAGTTAACTTATTCACAGTTCAAAAGTTTAACTATTTTTCAGCACCTTTGGCCTTCTTTCACATTTTTTCGAAAAATGTGAGAAAGGTTAACTTCCAGGAGGTCCTGTATTTTTAAGAGTTAAACTATTAAAGGCACCTTCGCCAACTTTTTAAGGGCACCTTTAAGTTGTTTTAAAGGTACCTTCGGCTTCTTCACTTTCTCCAAAAAGCGCGAGAAAGTTACTATTAAGACATCTTCGCTTTTCTGAGGGCACCTTCAAGTTGTTTTAAAGGTACTTTTGGCTTCTTCACATTTTCGCTTTTCTAAGGGCGCCTTAAACTTATTTAGGACACCTTCGGCCTTTTTCGCAAAAACCTGAAGAGAGAGAAAAATGTCGAAGGTCGTCTAAAATGAACGAGGTTCGTTCCCACGTTACTTCTCGAAATCTTGCGAAGTGACATGAATTTGCGATCCTCGTCTACGTCAACGATCCTGATTTGTTGTTCAATGTAATTAATACATGGATGAACTCTATAAATAGATCATCCAAGCACAAATTAGTGGTTGCTCCGTCCATGAGATGCATTATTTGAACCTCCCAGTTACGCTGTCAATTTTTGGTGGTAATTGTTATTTGTATTGTGCTTAAGTGTAATATAGCAGCAACACGTTTTTATTAGTGTACAACGTAGATTAATGCTTGTTGTGATTGAATGCACTTTCATTTTTGTTTGATCGAGCTTGTATACGCACTCTGATCAGAACACGGACGTCTGTGACTCCTCAGTTTCTGATCAGACGATGGTTGTCTTTGACGCTTGAGAAACTCCCGATATCATACTACTCTTCCATTTATTTCAGAACTATATTTCACATTGAATCTGATTTCAATAGTACCACACACAAACCATCTCTAATCTCTTCAGTGGACTGTACTCTTGTTTTAGAGTATGACTTAATTTTTAAGATCTTGTTGGGCAATCAGAACACATAAAGCTATGATTATCTTTAGCATAAGCTGTCTATTAGACTATTTTTGCACCTAGCAGCCGACTAGAATGGGAGAGTTATTCCGCAATATTCTTGTTCTCTTCTCCGTTCTCGTTCTCCCTTCTACTTTTCCCCCATCAGATTGGTATCAGAGCACAGTCCAAATAAACCGAGAGATTAAGTTTGTTCTATTTGTATACTATCATCATATCTCATATAAATAACTCTTCATCTTCATCACTCAGTGAAGCTAGAGTCATTGACAAGTTCAATGGTTCTAACTTCTACATTTGGAAGTTGAAACTTAGAATGATGTTTATACATAGAGATCTTTGGGATGTAGTAGAAGGTGCAGACCTGAAACCAAAAGATGGTGATCAGGCAAAGGCCTGGAGGATAAAAGATCAGAAGGCCTTAGCATGTATCACACTCAATCTGGCCAACTCCCAAATATCTCACGGCACTATGTGCAAAACCTCTAAGGAAGCACTAGACTTGCTATCAAGTCTCTATGAGACTCGCGATGTAACCACAAGATTACATCTTAGAAGGAAGTTCTTTACTCTTAGCATGTCTAATTCTACTACCATCACTTCTCACATCAACAGCTTCAAGTTCTTGTTAGATCAGTTATCAGCTATAGGATGTTCTATTCAAGATGATGATGCCGTTATGACCTTGCTTTCTTCTCTTCCAAAGTCCTATGAGCACTTTGTGGTGACGATCTCCACACAACCGGATCTCACCCTTCAAAAGGTGATTGGTCATCGTCTTCAAGAAGAAATGTGGAGAAAGACTAGCAGCCTGTCCATCAAAGACAAATCCATGGCTCTATACACCAAGAAGAAAGAACATTCCAAGGGCAAGAATCAGGTGCAGTAGCAACAGCAGAAGCCTCATGCTCAGACTCAGCATGGTGGATCGCGGAAGAAGCTCTTATGCAGATATTGCAAAAGAGCTAATCATGACATCAAGGAGTGTCGCATCAGGATCTACAACGAGGCAAAGAAGTAGCAACAACAACAGCATCCAGACTCCTCCAACACGGCAAACTTCAAGGAGCAAGACACACATTTGCTAATGGCTTACAACAACAGCAACGAAGATTGTGATAGCTGGTACCTGGACATTGGTGCTACCCAGCACATGACCTCTTGCAAGGAATGGTTTACGGAGTACACTGCTTACAGTAGAGACCAATTTATCTACCTCAGAGGTTATAGCACCATACGCGTGGAAGGCAAAGGAGCAGTGAAGACCACCTTCAACAATGATCTGTCCATTTGTGTTCCTAATGTCTTTCATGTTCCTCAGTTGTCAAAGAACATGTTATCAGTCTTGAAGATAACTGATGAGGGCTACATTGTTACCTTCTCATCTAAGGAGTGTACAATATTCGAGGAAGATACTCCTCTGACTATATGAACTAGAGTCGGGAACCTTTACGTACTCTCTAATTCAGTCACATTAGCTAGTATCTCTAATGAAAATGTAAACGACAGTGTTGTTTTGTGGCATAGTTGATTTGGACACGTGAATACAAGATCACTTTCTTATATGCTTTGTAATAATTTAGTTGATGGTTTGAAATTCCCATCTTCATTAGATAGGAAATCTTTCTTTTGTGAATCATGCATTTATGGGAAGCACTCTAGAAGCAAGTTTCCAAAATCACATTCCATCAAATCAAAGCATGTATTAGATCTTGTACATAGCGATCTATGTGGTCCAATGCCAACTCCATCCTTAGGAGATGTAGTCTATTTTCACTTTCATAGATGATTACTCCAGATGGTCTACAGTCATGTTCACTAAGCAGAAATATGAAGCCTTTGAATGCTTCAGGAGATTCAAGGCCATGGGCAGAGACACAAACATCTAGGAAAGTAAAGGCACTCCGAACTGATGGTGGTGGCAAATACATCTCCAACGAGATATCCGACTACCTGGCTGAACGTGGCATCAAAAGATAGTTTACTACTTCCTATTCACCTCAACAGAATGGGATTGCAGAAAGGAAGAACCGAACTCTTCTCAACTCAGCCAGATCAATGTTACATCAAGCACACCTACCTGCGAAGTTCTAGGCAGAAGCTACTGCCACAACTTGTTACGTGCAGAACAGATCCAGCACCAAAGCCGTCAACAACAAAACTCCTTATGAAGTTTGGCATGGGCACAAGCCCAGTGTCAGCCATTTAAGAATCTTTGGTTGTATATGTTTTGTCACATTCCTAAACAGCTTAAGAAGCAGCTAGATCATAGGACAAATAAATGTATTTTCATTGGCTATCCTGATGAACATAAAGCTTATAAAGTTTATGACCCATCCACCAATGTAGTATTTATCTCTAGGGATGTAATATTTCAAGAACATGCATATTATGATTTCAAACAGCCATTGATAGATGATGCTATGTTATTTCATCCTATTCTACCTAGCATTCAACCTTCCAACGTTGATGATTCTTCTATAGAACTTGTAGCTACAGCTACAGAAGCCGAGCAACAGACAGTACCTGTCACCAAACCAAACCAAGCAAGCTCGAGTAGATCTGGAGAAGTTCAAAAGAAGAATCAGTGCATCTTGGTCAATAGAACGTCCGCAGATCCTCACAAACTAGGACAGTTCCTGAGAGGTATACACCTCAACATTCTAGACTTCTTCTAAAGAACTAGAGAGCCTAGCCAAAGCAATCAACTCCAAGGATGCTGTGAAGTGGAAAGATGCTATGGAAAGCGAGTACAGCTCACTTTTGACAAACCAGACCTAGACACTGGTCGACTTCCCCAGAGAGCTATCGACAACAATTGGATCTTCAAGAAGAAGATCAAGTCTGATAGTTCCATTGCTAAATGGAAAGCACGACTGGTGGCTAAAAAATTCACTCAAGTCCAAGGAGTGGATTACCAAGAAATATTCAGTCCTATCGTTAAGATACAGTCAATCAGGACTCTGATCACATTAGCAGCTGCCAAAGACCTCGAAATGCACCAAATGGATGTCAAGACAACATTTCTCAACGACAATGTTTGAGAGGAGCTGTATACCTTCCAACCGGAAGGATTCCATGTCAAGTCCAAGAGCACAAAGTGTGCAAGCTGCACAAAGCAATCTATGGTCTGAAACAGGCCGCAAGATCATGGTTCGATAGAATCAACTCTTATCCCATTCAATTGGGATTTGCAAATAATTCAGCTGACTGTAATGTTTATTCAAAGCATATAGGCACCAATTTAGTTCACATAGTTCTTTTTGTAGATGATGCGTTTATTTTGTCTAACAACACTTCTCTTCTGCACACTATTAAGAGTGATTTGTCAAAGGAATTTGACATGACTGATTTAGGGGCTGTTCATTCTTTGCTAGGAATTCACATTACTAGAGATAGACTTCAGAATAAGATCTATATTAGTCAGCAGACATATCTAAAAGTCATTTTAAAAAAATTTCATATGTCTGATTGCAAACCAATTGATACTCCAATGGATCCAAGTATAGTATTGACAAAACCTTCTTGTGCTGAGACTGATAGTGAAGTACTCGACTTAGCGAAGTACCCTTATCATTCACTAAGATCTCTCATTGGAAAGCATTGAAGAGAGTGATGAGATATATTCAAGGAAGTTTAGATCACATCTTATGTTACGATGGAAATGCTATCGACCCACTTGTCCTGCAAGGCTATTCCGACTCAGATTGGGCAGGAACAGTCTCTACCAGAAAATCTACCTTCGGGTCCTGTTTCTATCTGGCAGAGGGACCGATTTTGTGGAATTTAAGGAAGTAGAAATCAATCGCACTTTCTTCAACAGAGATGGAGTACATCGTAGCATGTCGAGCTTCATAAGAAGCTATATGGATCAAGTTGTTACTTCACGACTTACATCACACTCAGTTTAATGCTACCATCATTCTGTGTGACAACATGAGCTGTATTTCATTGTCACTAAATTCCAGATTTTATGGCAAATCCAAGCACATAGAAATCCAGTATCATTTCATTCGAGAGAAAGTCTTCTTAGGGCAAGTGATCATTCAATACTGCTCCACGACATAAATGGTTGCAGACATTTTCACCAAAGCACTTCCCATAATCAAGCATAAGAAGTTCTTCAGCACGCTAAACTTGATGAAGCTACCAAGGCACCAACTGTGACCTTAAGGGGGACTGTTGGAAGTTAAGCCCACAGTTGAAGAACATCTACAACGGACTTCCGGTTGATTGCCAGCAAAGGGTACCAATTCCATTATAAATTTAAGATCAGATGTTAAATTTAATAGCTTGAAGTCATTGAAGACTTGGCCATCTTCAAGGACTTCCACAAACTTACATTTAGAACAAGTCTGCATATTTACATCATTTTTCAAACAGTCTGCAAAAATACACTAAGTGTCGCACAGTTCGCATTTTTCGCACTCTTCTGAAAAACTGCAAAACTTGCCTTCAACTTCTTTCGTTCAATTATTTTGAAGAAGTTAACTTATTCACAATTCAAAAGTTTAACTATTTTTCAGCACCTTCGGCCTTCTTTCAAATTTTTTCGATAAATGCGAGAAAGGTTAAATTCCATGAGGTCCTCTATTTTTAAGAGTTAAACTATTAAAGGCACCTTCGCCAACTTTTTAAGGGCACCTTCAAGTTGTTTTAAAGGTACCTTCGGCTTCTTCGCTTTCTCCGAAAAGCGCAAGAAAGTTACTGTTAAGACATCTTCGCTTTTCTGAGGGCACCTTCACCAACTTTTTAAGGGCACCTTCAAGTTGTTTTAAAGGTACCTTCGACTTCTTCACATTTTCCCGAAGGATGCGAGAAAGCCAAACTGTTATAGAGATCTTTCCTTTTCTGAGGGCACCTTCAACTTTCTAAGGGCGCCTTAAACTTATTAAGGACATCTTCAGCCTTTTTTGCAAAACCCAAAGAGAGAGAAAAATGCCAAAGATCGTCTAAAATGAACGAGGTTCGTTTCCACGTTACTTCGCAAAATCTTGCGAAGTGACATGAATTTGCGATGTCCTCATCCACGTCAACGATCCTGATTTGTTGACCGTATACACTATGTATAGTTGTCACAGAAGCCATATACTTCCAAGTACAACGACTTTCCCAATTAGGTGACAAACATTCAATGTAATTAATACACGGATGAAATCTATAAATAGATCATCCAAGCACATATTAGTGGTTGCTATATCCATGAGACACATTATTTGAACCTCCCAGTTACGCCGTCAATTTTTGGTGGTAATTGCTATTTGTATTGTGCTTAAGTGTAATATAGCAGCAACACGTTTTTATCTGTGTACAACGTAGATGAATGCTTTTTGTGATTGAATGCACTTTCATTGTTGTTTGATCGCGCTTGTATACTCACTCTGATCAGAACACGGACGTCTACGACTCCTTTGTTTCTGATCAGACGATGGCTGTCTTTGATGCCTGAGGAACTCCCGATATCATATTGCTCTTCCATTTATTTCAGAACTATACTTCACATTGAATCTGATTTCAGTAGTACCACACACAAACCATCTCTAATCTCTTCCATGGACTGTACTCTTGTTTTAGAGTATGAACTAATTTTTAAGATCCTGTTGGGCAATCAAAACACATAAAGTTATGATTATCTTTAGCATAAGCTGTCTATTAGACTGTTTTTGCACCTAGCAGCCGACTAGAATGGGAGAGTTGTTCCGCAATAATCCTGCTCCCTTCTTCGTTCTCGTTCTCCCTTCTACCTTGCCCCCATCAGTAAAGAGTGATTGTACAATGGTTTTCTAGGTCATCATTAAACAAATTTCAATAGTGCTTGATATGGCCACTTTGATGAGTATATTTTTTCCAAGGGCTTGGTATCCACCATTTCAAATTCTAATCTTTACTGTTTCTCTCGTTACTCTAGCATCACTCTAGCTATATTGTATCTAGATGATCTTGTGGAGCTTATTAGGACAATAAAGAATGGATCTTTTTCTACTCTACCAAGTTCTCCCATCCTACAATTAGGTAAATTTTCTTCCTTTTACTTTTTGCTCACATACTTTTTTATTTGCTTTTGTTCTTACAATGCTAGACATGTTACTAGCCAGTGCTTTTATTTTCACCATCTTACTTTTACGGACCAATATTCTCTTATTAAAATAACCATCATAATACTTCTCTTCTTACATGGCTATGTTAGAGAAGTTACTTATAGCCACTCATTTCATTTTTTTACCCCTTACCTTTATGGACATATATTCTCTTCTCAAAATAATCACCATGATTATTTTCATTCCTGTCTAATAGAATTCACTTCTATTTTTTGCAAACCAAAAACTTGTTCTTGTTCATTGTAGAGGATAGATCATAATTACATTATAATTGTTTTCTAACAACAAATTCAAAATTTAGAAGATCTTAGATAATTAACATTTTTCTCGTAAATTATTTTCAAGTTTTAGTTTAATTACTTCTAGCATAACTTTGTTATATTTTGAGAGTATAAATATATTTGAACGGAGATGAGGCTAAACATTTTTAAACTCCACTAGGATAAGAGAAATTGAAAGGTACAAGTGATTTTTGCTTTAGGCAATTAAATTTTCAAGGAGAAAATAACAAATAATTCCAAAATGATATTTTAGCCATTTCAAAATATTTTTCAAGATATTCTAAGTAGGACATCATATGAGAATTTTCAATCATGTTAAGCATGGGCTTGAAGTTAGTACTCTCATTGCTTCATCATTGTTAGCAAATGTAAATAAGAAAAATTTCTCTACAATGTTATGGTTCCCACTAATGTGACTTTTAATCTTCTATAATGCAATCGCAAAAATATGAAATGATCTGTGTTCCAGGTAGCCTTCTCATAAAGTAGGTCACAATTAAAGTAATAATCATATTCTTTGTTTTTTTTCCCTCAAAGCAACATTTAATTTGTTACAATTTTCTACCACCTGTCCAACAGATCCATTGTCGTTATGAGTGTTATGGGCAAGTAAAAAGGAAGAACTGATTCCGTTGTAGTCTAGCGAGGTTAGATGGGGAAGAAGGTGATCTACGGATCAAAGAAACTCTCATACGCTAGGAGAAGTGGCAGTTATCACTAGCTACTTCTTTCAAAGCTTATGTTACGTCCTAACGGAAGGTTGAAACTATAATTAATCCTAGAGAATGCATGAAAGGGTAGATATGTCTCTAAATCTTATATCTTGGCTGTTTGTGGACGTTGTACCCTTCATAGCTCTTGGCCACTTTGGGTTCCAAGGTTGAATAGGAAAGAAAATCAACCTTGTTGGCTTAAAGCATTTGGCTTAGATCTAACACTTACAATTGCAAGCTATAACTAAGAGAATGAGAACAAAAAAGGGACAAGTATTGAAGGAGCATGAAAGCCGATCTCCCTATGTGCAAATCCGTCGCTTGGCTCATTTTGATGTGCATAGTTCGTCGATGTGCCGAATGCTTGCTTTCGATGCTATAACATCTCATAGCAAGGGATCAGGCACACCTGAACTTGACATATATAAGAGTATTATTGCATGGCATTTTCATAGGCTGAGAGCGTTTCAAGTCACATTGTTGTATTGCATTGTCAAAGCCATCAGGATGTTAGACGGTATTCTTGCTTAAAGCTTGAAAGTTGAGTTTTTTTTTCTTGTTTCGTTTTCATGTGCCGAGAGTGCCACAAGTTCCATTGACCCGGCTACGTTTTCAAAGAGATTAGGATGTTTGAATCGCGTTTTAGTTTTCTGCCTGAAGATTCAGTATTGTTAAATGTTTAGTTTTCATGTGCTAAGAGTGTTACAAACTTGAAGGTTTATGAGAGATTGTTGGTCTTAATCTATCTAATGGTTGATTTGATTAACATTATAAAAGACTTGACCAAATTGAAACTTCTCAGTGCTTGTGATAATATTTTTGCATTGCTTTCTTTAAATTATGGTGAAATTGCTTGCATAAGTGTTCTTATGTTCGTATTGTTTTTATTGCGAAAACGAGAGAGAGAGAGTGAATAGAATGACTGTTGTTATATATTATAACGAATGGAATGGAGAGCAACTGCTCTTACAACGATATATACAAGAGAGGAGAGACGACGTTCGAAGAGACGTGTCTTAAGTGTGACGGTTGGGGACCCAACTTGGTCCACGTGGAATATAACAATCCGTTAAACATTTAGACTATACTTATATGTGTGCATATTTCTAATACTCCCACTTAGTCAAAATGTCTATGACATCTCGTCATGTACTATTCTTAATTGTCTTCTACAGAATCCAAATTTATCCTTAGTGGTTTGGTGAATATATCAAGCAACCAAAGAAATTATCTGGTTAAGGAGATTACTCAATAATCTCTTAACTTCCCAAGAACATCAACGAACAATTCTTAAATGTGATAGCAAGAGTTGTATTGCTATGATGAAGAATCCTCGATTTCACGCTCAGAAAAAACACATTGAGATTCAGTAACACCTCCACTTAAGCAAGCACAGGCAAAGGAACCCCCCATTGGCTCTGATATCATGTACAAAACTTGGCCCACTGGCCACATGCACGCATGCGGGTCACCCATTGCGGTAGAGACTCGAGCGTTCAAAGTTCAGAAAGTAGCGGATTTCTTACATGATATGCAGGAAATGCTACGGATTGCATGTGAGAATGTCTAGTGTACCCAGGATGGGGACCAACTTTATGCAAGTCTGAAAAGATCACCGAGAGACTTCCAAGTGGGGGGTTCGGTATTTTTTGAGAATCTCGATGGATTCAAGTGTAATGTGTACCGGCTAGCATTACTGATCGTCCTCTAGATATAGAGGACCGTTTAAGATCTTGAAAAAGATCGGATCCTTAGCTTACCAATCGGAACCCCCGGATAAATCTCAAGTGCATCCCGTATTTCACGTAAGATGTCTCTGAAAGAGTCTACGTGAAGGAGAGCATCTTGGATTTGGAGATCGATTGGACCTATTGGATGAATCATCGGGTGTGTCTCCGCTTGAACCCGGAAAGATCTTGGATACAAGAACTAAACGATTGAGAAATCGTATAGTTACCGAGCATCTGGTTCGATAGAAGGGATGTACAGACGATGATGATTCCTGGGAATAGGAAGGAAGCTTAAGGAGGAACTTTCCTAGTTTTAAGTTTTGAGGACAGAAATTGAATAAGGGGGGAAGATTGTCATGCCCATGACTAGTCTTGAGTAGCGTGTCCACGCTAAGGACCGGTAGACCAACAACCCGTAAGTTAATTGTGACTATAAGGGAATTGGGGCCCTTATGTGTACATGGTCATAATTAATGGTTGTAGGCCTAAACACTTGATGGTGGTTTTGTATGGATCTATCAGTGAGTCATGGGGGAACTGGATGACGTGACCCGGATAGGCTACAGAGGTGTCTAGTGAGGTGTCACAGTGCACTACTAGTGGTGCATGGGCCTTGGAGAGTATAAGTATACCTATTGGGCTCTCACTAGTGTATGCTTGATAGCATGACCGGTGGCAGAATGTTGTTGGTGTGATGCCTCATTCCACTCTGAGTGATTTATCCATAGCTTGGGGGCTAGATCCGTTCGATCTAGGTTTGGTTGGGTTGGTTTGTCCACCATCAGGTTCCCTTATGTTGCTTGTGTTTGGCATGCTTAGAATAGGATCCTTGGATTGAGGACTTTATAAATACAATGATATGTTCTCCATGTAGGTACTGCTATTTATAGCTGCTAAAATGTCATTTGGCCAATTGCCCTAAACTTGCCTTAAATAATAACTTCTTGGTACTTCATCAAAAACCTAGAAATTCTAGTATAGATGCAATGTATCATATTTAGCTAGAATGGGTCCAAATCCGACCTCATCCACTTACCTACTTGCCAAAAATAGTACAGCCTTTATTGACAAATATGAATCCATCTCTAAGTTGAGAATTCGTCTTGGTCTCAAAATCGCCAAATAAACAATTAAACTTGTTGACAATTTTTCACAGAAATTACTTGTTCAAAAACTGATTGTGTTTGGAGGTCTCTAGCTTGTGACCACTACATAGCTACCAAAGGTTGAGCTAAAAAGATAGCATGGGGCATGTTTCTCGAAAGATGTAGCACCTCTAGATTGGTCTTCAAGTACTAAAAACTCTCCTTAACGTACCCAAATCATCGCTATCATTGGAGCTTGGATGGTAATGACAAGAGGACTTTTTGTATCAATTTAACCTTGACCCTCACTCATTACATGCCCCAACTTCAAGTTGAGGAAATTCTCTCTCTCTGTCTCTCTCTCTCTCTCTCTCTCTCCCGCTTTTTTTGGGGGTCATTTTCCCCTCTATCTCGAGTTCCACGTTCAGTTTTTGCAACCCTAAGATTTAGGATACTTGCATGAGGGTATTATGTATTGTAGTTACCAACATTAAACTATTTTATTGTTTACCAAAGTGAAATAAAAATACACCTTAAGCGAAATTGGCTTCCATATCAATTCACTTTATGTTCTTGTATTTCATAAAAAATAAATATAAATAAATTTAGAAAACATAATCCAAACATGCTAGATATATATTAGTGGCAGACATGTTGTGTGCTAGGGGAGGGTGAAGCCAACATCCCAGAGAGCAATATTATTGATGCTAGTATATGTAATGGCCAACTTTCAAGCGACAATAAACCTCAAATGGCAAGTCACTCTGAATAGGCTCAAAGAAAGTAAACACCTAAAGTTTGTCCATACTATGCTAGAATTGAAATTGGTAGCTAGAGAAGTTGTTGATGGTTATCTCATTGAATGGAGCTCACCCTTGTAGATGGATGAAACCTTCGAAGATACAAGTATGTAATGAGAAATGCTACTTTTAGTGATCTTAGCACACGGTAGAATGACTGTAAAATTATGGCAAGGTTGTTAGGCCGAGCTATAATTGAGCTAAAGTTGAATTGGGTGTCAAGGTCACATTTTCCAAGTGTAAAGGATGGTAAGGGGGGACCTCTTTTTACGAGTAAACTTTTATATGGCCCACAATTGTCACTTGTTATGGACTGTAATTTTCTTCTAGACTTTCATAATAAGCTATAGGAGATTTCTTTACGGGCTCTCTGATTCCTATTATGCCAAAAGAAAGATAAGATGGGCTTTTGAAACTCATAATCTTCTATATGAGCATGGCCCATAAAAGTTTTAAGAATAAAGGCTGGAGATGGAAGTAGATTGTGTTGACAATCCACGTGCATTGCTTGGGAATGGTGTATCACCAAAATGTAGATCTTAGCATTATTTAATACACTTCTACAACATATATTAATCCCTCATGCAAATCCTTTGAATGGGGTCTTGTTGTAATCTTGCTTTAATAATTTATCTTTGTAACTAATAACCAAAGAGGCCTTGCTAAAGACTATCCGCAACTAGGATTTGGGAGAGTCTACATAGCATTGAGTCATTACTCAATTTGAATGGCAAGTGGTTTGTAGGGTCCTCAAGAGGGCTTGCTAAAGACTATTCGACTAGGATTGGGAGAGTCCACATAGCAATGAGTCATTATTCAATTTGAATGGCAAGTGGTCTATATAGTCCTCAATAACCAGGCAACCTTGGTAAAGACTATCCGACTAGGATCTGGGACAATCTGCATAGCATTGAGTCATGACTCAATTTGAACAGCAAGTGCTCTGTAGATCCGCAACGCTTAGTCGTGGCCATGACCCGTTGGCTTGTTTCTGGAATCCTTGAACCTGAGGGTTTAGGAACTAGGCCGAGATAAAGGGTGCTTACTACACGAGGTCCTCGAAGGCTAGATGCACAAAGATGAAATGTGGGTAGTGGAGAATGCAACCACATAGCAAAAGCAATCTAAATTTTTTGGGAGAGGTTTTGCAAAGCATTTGTTGGTGTTTTTGTTTTATGAAATGTGTATGTAATAGAGACTACATTAGAATAGACACTTGTACAATGTCACAGTCCCTTAGGGCAGGGAAAAATACGGCCTGTATAGCCACGTGGCCAAATGTCATTGGCCCACGCCCATGCTTCTTTTTCTTATCACTTCGCCGTGCCTTCTGTCTGTCCCTGGCCTACCTGGGCCTGTCTCGTCATTCGTATGTCCCTCGGCACCGGCCGGTCTAAGCTCGCCACCGTTGGAATTCATCCCCAGCGTGTCAGATTCAGCCACGTTTCCGTGATCAGCCATTGAGAAGAGTCTAAGTGGCAGGATTTGCCACGTGTCGGAGATCCAGACGGTCACGGTTAGAGTATGTCGTGCCCCCATGGTGCAATTCAAACACGCGAACAGAGAAAGATCTGAACTCCAAAGGCTCTGGAGTTTGATCACCCCACCACCGTAGGATTTCATCCAAAACGTTCAGATCTTGCCACGTATGAGTGATGATCGGCAAAATGACACGTGTCGTTAATCCAAGTGGAGGAGTGTAAAGTGGGTAGCGCGATTAAGCCCCATCTAAACCTCGGTTGCCTGGCTCAGAGATCGTAATCCAACCTCTTTCTGTCAATCCATGGCGTCTTTTTTCAACCTTTTTTGCAGATCCAAGGAATTCTGGGTAGTGGGTATGCCGCAAATTGGCATTTTGCAAGCATTTCAGCATTGATTTCCTCTGTATGCTGCTGCATAGGCACTGCCCATCTCTTCTTTTCAGCTCATCTTTCCCTCAAACATTGCAGCTGGGACATAATTCATAGACACTGCTTCTTGGCTGCATGCTTAATCACTTGCCCATTGGCATTCTCTCTGCCGATCAGTCAGTTGTTCCTTCAATTGTGCTGCAGGGCAGGTGGCAAAGCAGATGGTAAGGCTATGATTGAATCACTTGGGTTTCATAGCAACAAAATGAGGATTGATAAACAGTTGCAAGCTTTGTTCCATCAGTCTTCCATATCCCCGAAGACGAAGAGAGTTGCAAGCTGGGAACTGAATCCTGCTACAGAAATGGTGAGCTGTGAGATGGTGAGCTGTGAGATAGAGCCTGTGGGTTATACAAGTCTGCGTGACGTTATTTTCACAGAGATGGAAAATTCCCATTCCCAGCAGTCTCATGTGCTCTGTGAAGTTGCTTGTTCTGGTAGTCCTCGTACTCCTATCAAAAATCATCTGGTGGAGCAGGCGGCACGAGCTTACGTGCAGGCAGCAATGGTCGATTGCGAACACGGTCGACAAGAGGATCGTTATCAGAAATTTCAATATTGCATGCCAATAGTTTCAGTTTTAAGGAGATGCTTCAAACTATGTAGCTCAGTCTTCTCATTTTTGCAAGAGATGAATCGGGTACAGAAACTACAAAACCGGCTGAATCGGGTGTCACAGAAATGCCATTCGCAACCCAAGAAGAAATTATCCATGGAATCTCTTTCATTTTAGCTCTGTTTTCAAGGAATCTAGAACAGGATTATACTAACTTCGATTTTCTCTCACTGTGATCACCTTTCTGTCACGTGGATTAGAAGGGGAACAAAAGTTATAACAAAAAAGGAGGAAGAAATATGTACAGCCTCATGCAAGTCAACTTTCCCTCCAGCCTTGTTCTGGGGCTATAGACTCCATAATATTTTTGTTTGTGTGTAGTTTGTTACCCCTTCAACTGGAGTTTTCAAAAGCTGGTTATTCTGAAGGTAGCCCAAAACTTGGGAGAGGTGACCTTTTCAAGTCAAATCTGCGACAGATGGTTCATTTACTTCAGTTGTTTTTCTTGGCAAGAACTGTAGCTGCTGTTGGGAAATGCTGTCTTGGCTTGCCCTTAATTTTTTCTGCTCTTTACCCTGCGTCTAATTTTCTCAAGTAAATGGCCCTTGTCTAATTTGCTAAAATCAACGAAGAGCCACCGAATGTAGGCTTCAGCCACACTGTCAAGCTACTATGTGTTGCATTCAAGCAGATGTAGCAGCAGCCCATTTTTCTTCTCAGATCATAAGAGAGGATCTAGTTATATTTTTGTACCTCTGCAGCAGAATGTAACTATATATTTTCCATTTTTTAAGCTTTAGAATAATATTCAGAAAATTGAAAGGTCTAATATGAGACCAAAATTTATGGGCTTGCTTTGCTTCTCTCAGGAGGGTTTGCATCATTACATGTTATTCTTGGTGATAGAGCTTCACTGGAATTGGACCTATGTTGAATTATACGAATTCTGAAGAGTATGAGAGTTAAGTCTATACCATCTTTACTCTGAGAAAATGGAAGTTACTCCTTTGAGCCTCGTAGAGGCCGGCTGTAATTGCCTGCATTCAATAATGATAACAGCTTTGCAATGCGCAATGCATCTCGAGCTGTTATTGAGTCTGTTGATGCAGGCTATATCAGAAAACAGTGAGGCATCGTTGTTAGATTTACTTTTTCTGAAGCAACAAAGCAGCAGAAAAGTGTACCAGCATTTTATGAATTTAACTTAAAAAGAGTAGAGTTTAGAACAAACATGATACAGCTCATTTCAACAGAGGTGCACTGAGGATACACAAGCCCATTACGAGGCCTTGCAGCTATTGATAGCAAGAAAGAAAAATCTTTAATTCCTGATTTCCAGCTGGATCAGTGAGGGTGTTACTAGACCTGGGTCCTAGGTTAATTTTCAGTTATTCTATTAGATTCATGCTATAGATCGAAGTTGGTTTTAGCGTTTTATCTATGGTAATTATGCTTTTGAAAAGTAGCTATATGCGTTTCTCAGAGTAGCTATGACTTCACCTTCATTAATGTCTCAAACATTATTTTTAGAGAATCTTTTACCACAATGACGAATTTACAAGCATTTCTGAGTTTCTCATTCATCCTACGTAGCTTCGTCTGAGCTCCCCTGCCCTACCCCACTATGAGAGGCAATTGCAGTGGGTGAAGCAGCCGAGCCGCTTGATTCACTTTTAAGGTGACAAATCTAGACCCTGCCCCTTTCTCCCCATGACACCTAGAACCACTCCATTGACAGGTGCTGCTTTTACATTAGAGCAGGACCCAGGTAGACTTGGCAAGAATTATGAGCATGGTCCTTGTTTCCTAGGTCGTTCTCAGAAGATGACTAGAATTATTGTTTTTTTTCCTTTCAATCCATTGCTTTATTTTTTTACTTAATTGTACGTGCTCTCCAGTATGTCTACAGTCTAATTGAATGGAACTTTCAAACATGAGCTCAGCTCCAACACATAGACGGATCGCTTGAAGTAGCTAGGAAGGCTCCCGTTGGAAACGTATGAGCTGATAGGGCAATGGAGAGCGACGAAGGAGGCAGAGGAGAAGCTATGAGATACCCCACCCATTAGACGCTCTTTTCATATAGCCCATCCTTGATGACAATTCTGGTTCTGAGTGGGGCCCGATCCTTCAACAGCAGGAAAGAAAGTGGCCTGATCCGTTTCTGGGTCAGGTTTCCCACCTCGATTTTCAAACCATGTCATTGTTGTCTTCATTTGGCACTCCAGAGGTCAGTTTCCACAGCTGCCTCCTCCAGCAGGTAGTAGTTAATGCATCAGTTTCCACAGCTGCCCACTCCACTGTAGGTCATCTTTCAGTCAGCACCCCCATTTCCTTGCATTGTAGTAGAAAGCTTTTTCATTGTAGCAGAAACTTGAAAGTAACTTCAACTTTGCCATCCACTTGTCAAGTCATTGCTCCATCCTGATTCCTTGCTTGCTCCATCCTGATTCCTTGCCATTGCAGCATGGATCTTTGCTCATTGTAGCAAAAACATTGCAAGGAACTTCGACTTTGTCATCCACCCTTCTAGCCATTGTTGCCAGCACCTCCATGATCTATCCTTGCCAAATCCACCCATCTTGTTGCCAGCAACTGCATCCTTGCCATTGATGGATCTTTGCTCATTGTAGCAAAAACATTCCAAGGAGCTTCTACTTTGTCATCCACCCTTCTAGCCATCGTTGCCAAATCCACCCATCTAGCTATTGTTGCCAGCAACTCCATCCTTGTGTTGTAAAGCTACCTTTACAAGCTTTACTTCCGGCGCCATCGGCGCCAGCTATGTCCCCGGCGCCAGCAGCGCCCTGCTACTCCCGGTGCCACTGTGACCAGAATCCAGCCGGCGCCAAGTTCTTATGGCTGAAAATCTTTGATCGGTTCTAGCGAAGTCTAGAGAGCTCAGATCGATGTGCAATCACCTCACACGATCTAGGCATGATTAAAGGAAGCCTGGGGATCAATAAAATCTAGAGAGAGAAAATGACTTTCTAGAAAGAGAAAATCCTAGAGAGAGAAAAACGTGCTTTACCAGCTTGGGTAGAGTGCTTGGTATGAGGGGGGTGCCGAATCACACCAATACTATAGGGGAGTGCGGGTTGCGACTCAGGGCGAGCTCCAACCAAGTCTCAGCCTTCCTTGCTGGAATGTTGTCATGGCTCTCGCCTTGGCATGCTAGCGCCCCGGAGACTAGGGTCGGTCACACACTTGAAATGTAACCTTCTCAGATTTATCAATAAAGTGGGATTTTCCTCAAACTGACTCTGATTACCTTCTGGGTTTCAGTGTTTGGTAAAAGCGCCAGTTGTAAGGCCGCTTTCAAAATTTCTAACTTGGCACATAGCTGAGGGTCGTATCCCGGGACGCCAGCGGTATGCCGTCGGGACCATTCGGTCCGTGGCGCCAGCGGTATGCTGTCGGGACCATTTGGTCCAGGAACTGGTTGTTTCCATATCTGTCGCGGCTTGTGGTTCTGAGTGTTCCTTGCATGAACGTGAATGGGTTAAGCTCTTGGGGAACGGGCTCTAACCTGTCGGCTGAGTTGGATGGCTTGCTTGGGTGGATGTTACCTGTTTATGGCTGTCCAGTCTGGCGTGGCGCCAGGTTGGCTTCCAGCGCTCGTGACGAAGCTTTGAGTTGGTTAAGTCTGATGTAAGTCAGACCGCTTGCTTGGAATGGATGTTACTCGTTTGTAACGAAGCTTCGAGTTGGTTAAGTTTGATGTATGTCGGGCGGCTTGCTTGGAGGGAAGTCACCCACGTCGGGACCCCCGATCTGGCATGGCGCCAGGTTGGATCTCAATGTTGGTTTTCGGAACTTCAAGTTGGTTAAGTCTGATCGTTGTTGGCGAGTTGGCTGCTTGTGTGTCAAGTGGGTTTGGATGGCAATAGTTGAAGGCTGGGAAGCTAAGTCGTGGTTCCCGGCTCCCTTTTTGATGTCTGCGCTACATGTGGTATCAAAGCCGACTGGCCGGTCAGCTATGCGGATCTCACGGAAATGGCCACGGTTTGGGGTTCATCAAGACAACTGTTGTGCAAGGTGCTGCCCACAGTGTAAGCACGGGTGCGTCCACGGTCGGGGTGGTCGGCAGAACGGGAGACTTGATGAGTCAAGGTGCTGCCCTTGAGGTGTAAGCACGGTCAGTTCTCGCGGTTCGGGCCTGGCGCTGTCTGCACGTAGGACGGATGAGGCAAAGTGCTGCCTAGGGAGGTGAAAGCACGGTCTGTACCTTGTGGGGTGCGGGGCGACATATTCGAACTGTACGGGTTAACCATTGATACAGAGATGCTGCTCGAATTCGGGTGTAAAGCACGGGTGGTTAGCTGCCGGTGCGGGATAGTTGCCGATCGTTTAGCTATAAGGGCTATCGACCAAAAAGTGGTGGGGCGTGACTGAGACAATGTGCTGCTTAATGGTGAAAGCACGGATAGTTGGAGGGGTGTCCTATGTGGGCTGATTCCGTGATCGATTTGTATGGGCGCGGCCAGGCAAAGGTCCGTTGGCAGGACCATCTCAAAGGGGGACCTTGTCTTTGTTACTTGTTAGAAAACCTGCCTGAGTGTCTTACTTGTACGTATTCGTGGTGAGTCTTAGTACTCGTGCTTTGCCTGGTTTGCATGATTGCTTGTGATACAAGGAGCTGATGGCTCGAGAAGGAACCTTTTCTTTTGAAGGCTGATACCATCAAACAAAGAGGACTACATAATCTGTGGGGCGGATTTGCAGTTCAAGTACTCACACGTGAACGACAACGAAACGACTCAATGTTTGCAAAGGATGGATGGCTAGCCTGTTTCTTAGGTTAGTTTCATTTGTGACAACGCCCACCAGACGCAAGCAGGAAGTCAAAAGTTGGAAAGGGCCATTTCAGGGGAGATCTTCTATGGAGCAGTTGGTCTTCATTTTGGGACGGCCACCTTCGGAACTGAAACTCACTGAGCATGGGCGATATCCAGAATCTGTGCGGCGGATTTGCAGTTCAAGTACTCGCACGTGAACGACAACAAAATGACTCAATGTTTGCAAAGGATGGATGGCCAGCCTGTTTCTTGGGTTAGTTTCATTTGCGACAACGCCCACCAGACGCAAGCAGGAAGTCAAAAGTTGGAAAGGGCAATTTCAGGGGAGATCTTCTATAGCAGTTGGTCTTCATTTTGGGACGACCACCTTCGGAACTGAAACTCACTGAGCATGGGTGATATCCAGTATCAGTTGGGTTTTTTTCCTCAAAGGGGAAAAGACTAGGATCCTCTTCAGAGATCGGCAACAAGTTGGATCGAGCCATAATCCTAGCAGATGGGAAGCAAAGTGTTGGAAAGGCTTTTTGTCCGAAGAACTCTACTCTAAGTCCGATCAGCTGATTTATTAAGTGGAGGGGAACTATCACACACACCTCTCTCTTGGGGCAAATTTTGAATGAAAGTTGATCAAAATGGGGGCAAATTCAAGGTGACCTAGCCATACTCACACGAGGAGACTGGCGAACTTTGGACCTAATAAGTTGACAAGTTTTTGTTGTGGAAAGAAAAGTTTGTTATAGACTTTTTCTGGACCAGCAATGATGAGGAAACATATGAGTACGCTGGCTTGTGTTACGTGTAAGGCAGCTGATCAATGAAGGAACTGTGAAAGTTGAGTCTTGCATGAGAGACTTGGTATTTTGAACGGACGCTAAGGGACAGTTCGCGTTGAGATCAGATTAGTGCAAACTTTGGGTGCATGTTTCTGATTCAAAGAGAGCTACTTGAAGCCAAGCTCGATGTACACTTCTTGTTTTGACTGTGAGGCAACTAACCAGTGATGGAATTGTGAAAGTCAAGTTTTGCGCGACGGACATGGTGTTTCAAACAAACGCGAAGAGATAGTTCGGATGCGGATCAAACTGGTGCGACCCTTTGGCTTTCCACGAGGTCAATGGTTACATTTGGGCTGATTCAAAGAGCTACTTCAAGCTAAGTGAGAGGTGCATTGCGGAGTACTCAATCTTTGCCTACCTTAAAGAGCCAAGATGGAAAAGTATCAAGATCAGGCTTGGACAAGGAGAGAAATCAAGGTGCAGAAGCAACAAGGCACGGAGTGGACCATAAAGTGGGCAATCAAACGATAAATCCTTCGGCTCAGGGAGCCTTGATACCTGTGCGGAACTGAACAAATCTGGAGCTCAGGGAGCTCAACACAAAGTGCATCAAGGACAAATCAGGAGCTCAAAGGAGTTCCAAAGTCGAAAGTCAGAAGCGACAGGGGCGAACATTTCAAAGAAAGGCCTCTGTCACCAGTTAATAAGGTTCTCGGGTTTTACGAAAGCGATATCAAATCTACGCTTTTCCCAGACAAAGATACACTTTCAAGTTATGTAATTTTTCGGTACAAAGAGCTGAGCCTCCGACTTGTGGTGTGCCAGCTTCAATGTTAATAAAAAGTGGCCAGTAAATTGAGTACTGTGCCAAGTAGCTTAAATGTATAGTTATTTTCATTAGGAGACACCTTTACTTTAATCTGACATCTGATGAGGACATCAGATTTTATAAAGGTGGGGTGGATGTTGTAAAGCTACCTTTACAAGCTTTACTTCCGGCGCCAGCTATGTCCCCGGCGCCAGCAGCGCCCTGCTGCTCCCGGCGCCACTGTGACCAGAATCCAGCCGGCGCCAAGTTCCTATGGGTGAAAATCTTTGATCGGTTCTAGCGAAGTCCAGAGAGCTCAGATCGATGTGCAATCACCTCACACGATCTAGGCATGATTAAAGGAAGCCTGGGAATCAATAAAATCTAGAGAGAGAAAATGACTTTCTAGAAAGAGAAAATCCTAGAGAGAGAAAAATGTGCTTTACCAGCTTGGGTAGAGTGCTTGGTATGAGGGGGGTGCCGAATCACACCAATACTATAGGGGAGTGCGAGTTGCGACTCAGGGCGAGCTCCAACCAAGTCTCAGCCTCCCTTGCTGGAATGTTGTCATGGCTCTCGCCTTGGCATGCTAGCGCCCCGGAGACTAGGGTTGGTTACACACTTGAAATGTAACCTTCTCAGATTTATCAATAAAGTGGGATTTTTCTCAAACTGACTCTGATTACCTTCTGGGTTTCAGTGTTTGGTAAAAGCGCCAGTTGTAAGGCCGCTTTCAAAATTTCTAACTTGGCACATAGCTGAGGGTCGTATCCCGGGACGCCAGCGGTATGCCGTCGGGACCATTCGGTCCGTGGCGCCAGCGGTATGCTGTCGGGACCATTTGGTCCAGGAACTGGTTGTTTCCATATCTGTCGCGGCTTGTGGTTCTGAGTGTTCCTTGCATGAACGTGAATGGGTTAAGCTCTTGGGGAACGGGCTCTAACCTGTCGGCTGAGTTGGATGGCTTGCTTGGGTGGATGTTACCTGTTTATGGCTGTCCAGTCTGGCGTGGCGCCAGGTTGGCTTCCAGCGCTCGTGACGAAGCTTTGAGTTGGTTAAGTCTGATGTAAGTCAGACCGCTTGCTTGGAATGGATGTTACTCATTTGTAACGAAGCTTCGAGTTGGTTAAGTTTGATGTATGTCGGGCGGCTTGCTTGGAGGGAAGTCACCCACGTCGGGACCCCCGATCTGGCATGGCGCCAGGTTGGATCTCAATGTTGGTTTTCGGAACTTCAAGTTGGTTAAGTCTGATCGTTGTTGGCGAGTTGGCTGCTTGTGTGTCAAGTGGGTTTGGATGGCAATAGTTGAAGGTTGGGAAGCTAAGTCGTGGTTCCCGGCTCCCTTTGGGATGCCTGTGCTACACCTTGCCACCTTGCCATTGCAGCAGGCAGCTTTGGAATTATTGTGGCATTGGAGAAGCTTCAAGTATGACACCTGTATCTTTTTATTTTATTATATTTTTGGGCACCACCCATGGCAGGGTTTGAACTTGGATGGTCAATCTCACACAAGAACACTCTCTACCACCATATCACACACACACAAGCGGATCTACACCTCTATCTTTGAAAGAGAGTCACAAGAATATATTGCAACAAGGGATTGGCAATATAATGATGCTGATCCTAGATCCTCACATCTTATTAGCACATCTTATTAGCACGTCCCAGTTTGGCCTCGACTAAGTTCCACATGCCACGCGTGTTTAGGAGTTGTTTCTGATGCCTCCTCGCCCACTACCATTGGCCCCCGTTGTACATGTATAATCTTTTTTGAATTTAGGCATCTTGTTTTCATATATTTAAAAAAAAAAAAACCTATACCCTTTGTATGCATCATTGCATGTGGTCATGGAGGCCCACAAAAAAAATTGGGTGCTTTAGAATTGAGAAGAAAATTGCCAAAATTTAGTTGGCAAAGGGCCAAAGTTATCCTTGTGCCAACAAGCAACATTAGACACCCATGATAGATTACTGTTGTAAAGCTACATTTACAAGCTTTACTTCCGGCGCCAGCTATGTCCCCGGCGCCAGCAGCGCCCCTGCTATTCTCGGCGCCAACGGCGCCGGCGTCGCTCCCGCCGCCACTGTGACCAGAATCCAGCCGGCGCCAAGTTCCTATGGCTGAAAATCTTTGATCGGTTCTAGTGGAGTCCAGAGAGCTTAGATCGATGTGCAATCACCTCACACGATCTAGGCATGATTAAAGGAAGCCTGGGGATCAATAAAATCTAGAGAGAGAAAATGACTTTCTAGAAAGAGAAAATTCTAGAGAGAGAAAAACGTGCTTTACCAGCTTGGGTAGAGTGCTTGGTATGAGGGGGGGTGCCGAATCACACCAATACTATAGGGGAGTGTGGGTTGCGACTCAGGGCGAGCTCCAACCAAGTCTCAGCCTCCCTTGCTGGAATGTTGTCATGGCTCTCGCCTTGGCATGCTAGCGCCCCAGAGACTAGGGTCGGTCACACACTTGAAATGTAACCTTCTCAGATTTATCAATAAAGTGGGATTTTCCTCAAACTGACTCTGATTACCTTCTGGGTTTCAGTGTTCGGTAAAAGCGCCAGTTGTAAGGCCGCTTTCAAAATTTTTAACTTGGCACATAGCTGAGGGTCGTATCCCAGGACGCCCACGAGTGCAGTCCCCACGCCTGTGCGCATTTCTAAGATTTGTGTTTATTTTACTATATATTTAATAGATGAACGTTTTTTAGAAAACTTTATGGGATATATTGTAGCGTGCCATGTGACATGAAGATGTGCTTTCTCGAAAATTTTCACGAGTAGAGAAATTTCAGGGGGTACCATGGTCCCGGGCACGCGATAATTGGGCACCCTGGTCCCGGGCATGTGGCGGGTCCCGGGCGGCAGGCAACATCGGGAGCACTTGGGACACGCGACGCTCACCTATCTGCTCCGCTCGTCCATATCATGACTGCAAGAGACGGGGCTCCCACACAACGATGAGGAGGTGTTGAACCACACAAAGAACCACTATACACACAAGCAATGCAATCTGCCAAACGAGGGCAACGGTCAGAAAGGAACAGAAACAGAGAAGATAAAGGAGGAGTGACAAGAGACCAGCTCCCAATAAAAGAAAAGGTGAAGAATGCCAAGGGAAGACTTGGGAGGAGGAGGAACAGAGGATGAGGCAAGCATGGAACCATCATCAAAAGCAAAGCCTAATGAGAATGAGGAGGGGGGGTCTGGAGGAGGAGTGACAGAAGAAGTGGAGGAGTGACAGAAGAAGCTGGTCATTTGTTACTATAGATGAAGAGAAGAAGCTGGTCATTTGTTACTGTAGATGAAGATGAGAGATGTCCATGTCCGAAGCTGTGAAAACAACTGTACAAAGCGGGTCCCTCTGATCAACCTCCTCACCAACCAAACTTTTTTCTTTTTAATTTTTCTTCACACTGAGTATCATTTTCCTCTATGACAAAAGAACGTCCAAAACTGGCAAAGCCAAGAGTTCCAAAACCCTGATAGACCTGCAACGAAAATGTTTTGATCTCTACGGGGGCCCCTTTGCTGTGAAATACTCTGTCACGATCCATATAACCAACCACATCAGTTTTCATCTTTCCTTGCCAAAGGTCGCTGATTGGTGATGGAGCTCTCAGCCCTTGTTAACCTTTTTCCAATTGATTGTGTTGTGAGTGTGCATGGAGCAGTTGCCAAGACCTGGAAAAGTTCGAGGAATGATTTTGTAGCAGATGCACTTGACTGGAATGCACCTGGAAAATTATCATTGGTGTGGCAGCGGCATGAACAACACTGGCAAACCTGCTCAGATTACTGCTCGAACTACCTCACATGTGCAATCCAAAACACTGCAAACTGGTCGCTGGGATATAATGAAGAAAAGGCCCGCAAATCCAGTTTCGAATTGGTCACTATTCTGCAGCAAAGTGATCATTGGTCTGGCAGCAGAACGTCTATACAATTTCAAAAGGGAGCAACAAACTAAGCATAAGGTAGCCTGCCTGCTCAAGCCTGCAGTCAGTTAATAAAACCTTGGTGGAATCCAAAGTGGGTCTCGTAGTTCTGTAGCTGGAAAATTCTGATGAATCAACAAAATGGGTACGAGAAGCGAAATTAGCACCTAAGTCCTTTAATTAGGGATCAGAAATAGTATGTGAGACTTAAAGGGTGTTCTTGCGCATTCAGCTGAGATCCGCACATATCTATGTTGCACTGCTCCTTTTTCCACCCAACCTGTGCTCTTTGCAGCCCTTGCAATGCTGACTTGCTCCCTCTACAAAATACAGATCTTGCAATGCTGACTTGCTCCCTCTACAAAATACAGATTGAAGCAAAATACAGATTGAAGCGTAGATAGGTACTATACGATGGTTACATGCTAAGGATATTATGGATATGTCAGGAAAAATCAGAATAGTAGGTACTAGGCAGGTAGGTTTCAGCCATGACATTCACCACTTTTGGAATCTCCTTAAATGTGGCTGGCACTCATTTTGGGAGTCCTATCTACCTTCAATCTTCAGGGAGAGAGTGTGAAGTAAATTTAGTTTCTTTTTCTAAAATACCGCTTTAACATAATGTTGATCTAAGATTGCTTGTTAGAATTGTTAAACATTGGGAATGGTTGAAAGCACTTTTTTTTAAAGATTCTAATGAATCTCTTTTTGCTGCATGGCAATTATCATGGGGTCCTTTTCTTTGTTTACCTCCCCTAATGTGTGCAAACGATGTTACAATTTCTATAGTATCACAACCTATATTTTAAAAAATAAAAAAACCCCTGCTGCATTAATTCATAGGAAAAAGTAGTAGGTACATTGATGAAAAAGATACGTACATCCCAAAGGGAAAGTTTAAACAAAAGTAGGCTCAAACAAGAGCGAAGCTTGCAGTAAAGTTAAGATTGATCCAAATCCTAGCATTAAAAATAAAAGTGCATAAACTATGATGATGTCCGTGGGAGTCTGCTAACTGACTGCAGCAGATCAGAAAAGTGAAGAGGTGGTGAGTCGGCTAATGAAGGGAGATGAGACGTAGCAGACCCAGCCACCGTCGCCCGTTGCAGAATAGATAGGGCCTGAGCACGTTGCAGGGCAATGGAAACACGTTGTTTGAAAGAAGTCACGAGAATAGAACCAAGAATACTTTGACGCTCTGCCGCCTGATGAGAACACATGCGAAGAAAATCCTCAAAGCGTCGATGCAAGGTGCCATAAGTCTCAATTGCCAAGGGAAGGAAAGCATCAGTGGGGTGCCTGTCGGAGTAGTTTTTTTCCTTCTCTTGTGCTGCCACGCCTACCGCTTCTCCTGGTGTGAAGGCAGAGCGAGGCAATAGGTCACCACGCGTGGGATCAACAACAACATCATCTGCCAAAATACGAAGCCCACCTCGATAGAGGACAATGTCAACACGCCTGCGGGTAGAGTGGGACGTGGAAGAAGGATGACATGAGACTGCTCTCTGAGGACCTCCATCTCTGGCAATAGCGGCTGCTGCATCTTTGACAACATCATGCGTAGCTGTGCGCTCACTCCCAGAAGGACAGCGGAGGAGGTGGATGGCAAGAGCATCAATAGGGTGACCACAAACACCTGGAGAGACCCAAGATCGAAGGATGAGAAAGCCCCAAGCGAAGACGAAGAGCAGTGGTGAAGATGGCAAAAGACAACCGAAAGGAAGGAATAATAGGTCGAGCTGACAACCAAGCCCCCGCACCAGGACCCGCACAAGAAAGAAGTCGAGCTCGATGCAACGCCGAAGGAGTCTCAGAGAGCATGCTTGAAAGGGTATGCTTGTGCACGTGCTCCAAGAGAGTCTATTGCAGGTGATCTGAGCTGAAAGTGAGGAGTTGCTCAAAAGGAGGAAGACAAGCTTGGGCAAAGAGGGGGAGGAGCTCTCGCACAGCGATGAGGAGGTGTTGGAAAGGCAGAGAAGCTATCCACATGAGCAATGCAATCCGCCAAGAGAGGGTGAAAGCCAGAAAGGAACCGAGGTGGAATACCTAGGATAGTTTGTCATCTCTAGGAATTAACTATGGATGAAAGGTTGAGGTTATTCCCAATTGGTATACACCTTGTACTATATAAAATGTGAAGTAGTTTCTTGGGATAGTTGATTGATACCATCTATTCATCAAGGAATGTTCACACATTGCAACATCATTGACTAATGGCATAAACAACAAATCTAAGAAGAGATTTCTCAAGGACAAAAGGGAATGTTGGAATTTAATCTCACTCCAAACCTATTTTGTTGCAAATTCTTGGAAGCCTTTGAAAGGTGCCACGAATAGCCACCTACTTCTTTTTTTGCAAATCGCATGGACTTACAAAAATGAACAAAACCTACCACAATCCTGAAAGCTACAAAAATACTCACAAACTTGAGTATAGAGTATTAGGTTCAAAGGGCCTTCAAAATTTTAATTATGATCTTGAGTCATCTTGGCATCCTCTGTGGCAAAAAATTCAAGAAGAGCATTCAAAATCTTGATCTTGACCTTGAGTCATCTTGATGACTCGGTGTCTTCCACGGAAGTCTTTTGATATCTTTAACTTGAGTCGAGATCCCAACATTTTGAAACCTTCCGTGATGACCATCTTAAAATCTTGATCTTGAGTCAAAGTCAACTTGGCAACTTCCGATGGCCAACCTCAAAATTGCAGCTTGACACCCTCCATGGTGTCCAATGGTTGAATCATACTATGAGTTTGACAAGGAGACTGTCCCCAACCATATGACTAGTACAAGATGGTGTCTGGAGAGTTGAAGGGCTCCCAATATCTTGAGTCCAATCTTGATCTTGAGAAAACTCATAATGACACCCTACATGGCGAATAACTCAAGGTCTCCAAAAGATTGAGTCAATATTAACCACACTTTAATTAATTATATGATGAGCCCTTAATTCAAACTTAGTTTGACAAATTAGCTTAAGAAGAACTACAAGTCATGTTACATTGAACTTTGCACTTTTAACATCTTCAATTGCATAGATTGAGACAACAAAATTGCAAGTTTGTGCACCAATTTAAGGAAAAAAAAAAATTAGGTGACCATTATCCATCAATTGGAATCCACTCTTCAATATATAAATAAGGAGCCAAAGAAGGAGATTAGCCGTTTGAAATTTTGATCTCAATGAGACTTCTTGCATAAGTGCATACAAGTTTTGATGTGTTCACAAAGCCTTTTCTCATATAGAGCTCCCTCTTAAATCATTTATTGTTATACATAGCTCTACTATGTGCATATTAATATTCCATCAAAATATCTTATGTCAATACATGCACCTCTTTTAAGCAAGCGTGGGGCATTGTCATAAGTCTTTATGAGACCCAAGATGTCACTACAAGATTATTTCTTAGACATAGGTTTTTGTTTTTTTTGCCAAGTGTAAGAATCTACCATTATAAGTGATCATGTAAACAACTTTATATCCTTGTTGAATTTGTGAAAATTACAAAAGGTTATCTATCTTAGCTTTATGGGGTTGGGGTTGACAAAGTTTGTTTGTCAAGCTCCTAGGTGTCATAAGTGGATAGGGCCAATTTCTCACATGAAGAGCCAAAGGATGTTGAAGATGCACTCAATACCAAGGAGTGGTATGAGGCCATGAAGCAAGAATATGATGCATTGATCACCAACAACACTTGGGAGCTTGTGGATCCTCCATCCAACAAGCAACATAGAAAAGCTTATTGGAGGAGAGATCCATTTGGAGCATATCGATTCATCATCATGCATTGTCGATCTACTCACCAAGACTCAAGAGTTCTTTCATCAAACATAGATCCAATTTTGGAATGATTCCAAAGTCCATGCTTTTTTAGATTAAATATCTACTTAGAAGTTTGTTTGTCAAGCTCCTAGGTGTCATAAGTGGATAGGGCCAATTTGGCATTTATTGGTAAAAAGTCAAGTACACTTGTTTCTAGTCGATTAGTCCAAGGACGAGCTAGTTAGGCTGCTTACACATGTCAAGTTTAGGTTTGATGAGTGATGCACCCTATGTGGTGGCAAAAATCAAAGGGTCCAATCATAAGAGAGAGATGTTGCATCACACATCCAATAGGATTAAAGAGGTTATGATTGAGAGGCCCAATAGGATTGAAGCATGGATCTCCACGAGTTTTATATGTACTTTCATTCACATGATAATACTAAGTGAGTTTTTTGAGTCAATTTGAGAGCAATCAAGTTTTGTGTGTATTTCCTTCTCTCTCTACCCGAGAGAAAATTACTACACATATGATATTAAAAAAGGATTGGTTTAAAAACTTCACTATATCAAATCCAGCCAGTCCATCTACTTTGGACACTCTAGCGCTCACAAATTGAAGGTCAATGAACTACACCAAAAATTTATTGTCAATGAGTAGGATTGTTGACTTAAAGCACACAATTTGATTTGATATCAACAAGTGTTGGACTCTAGAGAATATAAGAAAACAATTCTTGCAAAAAAATATTTAGAAATTGATACTTATGTAAGGCTATGTAACAATTATCTCATTAAACCTAAAGTCATGTTTACTCAATCATCTATAGTCAAGAATTTACTAAGGCATCAAAAGATAGGCCATCTCAATATGAGAAGCCTTAAATGTATGTATGAGTATATATTAGTAAATGGCTAAGGAGTCTACTCAAATTTGTAAGTCATGTGTTTTGAGTAAAAATTAAGAAGTCAATTTTTCATATAATAAAGATCACAAAGAAACTTCACTTCTTAAACTTATTCAATGTGATATGTCATCTCATGCAAACCACCTCTCTTAGGAGAGCTAGATTCTTTATTAATATTGTTGACTATTCAAGAGAAATGACTGTCATATTTTTTAAAGCTAAATCAAAAGCATTCAATCGTTTCAAGCAAATCAAACAAGTTGCTGAAACTTAGACAAGTCAAAAGATCAAGGCACTTCATACGAATGGAAGAAAATAATTCATTTCCACAAGGATGGTTGAATTTTTTAGTCAACATGATTCAAAGAGAACTCATGACCAATTATAGTCCTCAACAAAATATCGTTATTGAGAAGAAGAACAAAACTCTTATAGAGTTTGCAAGATCCATGTTATTACATCCGAAATTGCCAAATACATTTTGGATAAAATCTATATCCACACCATGGTATCTTCCAAACATATCAGACTCCAAACCTGTGAACATTCAAACTTCAAAGGAAGCTTGGTCAAAAAGTAAATCTTTTGTCACACGTTGCAAAATGTTTGGTTGCATTGCTTATGCTCAAATTCCACTTGAGCAGAGGCCATGAATCAAGAGTATAACTCTCATGAAAAATAAGACACGAACATTCATTGGTTCCCCAAAAATGAGAATATTTATTAACTACAATTGGATCTTCAAAATGAAATACAATCTAGATGGATCCATTTATGAATAAAAAGCAAGATTGGTAGCCAAAGGTTCTATGAGATCCTCAAGGATTGACTACATTGAGACATTCAGTTTAGTGGTCAATATTCATACACTCCTTGCTATTGTTGCTGCAATGAACCTTGAGATCCATCAAATGGATGCACAAACTAATCTCTTTAATGGATATATTTAGAATTGTATATGATGCTCTCCTCTGAACTAGTTAAAGCACTATGAAAAATGGTGACAAAGCGGGTTGCTCCAGAAGCTAACTGTCAACATGCTTTAGAGAAAAAAAAAACCATTTGAACACCAATCGCTTGAAGTTAGCAAGCTCCTCTTAATCTTCAATCCTCATTGATCTACATTAGTAGACTCATCACTTGTCATCCCATCTCTCACTCTTCCAAATGAGTTTTATTTGTAGGTGCATAAGTGATTACAATCCTAACCTAAGAAGGTTCCAATAAGCCGCCTCTTGTGAACATAGTTAAAAACTAGCTAGTAGTTTATGGTCAAGTGGCACCATTATGGATGCCCAAATGTCATACACTCTTGTACATAGGTAGGTACTAGTTTAAAGGTGATTGAAATCCATTTACATGCTTAGAGGTGGACAAATTGAGCCCCAAAACTAAGGTCTTAAATTATAGGCTAATTTTGAGAGATTTTGGTGACAATGCATATGTGACACACCTAATCCAACCACCAAGTGGGTGTGATTCCTAGATTAGGGGCTTAAATAGTAGGTTTAGATCAATACCTAATGATGGACAACCCTGATGCTCAGATCCAAGCTGATCCATTATTAATTTGATGAGGATTATTTGTGGATACATTTTTAAGATAATGAGATTGATGGTGATTTTGGTAGTTTCACTCTTGCAAGTGGAATACGTGCTTGATTAATGTGATGTTTTTTTATGTCTGTTGAGTAGATTTGAACTTGATAACAATACCATATTGCCCACGGGTGCTGATCAGTGGTTGATGATTGGAAAGGGATGAAAGGAACACGAATAACTAACAAATTTTACAGGATGACATTTGAAATGAGAGATGAGTGTATGGTGGCACATATTTGAATGGAGTTGATCACACACAAAAAAAAAATGGATGTTGTAACGGCGCAGTTGGCAACAATGGTGAGTGATAGATGGCCTCGATGGTGCCGGGGCGGGTGGGCCCCCAGCACTAAACGGTATGACTTGTATAAGATCGAACAGGTATTTTGCGCGTTTCAATAATTTTTTTGGATTTTCTTAACAGAAACCTTCGCCTGACTGATATATGTTTTATCACAGTGTATTACCACTTTACGAAGCTCGGCGAAGGTTCTTGTTGCAAAGGATGGTTCAGCGAAGGTTCTGAAAACAATTTGGACCGATTTGGAGTGGGAACCCTCGCCACTATCCCTCTGATGGAGACTAACCTTCGCCGAGCTGCTGGGAAGTACAGATTGATGATCAGAGGGCTGATGAAGATTAGGCGAAGATTATCATGGCGAAAAATAGTCTGGCGAAGGTTCAGAAGGCAATTTGGCACTTTTGAGAGCTTGAAACGTTCGTTGGACTAGTTATAGGTAATATTAACCTTCGCCCACTTCACAGATACTTCAAAACAATGTTTTATGACTATTTTGAGCTCGACCAAGATTAATGATATACTGGCGAAGGTTTATGAAGGTTGGCGAAGGTTCAAGGGACTTAAATTTCTCTCTGAGTACTGGAAACGTTCGCCTGACCACCTATTCTCAATATTAACCTTCGCCGACTTCACTGAAGCTAGAAAACATGGAAAAGTAGCTACTGGCAAACTGGCGAAGGTTTACAGTAAGTACTTTTGCAGATATTGAAGTTGGCTTGTTTTCATGCATATTATCTATTTTATTGTCATACGAGTACTCTGCTTATCTTCAATCTACCCTCCTATGATCTTCTCAGCTTGCCCTCTACAACCCTCCCCATCTAATTTGGGTGGTTTTAGGTCACACTAATTCATATTTAACTTCTGTTTACATACATTCTTAGTTATTGACATGTGGAGATCAAGTCCACTCGCTTAGAGTCACTTTCTCAAGAAATATTGTGGAATGTACTTTGGAGCTATTTAAATGTACTGTAATGTTGTGCTTGGGTGTTCTTTCTAGTGCCACAACGTGGATGGATTTTCTTGTCAATTTTTTTGCTTGTTAGTCATGTACTACATTGGAAATTTGGCAATGGCCATAATCAACGATTTAATCAAAAAATGAACTAACAAAAATCACAATTTGATTACTCAAATCATTTTTAAACTCCAAAAAAAGGACCAACACCTCCAAAAGTCGCGCCTCCTGTACAAGTGATCATCTTTAAAAGTGTGGAGCCAAGTGATATGCTTCACGGGAAACTTCTGCCATAGACCTATGTTTGCTGCTTCACAACAACGATCACCATACAAGGTTAGTGCTCCAAAGTGTCTTGTAAAAGTATAAAACACGACAAATAAAGGGTTTTTCTCTATCATGTTGATGTTCTCAAGACTAAGCTTTCTTCTTGCAAAACAGTGGCCTTTTCTTAAGGTCGTATATCACAAGTCACAAGCTACTGCCGTGATCCACATGCCACAATTCATAAAAATATTCGCACTACAAGCTGCCATCAGCTAGAGATGGACTGATATATCCCAAAACTGCTAACAGCAGCTAAAGGGCCTCCATGAAGGAAGATCAGTACTGTTCTTTTGTCTTGGTTAGAAATTTAGCAAAGCTTAACTACTCTACTATCAAAATGAAAATCACATAAAAATCTATCACAGTGATAAAGACTCACAAGAGACATTTAAGAGATCAAAATACAATAACTTGAAAATTTCGAAATAAAATCTTTTGTCAGCTAAAGAACTGCAGGATAAAGATAACCTAATGTATTTGTTGCAATTCAGGTTATCACAGTCGTACCTCTTTCTAAAAACTAATATGCAAGTTTGTTCTTCATAATTAACCTTTATGCTCAGCCTGCAAATAGGTTGTAGTTGAGTTGTATGAGCTTGATTTTCGGCAAACTGGTGATATGTTCTGCAAAATTTCTTTTACTGCCTACAGCTGATCGATAAGCGCTGCTAGATAGATGTTAATTCCAGCCTACTAAACCATCCAAACGGTCCTAAACAGGGCTGTATATGATTTGCTTTGCTGGCATATCAGAAAAACTCCTAAGAATAGTGTAAATTGCACTGAAAATTTCCAGCTGAGCCTGGCTAGTGAACTCTGTCTAGGGCTCCAACTCAAACAAACTTCCTAAATTATGAGTTTTTTACAGACAAGATTCGGTACTAACTTTGCTAGTGACATTTATTGCAAGGCTTTTGGGGACACAGAATTTTCACATGCAAGTTTCAGGGATTGTCTCGCCTCACGTTACGTTGCTAATTTTTCAGCAACTGATTTCTCGTCTATTTTTTTTCCCAAGTAGCAGATCAACTAGTACAGGAATAAGGATGAAACAAAATTGTATAAGCGCATCAAAGCGAAAAGGAATACAGAGTGAGGGTGGTGATGCGGTGATGGAGGCTGTGGGAGCAGTTTGAGAGAGAGAGAGAGAGAGAGAGAGAGAGAGAGAGAGAGAGAATAACAAGATTTCACATAGTCCCTCTTAACAAGTCAAGACCAAACCCTTTGAACCTTTCAATTTATAGCATAACAGGTAAGAACAAAGCTGTATAAAGTCTTACAATACAGAGTACCATAAAGTGAAGCAAGTTTTAGGACACCCAGCTGCTACATGCCACCATCCCACAAAACAAACAGCACAAGTTAGTTACGTGAAGAAGACGTGTGTCATAGCTGAGCTGAGCATCAGTTGTTATCCATGTCTGAAACAAGATTCACTACCTTATCAGCTTGATTGCAATATATATTATACATCCAATCTTCCATGTCATGAATTCTATTAATAGCAATACATTCTATCCTAAAACGGAACCATATCAAGGCGAATCCCAAACTTATCAGTATCCGGACAAACTGAATGTATTAAGTTCACATTAGCATAATATGCATAAGAAGCATCTTATAATACATTGAATACAAAGAGACTTGACCCTTGCTTCAGTGCTAGGTACTAGGACAGATATGTGCCATACTAGCCCCATGATCCTCCGATGAAATCGTTAGGAGTCCAAGCACCTTATAGCTCGGGCAAATCCATGTCGTACGAGCCTACCAAAGTCAAACTCTACACAAATACATAGTTCTTCTAAAGTAGCCGCCTTATGCTTTATACATCCTTGTGTTTTACTACTAGCATCATAAACCGCTCAAACTTTAATGGAAAAAATACAACTTTAAGATTATCTTTACATAGATATTCAATCGTATCATAACTTAGAGCTTCCCATGTGTACAATACTCGTATTGCATTCTACGTATTGTACAAGTTTTAACCATTGGGTGAAACAACAATTTATAGTTATGTTACCTCAAGAAGACACATACCTGAGTGCGAGGCGGCGACATTTCTTGTGCGCTACCCATCTCCAATCGACAAAGCGAAACCGCTACGTACTAATGATTCCAAACCGAAGGTTTTGGGTTAATGGTAATGCATTCTATTTTCAAAACAAGTACTTTGATGTAGTCAATGAGATTCATGTTATCAAAAAGTTATCATGTCTTCAAGTGTCGTAAAGCCATTGTCAATTAGTTCATTTCTTAACATCCAATAGATCCATAATCATCATTGTACATGCTTCCAAACGCATCCTTACGTTATAAGTAGAATCATCTTATGAGTTGCAGTTATCATAACCGAGCTATCTCATGTTCATTAGCAGATTAGCATACAACTGAAGCAACTCTTTTGCTTGTAGTGCGGCCTACTGTAGAGAGTTTTAAACTCGATTTTAGTAGAAGAACTGATGATACAAAACAATATGCATGCAACGATTGATCATTCCTATCAGTTATCGTATACTGATCCGCCTTCTAGAAAGCAGAAATCCGCTCAATAGGCAAGTGCCCATGTATACAACATTTTTAGAATCTGAAGCGCTTCAGAAAACACGTAGAAGTGTGATTTATTACTCCATGAAAAATGCTGGCCAGTAGCCCATTACTTCACAATAATAGCTTTGAAGATATACTCATTAGCGATTTTCCTACAATGTATACAATCATTGTCCAAAAGCAACATTTCTAACTTGGTATCAAGTATCTTATTGATTGCTCAGGTGTGAGGCAGAGGAAGTGCCCAATCGCATTAGTAGTTATGGAAGCCAATCGCTCTAAATCAATCCACAATTATCATGTATGTTGAGCCATTTACAGCAATCCTCATACCTTTGTTTATGAGTAATGAACCAACGATTAGTGGACCAAAGTCATAGCAAAGATCTTACCTTACTTCGTATAGCTTCCCCTCACGATTACTCTTCCGTTTATGTTCACATCTCTCTTTGTTCATCCAAAAGAGGTCCAAGCTGGGAAGCACTATCTTCATCAAGGTCTTTGGTGAAGATCAAGGGGTGAGGTGAAAGAGGAGGTTCGGTAATGGTAGAGGTATCAGTAGTCAAAACATCATTTTTTTATTCCAAACAGGTAAAATCTTTCGAATATGAGAATTACAAAAACTTTCTTCAGCAGCAATACGTTCAACATAGTTAGGGAGATCAATAAAGATATTTTCGACTATGCTTAAGGTATTCTTCTTTTCAATGAAATCCATATAAATCTTTATCGTCATCAAGTCAACAAGGCAGACGATCTTATCATCAAGGCCAACAACATTACAAGTAGCTATATCAGTAGACGTAATAAGATTGTGCACCGTAATAGATTTCCTCATGCAACAAATAATAGTCTATATAAAGGGGCTAGGAGGAGGAAGGAGCTCCCCATAACCAAGTGCAACTGCATCATGAAACCATCATGTGGACTAAACCATAAATAGACCTAGTTAACCATAAAATACAAGTAAAGGTAAAGGTTTGGTACTACCCCAGCCAAAGGGTAGTCGGGGAGGCATCAAAGATGCTAGAAAGAGAATAACAAGATTTCACATAGTCTCTCTTGACAAGTCAAGACCAAACACTTTGAACCCTTCAATTTATAACAGGTAAGAATAAAGCTGTATAAAGTCTTATGGTACAAAGTACCATAAAGCGAAACAAGTTTTAGGACACCAAGCTGCTACATGCCACCATCCCACAAAACAAACTGCACAAGTTAGTTACGTGAAGAAGACAGGTGTCATAGCTGAGCATCAGTTGTTATTCATGTATGAAACAAGATTCACTACATTATCAGCTTGATTGCAATATATTTTATACGTCCAATCTTCCCTGTCATGAATTTTAGTAATAGCAATACATTTTGTCGTAAAACGGAACCGTATCAGGACGAATGCCAAACTTATCAATATATGGGCAAACCGAATGTATTAAGTTCATATTAGCATAATACGCATAAGAAGCATCTTATAATACACAGAATACAAAGAGACTTGACCCTAGTTTCAGTGCTAGGTACTAGGACAGATCCGTGCCATAGTAGCCCCATGGTCTTCCCATGAAACCGTTAGGAGTCCAAGCACCTTATAGCTCAGGCAAATCCATGACGTACGAGCCTACCAAGGTCAAACTCTACACAAATACATAGTTCTCCTAAAATAGCCGCTTTATGCTTTATGCATCCTTGCATTTTACTACTAGCATCATAAACCGCTCAAACTTTTAATGCAAAAAATATAACTTTAGGATTATCTTTACGTAGATATTCAGTCGTATCATAACGTAGAGCTTCCCATGTGTACAAGACTCGTATTGCATTTTGCGTATTGTACAAGTTTTAACCATTGGGTGAAACAACAATTTATAGTTATGTTACCTCAAAAAGACACATACCTAAGTGCGAGGCGACGACATTTCTTGTTAGCTACCCATCTCCAATCGATAAACAAACCGAAGGTGTTGGGTTAATGGTAATGCATTCTATTTTCAAAACAGGTACTTTGATGTAGTCAATGAGATTCATGTTATCAACAAGCTATCATGTCTTCAAGTGTCGTAAAGCCATTGTCAATTAGTTCATTTCTTAATTTCTAGTAGATCCATATTCATCATTGTACATGCTTCCTAACGCATCCTTACATTATAAGTAGAATCATCTTATGAGTTGCAGTTATCATAACTGAGCTATCTCATGTTCATTAGCAAATTAGCATACAACTGAAGCAACTCCTTTGCTTGTAGTGCGGCCTACTGTAGAGAGTTTTAAACTCGATTCTAGTAGAAGAACTGATCATACAAACAACATGCATGCAACGATTGATGATTCCTATTAGTTATCGTATACTGATCCGCCTTCTAGAAAGCAAAAATCCGCTCAATAAGCAAGCGCCCATCAATATTTTCAGAATCTGAAGCACTTCAGAAAACACGTAGAAGTGTGATCTATTACTCCATGAAAAACGATGGCCAATGGCCCATTACTTCACAAAAATAGCTTTGAAGATATAATCATCAGCGATTTTTCTACAATGTATACAATCGCTGTCCAGAAGCAACATTTCTAACTTGGTATCAAGTATCATACCTTATTGATTGCTCAGGTGTGAGGCAGAGGCAGCGCCCAATCGCAGTAGTAGTTATGGAAGCCAATTGCTCTAAATCAATCCATAGTTATCATGTATGTGAGCCATTTACAGCAATCACAACTCATACCTTTGTTTAGGAGTAATGAACCAGCGATTAGTGGACCAAAGTCATAGCAGAGATCTTACCTTACTTCGTATAGCTTCTCCTCACGATTACTCTTCCATTTATGTTCACGTCTCTCTTCCTTCAATCTAAAAGAGGTCGCAGTAGAGAGAAGAAAGCTGGACCAAAAGAGAAAGGGAGAGAGAGCAGGAAGAGTAAAAGTTAGGGTAGTGTACTCTCCTTATTTATAGAAGCTAGAGAACCCTTAGATGCACCGAGTGCAAGTGAATGCTCACCGTTAGATCGGATCCCCATGCTATGCATTAATCTCAGCCATTCAGGGCATTCAAGTTTCCCACCAAATTTTTTAAACTAAACTTTTTCTTTCTTTGGGGGGTCACCCAACTTAGCAAAGCGATTTAAGGCATTTTCATGGTATTGGTCTTAAAGGGACAACATAAAAAACCCATTTCAACAAAAACTCGTGGAACAATTATAATAGAATGTGTATAAAACAGAGTCCATGAGAGAGAGAGAGAGAGAGAGAGAGAGAGAGAGAGAGAGAGAGAGAGAGAGAGAGAGAGAGAGAGAGAGAGAGAGAGAGAGAGAGAGAGAGAGAGAGAGAGAGAGAGAGAGAGAGAGAGAGAGAGAGAGAGAGAGAGAGAGAGAGAGAGAGAGAGAGAGGCTCCTTGACATAGATCTTCATGATTGCTGGTTCTGGCTCTCCTTTCAAGGAAAAGTATGAAATCAAGCCCCCCGTCTTGCAAGAAAGAGCACATGGATCTGCTAGGATGAAACTCTTGTGAGCTGGTGGTGTCAGGAAGCTCACACTACATCTTGAAAGCTATGCACAGAAGCTTTTCCTCCACATAAAATTTCATAACTTCCACAAACTTCATAACTTCTAGATCTTCTTAAAACCCAAGTCTAGAGCAATCTACTGATCCTGCTACATCCACCCATGACTCGAATTGATAGCACATATTTACTTCATTGATACAGTACGTTTATTGATACAATAGGATAGCTCCAAGCAGAAAAAAAAAAAAGATTCATACAATCCATTCCCAAAAACAGGAAAAACATAATGCTAAAATTCAAGATTCCTTGTATACGAGTATTAAATTGCAATGGGATTTATCATCTAAATGAGGGCATGCATGTGTGAGAGACAGACAGACATACAGACCAAGAGGGGGTTATCAGGTAATACTTTAGGATGATATTACCATACATGTGTGTTTAAAATAAAGATTTGTTTAACACGATATAAAATCTATAAAAGTTGGCACTACAATCTTAAACATGACAATTGACATATGGATTGTACTATTCACTTCTATTTAAGCTCAAAGGGGGAAGAATGGTCAAGACAGAAGAGTAAAGGTTTCAAGGCTCTTCAAGTCAGTAAAATGGCATGTCTAAGCGAAAAACCAAGTCTATCATTGGGTGTGCGAGGAGTATGCTCGAGGCAAAAGGCCTTCTGAATTTCTTTTGGGAAGAAGCAATAGCAATTGTTGCCTTAGAAAGGAGAAAGCAACGAAGTGCCAGAAGATCTCTTAGGTCTCGTGAGAGACAAGTGACTAACTTTGCATTTATGACCACAATTCTAAAAGCAGATGAGCAACCAATAGGTTGCAAGTGGGCCTACAACACCAAGTTCCATGCTAATGGAACCAATGTTTCATGGACCTTTTCGAAAAGCCTTTTCACAATGTGTTTGAAATGCGTTTGAAACGGGAAAGAATCGGCTCTGTCGGGAAGAAAACGACAAAACATTTTTAGGGTTTTGTTTTTTGCTTATTTTTATTGCTAGCCTTATGTTAAAGGAAAACCAGATGTTGTTTAAGTGTCTTTATAGTGATTATAGCTCTATACAATGACAATATAAACAATTGGTAATCGACACACTTGAACGACGAAGGACTCAATGAGACATTGAGATACATCACACAATGCACATGCACAAGGTATTCATAATTCTACTATTCCATATTGAGTTCTAATTAAAATTTTATATGCCAAAATTTTCAAACACACATATTAGGAATTTTTTCTTTTTTGCTCTAATTTTAAAATCTATTTCAAACGGTCCATTTGAAACGGAAACTATGGACAAGTACAAGGCAAGGTTGGTGGCAAAAGGCAGACATTTGCACCTATCACTAAGATGACATCTATCAAGACCATGTTGGCATTATCCTCATATTTTGACTCGGGCGTCCATCCATGGATATCAAGAATGCCTTTCTCAATGGACAACTTAAAGAAGAGGTCTACATGGAACAATTGCAGGAGTTTTTAGATCACGAGCAAAGAACATCTAGTATATAGGCTTCGAAAAGCTTTGTATGGACTGAAATAGGCACCACCAAGGGCTTGGTATGGCCGAATTGACGAGTACTTTGCAAGGCAAGCGTTTGAAAAGAGTACGTCTAATTGCGATTTGTATTTCTTCAAGGAGGGTGAAGGCAATGTTGTTGTTGTGCTCTATTTGGATGACTTGGTCATTATAGGAAGTAATAAGAAACTTATTGCTTGTGTCAAGAAAAATCTTGCTTGTCAAACCTTCAATTGGCAAATTTCAGTCGATTTTATTAGAGCTCTCCAATTTTATGGTGTTGAGTACCGCAACTCGCCAGATCCATCTGTGAGACAATCGGCCATTTTTGCGAATGATTTGTCCAAGTTGGCATCCATTGCTTCGAGATGAGATGATTTTCTACACCCTTGGCATTCAAATTAAATCTTCCAATGACGTCCGATAAAGTCCAAGACTAGCTGCCAATCGCAAGGTTATACTATCGTGCAGCCATGTTGGGAGGTTCTTGGGAGTCAAGGTTTCTAGCCTGGACAACTTCCAATTGGCTTGTTGGAACTAATTAGTGCTTTTTTCCGCACAAGTACGATTTTAATACGAAGCGCCTAGAATTCATGGAGACGGTGCAGTACCATCTCATCAAGGTACGACACGAGCAGAACTAGAGTCCAAAATGAATAATCTCGTGAGGTGTCATGGGACCGCCACCAGTTTTGGTGGGGGATACTGTTGGGGGTTTGCGGATCCCAAGACCCTAGTTAATAAGTGAGAGGCATTTGGCACCCTGCGTGTGTAAGTCCAATTTGATGATCACATAGAGATTTGATAATTAGAAAGTCAATATAAGGACTTTAGGCCTTTTTGCGGGACTTTTAATGTCGTAGGCCTAAATGTCAAGTTAGTGAATAAAGTTGGGGTTCCCACCAAATTTCAAATTCAAATTGGTTCCCTCCAATTTTGAATGGGTTCCCACTCTTTTTTAAATTTGAATAGTTAGGGAGGTAGAAATGGACCAATAGGATTCTGAGGCTAGGGTCCACCTCTCCATTATAAAAAGGGACCAACTCGAGTTTCCTACACAAGTACATATCTTCATTTCAATAAAGCAGATTGGTTCTCTTGTGAGATGGATTTATGAATGTCCTTACTCTCTATCACTTTTCCTCTATCTCTCATGCTTTTCATTATATTTGCTAATTGTTGGATCTGATTGTTATTGGGATTGCATGTTCTTATACTTTTTGTGAGAGAGAAAGGGAGAGAGAGAAAGAGTAAGCTTTCTTCATTATGGATGTAGTGTTAATGATTGTAGTGTTAATGCTTAGGGTTAATGGATGTTAGAGTGAAATCTGGATCTTCCATTCATGCTGAATTCTGAGATATGCTATTGCTCTCATGGGAACGAACCTCCGCATGACGACTAACTTCTACTCTTTGATGCTAGACCTTGGGTTGAGGTTAAAATAGGAAAGAAACACACTATAGAAATTGGGTTTGGATTCACTAATTCCTGTATGAAACATGCTTTTCAAACTTGGTGGTAGAGTGTTGTTCTCCTTGTTTGATTTTATTAGAGATGTTGTGAAATTGTGTGAATTCATTCTTATGTGAAGCCTTGAGAAAGTTTCCATTTGAAGTAAAATAATTTGCATGTGTAGATCCACTTTCTTGTTTAAATCTGTTTTTTGGATGAATGATTTGCATGAGTCCATAATGTTTTGGTCAGTTTCAATTCAGATTTAGTAGTAGGACGATAGATTTCTCTGTTTATCAACTTATTCTGAATGTATAAATGGACTATTGTTGGAAATCTTGAATTTATGGTTTGCATGTGAGGATTTAAGTTTTTTTAGACTAATTCTCTTGTGAAACTGTAATCTAAAAACTGAAAACATTAATTGGATATTGTAGATTGATGATTCTCTTAAGTTGATTTTAATTTGAATATCTATAGGACCATGAGTTGACCCTATTTGTTATTGGAAATTGTGACATGGAATGAGAATGATCTTTGGTTCACATTTGTACTGTAAAGAGCCTTATTTCTAAGAGTTGGTACTCTCAGATGGCAGGAATTTGGGATTGATAGAACCAACCGGATGGGCTGTTTTATGTGACGGTAAAACCATGTACTGATTCTTGTTAAATTATCATTGATCCATTAGGAGCAAATATGGGGGTACTCCAGTATTTGGTGGAATAGATATGTGCATATTTGGTATTGGATCCAGATAGAGTTTTTAGATCTTTGGATTATCGAATAATGCAGTTAAAGATCTTCTTAAAGGAATTGAATTCCTTGTACCATTTCGGATATAGATATTGGATATCTATTGGTATATACTTCAGCTATTTTGAATTTTTTTTTTTGGTTTTTGATGAATACACTTGGGTTATTTCAACTGTAAATGAACGAGGTTTCTCGTCCATACCGGGGTCAATGCCTGGTGGTATTCTTAGATGATATTGTCATGTACAGGGGAAAAACTTAAGAAAATGGAGAATTCAATGGCAGGAGGTACTTTTTTGGGAATGGTTGAAGATCGGGTCCTATATTTGTTTAGGATGGACTGATAATCTTTATGTTTTTCTGTTGAGCAGATCTAAAAGCAAAGAACTTTCTTGGAGAGCAAATTGATGGTATGGGACATCAGTGATTTCAAAGGAAAATTCTTGTGCGAGAATGATTTGTAGACTAGTGGTTAGTATCTACATTATTAGTAATGCTAATAGTTGAAACCATTGGTTAAATTTGTTTAGAATATTTGGAGAGGTTATGAGATATAGATCCGGATCCCTCAATGGTATCTCATAAATTCCAAATCGGAAACCCTTAAAAGCTATTTCTCTTTTAATTTAAACCTCTACTTTTTAGAAAATTCTTTAGTACGAGACAATTGGATTGAGATTTATATAATTCTTTCCAATGTAGAACAAGGTTCTGAAGGACTGTTAAAGTTTTATAAATTCATACTTCCATTT